>CM039676.1:419532912-420732912 GCA_022496015.1 Hordeum marinum
GGAACCCCTAACCCAAACACAGCACCCCTACCCGACACGACATCCCCGACACCCAGACCCCGACATGACACCCCGACCCCGACACATGTCCAGTAGCTAGGCAAGATGAGTGATCGTGGGTCGATGTACATTGGTATAATGCGTGTGTGACTTTCGGTCCGTCGAGGCTTTCCTTAAATAACTTTCATGTGTGTTCTTGATGGAGGAATCCCGACTGTTGTCGTGAGGGGCACCTCATCATTCTTCTCTTCTTTGTGATATACTCGTCGATATATTGCACAAGAAGAGAAGAGGTGAGGTGTCCATCACCGGCGGTCGAACTATTACTGTGAGAGAGTGCCCACCAACATATATACACCACCATATCAGTGTGAGAGAGAGCACACCAACACACCATGAGATATGGGAGTTACTTAAGGAAAGCCTCAACGAACCGAAAGTCACACACGCATTATACCGATGTACACCGACCCAGAACTATTGCTGCGCGCAGGACACCGGGCGTCGGCGTCACTTGTAGGATGTGGATCTAGTGTTCAACGCCGAGCGCCACATGTATCTCGCACCGATGATACTTGCTATTTAGGGTTTCATCGACGTCGAGGAACCCCCTAACCCGACACCACGACACGACACCCCCGACCCCCGACCCCGACACGACATCTCGACCCCGACACAACCCCCTGACACCATGACACGACACCCCCGACCCCTGACACCTCTTTGGCCTCCTGTTGACCGAAAGGGTGATCTTCGGCCTTCCAGAGGCCGACGCGGTCATAATGTGTGAATTATGAGTTAGGTCATATAATTTCCGATTTTTTTATGAAAAACATCATATATATATTTGTGTTCATCGGGTGGATTTAAATGTGCAATTGTTTCGTTGCTGCGAGGGTTTGGTGTTCGACAACCTCCCCGTGCGTTCAACGAGCTCCACCCCTGCGTTCGTGGGTGAGCACAAATGACATCTCCTCCTTCCCCTTCATTTGCTCTGTTCCGGTCTTCGTGCCGATGAAACTTGCTAGCTATAGGTAGATTTAATCATCAGTATGCATGAACACTATGCGTCTCCCGTTCGAAAGGGTTACATCTATAAATATGCATACATTTGCATATTTATAACCGTGATTCTTTCGAATTGTCTAACGTTATCCATGGACAGCCCGAGTATGTGGTGATTGGGTTCGTTTTCCCATATGCTCTGCTCCGGATCCAATGCAGAATTTCGTCAGTGCCTACCTGTTGTTCTCCGGGTACACATCCTCTCTGCTTATTGCCGAGACGTGTATCAGGAGAACAGCGGGGAGGTGCTGCCAAAATTTTGCCTCGGATCCGGAGCAGAGCATGGGAAAACGAACCCAATCTACACATACTCGGATGGATTAGGACCTATCTTTACCTACCAGCGTCTAGGTTGCATCGACGTAATGAAACTGACAATCTCTATTAACTGATGAATATGGTTTGTTGAATTATGTATATATTTTATGTGTGTCCAGTAGCTAGGCAGGATGAGTGATCGTGGGTGGATGTACACCGGTCACACTAGTCAGAAAGACATGACCCGTGAATGGTTAACAAAAACCAAGGAGTTTGTGAGAGTCGCATTTGCAAATGGACAGAAAACAACCTGGTGCCCTTGTGTCGATTGCGACAACTATAAGAAGAAGTCAGAGTTTGAAATGATCAAACACCTACAGAAGTGGGGTTTTACGCCTAATTATACGGTCTGGACATTTCATGGTGAGTCTGCCCAACGTGCCAGAGCTGAGGTGCTTCGTCGTTGCACCGACGAGCATGGTACCGGGATCGAAGACATGGTGCAAGACTTTGATGATGCTCAGGATTCGGACGATGAGATGGAGGAATCTGCAAAGGACTTTTATGAAATGTTGGAGTCTTCAAAACGTCCTCTCCACGAGCACACTGAGCTTTGTCAGTTGGATGCCATCGCGCAAGTAATGGCTCTAAAGGCTCAGTTCATCCTGGGCAGAGAATGCAACGACGCGATTATGACGATATTTGGACGCTTTCTACCCAAAAGCCATGTATTGCCACCAAACCTGTACCAGTCGGACAAAATCCTGCGTGCGCTTAAGATGCCCTATGAGAAGATAGATGCCTGTGAGAATGGATGTGCCTTATTTAGGCTTCCGTATGCGGGCTTGAACTATTGCCCCATTTGCAATGCTTCCAGGTATGTTCTGGTAGACAACGGTATGGGTGAGAAGAGTTAGACCAAAATCCCCATTAATGTTCTTCGGTATCTGCCAATCATACCAAGACTTCAACGGCTTTTCATGGTCGAAGAGACGACTAGACAGATGACATGGCATAAATTGGGCAAAAGAATAGAAATGGATGCAGATGGGAATCCGATGTTGGGACACACTTCGAACGCTTTTGCGTGGAAGCACTTCGATGCATTACATAAGGATAAAGCGGCAGAACCAAGGCATCCTTGAGTTGCCATCAGCACGGATGGGTTCAATGTGTATGGTATGACGGCAGCACAATACAGTTGTTGGCCTGTATTTGTCATTCCACTCAATCTCCCCCGCCCCCGGAGAGATTATGAAAAGAAAGAAGATTTTCCTGACCCTGATAATTCCAGGGCCCAAATATTCGGGGAAGAATATGAATGTGTACATGCAACAGCTTAAGAATGAATTACAAGAAGCCTGGGATGATGGATCAAGACATACGATGCCGCTAGAAAAAAAGAACTTCAAAATGCATGTGTGGTACATGTACTCGATGCATGACTTGCCGGCGTATGCGCTATTCGTTGGTTGGTGTGTGCATGGAAGGTTTCCGTGCCCCACATGCAAGGCACCTCTTTAGTTCCGTTGGCTGGAGGCGGGTCGCAAGTTTTCTTGCTTCAACATGCATAGACAGTTCCTGGATCCTGACCATAAGTTTAGAAAAGACAAGAAGAATTTCATCAAAGGTAGAGTTGTCAAAAACATTGCACCACCTGCGTTGACAGGCCAACAGATCCTGGATTAGATAAACGCTCTCGAGCCAGATCCAAATCGTCCAGGGTATTTCAAAGGGTATAATACGGAACACGCCTGGACTCACAAGATATGTTTGTGGGATCTGCCTTACTTCAAACACCTCCTTTGCCCACACAACATCAACGTGATGCACACTGAAAAGAATGTCATGGAGGCCCATTTTGGTACATTGTTCGACATAGAGGGGAAGTCGAAGGATAATCCTAAGGCTAGAGTCGACCAGGAGGCTCTATGTGATAGACTGTTACAAAACATTCGACAACCGAAAGGAAAGAATAACTGGAGGAAGCCAAAGGCATGGTTCAATCTTGGAAGGCCAGCTATGAGGTAAATGATCTTGTGGGTGCAAATGCAGTTGATGTTCCCCGATGGGTATGCAGCGAATCTAAAGAGGGGAGCGAGTCTTGAAAAATTGAAAATATTTGGTCTCAAGAGTCATGATTGGCACATATGGCTTGAGTGGGTAATGCCGGTGATGTTGCGTGGCTTTATCCCTGAGGATGAATGGCTAGTACTGGGAGAGCTGAGCTATTTCTTCCGTGCTCTTTGTGCGAAAGAACTATCGCCTGACGTGCTAGACGAACTGGAAGAGTTGGCGCTGGAGTTGATCTGCAAGTTAGAAAAGATCTTTCCACCGGGCTTCTTTAATCCAATGCAGCATTTGATTTTGCATCTCCCGACCGAGGCAAAATTGGGGGGGGCGTGCAAAATCGTTGGTGCTTCTCAACTGAGAGGATGCAGAAGACGCTTCGAGCAAAATGTAAAAATAAACGTAGAGTTGAAGCATCGATGGTCGAGGCATTCATTACCGAGGAGGTGGCAAACTTTGTGACAGCACACTACACAGCCCAGAATCGTCATTTGCATAATCCGAAGCCTCAGTACAGTGATGGCGACCGTGAAAAAGGTCGATCCAACCTCAGCCTATTCAAAGGGAAGCTCGCACCAGCCGGTGCTTCGAAATCATTAGGGTTGGATGTCGAAGAATGGCGGACCATTTCATTGTATATCCTCAACAACCTAACAGAAGTGCGACCATACATCGAGTAAGTTCTCGGTACATTGTTTTGCAACTTCTAATTCCTTTGAAATGCTCTTATTCCCGGATATGTGATACAGTCGATACGTCGCCAAATTCTCGGCTGGAGCGGTGATCCAAAAGGATTCCATCGAAGAGTATGAGCTTCTGGCAAAGCATGGAGGTGGCTATCCCGGTTTCATCTCTTGGTTCAAGCAAACGGTAATTTCCATTAATTAGACCATTTCATTTCTTCGCCTAGTTTGCGGCTAATGCAACAATTCTTTGGTATTAAACTTGTAGGCTAATGCAGAGTCTATGGACTCCGAATTGAGACAAGTCGCTAATGGTTTTGACTTTAAGGTCCGTTCATTTGACAAATACGACATCAATGGGTATCGCTTTCGTACTTTTGGCAAAGAGCTATCTATGGCCGACCGAAAGACTACAGATTGTTGTGCCTCCGCTGTCGGCGAAGGAGGGTTCGAGTATTATGGAAGAGTTGAAGCAATTTATGAACTTACATCCTTTGGTGAAAACCCACCAAATGTCGTAGTCTTCAAATGTTATTGGTTCCAGCCGAAGGAGACTAGAAGGACTCATGAACATATAGGGCTAGTCGAAATCAAACAAAGCACCCATTTGGATGTTCCCAATGTCTATATTACGGCTCAACAGGCGACCCAAGTTTTCTATCTACCATGGGCCTGCCAAACGGATCCAAATTTGAAAGGTTGGGATGTCGTTTATGATGTGCCGCCACATTTTAGACCACCTCCCCTCAACAAAGATGATTATGAACCTCACATTAACCCAGACACATATGAAGGAGAATTCTTCCAAGAAACACGTGTTTCCAGAAAACGCTTCAAGAACCGCTCTACTTCACCCCAGAACATTGAGGTCGATGGCGACAGTGAACCCGACTTCACCCTTGAGCAGCAACAAGAAGAGACGAAAGAAGAGGTTACTGCTGCGGATGACCTGACAATGCTTGACCGATTACATAGAGGCCTTCCACATGTTGATGCATTTATTGATGATGCTGATGAGCACGTCATTACTGATAGTGATGATGATTATGCATTTATTGATCCCGGAGCATATATAGACGATGAAGATTAATATTAGTAATGTGAGGTATTCAATTATTATTATGTACATATATATTATTAATTAGTTCATGTTATTAGGTATTCAATTTTTTAATGTTGAACTAATTTCGTTCACTCTTTGTCATTGCAGGTGTTGACAGATGGTGGGCGGGGGTCGAGAGCGCTCTGAGCCTCCTTCCTCGACGCGTGTTGGGAGGGGTGCTATTATTCCACCCCAGCAACTCCAGAGAGCGTTGGTACACAGCATGCAGACACCAGCGGGCGCTTCTTCTTCGACCGAGAGAGGTCGGGGGAAGACGAAGAGAGGTTCTAGAGGTAGGAAGGCTACTGCGCCTTCCTCGCCGCCACCCCCAGCTGATTCTCCCGACCACAGGAGTGCTCCGTCTTGGGTGGACCCGTCTCGGACTCTGGACCACGAGCCTCGGGTCGACGAGCCTCATGTCACCGAGCCTTCGTCCCAGGAGACTCGGGTCCCAGAGTCTTCGTCCCACGTGAATTCGAAGACTACTGGCCATGGTGATGGTGGCGAGGACAATTACTTGTCTGAGGACACCTATAGCGAGAGCGAGCTGGTTGAGGAGGGCAAGAAGGTCTACCAGCATGGTTGTACAAAGCTGCCTCCCGTGCCGACGACCCACGAGCAGAGGTGGTTGATTGCGCCTAATGCGGAGAAGTAAGTGCATTTACTCTTTTTTAACCTTTTGCCTTCATGTTTCTTCAAATTAATATCTAATGTGTTGGCCTTGTCCTACTGCAGAGGTTGGAAATACAAGCATGGTGGTGTCCGCAGGCCCAACCAGGTCCTTGGTGTGCTTCTCCGGCACCACTTCCCCGGGAAGGTCTAGTTGCCTCGTGAGGGTGAGTCTCCACAGGTAGCACTGACCTGGGAGCTATACAAGGCTGCCCCGGCCCCGCCGGAGGAGATGGTTGACGGTGTCTTGTGCGAGACGATGGCTGACATTGTGATCCGTCGCTTTTGGGTAATTTCTCCTTTACAAAATTAAAAATCAACAACACCTAGTGATTGTACTAATCAGTGTCTAATGTGTTCTCTTGTTTGATTGTAGACCTTCTATAGGTGTCTTGAGGAAGACAAGGCGAGAGCGGCTATTGTTCTCGAAGCCCAGTGCAAGCGCCTACTTCAGAACTTACGGCACGAGGCTCGGGTGCAGGCTATTCGAGACTACTACGCCTCGAGTAACATTAAGAGGGCCAAGAAGAAGTGCCGCGAAAATTATCTGAGTAAGGAGAAGTTTATGAAGGTAATTATTTATTCTTAAGGCCTTGTACTTAGTTTCTTTGATTTGATTCGTAGGCATAGCGCTGAAATTTCTCTTGTCTAACTTAGGTGCCCCCGAGATGGTGTGCGGATAGGATGGACTGTTGGGAGGCATTGGTGGATGAGTGGTGCCCTCCCGAATGGCTAGCCGAACACAACAAGGCCAACGAGAAGCGTGCCCAAATGAGAGGTGTGCCACACCATCAAGGGAGCTCCAACCTGTTTGAGTACGGGGATAACTGGGTATGTGGTTTGCTTCATGATTCATGCAATTTCATTCTTCATGCTAGCTTGAGCCCTTAACTAATATTTTGTTCACCTCTTTTAGGCGCGAGAAAACAAGAAGGAGGTGCCACCTCTGTTCGACCTCTATGCCATGGTCCATACTGCCTCGTACAAGAAGGCCAAGGCATTCTCTAAGGATGACCTCGATCATCCAGAGAGCTTCAGCAACATCTCCTTCCACAACAAGCTCATGAGGTACAGAGATGAGGGGAAGGCGAGGAAAGGGAAGGACTTCAACCCGAGCCAGAGTCCTTTTGATCCAGAGCTCGTGATGATATCTGGTGGTGGGAGGCCCCATGGCTCGATAGCCATTAGGGATGGACTGATACGTTGTCCTAGAACTCTCCCAGAGATCAAGAAGCGCCAGACGAGCTCTGATCCTGAGATAAGGCCTCGTCCACGGCCAATGGATCTCACCATTGAGGCTAGGTCCCAAGAGCTTCTGGCGGTGGCAAATAGGCAGGCGGCACAGAGGAAGAGGGAGATGGAGGAGAGGACGGCTAGGCTGTTGGAGGAGGAGAGGAACCAGAACGACGCGACTCACCGGGCCCTATACGAGCTCCTCGTGGTAAGTTTCTCCTACATATTAGCCAAATCATGCATGTAATGTTCGTTTCATCACTGAATAATATGAATGACTCGTGAAAACAAAATGTGCAGACCGTGTGCCAGAACAATGGTCAGACCCCTCCATCGATGCCCCATATTGCTATAGCACCCATGGTGAGTTTCATTTAAATGGTCATTAGTGACTAGTATACACATTTGAGTTGCATCATGCTAATGAGACATTGCAAATGATCTTTGGTGCAGCGTGCCTCCCGACAAGCATTGACCGATCCTTCTGCGTCTGCCGCAACCCCGACAGGTCCTTCTACGTCTCACCCTGGCCCAAACCCTACCGGTCCTTCACCTCCATGTTCATGGTAAGTTTTCCCAAGTGTTTTCATTAACAAATGCATACTTAGCTTAAGAAATGAACTACTTAGCTCCAAAATGACCTATACTTAGCTTATTTTCACCAAAAATGACTTGATATGCTTAGTTAGCTAGAAAATGGTATATTCTACATAGGATAGCTATAAAATGACCTATACTTAGCATTTTTTCCTCCAAAATGACTTGATATGCTTAGTTAGCTAGAAAATGGCATTAGTAGCTAGTATAGCTCAATAATGATCTATAGCTAGTTCATTTATGACATAATTAGCTCACTTAGGTACAAAATGTCATAACTACCTAGGATAGCTCAATAATGATATATAATTAGCTTAATTAGTTCATTTATGACATAATATGCTCACTTAGGTAAAAAATGGCATAATAACCTTGGTTTACCTCCAAAATGACCTATACTTAGCTTATTTTCCTCACAAATACATAATAACCTTACTTACCTCCAAAATGATATATTCTACCTAGGATAGCTATAAAATGACCTATACTTAGCTTATTTTCATCAAAAATGACTTGATATGCTTAGTTAGCTAGAATATGGTATGTTCACCTAGGATAGCTATAAAATGACCTATACTTAGCATTTTTTCCTCCAAAATGACTTGATATGCTTAGTTAGCTAGAAAATGGCATTAGTAGCTAGTATAGCTCAATAATGATCTATAGCTAGTTCATTTATGACATAATTAGCTCACTTAGGTACAAAATTGCATAACTACCTAGGATAGCTCAATATCGATCTATAATTAGCTTAGCTAGTTCATTTATGACATAATATGCTCACTTAGGTAAAAAATGGCATAATAACCTTTGTTTACCTCCAAAATGACCTATAATTAGTTTATTTTCCTCAAAAATACATAATAACCTTACTTACCTCCAAAATGATATATTCTACCTAGGATAGCTATAAAATGACCTATACTTAGCATTTTTCCTCCAAAATTACTTGATATGATTAGTTAGCTACAAAATGGCATTACCACCTTGGAGAATAGGAGAGGAGAGGAGAGGAGAAAAGGAAATAGAAGATAAATTCTTCTTCTTTTTTCTTCATTTTCTTCTTCTTCTAGCTAGTCTTCTTCTTCTTCTAACTATATCTTTCCTACTTTGCAGATTTGCTATAGATGAGGAAGAGTGCATTGATGGACTGTACTCTTCTACTTCTGCTACCTTTATGTTTATGGAAAACTTGTTTTGGATACATATGTATGGATATGTTGTTGGAAACCATATTGTGTGTTGTTGGAAACTTGTATATATGTTGGACTTGTATGTTGGAACTTAATTATTGGTATATATATGCTTGTTTCAACTTATTTGGTATGCTTGTTGGAACTTGTTAAATGATATGTATGTTCTGGATATGTATATGTTGGATATATATGAATATTCTGTCAAATTGAATGATTTTAAGAAAAAAAACCAGGGGCTATATAGCCACTTTGCCGTCTGCTGGCAGACGGTAAAGAGCTTTGCCGTCCGCCAGCAGACGGCAAAGTGGCCACGTGGCAGCTACCTATACAAACTGGGGCTGGCCTAGGTGGGTTCTTTGCCGTCCGCTAGCAGACGACAAAGAATCTTAATTCTTTGCCGTCCGCTGGCAGACAGCAAAGACCTTAGGTTCTTTGTCGTCCGTGGGCAGACGACAAAGCACGCCGTTAAGCCCCCTAATGGAGCTAAGTGCCCACGTGTGCCGTCCAGGCTCTTTGCCATTCGCTGGCAGACGACAAAGAACCTAAGGTCTTTGCCGTCTGCCAGCGGATGGCAAAGCGGCCTTTACCGTGGATTATTCAGCCGGACGGTTTGCCGTACGCTGGCGGACGGCAAAGCCTTTGTCGTCCGTGTTTCATGCCTTTGCCGTCCGGGATGGCGGACGGCAAAGTACCTATTTCCTATAGTGGTCCTTTTGTACTCAATCGGCTGCCGTTCAACGGGCAGGTCTACTGAAGTCCATACTCGGTTTTCACACATGGATCCTTTCTCGGATTTCATGGCTCCTAGCCATTTTTTTGAATCCAGGCCCACCATCGCTTCTTCGTAGCTTGTAGGTTCACTGTTGTCTAACAACATGACCTCCAAGATAGGATTGACGTACCACTCAGGGACGGTACGAGTCCTTGTTGACCTACGAGGTTTGGTAGTAACTTGATCCGAAGCTTCATGATCATCATCATTTGATTCCTCTTCACATGGTGTAGGCGTCACGGAAACATCTTTCCGCATCGTGCTACTATCCAACTGAAGTGACGGTTCAAGAACCTCATCAAGTTCTACTTTCCCCCCACTCAATTCTTTCGAGAGAAATTGTTTCTCGATAAAGGACCCATTTTTAGCAACAATCACTTTGCCTTCGGATCTGAGATAGAAGGTATACCCAATTGTTTCCTTAGGGTATCCTATAAAGATGCATTTTTCTACTTTGGGTTCAAGCTTATCAGACATAAGCGTCGCATTCCCAAACTATGAGAAATGACAGCTTAGGTTTCTGTTGGAAATATGCCCTAGAGGCAATAATAAATTAGTTATTATCATATTTCCTTGTTCACGATAATCGTTTATTATCCATGCTATAATTGTATTGATTGGAGACTTAAATGCATGTGTGGATACATAGACAAAACCATGTCCCTAGTATGCCTCTAATGGACTAGCTCGTTGATCAAAGGATGGTTAAGGTTTCCTAGCCATGGACATGAGATGTCATTTGATAACGGGATCACATCATTAGGAGAATGATGTGATGGATAAGACCCAAACTACAAACATAGCATATGATCGTGTCAGTTTATTGCTACTGTTTTCTGCATGTCAAGTATATGTTCCTATGACCATGAGATCATGCAACTCACGGATATCGGAGGAGTGCCTTGTGTGTATCAAATGTCGCAACGTAACTGGGTGACTATAAAGGTGCTCTACAGGTATCTGCGATGGTGTTTGTTGAGTTGGCATGGATCGAGACTGGGATTTGTTACTCCGTGTAGCGGAGAGGTATCTCGGGGCCCACTCGGTAGTGCAACATCACAATAAGCCTTGCAAGCAATGTGATTAATTGTTAGTTGCGGGATCTTGTATTACGGAACGAGTAAAGAGACTTGCCAGTAACGAGGTTGAACTAGGTATGGAGATACCGACGATCGAATCTCGGGCAAGTAACATACCGAAGAACAAAGGGAACGTTATACGGGATTAACTGAATCCTTGACATAGAGGTTCGACCGATAAAGATCTTCGTAGAATATGTAGGAACCAATGTGGACATCCAGGTCCCGCCATTGGTTATTGACCGTAGAGGTGTCTCGGTCATGTCTACATAGTTCTCGAACCCGCAGGGTCTGCACACTTAAGGTTTGGTGACGTTTCGGTAGTGTAGAGTTATGTATGGTGGTGACCGAAGGTTGTTCGGAGTCCCGGATGAGATCCCGGACGTCACGAGGAGCTCCGGAATGGTCCGGAGGTAAATATTCATATATAGGATGTCCCAGTTTGGTCGCCGGAAAAGTTTCGGGCTCATCGGTGTGTACCGGGAGTATCGGTAGTGTACCGGGAGTGCCGGTAGTGTACCGGGAGACCTCCGGGAGGGGTACTTCGACCCCAAGAGGTCCATGGGCTGTGAGGGAATATTAACCAGCCCTTAGTGGGCTGGGAAAACAGCCACAAAGGCCCATGGCGCAGGAGAGAAAGTCCTAAAGCAAAAAGTGGAAAATCAGCCAATAGGAGGCAATCCTACTCCAACTAGGATTGGAGGTGAAGTAGGATTGCTTCCCACCTCCTATTTAGGCCGACCCAAAGGACTTGAATGCCTCTCCTCTCCTCTCCTCCTATATATACTAGTGGATTGGGTGGTTTTTGGACAGAATTTCTGGCCACGTGCTACCCATTTCACCGGTGCATAGTTTCTCCTCTAGATCGGTTTTCCGCAGCACTTAGGCGAAGCCCTGCCGGAATCACTCCACCACCATCACCGGAGCGCCGTCACGCTGCCGATGAACTCTCTCTCCTCTCCACCTCCTCTTGCTGGATCAAGAAGGTGGAGATCGTCATCAAGTTGCACGTGTGCTGAACGCGGAGGTGCCGTCCGTTCGGCGCTAGATCGGAAGGACCGTGATCGAGATCGCGAGACGGTTCGTGATGAGATCGCGGAACGGATCGTGATGAGTTCGCGGGGCAGATCGTGATCAAGATCGTGAGACGGATCATGATGAGATCGCGGGACGGATCGTGATGAGTTCACGGGACGGATCGTGATTGGATCGCGGGACGGATCGTGATGAGATCGCGGGACGCTCGGCGATTTGGATCGCGAAGATGTTCGACTACACCAACCGCATTTATTAACGCTTCCCGCTTAGCGATCTACAAGGGTATGTAGATCCACTCTCCCTCTCGTAGATGCTCATCACCATGGATAGGTTTGCGTGTGCGTAGGAAAATTTTTGTTTCCCATGCGACGTTCCCCAACAGTTTCTGCCAAACCATAATTCATACGGTGTCATCTCAACGGATTTATATGGTGCCCTATTTAAAGTGAATGTAGTTTTCTCCAATGCATAACCGCAATATGATAATGGCAAAACGATAAAAGACATCATAGTACGTACCATATCCAATAGATCATGACTACGACGTTCGGACACACCATCACACTATGGTGTTCCAGGTGGCATGAGTTGTGAAACAACTTCCACATTGTCTTAAGTTGTATACCAAACTCGTAACTCGGATATTCACCTCCATGATCATATCCTAGACATTTTATCTTCTTGTCATGATGATCTCAAACTTCACTCTGAATTTGCTTGAACTTTTCAAACGTTTCAGACTTATGTTTCATTAAGTAAATATACCCATACCTACTCAAATCATCAGTGAAGGTAAGAAAATAACGATCCACTGCACGCTACAACACACATTGTACCGCAGACATCAACATGTATCATTTCCAATAGGTCACTTGCCCGCTACATCATACCGGAAAATGGGGTCTTAGTCATCTTGCCCATGAGGCATGGTCAGCATGTCTCAACCGATTCGGAATCGAGTGAGTCCAAATATCCATCAACATGGAGTTTTCTTCATGCGCTTTACACCAATATGACATTTAGCGGCAGTGCCACAATTATTTGGTACTATCATTATTAACTTTGCATCTTTTTGGCATCAATATTATGAACACGTGCATCATTATGATCGAGATTCAATAAACCATTTACATTGCGGTACAGGAATTAGGGATTTTGCCGTCTGCCATGGCTGACAGCAAAGGGCAGGACACCGGATGGCAAAGGCCTTTGTCGTCCGTCATCAGACGACAAATATTACGGCAAAGAAAAATCCGGTAAAGAGGTCCTTTGTCGTCCGCCTTTTGCCCATGGACGGCAAAGAATCTTTGCCGTGGGGGAGCAGATGGCAAAGAGCATGGACGGCAAACCCATGGGGTTAGGGCCATCAAGTGTTATCGGCATTCTTTGTCGTCCGCCTAGGGTCCACCCTTTGCCGTCTGCCTTAGGCCCTCCTTTTCCATCCGTGGGCTAACGGCAAAGAGGCCTTAGGGAGCAGAGGTTTAAGGCCCTTTGCCGGCTGGGGTCCTGATGACCCACAAGTATAGGGGATCAATTTTAGCTCTTTTCGATAAGTAAGAGTGTCGAACCCAATGAGGAGCAGAAGGAAATGACAAGTAGTTTTTAGTAAGTAATGTCTGCATGTGCTGAAATTGTAACTAGCGAAGTAGTTTGATAGCAAGATAATTTGTAACAAGCAAGTAATGAATATAGTAACAAAAGTGTAGCAAGGTAGCCCAATCCTTTTGAGGCAAAGGACAGGCCAAAGCGATCTCTTATGATAAGCAAACCATTCATGAGGGTACACGGGAATTTCATCCAGTCGCTTTCATCATGTTGGTTTAATTCGTGTTTGGTACTTTGATAATTTGATATGTGGGTGGACCGGTGCTTCGGTGCTGCTCTTACTTGAACAAACCTCCTACTTATGATTAACCCTCCCGCAAGCATTCGCAACTATGAGGAAAGTATTAAGAATAAATTCTAACCATAGCATTAAACTTTTGGATCCAATCGGTCCCTTACGGAATAACGCATAAACTGGGGTTTAAGCTTCTGTCACTCTCGCTACCCATCATCTAATTGATACTCCACAATGCATTCCCTTAGGCCCAAATATGGTGAAGTGTCATGTAGTCGATGTTCACATGACACCACTAAGGGAATCACAACATACATACTATCAAAATATCGAACACATATCAAATTTACATGATTATTTGCAACATGATTTCTCCCGTGACCTCAAGAACAAAAGTAACTACTCACAAATAATAATCATGCTCAAGATCAGAGGGGTATTAAATAGCATAATGGATCTAAACATATAATCTTCCACCAAATAAACCATATATCGATCAACTACAAGATGTAATCAACACTACTAGTCACCCACAAGCACCAATCTATAGTTTCGGTAACAAGATTGAACTCAAGAGATGAACTAGGGTTTGAGAGGAGTTGGTGTTGTTGAAGATGTTGATGAAGATTGCCCTCCCCAAGATGGGAGAGTTGTTGATGATAATGATGATGATGATTTCCCCCTCTGAGAGGGAAGTTCCCCCGGCGGAATCGCTCCACCAGAGGGCAAAAGTGCTCCTGCCCAAGTTCCGCCTCGAGGCGGCGGTGCTTCGTCCCGAAAGCCTTCTTCTTATTTTTTTCTAGGTCAAAATGACTTATATACCATGATATGGGCACCATAGGTGGGCCGAGGAGGGCACAACCCACCAGGGGGCGCCTAGGCTCCCTGGCACGCCCAGGTGGGTTGTGCCCACCTGGTGGGCCCCCTCTAGTAATTATTTTCTCCAATAATTCTTAAATAATCCATAAAAAATCTCCGTGAAGTTGGAGCTTGTTTGGAGTTGTGCAGAATAGGTAGCCTGACGTAGCTTTTCCAGGTCCAGATTTCCAGCTGCCGGAATTCTCCCTCTTGGTGCGTTCCTTGCAAATTATGAGAGAAAAGGCATTAGAATTACTCCAAAAAGCATTATTATAGAGAGAAAAATTATGAATAACAGCAAGAAAACATGATGCAAAATGGACGTACCAACTCCCCCAAGCTTAGACCTTGCTTGTCCTCAAGCGAAAATCGAAATCGAAAAATATGTCCACATGCTTTGAGAGAGAGGTGTAGATAAAAACAAAATACGAACATAGAAGCATCATGTTGATTATTATAACAGCAACAAAATTAAACATAGGATTTTTATCATAGAACTTTTATCACATACTTCTCATGAATAAGTAATAGTTCATCACACAATCAAAGTATAAAGCAAAAACTCTATTAGAAACCAACAAACTATGTTCTCAGTCAACTTTGCAACTACAATTCATCATCTTTTCAGGAAGGGTCACGTATCGGAGCCTTTAGGCAAGTCCACATACTCAACCATCATATAGTATTGTATGATTTCTAACACTCGCCTCGTACCCATGAGCAAAACGTTTCAACCGGACAGATAGAAATGTAGGGACTTATCGTTTCGCCTCCCAACATCCTCACCTCAAGGGTGATGTCAACAATAATAACTTATGCTATCTATATTCAATTGGACATGTGTGCCTAGATCTTTCATCACCACATGATGCTTGCCAAAGGATAAAAATAAAAGGAATAGAGAAAAGCTTTGACTCTTGCATAAATGTCAAAGATAGGCCCTTCGCAGAGGGAAGCAAAGGTTGTCATGCGCTTATTTGTTTGTATGCTCAATCCCTTAGTGCAAGAGAACGTCACGTTGTATTGCCCCTTAAGATGACAACCTTTACTATGCAGTCTGTCGCTTTTATTCTTTGTCATCCAAGTTCGTACAACACTCAATTTTCTCTTACACTAAATGATCTTACACTTTTAGAAGCAACTTTTATTGCCTTATTGCACCGATGACAACTTACTTGAAGGATCTTGCAAATCCATAGGTAGGTATGGTGGACTCTTGAAAATAGGATTTGGGTTTAAGGGTTTTTGGATGCACAAGTAGTATCTCTACTTAGTGCGGAATATTTGGCTAGCAAAGGTAGGGGGCAAGCCTCACATGTTAAAGAATCTATGACAATATGACTTTTATGTGAATATAAACAAACATAAACCATTAACTTGTCTTCCTTGTCCAACGTCAACAATTTTGGCATATAATATTTTGATGTGGGCTCGCAATCACAAAATATTTCTAGGATAGTATATTTATATGTGAATCTTCTCTTACCTTATTAATACTTTCATGAGTTGCATCATTGACTAATGCTATGTTTGTCAATCTCTAATAAAATTTCTTACTTATACTTTTCCTTATGTGGTGCCATCACCTACCATAGGATTAGTATATGATCTTATTGATTTATTTCCTTTCTTTCATTTCTGTCTTATTTCTTTTTATTTATTTGTAACATGAAAGTAAAGAAAGCAAAAACTCAAACTAAACTTTATCATATAACTTGCACACAATTACAATGATAGATCACTAAGCAAACTCTCAAATAAGAAAGGACCGAACTAAACTTTGTTTCATCTAGGCAAAAGATTGAACTAAGATAAGTAAAAGAAAAACGATAGTGGGATGATACGATACCGGGGCACCTCCCCCAAGCTTGGCGGAAGCCAAGGGGAGTGCCCATACCCGATACTCAATTCTCCTTTGGTGGTGAAGAAGATGGTGCTGGTGAAGAAGCAATCCTATCCTTAAGGATAAAGAGGTTCTCCAACCGACGGATGACACCCCGGAGACGGATGATATGATCTTGATGCAGAATATTTTCGTGAGTAAGATAATTATTCTGTATGTGGACTATTTCAATGACGCGAAAAGCTTCAATCTCAGCAGGAATAAGGTGAGTAAGGTAGGGTTTAAGGATATCTTCTCCTCCTCCTCGGCCAGCAATGCTTGTGCTGCCATCGAGGGTGGATCTACAGTAGCTTCCTTGCCCTTGTATCCCTTAACGGCGTCCGTGGGCTCCTCCCTCTTCGTCTCGGTCTTCATCAGCCAAGCATCTTCTTCCATGTCGTTGGAGGAGCAAGCAGACATGATGCCTAGTTTGACAAATCTGACCAGAGACAGCAAGAAAAGAGAACAGAGGATTTCTTCGCGATACGGTGGTTAACAGGCTCGGGAAGTATATATAGATTTTTTTATCTTGGAGTACAAGTACATGGAAGCAAAATGGAGTACGGAAGGTGTCCCAGGTGGGCACAACCCACCTGGGTGCGCCAGGCGCCTGGCACGCCCTAGTGTCTTGTGCCCACCAGGGAATGTTTCCTGGGAGTTTCTTTATTTCCAAAATTCTATAATATTCCAAAACTGACAGAAAATATTTTCGGATTTTTTGGAGTCCGTTTACTTACCGTATCACGTACCTCCTTATTTTCACGATTCTCGAGTGTTCCGGAAGGACTCTTTTATGTGTTCTTCCGGTGTCAAAGTTAGGATAATATTACTTTCGACATTAATAGGCATACCTGAGATATAATGCTTTATTCGTTGTCCATTGACAACCTTCAGGTTAGTACCTTTAGAATTATTTATTTTGATGGCACCAGACCGATAAACCTCCTCGATGACATATGGGCCTTCCCATTTTGAGAGGAGCTTCCCTGCAAAAAATCTAAAATGAGAGTAGTACAAAAGAACATATTCTCCGACTTTAAACTCACGCTTTTGAATTCTTTTTTCATGCCATCTTTTGACCTTTTCTTTGAAGAATTTTGCATTTTCATAAGCTTGGGTTCTCCATTTATCTAATGAGCTAATATCAAGTAACATCTTCTCACCAGCAAGTTTGAAATCATAATTGAGCTCTTTAACTGCCCAAAATGCTTTATGTTACAACTCAAGAGGCAAATGACGAGCTTTTCCATAAACCATTTTATAAGGAGACATACTCATAGGATTTTTATATGTTGTTCTATAAGCCCAAAGTGCATCATCTAATTTCTTAGACCAATTCTTCCTGGACCTATTGGCAGTATTTTGCAAAATTAATTTTATTTCTCTATTGCTAAGTTCAACTTGACCACTAGACTGAGGATGATAGGGTGATGCAATTCTATGGTTAACATCATACTCGGCAAGCATTTTACAAAAAGCACCATGTATAAATCGTGAACCACCATCAGTAATTAAATATCTAGGGACTCCAAACCTTGGGAAAATAACTTCTTTAAGCATTTTAATAGAGGTGTTATGACCAGCACTACTGGTTGGAATAGCTTCTACCCATTTAGTAACATAATCAACAGCAACCAAAATATGTGTATACCCATTAGAGGAAGGAAAAAGTCCCATGTAATCAAATCCCCAAACATCAAATGGTTCAACAGCAAGTGAATAATTCATAGGCATTTCTTGACACTGACCTATATTACCTATTCTTTGACATTCATCGCAAGAAGAGACATACTTACGTGCATCCTTGAAGAGAGTAGGCCAATCAAATCTAGATTGCAATACCTTATGAGCAGTTCTATCTCTAGCATGATTCCCTCCATAAGCCTCGGAGTGACATTTCCGTAGGATTTGTCCCTGTTCATGCTGAGGTACACAACGTCTAATAATACCATCTACTCCTTCTTTATAAAGATGTGGGTCATCCCAAAAGTAATGTCTTAAATCATAGAAGAATTTTTTTCTTTTGTTGGTAAGTAAAGCTAGCTGGTAAATATTTAGCAACAATGTAATTAGCATAGTCAGCATACCAAGGAGTACTATTAGCAACATTTATTGCAGCTAACTGCTCATGAGGAAAACTATCATCAATAGGTAGTGGGTCATCAAGCACATTTTCAAGCCTAGACAAGTTATTAGCTTCGGGGTTCTCAGCTCCTTTTCTATCAATGATATGTAAATCAAATTCTTGTAACAAGAGAACCCAACGAATAAGTCTAGGTTTAGCATCTTTCTTTTCCATAATATATTTAATAGCAACATGGTCTGTGTGAACAGTTACTTTGGAATCAACAATATAAGGTCTAAATTTATCACAAGCAAACACAACAGCTAAGAATTGTTTTTTTAGTAGTAGCATAATTTCTTTAAGCATTGTCTAGAGTTTTACTAGCATAATGAATAACATTCAATTTCTTATCAACTCTTTTGTCCTAGAATAGCACCAATAGCATAATCACTAGCATCACACATAATTTCAAAAGGCAAGTTCCAATGAGGTGGTTGAACAATAGGTGCGGTAATTCAGGCTTTCTTGAGTGTTTCAAAGGCTTTAAGAAGATCATCATCAAAAACAAAAGGGATATCCTTTTGCAAGAAATTAGTAAGAGGCTTAGAAATTTTAGAAAAGTCTTTGATAAATATCCTATAGAAACCAGCATGACCTAAGAAACTACGAATACCTTTGATATCTTTAGGGCATGGCATTTTCTTAATTCCATCAACCTTAGCTTGGTCCACTTCAAGACCTCTTTCAGAAATTTTATGACCCAAGACAATGCCTTCATTAACCATAAAGTGGAACTTCTCCCAATTCAAGACAAGATTTTTTTTGTTCACATCTCTGCAAAACTTGCTCAACATTTCTTAAACAATCATCAAAAGAATCCCCATAAACAGAGAAGTCATCCATGAAAACCTCAACAATCTTTTCACAAAAATTAGAGAATATAGCCATCATGCATATTTGAAAGGTAGTAGGTGCATTACATAAACCAAAAGGCATACGTCTATATGCATAGGTTCCATTCTTACCACCTCTTTCATCTTCGGATTTAACCGACGTTGGTGATCAACAACTGGTTTAGCATTAGGTTCCATATTGATTTTGTGCTGACATAGAGTGGGACTAATGCCCTTTAAATCATCAAGATTATATCCTATAGCAGCCCGGTGCTTCCTTAGAACTTTCAATAATCTTTCTTCTTCATGTTCTGAAAGGTTAGCACTGATAATAAAAGGATATATCTTCTTTTCGTCAAGATAAGCATATTTCAAAGTGTTTGGCAATTGTTTTAATTCAAACACATGATCACCTTTAGGTGGAGGAGGACCTCCAAGAGTTTCAATAGGTAAATTGCGTTTAAGCAGAGGACGTTGTTCAAAGAAAACTTTATCTATTTCATTTCTTTCATGCATATGTAAATCATTTTCATGGTCTAGCAGATATTGTTCTAAAGTATCAGTAGGTGGTACAGCAATAGACGCAAGACCAATTAATTCATCCTTACTAGGAAATTCTTTTTCATGATCATTTCTACTAAACTTGGAAAAATTAAACTCATGAGACTCATCACCAAAGCTAACTCCCACAGTTTGTTTCTTACAATCTATCTTAGCATTAACTGTGTTCAAGAAAGGTATACCAAAGATAATGGGACACAACTCATCTTGTGGGGAACCAAGAACAAGAAAATCAGTAGGGTATTTTATTTTCCCACACAAGACTTCAACATATCTAATAATCCTAATTGGTGATATAGTGTCTCTATTAGCAAGTTTAATAGTAACATCTATTTCTTCTATCTCAACAGGTGTTATGTCTTTCATAATCTCTTCATATAAAGTGTAAGGAATAGCACTCACACTAGCACCCATGTCACATAAACCATGATAACAGTGATCTCCTATTTTAACTAAAATAACAGGCATGCCCACAACAGGTCTATGATTATCTTTTCTATCAGGTTTAGCAATAATAGTTGCTTCTTCGCAGAAGTAAATAACATGCCCATCAATATCTTCTTCCAAGAGATATTTAACCATAGCAATGCTAGGTTCTACTTTAATTTGTTCTTCAGGTTTAGGTGTTCTAACATAACTTTTGTTAACCATAGTTGAAACTTTAGCATGTTCCTTTATCCTAATAGGGAAAGGTGGTTTCTCTATATAAGCAGAAGGAACAACTAGATCAACATTATAGAGTATAGTTTCTTCTTTAACTGGTGCTAGTTTTTTTATTTCCTCTTTAACAGGTGGGTGATATTTAAACCAATTCTCCTTAGGGAGTTCAACATGAGGAGCAAATGATTCACAAAAGTAGGCTACTATCTCAGAGCCAAGTCCATATTTAGTGCTAAACTTTTGAAAAGCATCGGTATCCATAAATTTTTTTAACACAATCATACTTAAGTTTAATACGTGAATCTTTACCTTCATCGAGTTCCCAATCTTTAGAGTTGCGTTTAATTCTTTCCAAATCCCACCGGAATTCAATAGTCGTCTTCATAAAAGAACCAGCACAAGAAGTATCAAGCATGGTTTGATCATTACGAGAAAGCCGAAAATAAAAAATTTGGATAATAATTTCTCTTGAGAGCTCATGATTGGGGCATGAATATAACATTGACTTAAGCCTCCCCAAGCTAGAGCGATACTTTCTCCTTCACGAGGCCAAAAATTATATATATAATTCCGATCACGATGAACTAGATGCATAGGATAAAATTTCTGGTGGAACTCCAATTTCAAACGATTCCAATTCCATGATCCAATATCATCGCATAGCCTATATCATGTCAATGCTTTGCCCTTCAAAGATATAGGGAAAACCTTTTTCATAACTTGATCCCTGGGTAAACCTGCAAGCTTAAACAATCCACAAATTTGTTCCACATATATCAAGTGCATATTAGGATGTTCAGTTCCATCTCTTGCATAAGGATTAGATAGCAATTGTTCTATCATACCCAAAGGAATTTCATATTCCATATTTTTAGTAGGTGCAGTAGGTTGAGGGGTACATAATTGTGGTTCTAGACAAGGTGAAGATACCCCGAACAAACCCCTCAAAGGATTGTTTTCTATAGTAACAAGTGACAATAAATTTCAGCACACTATATAAATGTTTACTTACCAAATTCCACTTACCAAAGGCGCTTCACTCCCTGGCAACAGCGCCAAAAAATAGCCTTGATGACCCACAAGTATAGGGGATCAATTGTATCTCTTTTTGATAAGTAAGAGTGTCGAACCCAACGAGGAGCAGAAGGAAATGACAAGTAGTTTTCAGTAAGTAATGTCTGCAAGTGCTGAAATTGTAAGTAGCGAAGTAGTTTGATAGCAAGATAATTTGTAACGAGTAAGTGACGAATATAGTAAAGAAAGTGCAGCAAGGTAGCCCAATCCTTTTGAGGCAAAGTACAGGCCAAAGCGGTCTCTTATGATAAGCAAAGTGTTCTTGAGGGTATATGGGAATTTCATGCAGTCACTTTCATCATGTTGGTTTAATTCGTGTTTGGTACTTTGATAATTTGATATGTGGGTGGACCGGTGCTTAGGTGCTGATCTTAATTGAACAAACCTCCTACTTATGATTAACCCTCCCGCAAGCATCCGCAACTACGAGAAAAGTATTAAGAATAAATTCTGATCATAGCATTAAACTTTTGGATCCAATCGGTCCCTTACGGAATAGCGCATAAACTGGGGTTTAAGCTTCTATCACTCTCACAACCCATCATCTAATTGCTACTCCATAATGCATTCCCTTAGGCCCAAATATGGTGAAGTTTCATGTAGTTGACGTTCACATGACACCACTAAGGGAATCACAACATACATACTATCAAAATATCGAACACATATCAAATTCACATGATTACTTCCAACATGATTTCTCCCGTGACCTCAAGAACAAAAGTAACTACTCACAAATAATAATCATGCTCAACATCAGAGGGGTATTAAATAGCATAATGGATCTGAACATATAATCTTCCATCAAATAAACCATATAGTGATCAACTACAAGACGTAATCAACACTACTAGTCACCCACAAGCACCAATCTATAGTTCCGGTAACAAGATTGAACTCAAGAGATGAACTAGGGTTTGAGAGGAGTTGGTGCTGTTGAAGATGTTGATGAATATTGCCCTCCCCAAGATGGGAGAGTTGTTGGTGATCATGATGACGATGATTTCCCCTCTGGGAGGGAAGTTCCCCTGGCGGAATCGCTCCGCCGGAGGGCAAAAATTCTCCTGCCCAAGTTCCGCCTCGAGGCGGCGGCGCTTCGTCCCGAAAGCCTTATTCTTATTTTTTATAGGTCAAAATTACTTATATACCAGGAGATGGGCACCGGAGGTGGGCCGAGGAGGGCACAACCCACCAGGGCGCGCCTGGGCTCCCTGGCACGCCCAGGTAGGTTGTGCCCACCTGGTGGGCCCCCTCTGGTAGTTATTTGCTCCAATAATTCTTAAATAATTCATAAAAATCTTTGTGAAGTTTCAGCTTGTTTGGAGTTGTGCAGAATAGGTAGCCTGACGTAGCTTTTCCAGGTCCAAATTTCCACCTGCCGAAATTCTCCCTCTTGGTGTGTTCCTTGCAAATTATGAGAGAAAAGGCATTAGAATTACACCAAAAAGCATTATTATGGATAAAAACATTATAAATAACAGAAAGAAAACATGATGCAAAATGGACATATAACTTCTCAACTGAGGATGCAGAAGATGCTTCGAGCTAAATGTAAAAATAAACTTAGAATTGAAGCAGAGGCGGCAAACTTCATGACAGCACACTATGAAGCCAAAAATCATCATTTCCATAACCCTAAGCCTAGGTACAATGATGGCGATCCTAAAAAAGGTCTATCCAACCTCAGCCTATTCAAAGAGAAGCTCGCACCAGCAGGTGCTTCGAAAGGGAAATCGTTGGATGTCGAAGAATGGTGGAGCATTTCATTGTATATCTTCAACAACCTAACAGAAGTGCGGTCGTACATCAATTAAGTTCTTGATAAATTATTTTTCCGCAACTTCTAATTCCTTTGAACTTCTCTTATTCCTGGATATTTTATATAGTCGATACATCACTGAATTCTCGGATGGAGCGGTCATCGAAAAGGATTCCATCGAAGAGTATGAGCTTCTCGCAAAGCATGGAGGTGCCTATCCTGGCTTCATCTCTTGGTTCAAACAAAGGGTAATTAATTACCATTAATGGACCATTTGATTTCTTGGTCTAATTTGTGGCTAATGCATCCATTCTTCCATATTAAACTTGTAGGCTGATGCAGAGTCTCATGGAGGCGACTATCCCGGCTTCCTCTCTTGGTTCAAACAAAGGGTAATTAATTACCATTAATGGACCATTTGATTTCTTGGTCTAATTTGTGGCTAATGCATCCATTCTTTTGTATTAAACTTGTAGGCTGATGCAGAGTCTATGGATGCTGAGTTGAGACAAGTCTCTAATGGTTTTGACTATAAGGTCCGTTCATTTGACAAATACAACATCAACGGGTATCGCTTGCATACCTTTGGCAAAGAGCTATCTATGCCCGACCTAAAGACTACAAATTGTTGTGTCTCTGCTATCGGCGAAGGAGGTACCGAGTATTATGGAAGAGTTGAAGCAATTTATGAACTTCTATTCTATGGTGAAAACCCACCGACCGTCGTAGTCTTCAAATGTTATTGGTTTCAGCCGAAGGAGACTAGAAGGACTCATGAACATATAGGGCTAGTCAAAATCAACCAAAGCACCCATTTAGATGTTCCCAATGTCTATATTACAGCTCAACAGGCAACACAAGTTTTCTATCTACCGTGGGCCTGCCAAACTGATCCAAATCTGAAAGGTTGGGATGTCGTTTATGAAGTGCCGCCAAGTTTTAGATCACCTACCCTCAATGAAGAGGATTACGAACCTCACATTAACCCAGACACATATGAAGGAGAATTCTTCCAAGAAACACGTATGTCCAAAAAACGTTTACACAATTAAAATCAACAATAGCTAGTTATTGTAATAATTAGTGTTGTCTCGTTTGCAGACCTTCTACAGGTGTGAGGAGGGATACGAGGAGGCCGCAACAAAGGTTATCGAAACTGAATGCCGCCGCCTACTTCAAAACTGGCGGCACGAGGCTCGGGTGCAGGCTGTTCGAGACTACTACGCCTCGCGGCATATTAGGAAGGAAAAGGCGAAGTGCCACAATTCTAAGATGGAGAAGGAGCATTACATGAAGGTAATTACATATTATTAAGTCCTTGTAGTTAGTTTCCTTGATTTGATTCTTACGCGCAGCGCTCAAATTTCTCTTTATTTACTTAGGTGCCCCAAGATGGTGTGTGGATAAGATGGATTGTTGGGAGGACTTTGTGGATCAGTGCTACTCCGAAAAGTGGGAGGCCAGCTACAACAATGCCAAGGAGAGGCATGGCAAAATGGTTGGTGTGCCACACCATCAAGGGAGCGTCAACTTAAATCAGTTTGGTGAGAACTGGGTATGTGGTTTGCTTCATGACTCATGCAATTCATTCTTAATGCTAGCTTGAGCCCTTTACTAATATTTTTTCCTTTCTCTCTCTCTTTTAGGCGCGTCACAATAAGACGGAGGTGCTAGAGATGTACGACCTCTATGCGATGGCCCATACTGCCTCGTACAAGAAGGTCAAGGCATTCTTTGAGTCTGACCTCGATCATCCAAAAACTTCACCAACATCTCCTCCCACCACAAGCTTGTGAAGTACAGAGATCACGAGAAGGCGAGGAAAGGGGAGGACTTTAACCCGAGCTAGGGGCCTATTGATCCAGAGCTGGTGATGATAGCTAGCAATGAGAGGCCCCATGGCTCGATCGCCATTGGATACGTCCTTATACGTTGTCCTACCACTCTCGGGTAAATAAAGGCATGCCAAACGAGATCATGTCCTGAGATAACACATCGTCCACGGCCAGTCGAGCTCGCCATCGAGGTTAGTTTAATGGACTCAACAATCTTTCCGCATTACGTTGTTTGTGCGAACCAGTATGATTACAATGCTAACAATTAGTTGTGTTGCAGGCTGCTATTCTGAAAGAGAGAGAGGCAACGCAGGCGCTTTTGGTGACGAAGGATAAGGAGATGAAGGAGATGGAGGAGAGGGTGGCTGCGTTGATGGAGGCGGAGAGGGCATGGAACGATGCGTCTAACAGGGCCATGTACGAGCTCTTCGTGGTAAGTTTCTTCTTCATATTTTTCAAATATTGCATTTTAATGTTTGTTTCATTAATAACTAAAAAGTTTGACTTGTCGAAACCAAATGTACAGTCTATGTGCGAGAAGACCGGCCACGTCCCTCCGGCGATACCAGTCATTAACATGGCGGGGATGGTGAGTTTCATTTCAATGTAGTGATCTTTTGAGTGTCATCGTGCTAATGACACATTGCAAACGCTGTTTGGTGCAGAATATCACCCGAAACGCATCGCACGACCCTTCTATAGGGCAGCCTTCTCTAGGTGAAACAAGCTAGAGCCACCGTGCTTCACCTCCGTGCTGACGAGAATGGTACATTCTTTCTAGTGTTTTGCTTAACAACCACATAATGATTGTTACTTACCTTACCATAGCTCCAAAATGACATATTTTACCCAAGTTGGCACTAGAATGACCTATCCTTAGCTTAGTTTCCTCCTAAATGACATAATAAGCTTAGGCAGCTCCAAACTTGCATAATAAGCTTAGTTAGCTCCAAAATGACCTATTTTACCCAAGTTAGATATAAAATGATCTATAATTAGCTTAGTAAGCTTCAAAATGGCATAATAAGCTTAGCTACCTCCAAAATGACCTATTTTACCAAAGTTAGCTATTAAATGACCTATAATTAGCTTAGTTAGCTCCAAAATGGCATAAGAAGCATAGTTAGCTCCTAAATGACCTATTTTTACCTAAGTTAGCTCTAAAATGACATATATTTAGCTTAGTTTCCTCCTAAATGACATAGTAAGCTAAATTAGCTCCAAAATGGCCTATTTTATCAAAAATGACATATACTTAGCTTAGTTTCCTCCTAAATGACATAGTAAGCTAAATTAGCTCCAAAATGGCCTATTTTATCAAAATGAACTTAGCTTAGTTCTCTCCTAAATGACATAATAAGCTTACCTAGCTCCAAAATGACCCATTGTACCTAGCTTAGCTATTAAATGACCTATACTTAGCTTAGTTAGCTCCAAAATGGCATAATAAGCATTAGCTCCTAAATGACCTATTTATACCTAAGTTAGCTCCAAAATAAAATATAGTTAGCTTAGTTTCCTTCTAAATGACGTAGTAAGCTAAATTAGCTCCAAAATGGCCTATTTTATCAAAAACGACCTATACTTCGTTTAGTTAGCTCCAAAATGGCATAATAAGCTTAGGTACCTCCAAATGACCAATTTACCAAAGTTAGCTATTAAATGACCTATAATTAGCTTATTAGCTTCAAAATGGCATAATAAGCATAGTTAGCTCCTAAATGACCTATTTTTACCTAAGTTAGCTTTAAAATGACATATATTTAGCTTAGTTTCCTCCTAAATGACATAATAAGCTAAATTAGCTCCAAAATGGCCTAATTTATCAAGAATGACATATACTTAGCTTAGTTTCCTCCTAAATGACATAGTATGCTAAATTAGCTCCAAAATGGCCTATTTTATCAAAAATGACATATACTTAGCTTACTTCTCTCTTAAATGACATAATAAGCTTACATGGCTCCAAAATGACCTATTGTACCTAGCTTAGCTATTAAAAGACCTATACTTAGCTTAGTTAGCTCCAAAATGGCATAATAAGCATAGATAGCTCTTAAATGACCTATTTTTACCTAAGTTAGCTCTAAAATGACATATAGTTAGCTTAGTTTCCTCCTAAATGACGTAGTAAGCTAAATTAGCTCCAAAATGGCCTATTTTATCAAAAATGACCTATACTTCACTTAGTTAGCTCCAAAATGGCATAATAAGCTTAGCTAGCTCCAAAATGACCCATTTTACCAAAGTTAGCTATTAAATGACCTATAATTAGCTTTAAAATGGCATAATAAGCATAGTTAGCTCCTAAATGACCTATTTTTACCTAAGTTGGCTCTAAAATGACATATATTTAGCTTAGTTTCCTCCTAAATGACATAGTAAGCTAAATTAGCTCCAAAATGGCCTCTTTTATCAAAAATGTCCTATACTTAGCTTTGTTCTCTCCTAAATGACATAATAAGCTTACCTAGCTCCAAAATGACCTATTTTACCCAACTTAGCTATTAAATGACCTATAATTAGCTTAGTTAGCTCCAAAATATCATAATAAGCATAGTTAACTCCAAAATGTCCTATTTTTACCAAAGTTTGCTCTAAAATGACATATAGGTAGCTTAGTTTCCTCCTAAATGACGTAGTAAGCTAAATTACCTCCAAAATGGCCTATTTTATCCAAAATGACCTATACGTAGCTAAGTTCTCTCATAAATGACATAATAAGCTTACTTAAATCTCTTCTTCATCTAGTCTTCTTCTTCTAATTTTCTTATTTCCCATTTTGCAGATTACATTCAGTTCACGGAAGTTTGCATTGATGGAGTGCCTGGGTTACTTGTATTTTTTTATTTTGTATCGATGAACAATGTGACACTTGCTACATATGGATATGAAACTATGCATGTATGGATGAAACTATTGTAATATGGTTTGGTATAGATGAAACTTGCATAATATGTATGTATGGATGGATGAAACTTATTTTAATATGGTTATTAGTATGGCGACAACATTATTTCTATGATATATATATATATATATCATATATTTATATGATCATTGTTATAATAAAAATAAAATAAAAAGGACATTTTGGTTACTCTTTGTCGTCTGCCCACCGACGACAAAGGGGGGGCTAAGGCAGATGGCAAAGGGGGGACCTGATATGTCCATTTTGCATCATATTTTCTTGTTGTTATTTGTAATGTTTTTATCCATAATAATGCTTTTTGGAGTAATTCTAATGCCTTTTCTCTCATAATTTGCAAGGAACACACCAAGAGGGAGAATTCCAGTAGCTGGAAATCTGGACCTGGAAAAGCTACGTCAGGCTACCTATTCTGCATAACTCCAAACAAGCTAAAACTTCACGAAGATTTTTTATGGATTATTTAAGAATTATTGGAGCAAATAACTACCAGAGGGGGACCACCAGGTGGGCACAATACACCTGGGTGCGCTAGGGAGCCTAGGCGCGGCCTGGTGGGTTGTGCCCTCCTCGGCCCACATCCGGTGCCCATCTCCTGGTATATAAGTCATTTTAACCTAGAAAAAATAAGAAGAAGGCTTTCAGGATGAAGTGTCGCTGCCTCGAGGCGGAACATGGGTAGGAGCACTTTTGCCCTCCGGCGGAGCAATTCCGCCGAGGGAACTTCCCTCCCGGAGGGGGAAATCATCGTCGTTATCATCACCAACAAGTCTCCCATCTTGGGGAGGGCAATATTCATCAACATCTCCAACAGCACAAACTCCTCTCAAACCCTAGTTCATCTCTTCAGTTCAATCTTGTTACCGGAACTATAGATTGGTGCTTGTGGGTGAATAGTACTGTTGATTACGTCTTGTAGTTGATCACTATATGGTTTATTTGGTGGAAGATTATATGTTCAGACCCATTATTCTGTTTAATACACCTCTGATCTTGAGCATGATTATTATTTGTGAGTAGTTACTTTTGTTCTTGAGGTCATGGGAGAAATCAAGTTGCAAGTAATCATGTGAATTTGATATGTGTTCGATATTTTGATAGTATGTATGTTGTGATTCCCTTAGTGGTGTCATGCGAACGTTGACTACATGGCACTTCACCATATTTGGGACTAAGGGAATGCATTGTGGAGTAGCAATTAGATGATGGGTTGCGAGAGTGATAGAAGCTTAAACCCCAGTTTATGTGCTATTCCGTAAGGGACCGATTGGATCCAAAAGTTTAATGCTATGATTAGAATTTATTCTTAATACTTTTCTCGTAGTTGCGGATGCTTGCGGGAGGGTTAATCATAAGTAGGAGGTTTGTTCAAGTGATATCAGCACCTAAGCACCGGTCCACCCACATATCAAATTATCAAAGTACCGAACACGAATTAAACCAACATGATGAAAGTGACTAGATGAAATTCCCGTGTACCCTCAAGAACGCTTTGCTTATCATAAGAGACCACTTTGGCCTGTCCTTTGCCTCAAAAGGATTGTGATACCTTGCTGCACTTTTGTTACTATATTCGTTACTTGCTCGTTACAAATTATCTTGCTATCAAACTACTTCGCTACTTACAATTTCAGCACTTGTAGACATTACTTACTGAAAACTACTTGTCATTTCCTTCTGCTCCTCGTTGGGTTCGACACTATTACTTATCTAAAAGAGCTACAATTGATCCCCTATAATTGTGGTTCATCAAGGCTATTTTCTGGCGCCGTTGCTAGGGAGTGAAGCGCCTTTGGTAAGGAAACATTTATATAGTGTGCTGAAATTTACTGTCACTTGTTACTATGGAGAACAATCCTTTGAGGGGTTTATTTGGGGTATCTTCACCTCGTCCAAAACCACAAATAGCTACCCCTCAACCTACTGCACATACTGAAAATATTGAATATGAAATTCCTTCGGGTATGATAGAACAACCGCTAGCTAATCCTTATGTAGGAGATGGAACTAAACATCCTGATATGCACTTGATATATGTGGAACAAATTTGTGGATTGTTTAAGCTTGTAGGTTTATCCAGGGATCAAGTTATGAAAAAGGTTTTCCCTTTATCTTTGAAGGGAAAAGCATTGGCATGGTATAGGCTATGTAATGATATTGGATCATGGAATTGGAATCGTTTGAAGTTGTAGTTCCACCAGAAATTTTATCCTATGCATCTAGTTCATCGTGATCAGAATTATATATATAATTTTTGGCCTCGTGAAGGAGAAAGTATCGCTCTACCTTGGGGGAGGCTTAAGTCAATGTTATATTCATGCCCCAATCATGATCTCTCAACAGAAATTATTATCTAGAATTTTTATGCTCAGCTTTCTCGTAATGATCAAACCATGCTTGATACTTCTTGTGTTGGTTCTTTTATGAAGAAGACTATTGAATTCCGGTGGGATCTTTTGGAAAGAATTAAACGCAACTCTGAAGATTTGGAACTCGACGAAGGTAAAGAGTCACGTATTAAACTTAGGTATGATTGTGTTAAATCTTTTATGGATACCGATGCTTTTCAAAAGTTTAGCACTAAATATGGACTTGACTCTCAGATAGTAGCCTCCTTTTGTGAACCATTTTCTACTCATGTTGAAATCCCTAAGGAGAAGTGGTTTGAATATCACCCAATTGTTAAAGAAGAAATAAAAAAACAACACTAGTTAAAGAAGAAACTATACTCTATAATGTTGATCCAGTTGTTCCTTCTGCTTATATAGAGAAACCACCTTTCCCCGTTAGGATAAAGGAACATGCTAAAGTTTCAACTATGGTTAACACAAGCTATGTTAGAACACCTAAACCTAAAGAACAAATTAAAGTAGAACCTAGCATTGCTATGGTTAAAGATCTCTTGGAAGAAGATATTGGTGGGCATGTTATTTACTTCTGTGAAGAAGCTGGTAGAATTGCTAAACCTGATAGAAAAGATAAACATAGACCTATTGTGGGCATGCTTGTTATTTCAGTTAAAATAGGAGATCACTGTTATCATGGTTTATGTGACATGGGTGCTAGTGTGAGTGCTATTCCTTACACTTTATATGAAGAGATTATGAAAGACATAGCACCTGCTGAGATAGAAGAAATAGATGTTACTATTAAACTTGCTAATAGAGACACTATATCACCAATTGGGATTATTAGAGATGTTGAAGTCTTGTGTGGGAAAATAATATACCCTACTGATTTTCTTGTTCTTGGTTCCCCACAAGATGAGTTCTATCCCATTATCTTTGGTAGACCTTTCTTGAACACAGTTAATGCTAAGATAGACTGTAAGAAACAAAATGTGGGAGTTAGCTTTGGTGATGAGTCTCATGATTTTAATTTTTCCAAGTTTAGTAGAAATCATCATGAAAAAGAATTGCCTAGTAAGGATGAATTAATTGGTCTTGCTTGTATTGCTGTACCACCTACTGATCCTTTAGAACAATATCTGCTAGACCATGAAAATGATTTACATATGCATGAAAGAAATGAAATAGATAAAGTTTTCTTTGAACAACGTCCTCTGCTTAAACACAATTTACCTATTGAAACTCTTGGAGGTCCTCCTCCACCTAAAGGTGATCATGTGTTTGAATTAAAACAATTGCCAGACACTTTGAAATATGCTTATCTTGACGAAAAGAAGATATATCCTGTTATTATCAGTGCAAACCTTTCATAACATGAAGAAGAAAGATTATTGAAAGTTCTAAGGAAGCACCGGGCTGCTATTGGATATACTCTTGATGATTTAAAGGGAATTAGTCCCACTCTATGTCAGCACAAAACCAATATGGAACCTGATGCTAAACCAGTTGTTGATCACCAACGTCGGTTAAATCCGAAGATGAAAGAGGTGGTAAGAACCGAAATATTAAAACTTCTGGAAGCAGGTATAATCTATCCTATAGCTGATAGTAGATGGGTAAGTCATGTTCATTGTGTTCCTAAGAAAGTAGGTATTACTGTTGTTCCTAATGATAAAAATGAACTTATTCCACAAAGAATTGTTACAGGCTATAGAATGGTAATTGATTTTAGAAAATTAAACAAAGCAACTAGAAAAGATCATTACCCTTTGCCTTTTATTGATCAAATGCTTGAAAGATTATCTAAGCACACACACTTTTGCTTCCTTGATGGATATTTTGGCTTTTCACAAACACCTGTATCACAACCTGATCTAGAAATTCCACTTTTACTTGTCCTTTTGGAACCTATGCTTATAGACGTATGCCTTTTGGTTTATGTAATGCACTTGCTACCTTTCAAAGATGCATGATGGCTATATTCCCTGATTTTTGTGAAAATATTGTTGAGGTTTTCATGGATGACTTCTCTGTTTATGGGAAGTCTTTTGATGATTGTTTAAGCAATCTTGAGCGAGTTTTGAAGAGATGTGAAACAAATCCTGTCTTGAATTGGGAGAAGTGCCACTTTATGGTTAATGAAGGCATTGTCTTGGGTCATAAAATTTCTGAAAGAGGTATTGAAGTGGACCAAGCTAAGGTTGATGCAATTAAGAAAATGCCATGTCCTAAAGATATAAAAGGTATTCGTAGTTTCTTAGGTCATGCTGGTTTCTATAGGAGATTTATCAAAGACTTTTCTAAAATTTCTAAGCCTCTTACTAATCTCTTGCAAAAGGATATCCCTTTTGTTTTTTATGATGATTGTCTTGAAGCCTTTGAAACACTCAAGAAAGCCTTAATTACTACACCTATTGTTCAACCACCTGATTGGAACTTGCCTTTTGAAATTATGTGTGATGCTAGTGACTATGATGTTGGTGTTGTTTTAAGACAAAAGAGTTGATAAGAAATTGAATGTTATTCATTATGCTAGTAATACTCTAGACAGTGCTCAAAGAAATTATGCTACTATTGAAAAAAGAATTCTTAGCAGTTGTGTTTGCTTGTGATAAATTTAGACCTTATATTGTTTATTCCAAAGTAACTGTTCACACAGACCATGCTGCTATTAAATATCTTATGGAAAATAAAGATGCTAAACCTAGACTTATTCATTGGGTTCTCTTGTTACAAGAATTTGATTTACATATCATTGATAGAAAAGGAGGTGAGAACCCCGAAGCTAATAACTTGTCTAGGCTTGAAAATGTGCTTGATGACCCACTACCTATTGATGATAGTTTTCCTCATGAGCAGTTAGCTGCAATAAATGTTGCTAATAGTACTCCTTGGTATGCTGACTATGCTAATTACATTGTTGCTAAATATTTACCAGCTAGCTTTACTTACCAACAAAAGAAAAAAATTCTTCTATGATTTAAGACATTACTTTTGGGATGACCCACATCTTTATAAAGAAGGAGTAGATGGTATTATTAGACGTTGTGTACCTCAGCATGAACAGGGACAAATCCTACGGAAATGTCACTCCGAGGCTTATGGAGGGAATCATGCTAGAGATAGAACTGCTCATAAGGTATTGCAATCTGGATTTGATTGGCCTACTCTCTTCAAGGATGCACGTAAGTATGTCTCATATTGCGATGAATGTCAAAGAATAGGTAATATAGGTAAGTGTCAAGAAATGCCTATGAATTATTCACTTGCTGTTGAACCATTTGATGTTTGGGGATTTGATTACATGGGACCTTTTCCTTCCTCTAATGGGTATACACATATTTTGGTTGGTGTTGATTATGTTACTAAATGGGTAGAAGCTATTCCAACCAGTAGTGCTGGTCACAACACCTCTATTAAAATGCTTAAAGAAGTTATTTTCCCAAGGTTTGGAGTCCCTAGATATTTAATTACTGATGGTGGTTCACGATTTATACATGGTGCTTTTTGTAAAATGCTTGTTGAGTATGATGTTAACCGTAGAATTGCATCACCCTATCATCCTCAGTCTAGTGGTCAAGTTGAACTTAGCAATAGAGAAATAAAATTAATTTTGCAAAATACTGCCAATAGGTCCAGGAAGAATTGGTCTAAGAAATTAGAAGATGCACTTTGGGCTTATAGAACAACATATAAAAATCCTATGAGTATGTCTCCTTATAAAATGGTTTATGGAAAAGCTCGTCATTTGCCTCTTGAGTTGTAACATAAAGCATTTTGGGCAGTTAAAGCGCTCAATTATGATTTCAAACTTGCTGGTGAGAAGATGTTATTTGATATTAGCTCATTAGATAAATGGAGAACCCAAGCTTATGAAAATGCAAAATTCTTCAAAGAAAAGGTCAAAAGATGGCATGAAAAAAGAATTCAAAAGCGTGAGTTTAAAGTCGGAGAATATGTTCTTTTGTACTACTCTCATTTTAGATTTTTTGCAGGGAAGCTCCTCTCAAAATGGGAAGGCCCATATGTCATCGAGGAGGTTTATCGGTCTGGTGCCATCAAAATAAATAATTCTAAAGGTACTAACCTGAAGGTTGTCAATGGACAACGAATAAAGCATTATATCTCAGGTATGCCTATTAATGTCGAAAGTAATATTATCCTAACTTTGACACCGGAAGAACACATAAAAGAGTCCTTCCGGAACACTCGAGAATCGTGAAAATAAGGAGGTACGTGATACGGTAAGTAAACGGACTCCAAAAAATCCGCAAGAATATTTTTTGTCAGTTTTGAAATATTTTAGAATTTTGGAAATAAAGAAACTCCCAGGAAGCGTCCCCTCGTGGGCACAAGACACCAGGGCGCGCCAGGCTTGCCTGGCACGCCCAGGTGGGTTATGCCCACCTGGGACACCTTCCGTACTCCATTTTTCTTCCATGTACTTGTCCTCCAAGATAAAAAATCTATATATACTTCCCGAACCTGTTGATCGCCGTATCGCGGAGAAATCCTCTATTCTCTTTTCTTGCTATTTTCTGCGCAGTTCTGAAAATATGTCATCCCAAGACTGCGAGGGAGAGAGTTATGTTGCTGATTTCATCGTTAACCCCAAGTCCTATGGGATGTGGAGCATTATGGCTGGACCACGGAGGAGGAGGAGGACTATTACCCTAAGGAGAAGGACAAGACGAGCTCAGATGAGGACAAATCTCCATTACCTCAACCTGGGGATATGCATGTGGAATTTAAGAAGTCCAGCCTCCCAAAGAAACTAAAGAGGCCTAAGATTTAGTTCATACCCCATAGTCTTTTGTAGGAATGCAAGCAGGATTTATGTAAGAAGATACTGGAGCTAGAGTAGGAGGTTGGTGAATTTAAGGAGGAAAATTCCATCCTCAAGCGCAAGCTAAGGAAGAAGGGCAGGCCCTCCACTTCATCACCACCACCATCTTCTTCACCACCAAAGGAGAATTGAGTATCGGGTATGGGCACTCCCCTTGGCTTCCGCCAAGCTTGGGGGAGGTGCCCCGGTATCATATCATCCAACTATCTTTTTGCTTTTACTTATCTTAGTTCAATCTTTTTCCTAGATGAAATAAAGTTCTGTTCGATCCTTTCTTATTTGAGGGTTTGCTTAGTGATCTATCATTGTAATCGTGTGCAAGTTATATGATAAAGTTTAGTTTGAGTTTTTGCTTTCTTTACTTTCATGTTGCAAATAAAAAAAGAAATAAGAAAGAAAGGAAATAAATCAATAAGATTATATACTAATCCTATAGTAGGTGATGGCACCACATAAGGAAAAGTATAAGTAAGAAATTTTATTAGAGATTGACAAACATAGCATTAGTCAATGATGCAACTCATGAAAGAATTAATAAGGGAATAGAAGATTCACATATAAATATACTATCCTATAAATATTTTGTGAGTGTGAGCCCTCATCAAAATATTATATGCCAAAATTGTTGACGTTGGACAAGGAAGACAACTTACTGGTTTATGTTTGTTTATATTCACATAGAAGTCATATTGTCATAGATCCTTTAACATGTGATGCTTGCCCCCCTACCTTTGCTAGCCAAAAATTCCGCACTAAGTAGACATACTACTTGTGCATCCAAAAATCCTTAAACCCAAATCCTATTTTCAAGAGTCCACCATACCTACCTATGGATTGAGCAAGATCCTTCGAGTAAGTTGTCATCGGTGCAATAAGGCAATAAAAATTGCTTCTAAAAGTGTAAGATCATTTAGTTTAAGAGAAAATTGAGGGGCAATACAACGTGACGTTCTCTTGCACTAAGGATGACAAAGAATAAAAGTGTTAGACTGCATAATAAAGGTTGTCATATTAAGAGCAATACACCGTGAAGTTCTCTTGCACTAAGGGATTGAGCATACAAACAAATAAGCGCATGACAACCTCTGCTTCCCTATGCGAAGGGCCTATCTTTTACTTTTATGCAAGAGTCAAAGTTTTTCTCTATTCCTTTTATTTTTCTCCTTTGGCAAGCACAATGTGGTGAGTAAAGATCTAGGCACACATGTCCAGTTGAATATAGATAGCATGACTTATTATTGTTGACATCACCCTTGAGGTGAGGATGTTGGGAAGTGAAATGATAAGCCCCTATCTTTCTATGTGTCCGGTTGAAACGTTTTTCTCATGGGTACAAGGCGAGTGTTAGCAATCATAGAAGACTATATGATGGTTGAGTATGTGGACTTGCCTAAAGGCTTCGATACATGACCCTTCCTGAAAAGATGATGAATTGTAGTTGCAAAGTTGACTGAGAACATAGTTTGTTAGTTTCTAATAGAGTTTTTGCTTTATACTTCGATTGTGTGATGAACTATTACTTATTCATGAGAAGTATATGATAAAAGTTCTATGATAAAGGTCCTATGTTTAATTTTGTTGCTGTTATAATAATCTACATGATGCTTCTATGTCCGTATTTGGTTTTTATCGACACCTCTCTCTCAAAGCATGTATACATGTTTTATGATTTTGGTTTTTGCTTGAGGACAAGCGAGGTCTGAGCTTGGGGGAGTTGATACGTCCATTTTGCATCATGTTTTCTTGCTGTTATTTATAATGTTTTTATCCATAATAATGCTTTTTGGAGTAATTCTAATGCATTTTCTCTCATAATTTGCAAGGAACACACCCAGAGGGAGAATTACGGTAGCTGGAAATCTGGACCTGGAAAAGCTACGTCAGGCTACCTATTCTGCACAACTCCTAACAAGCTGAAACTTCATGGAGATTTTTTATGGATTATTTAAGAATTATTCGAGGAAATAACTACCAGAGGGGGCCCACCATGTGGGCACAACCCACCTGGGCGCGCTAGGGAGCCCAAGCGTGCCCTGGTGGGTTGTGCCCTCCTCGGCCCACCTCCGATGACCATCTCCTGGTATATAAGTCATTTTCACCTAGAAAAATAAGAAGAAGGCTTTCGGGACGAAGCGCCGCTGCCTCAAGGCAGAACTTGGGCAGGAGCACTTTTGCCCTCCGACGGAGCAATTCCGCCAGGGGAGCTTCCCTCCCGGAGGGGGAAATCATTGTATTCATAATCACCAACAACTCTCCCATCTTGGGGAGGGCAATCTTCATCAACATATTCAACAGAGCCAACTCCTCTCAAACCCTAGTTCATCTCTTGAGTTCAATCTTGATACCAGAACTATAGATTGGTGCTTGTGGGTGACTAGTAGTGTTGATTACGTCTTGTAGTTGATCACTATATGGTTTATTTGGTGGAAGATTATATGTTCAGATCCATTATGCTATTTAATACCCCTATGATCTTGAGCATGATTATTATCTGTGAGTAGTTAATTTTGTTCTTGAGGTCATAGGAGAAATCACGTTGCAAGTAATCATGTGAATTTGATATGTGTTCGATATTTTGATAGTATGTATGTTGTGATTCCCTTAGTGGTGTGATGTGACCGTAGACTACATGACACTTCACCATATTTAGGCCTGAGGGAATGCATTGCGGAGTAGCAATTAGATGATGGGTTGCGAGAGTGACACAAGCTTAACCCCAGTTTATGTGCTATTCCGTAAGGGACCGATTGGACCCAAAAGTTTAATGCTATGGTTAGAATTTATTCTTAATACTTTTCTCGTAGTTGAGGATGCTTGCGGGAGGGTTAATCATAAGTAGGAGGTTTGTTCAAGTAAGAGCAGCACTTAAGCACCGGTCCACCCACATATCAAATTATCAAAGTATCGAACACGAATTAAACCAACATGATGAAAGTGACTAGATGAAATTCCCGTGTAACCTCAAGAATGCTTTGCTTATCATAAGAGACCGCTTTGGCCTGTCCTTTGCCTCAAAAGGATTGGGCTACCTTGCTGCACTTTTGTTACTATATTCATTACTTGCTCGTTACAAATTATCTTGTTATCAAACTACTTCGCTACTTACAATTTCAACATTTGCAGACATTACTTACTGAAAACTACATGTCATTTCCTTCTGCTCCTCGTTGGGTTCGACACTCTTACTTATTGAAAAGAGCTACAATTGAACCCCTATACTTGTGGGTCATCAAGAAGCACCATCGATTTTGAACGGGGCCCCCCAATCTTGCCTCGGTCGGGAGATGCAAAATCAAATGCTGCATTGGATTAAAGAAGCCCAGTGGAAAGATCCTTTCTAATTTGCAGATCAACTCCGGCGCCAACTCTTCCATTTCATCTAGCATGCCAGGAGATAGTTCTTTCGCACAAAGAGAACGGAAGAAATAGCTCAGCTCTGCCAGTACTAGCCATTCATCCTCACGGATAAAGCCACACAACATCACCAGCATTACCCGCTCAAGCCATATGTGCCAATCATGACTCTTGAGACCAAATATTTTCAATTTTTCAAGACTTGCTCCCCTCTTTAGATTCACAACATACGCATCGGGGAACATCAACCGCATTTTCACCCACAATAGCATTTCCCTCATAGCTGGCCTTCCAAGATTGAACCATGCCTTTGGCTTCGATACGCTTTGATTTCCTTTCCGTTGTCGCAAGTTTCGTAATGGTCTATCACATAGAGCCTCCTGGTCGATTCTAGCCTTAGGATTATCCTTTGACTTCCCCTCTATGTCGAACAATGTACCAAAAATGGCCTCCGCCATATTCTTTTCAGTGTGCATCATGTCGATGTTGTGTGGGCAAATGAGGTCTTTGAAGTAAGGCAGATCCCATAAGCATGACTTGTGAGTCCAGGTGTGTTCTGTATTATACCCTTTGAAATACCCTGGACGCAAAGGATCAGGCTCGAGAGTGTTTAACTAATCAAGGGTCTGTTGGCCTGTCAACGCAGGTGGTGTAGTGTTTTTGACAACTCTACCTTTGATGAAATTCTTCTTATCTTTTCTGAACTTATGTTCAGGATCTACGAACTGTCTATGCATGTCGAAGCAAGAAAACTTGCGACCCGCCTACAACCAACAGAACTAAAGAGCTGCCTTGCATGTGGGGCACGGGAACCTTCCATGCACACACCAACCAACGAATAGCGCATACGCCGGATAGTCACGCATCGAGTACATGTACCACACATGCATTTTGAAGTTTTTTTGGTAGCAGTGGCGTATGTCTTGATCCCATTATCCCAGGCTTCTTGCAATTCATCCTTAAGCGGCTGCATGTACACATTCATATTCTTCCCCGGATATTTGGGTCCTGGAATTATCAACGTCAGGAAAATGTTCTTTCTTTTCATAATCTCTCCGGGGGGAGATTGAGTGGAATGACAAATACAGGCCAACAACTGTATTGTGATGCCGTCATACCATACACATTGAACCCATCCGTGTTGATGGCAACTCGAGGATGCCTTGGATCTGCCGATTTATCCTTATGTAATGATCGAAGTGCTTCCACGCAAAAGCATCTGAAGTGTGTACCAACATCTTGTTCCCATCCGCATCTAGTTTGGTTCTTTTGCCCAATTTGTGCCATGTCATCTATCTGGTCGTCTCTTCGACCATGAAAAGACGTTGAAGTCTTGTTACGATTGGCAGATATCGAAGAACATTAATGGGGATTTTGGTCTAAATCTTCTCACCCATACCGTTGTCTACCACAGTATACCTGGAAAAGTTGCAAATGGGGCAATAGTACAAGGCCGCATACTCAAGCCTAAATAAGGCACATCCATTCTCACAGGCATGTATCTTCTCATAGGGCATCTTAAGTACAAGGAGGATTTTGTCTGACTGGTACAGGTTTGCAGGCAGTACATGGCCTTTGGTTAGAAAGCGTCCAAATATCATCATCATCGCGTCGTAGCATTCTCTACCTAGGTTGAATTGAGCCTTCAGAGCCATTACTTGCGTGATGGCATCCAACTGACAAATCTTAGTGTGCTCATGGAAAGGACGTTTTGTAGACTCCAACATTTCATAAAAGGCCTTTGCAAATTCCTCCATATCATCGTCCGAATCCCGAGCATCATCAAAGTCTTGCACCATGTCTTCAATCCCGGTACCATGCTCGTCAGTGCGATGACGAACCACCTCAGCTCTAGCATGTTGGTCAGACTCACCATGAAAAATCCACACCGTATAATTAGGCGTAAAACCCCACTTGTGCAGGTGTTTACCCATTTCAAACTCTGTCCTCATTTTAAAGTTGTCGCATTTGGGACAGGGGCACCATGTTTTTTGCTGGCCATTTGCAAATGCGGCTCTCACAAACCCCCTATTTTTTGTTAACCATTCATTGGTCATGTCTTTCTGACTAGGGTGACCAGTGTACATCCAAGCACGATCACCCATCGTCTTCTCCTTCTCCTCCACGAAAGCACTGCACGTTTAAATCTACATGATCAATAAGAATGTTCAATCCCGATATATATATATATATAACTACTGCTTTTCCACATATATTTTGTTCTTTTCCCGTCTATATCTTCTTCTCCTCTTCTTCTTTCTCCTATTTTTCTTCTTCTTCTTCTATTCTTCTTCTCCTCTTTTTCTTCTTCTTTCTCCTCTTCTTCTATTTTTCCTCTTCTTCTTCTCTTCTTCTTCTCTTCTTCTTCTTCTTTCTCCTCTTCTTATTCTCCTTTTGCTCTTCTTCTTTCTCCTTTTGTTCTTCTTCTTTCTCCTCTTCTTCTCCTCTTCTTCTTTCTCCTATTTTTCTTCTTCTTCTTCTTCTTCTTCTTCTTCTTCTTCTTTTCCCTTTTCCTCTTCTTTCCCCTATTATCCTTTTTCCCTCTTCTAATCTAATTATCTAAACCTAAATCTAAACCTAAACAAAATTAACACTAAACTAAATTTAACTAATAGTAGGACTAAAATTTAACTAATGCTAGACCTAACTAAATAAGGTAAGTAACCCTAATTCCAAAAATCTTACTAACTACAACTAAACTATATTTTTTACATCTTCTACAACTAAATACAACTAATTAACTAATTACAACTAACTAATACTAAAACAAAACAGAAAATTTATTAAAACAAAGAAAAACAGAGAGGGGGAGGGGCTCACCGGAGTGAGGGAGGTGGAGGTCGTCGTTGGTGGAGGTGGAGGAGGCCGACACCAGAGTGGGGGCGTGGCCGGGGTCGGCCCGGGGCAGGGCCGGTTGGGGGAGGGGCGGCCGGGGGCGGGGCCAACCGGGGGAGGGGCGGCCAAGGGCAGGGCCGACGGGGGGAGGTGTGGCGCGGGGGAGGGACGGCGGGAGTGGGGCCGGCCAGGGGAGGTGTGGCGCGAGGGAGGGGCGGCCGGGGGCGGAGCCGACCGGGGGAGGGCGGCCGGGGGCGGGGCCAGCCGGGGGAGGTGCGGCGCGGGGGAGGTGGCTGGCGGCGGCAGTCGCAGGGGGAAGCGGGAGAGAGTGAGAGAGAGGAGTGGGGCTGGGACGGCCGTTAGTAGGGCATCTCCTTTGCTGTCTACCCCCAGACGGCGAAGAGAGCCAGGGCCGACGGCAAAGGAACCCCCGACGGCAAAGACCTCGTCCGTTTGGACCTGGCCAGGCCCAAGGTCCAGTGGGGCCCACCTTAGCTCTTTGCCACCTGCCCTGGCTCTCTTTGTCGTCTGGGGCAGACGACAAAGAACTGGCACATGGCAAATAGTGCCTTTGCCATGTGCCAGTTTTTTGCCGTCTGCTTTGTGACCGCAGACGGCAAAGAGCATCTTTGCCATGTGTTAGCAGACAGCAAAGGCCTGGCACATGGCAAATAACTAAATTCCAGTAGTGTTGGGTGCATGACCATTGAAGGTTTTATTCATCTAAATAGAATAAATATTATTCTCTAACTTAAATGAATAACCGTATTGCAATAAACATGATCTAATCATGTTCATTCTCAATGCAAACACTAAATAACATTTATTTAGGTTCAACACTAATCTCGAAGGTAGAGGGAGCGTGCGATGGTGATCACATCAACCTTGGAAACACTTCCAACACACATCGTCACCTCACCCTTAGCTAGTCTCCGTTTATTCCGTAGCTTTTACTTCGAGTTACTAACATTAGCAATCTAACCGGTATCTAATACCTAGGTGCTACTAGGAGTACTAGAAAGGTACACATCAATAATATGTATGTCAAATATACTTTTGTCGACGTTGCGATCCTTCTTATCTACCAAGTATTTAGGGAGTTCCGCTTCAGTGACCGTTCCCTTATTATAGAAGCACTTAGTCTCGGGTTTGGGTTCAACCTCAGGTTTCTTCACTGTAGCGGCAACTGGCTTGCCATCCATGAAGTTTCCCTTCTTTCCTTTGCTCTTCCCGAAACTAGTGGTTTTACTAACCATCAACATTTGATGATCCTTCTTGAATTCTACCTTCGAGGTGTCAAACATCGCGAATAGCTCAGAGATCATTATTTCCATCCCTGGCATGTTTATAGTTCATCACGAAGTTCTAGTATCTTGGTGGCAGTGACTTGGAGAACTATATCAATCACTATCTTATCTGGAAGATCAACTCCCACTCGATTCAAGCGGTTGTAGCACCCAGACAATCTGAGCACATGCTCACCGATTGAGATATTCTCCTTCATCTTGCAGGCAAAGAATATTGTTGGAGGTCTCATACCTCTCAACACAGACACGAGCCTGAAATCCAATTTCAGCTCTTGGAACATCATATATGCTCCGTGACGTTCAAAACATATTTGGAGCCTGAATTCTAAGATGTAATGCATGATGCACTGAACTATCCTATAGTCATCAGAACATGCATGTCAGATGTTCACAACATCCACAGTCATCGTTTGAGGGGGTGGCACACCGAGCGGTGCATTACGGACATAAGCCTTCCGTGCAGCAACTGAGGACAATCCTCTGATCACGGACCTAGTCTGCATAATTGCTACCATCATCTTTCAACTCTATTTTCTCTAGGAAAAAAACACAAGGGAGCTACAGCGCGAGCTATTGATCTACAACATAATTTTGCAAAGACAACATAGACTATGTTCATGATAATGAGTTCAGTTAATCACATTACTAAAGAACTACCACTCAAATCAACATCCCTCGGGTTGTCTAAGTGTGGCATGATCCAAATCCACCAACCCAAGTCCGATCATCAAGTGAGATGAGGTGTTTTCAATGGTGAACAACACCATGTTGATCTTATCTACTATATGACTCATGTTCGACCTTTCGGTCTCTTGTGTTCCGAGGCCATGTCTCTACATGCTAGGCTCGGCAAGCTTAACCCGAGTGTTTCGCACGTGCAACACTGGCTTTCACCCGTTGTATGTGAACGTAGAGTCTATCACACCCGATCATCACGTGGTGCTTTGAAACGACGATCCTTCGCAATGGTGCACACTAGGGGAGAACATAATTTTATCTTGAAATTTTAGTGAGGGGCCACCTTATAATTCTACTGTCGTCCTAAGAAAAATAAGATGCACAAAAGGATGAACATCACATGCAAATCATAAGTGACATGATATGGCCATGAACTTGTGCTTTTGATCTCCATCTCCAAAGCACTGGCATGATCTCCATCGTCACCGGCATAACACCATGATCTCCATCATTGTGTCGCCATCGGGGTTGTCGCGCCCACCATGCTTCTACTACTATTGCTACCGCTTAGCGATAAAGAAAAGCATTACATAGCGCTTAATGATTAACACGCAGGTCATACAATAATTAAAGACAATCCTATGGCTCTTGCCGGTTGCCGTATGCACCGACATGCAAGTCTATATGAACTATTACAAACATGATCATCTCATACATCAAATATATCTCATCATGTCTTTGGCCATATCATATCACAACATACCCTGCAAAAACAAGTTAGACGTCCTCTAATTGTTGTTGCATGTTTTACGTGGCTGCTATGGGTATCTAGCAAGAACGATTCTTACCTATGCAAAACCACAATGGTTATACACAAATTGCTATTCAACCTTCTCAAGGACCGCCTTTGTAGAATCCGATCCAACTAATATGGGAGAGATAGACACCCGTCAGCCATCTTTATGCAACAAAGTCACATGTCAGTCGATGGGACTGTTCTCTCATACGTGGGCGAGTAAGGTTGGTCCGGGCCGCTTCATCCTATAATACTGCTGAATCAAGAAAATACCAAGGGAGGAAGTAATTTGAGCATCAACACCTACAAACTCCTTTGTGTTCTACTCGTGATCTCATCTACGCATATACCTAGATCATGATGCCATTGTTGGGGAACTTTGCATGGGAAACAAAAAAATCCTATGCACACGCAAGATCTAACCATGGTGATGAGTATCTATGAGAGGAAGAGTGGATCTACATACACTTGTAGATCGCTAAGCGAGAAGCATTAAGAAACGCGGTTGATGTAGTCGAACGTCTTTTCGATTCAAATTGCTAGCCATCCTGCGATCCAATCACGATCTGTCCCGCGATCCAATCAGGGTCCTTCCGATCTAGCGCCGAACGGACGGCACCTCCGCGTTCAGCACACGTACAACTCGATGACGATCTCCACCTCCTTGATCCAGCAAGCGAGGGTGGAGAGGTAGATGAGTGCTCTGGCAGGACAACGACGTGGTGGCGGTGGTGGTGGAGCTGATCCGGCGGAGCTTCGCTAAGCTATACCGAACAGATCTAGAGTAGAAAACGATCTAGAGGGAGAGAGGGCAACACATGGCTTTTTAGGTTGGGGCTGCCCTCAAAACCTCCACTATATATAGGAGGAAGGGGAGGGGGAGGCAGCCCTAGCACCTCCAACAAGGAGGGTTTCGGCCAAACTAGGGGAGGAGAGGTGGAGCCTAGTAGGACTCCTCCCATTTGGCCCCTCTCCCACCCCCTTGTGCAAAGGCCTCTAAGATCTGGCTGCCCAGCCCACCAAGGGCTGGTGCACCACCTCCTAGGCCCATGTGGCCCCTGGGGTGGGTGGGGCCCACTTTGTGGTCCCTGGAACCCATTCGTCAGTCCCGGTACACTGTTGGTAATGCCTGAAACTTTTTTGGAGTCCAAACACCACTTTCCTATATATCAATATTTACCTCCGGACCATTCCGGAGCTCGTCGTGACATCCAAGATATCATCAGGGACTCCAAACAACCTTCGGTCACCACCATACACGACTCAATACTACCGAAACGTCACCGAACGATAAGTGTGCAAACCATGTGGGTTCAAGAACTATGTAGACATGACCGAGACACCTCTACGGTCAATAACCAATAGCGAGACCTGGATGCCCATATTTGTTCCTACATATTCTACGAAGATCTTTATCGGTTGAACCTCTATTTCAAGGATTCAGTTAATCTCGTATGATGTTCCCTTTGTTTTTCGGTATGTTACTTGCCCGATATTCGATCGTTGGTATCTCCACACCTAGTTCAATATCATTACCGGCAAGTCTCTTTACTTGTTCTATAATACAAGATCTCGTGGCTAACTCTTTAGTCACATTGCTTGCAAGGCTCATTGTGATGTCGTATTACCGAGTAGGCCCTGAGATACCTCTTCGTTAGATGGAGTAACAAATCCCAGTCTTGATACATGCCCACTCAACAGACAACCTTGGAGACACCTATAGAGCACCTTTATAGTCACCCAGTTACGTTGCGACGTTTGATACACACAAGGTACTCCTCCGGTTTCAGTGAGTTGCATGATCTCATGGTCATAGGAACAAATACTTGACATGTAGAAAACAATAGCAATAAACTGACACAATCATATGCTACGTTCATTGTTTGGGTCTTGTCCATCACATCATTCTCCTAATGATGTGATCCCATTATCAAATGACATATCATGTCTATGGCTAGGAAACCTTGACAATCTTTGATCAACGAGCTAGTCTATTACAGGCATACTAGGAGATAGTATTGTCTATGTATCCACACATGTATTTGATTTTCCAATCAATACAATTATACTATGGATAATAAACGATTATCATGAACAAGGAAATATGATAATAACTAATTTATTATTGCCTCTAGGGCATATTTCCAACAGTAATGACACCACATCCACGACCGTATTTATTGAGAATGTGTTATTCCAAGCTCGACATCACCTATCAAACTATGGTATTGTTCTCAATTGGCAAATTTTCTTGTCATGTTTTATGTGACTTAATTTCGGTACCGATGGGTTCGTGTCATATGCTGTTAGAAGAGCCATGGTGTAAGAAAAATAATGATGTGCACGACTATGTCACAAACACATACACTATTGAAGAGGATAGAAAATATGTTCTCATGACAATGGAAAATAAGTCTTTCAAGGCTTGGAGAAAAGTACGCTTGCAGGAGATGAAGGAACAACATCAAGCAAAGAAGGAGGTCAAAGCTGCTGAAATTTTGTCGATACATATTCATCCTACAAATAAAGAGGTTGCTGAAGTGACCGATTTGAAACCGAGGATGGTTTCGCTTGAAGAGGGGGAGGATGATATGACCAATCCTAGATCTAGTCATATTGACGTTGCACTTGTTCAAGAGATTGTTATTGTGCATGAAGAAATTGATTTGAAACCGAGGACGATTTTGTTTGAAGGGAGGGAGGATGATATGACCACGACGATAACAGACACTATTAATTTCAAGTGGTCAATGATATTTCTATTATAGAAGTTACATGCATGCATTCTATGGAATTGATTGAGATGCACTCAAGTGAGAAAAAGAAAGAGATCATGTTGAACGTGCATGCATTACCAAGCGAAGGGCGAAAAAAAAAGTCTGCTGAAGATCACCGGAGGTCCAAAACTATGGAGTCGCGTCAGACAGATTCTATCATCGGTCGGTTGCTGTCCTCGCGGGAGCGGCGGAGTGCAATGCGGACGGCGAGTGCCTCCTTCAAGCCGCACGAGATGACACCCTAGTGGAAAGATTTGGACTAGTCAAAGTTAGATCTGCTGTCCACCAAGCCGTGGAAGGCTCGAGATCACCAGAGGTGAGATCGGATGACGGAGGGGAGTGGAGTTGAGTTGAGCGAAGAGGCTAGGGTTTGGTCCGGCGAGCAGATGGGAAGGCATATATACGGGTCGGGTGGGCTAGCGTGGGTCGTATCCGACGTGGCGGATGCACCCGAGCATCCTCATATCCATCCCATATTTGGGTTGGAGATGATGTGTCAAATCGGGCGTTTGAGACGTTCATCTAAATCACTTTTCTGTGATCAGTCAATGACCGGGCGGCATGCCCAAACGTTTGAGACGGGTTTAAAAGGTCTGGATGTAGATGCTTTAAGCCCTCGGCTGGGCACCTTCGTAGGCTACCCGTCATCAGTCACTCACCTGTTCCTTGTGTTTTGGCCAGCCGTTGTTGTTGCACTAGCTGCTTAGGGTTGAGTCGCGTGTGTGTGCGGGTGGAGTTGGTCGCGTGTGCGTGTGCGCTCGATCGAATCGAGCTCGACCAGTTTCTTGCACAACAGTTGGATGGGTCGGCCCATCAAGCCAGCGGCCTCTTACTTTCATAGTTTTTTGGATGCACTTGAACAAGACAACAGATCTATCGATACATACACGTATGTATAAATTTTGTTTTGCCCAGAACTAAGGTATGACGGCTGCCATACCTTGCCCACCGGGGGCCTTCGCCAGTGCTGCCATGAAATACTCGAACAAGCATGTTTGATCTATTTTCATTTGAGCCAATAAAATTTAGGAGGAGCATGTGTCTACATGAGGGAGGAGTCGTGATCAACTACTACTTTCATCAAACACGGCCATCAGAGAGGATATTGTACTCTTGGATTTCTCGAGGGATCAGAGACCTATTATCTTTGAAGGGAACCAGATTCGGGTCCACCTGCAGTTTGTATGAGGACGCACCCTCCAAAGTTTAGCAGTCGTAGTTGTTTTTATCTCTTGAGAATCTATCTATCTATCTATCTACTACACTATTTATCTATCTATCTATCTATCTACTACCCCTATAAAAACACGAGAGGACTAATCCAATTAAGAATATTAGCCGTCGGATTAGACAATCAACGGTTAAAAATCTTGATTAACGAAAGTCTTCGTTAACGAAACGTCCCATCGTTCTTTTCGTTTCTGGCTAACGAAGAGGCACACGCCCATCCTTCATCCTTCAAAAAAGAAAAAAACCTTCAAAAAAAGGCAGACGCCCACGTCGCTCGCTCCGCTGGCTTCTCTGCCGAACCGCCGCGCCGCCGCCCGCGCCCTCTGTCGAGCTGCCGCACCTTCCGCCGCGCCGCCGCCCCCTCCGTCGCGCCCTCTGCCGAGCCGCCACACCTTCCGCCTCGCCGTCGTCCCCTCCGCCGTGCCCTACGCCGCATCGTTGCCTCCTCTGCCGCGCCGCCGCTGCCCTCTCCGCCGCGCCCTACGCCGTGTCGTCGCCCCCTCCGCCGCGCCGCCGCCGCCACGCGCTTGGCCCATGCCTTCCCTCCGCCGCCCACGCCGCTCAGCCCCGCCAACCACCACTCCATCACCCCGCCGGTGCGAGCGCAGTTCGCCGCCCGCCGATTTCTGCTCGGTCGAGGCCGCACCACGCCGTCGTGTGCCTCTCCACATGAAGCCGTGGGGTTGCTGGGCGCGCCGCCCGCCGATTCTACTCCGACGCCGATCCCAACTACCGTCTCCTGAATCTGTACGATGAGGCACGTTGTTGCGGCTGCCGCCCCGAATGCCGACGCCATCTGACACCCCTGAATTCGTGTGTCCCGCTGCCAACGTCGACGCCATCTGCCCCACGAATCCCTTCCCATGAGGTACCTTATTTTCTCTTCATCTACTAAATTCAGTGCACTCAAGATCGATGCCAAGGACCAGATTGATGTGTCTTCTGCCGGTGTGTATCTGTATGCAGTTTCTAATGCTAAAGACCAGATGATGCATGATGCATGTTTGCTAATTCCTCAGTGAATACATCAACTGATGCACAGAGACACGGATAGGCCACATTGCTCTTTTCAGAAATTTCAGCATATAAGAGTACAGATTGCATGACAACACTTGCCTGATACATAGATAGATGACCAAATAAAAAAGGAATTCAATTTCAATTTCAATTTCAATTCTATTGTGAGGGTAAAAATATTTTGTCGTGTTGTCTGCACCCAATCTGCAAGTGTACGAGCATAAGAACAGATGCAGTTTACTAGACCATGATATATCATTGGTGTTCCTTATTGGTCATGGCACCTACTGGATATGGCTAAAGATTTAAATTCAATGGGTATTGAATTATTTGGAATGATTATGCACTGGATGAATAATGTGGTTGAAGTACTGATGGACGGCTAGGCACAGAAGCACAATGTCAAATAAGTTTAGTTATAAGCGTGCAATCCAATTCAAGTTGTGCACATATAATATATCATATGATAGTTCTTTTATTCTTTGTGAAAAAATTAATTATCTAAATTGGGTATCAGAATACAATCATCTAGTGTGTAATTATTCAGTTCTACTTTTCACCCATGCCCCTCTCTCAGTGTGTAATTATTCAGTTCTACTTTTCACTCATCAAGTGTTGAAAGTTTTTTTTGAGGGAGTAAGCGCAGGATGTCGGTGACGAGTTTGTCATTGAATTTGGCTTTTGTTGATATTATCTTTGTTCGGGGTAAACTTCTCAATGATTTTCCTTTTCCAACTCATTTCCAGGAACTTGAGCTTGAAGATGACCCATATAAGGATATATGTGTGAGGTATACGTACAGGTTTACGAACTCATCTCCAAGTAATATTTGAGGAGAGGTATGTTATTTTGTCCCGTCCATCATGCAAGCTTTTTCAATTTTGTCAATTTTTTCTCCGAATAATGATGATTGGCTGAAAGCATTGTTGTTCTGCACTCCAGCAACTGTACATGTTTTCTCCTACCTGCATTATGTGGTGATGTTTTGTTGTAAGATTATACGATATTTTGGAGATGAGGGGATTTGCCTAATTGGAACCAGAGTAAGAACAAGGAGCTTAAGTAGGGACATGGACGGGCAACCTGGTAGCATGGAATTTTACATGTTGTATGTGATAGGAGATGGTCACCCTAAAACAGGATGCTAAAGACTTACCGAACTAAAAAGAAATATTTCTAGAAAGGTAACTTTGTAGGTCTAATTTAATTGTCTAAGTTAAAAATTTCTTGCTTGTATAGATGGACGAATCCAAGCAGGCCATCAACAACCTATTCATACTATCCGCAAACAAACAAAAAAAAACTTATTCATAATTAAGCTCCTTTTGTGTAGCATTTTTTTTCTTCATCTTACATTTCACTAGCGTGTGATTTGTCTTCTCGGGCTAGAAAACTTGTTCTTAGAGCAAGAAGACTTCTCTTATCAGTAATATATGTATGCATAGGAGATGACAATTGAATGTTAGGAAAAGCATCGTCTAGAAATTATCAATACCCCGCACAGTCTACTCCTGCAGATCAACATGCTTCCATGTTAAATAGGTTGTATAAGATCTAAAGTTGCCATATCATGTCTAGGTATTTATATTGCAAAAATTAGTGTTGTCACTTTTGCATCTGAAATATATTGAATGATGAGAAGTTATGCATAGTATATCCTGTTCAGCGCGGTTACCATGTGTATATACCATGGTTACCATTACAACTCTGAACACCTATGGTTACCCTGTATACTATATTATTCAGACAGCGTGTGCAGTTTGAGATAATTGCTTTCCTAGCGTGTCTTGTCAAATCTCGGTTGCTAATTCGAATATGCATACTACTATGATCGCAGCTATGAACTAGCTTCATGCGCAATATTCATAATTATATGCATAATTGCATTGCTTATATTTTCATGATTGTTTTCATAATTGTATTGTTTATATTTTCACGAATAGGAGTATCTAGCATTAGTTCCCAACATGACTCACTGATTAATACATTGACTTCATATTATTTTTTAACCCTGAAGCGACAAGGTTCATTCCTACTTTAAATCTTTATTGTCCAGAAAATGAAAGAATTATCGAATATGGGGAAAGAAATAAAAAAGAAGAAAAGGAAAGTAAAATAAAAGAAGACAAAGAAGGGAAGGACAATAAAAATATAATCTACATAGGGTGATTGACTTCATGTTATCTTTAAAATAACTCTTCAGTGTTATTGAAGCCATCAGTTTACAAAGTGTGCAACTTGTCCTGTTATCTATCCTGCACATGCAAGTTGATGTCTGCATTTTTGTATGCTACCATGCTCCTATTACCTAGCACCCAATTTTTAGGACTGTTTTTTAATCAATTGGATGAATTGGATGTTGTACTTGTTGCATGATGTCCATTCTGTAGTTGGAGCTGATTTGGCTTTCCAAAATAGATATTTGCATGCTTATAACCTGTTTATTAAAATTTGCAGATTACGTGCAGCAATTTTGAGAAAGTCAAGCTCTACATCATCAATCAGTTCGTCGTCATTATATTCTGCTATCATGAGCTAACAATCTCTACTTTTCTATTCTCTGACCCTACCATGAGTGTCATCTTTTTCATCTGTCTCAGATCTGATTTCTAGGAAGGCTTAACAAATTATTTGTTGTGTAAGTGCTTTGTTCGATTGTACATGAAATTTCATATACATGTTGCTAATAGTGTAGATGTAAGGTTTGTGTGTTATGCTGCTTCTAGGTCAAGCTGTACAAGTATATGAATGGGTTATGTGTTTGAATATTGGTTGTGTATTTGCTCCATGAGAAGTGAATTGATCTCAAAAAAAGAAGATTACCTCGACCAAGAATGAGCACATGCATATGTTGTGCAATGTTGGTTCTAGATATCCGTTATTTTCATCTTTATTAACCACTTGGCAAAATTTGATGAATGAGGAAATTCATACCGGTGGTCACACGGGCGTTGCACGTGCATTGTTACTAGTTTTATTAGAGCTCTAGTTCTACCGAGTGGGCTGGCCGTGAACGGTTGACTTAGGTGAACTGTCTTTCATTTTTTCTATCGCGGATTGATTATTGAATTGGTACCATCACACGTATGAGACGGACGAAACATTCAGGGTGAATGGACAAAGAAAATGAAGAAACACACCATCCTTTATTAATAGGTATATATATATTTACAATAATCATGGACTGTATTGCACCACAAATCCCTACATCTTCTGATCTCAACACAATCGTTAGCTAGTTCAGTCGGACGTAGATTAAACACAGGGTGATAGGCCCCGAGTTGGACTCTCCTCTCTCGCATCCTTTCCCTGGATTGTGCTATTGGGTTGGAAACATTGAGCAGCTGCGGGCTGCAGGCCACGGGCAGAGACCTAGCTAGGTGGGCTGGCTGCAAGCGACGTGTGATTGGCTTAGGTGAACCATTTGTCATACCCCTAAAAAAACATTTTTCATTTTTTTTTGAACTGTGGATTGATTATCAAATAGCACCATCTCACGTATGAGATGGAGAAAAACTTGGGATGAACATACACAAAATCAAAGAGGTGCACCATCTCCTTTAGTAACAGAAATACATAGGTGTTTTTTTTTGAGAAAAAAGAGATATATAGATATTTATTATAGATAAATACTGATTTTTTTAGGGTTTATAGATAAATACTGATAAGCTTCTTTTTTTTGAGACAAAAATACAGATAAGCTGGACCGTGATGTTTGTTTCAGGGTATGAGCTGAACTGGTACGAACACTGGCTGCAAGCACCCTTTGGGCCTTAGCCCATCCGCGGCATCAGGCCGCACACATATATATTGGCTAGTCAAAAAAGAAAACATATATATTGGCGATACCAACTACCTAGGGTTTCACCAGTGAGAAAAGGGGATCGGAGGTCAGTTATGCGCCGGTTGCCCCGCCGCCTGCCGCTTGCCGAGCTGCCCCCTAGTGCCGTCGCCGTCTCCGTCGCGGGCGAGGTCCTCGTATGAGGACCGAGTGGTGCTTGCGCATAGACGACCAAATAAGCAGCTCCCCCTTTGGGAGCTGCAATCCGGAGCTCCTCTCCGAGTTGCGATCTGCAATCAGGCGGCTCCTCTCCGAGCTGAGACCGGCAATCCAAGCAATCAAGCGGCTCCTCTCCGAGCCGCAATCCACAATGAAAGCGGCTACCTTGTTGAGTCGCCGTCCGCGATCAAAGCATTCCTTGTCGGGCTACAGCAAGAAACAAGTCCTCTTTCGCTTCCAGTCTCCGAGCCGCCATGGGGGGTGGGATCCAAGCCGCTGTATATCTGCCCGAGCGATCTCGCGGGACATCACGGAACCTCTCCGGCGATGGAGAACACTCATCATGGGCGACCGGCTGCTAGAGAATACGCCAAACCGTCCGTCAACGGCCTTGGCAAGTCCTCCTCCCTCGACATGGTGGTAAGTTTGTCCTGATAATTTTTCCTTTCTAGATCCTCTCACAACATCACCCTAGAAAAATACTACTGCAACAAGGAATAAAAGAGGAGCCTGGCCATAATCAGAACTCTGATTGTATCAAAACATAAATCTTTTTGGTGGGAACATATCAAAATAGCATCTCTCTGTTAGAAAGTAAGAAAGTACTCCCTCTGTCCCGAAATAAGTGTCTCAACCTTAGTACAACATTATACTAGAGTTAGTACAAAGTTAACACAATTATTCGGGACGGAGGGAGTATTGTATAAAAATTGCTTCCTTTGTGGGTAACAAGTATACAAATTGTAAAATCAAAATTACTTCTTTATGTATGGAGTTTTAAAAAATCGTCTAATCGGAACTGTGACTTTCTGTGGTAAAAGTATAAAAATGTATTTTTGTTTGGGAAAAATATCGAAACAGCTATATGGATTTTTATACTTAACTCCAATTATAGTTTCATTGTTTTTTGGATCACCATTGGTGTTGTCGCCCTTTGAGCTCTAGTTGGATCAGCCTTGTGGAAACGACAGATCTGGCCGTATCAGTGCTTCATAGACACTTATGCTAAGGCTAATAAGGAATTAACTCTGCTTTGTTTCCATATCCAATGTAGAAGGCCAATGAAGATGATAGGCTCGGCAAGTTGCCTGACGACATTTTGCTCAACATTATTGAGCGACTTGATATAGCTGATGCTGCACGAACGACCACCCTTTCCAGACGTTGGAAGCAGATCCTTGCTATACTCCCAAAAATTGTTATAATGGCTGATTATTTTGAGCCCAAGCACAAAGAAGCGAGCACGTTAACCTCAGATGATATAGTTCTGACCAACACCGCAGTGCTGGAAGCAACTAGGAGTATACTGGAAAGGAGGGCTGGAAGTCTGTACCCCATCCACATGTTGTGCATGCAATTCTACCTGGGAGATGAGTCCATTTTAATTGGCCAGACTGTTGCCAACAGCATGACCACACTAAAGGTTGCTTCAGCCGAGTTTACAATCTTGACGAAGGTGCGTAAAAAGTGTGCCAAGAATGACCTGCTCACATATGGGAGGCAGTTCATGTCATTCTTCGATTCGTGTCCAGACGCATTTGGTGGTCTTGTGCGCCTCACGCTAGAGAATTTGAGGTTAGGGGAGTCAGACTTCCCCAAAATTTTCAGTATATGCAAGCAACTGGAGTTCCTTTCCCTATACGAATGTGACATGGGTATTCAGTCTTTTATGGAAGTGGAACACCCGCAACTTGATGAATTAGTTATTATCTGTGGCCGTCTTGAGAGGGTTGATCTCAAGTGGGCACCAAAGCTCACAAAACTGAAATTTAATGTGTTTACAATTAAATATGAACCTTTATGTCTTGGTTATGTCCCACTGCTCCACACTGTGTCCATCATTAATGTTGCTTTCACTTGGCACAAGATGCTCAAGTTAAGTCAGTTGCTTGATAAAGCCGCCATAAGCAAGCTGTCTTTGGACTTCAAAAGCGAAAAGGTTAGTGAAGGTCCTCAATGTTGTCAGTGACAGTGACGTATATATGTTTTGTTGTGGGGAGGTTGTAATCATTTTTTTTGGTTAACATAATTCTGCATTGTTATATCTTTTGCAGATTTGGGTCAAACCGGAAGGTCGAAGACAATTGTTACCGGTGTTCCACAAACTCAGGATTGTGAACTTGATTAATATTGCTGAAGAGTGTGACCTGACTTATACAATGTTCTTGCTCCATGGTGCAGCCAACCTAAAGGAACTACACATCTTGGTGAACTCTTGTACTGATTCTTCAATTCTCATTTTCGATGTTCAAACTTCCTCTGGCCAGTTAGGAATTTTTACCTGACCAAATGCAGGTACGGAATCATTTATGTGAAATGGTAAAGGGGAAACATAGGGAGTTGCCCGTGGTTTGCAAGGTGAAGGACAAGGGACTAGAGTGGGAACCATCTGCATCTGATTTCAAGCACCACAACCTGGCTGAGCTCAGTATCTATGGGAGGTTTCATGCAGTAGACAAACTTGTGCGCTTTGCCAGAAATGTCGTGGAAGTAGCGGTGAATCTGAAGGACATAAGACTATATAAGAGTCCAGTGTGTGTGAGGTGCAGGCACATGCTTCAGGAGTGGACATTTGAGGAGACATCTTGGCTTAGCTACGAATTCAGCAAGGAGATGCCTTCGGTCGTGCGGGTTCACTTCCCAAGTTTAGGGCAAGTCTTACCAAAATAATGCTCTTGCACTGCAAGCTGCAGTTTACAGAAACTATTGTATGATTCATGGATTAGTTGTCACTAGTGAGCCTTTTCAATTATGTGTATTTTGAGATGCTACTGAGTCGAGGAGGATAAGGTGTGTACTCTTCTTAACTTTATTGTCAAGTATGTTGTCAAATGGAGATTGTGGATATTTCTTATTCATGATAACTGCTCGAACCTTGTTTTCATTGTGAAATGAATTGTGCTGAGCGGGACGTGTGCCTTGATCCATTCTGCATCACAATTCACAAGGTTTCCGGGGGTAGTGCTTCAGTTTCAGTGGCTTTTATTTATTTATTGAGGGAATTTAGTCTTGGTGGCTTCAGTTTATTTTACTTGTACACATACAGTTGACTAAGGTTGTGTTTGGTTCAACTTCAGCTTTCAACTTTTGGGTCCAAAAGCTATAAGCTGAACCAAATGGGTAAATTTACAAAGCAGCTTTTGAGAATCTGCAGCTTCTCTGTAATGTAAATTTTGAGTGGACATGCAGCCACGCGAGGTTGGTATCCACACCGGTTATTCCACGTGATTCATGCAACTCTAATACAATGGGCCGTATAATGTTTTTCATCCCTCGTATACCAAGTGGTATAGCATGTGTATTTCGTCTGACTGCTTCTGCTAACAAGTCAGACTCACGCATTGATGAAGTGAGGCTAACGTCCATGACATGTCAATCCCGATGAGCTAGCTGCACCACGCTACCCACAGTCATTTTAAATTTCTGGCTTGCTTGTTACTGCAACCATTCTTCTCTGTGCGCCTACTCCGTTCCTCCGAGTCTCGCCTCTTGCCGTAGTTCACAAGCACGTATTCATGGGCTCATGGCCATGATCAAATATGGTTGAAGAACATTTTTCATCCTGGGGCTCGTGAACCTGCTGGTCATGGTCATAATGTTCATGCACAAACTCTGAAGCTTATCCGCTCTGCGAAGGGACTGCTGTTGTTTTCCTATGTATTTCATTTTCTTTGTATGCTCTGCACTACATGTAGCTGCTAGTTAGATTAAATCCAAGTCGGTTGTTATGTGTAGGCAAGTTGAATTTCTTTTTCTTTGAGTTAGGGTGGCAACCAGCGTGTTGGTTAAACCACAGCTATACTGATATAAATAGCCATGGTACGGTCATGTAACAGATTAGGTTATATTGAGATGAATTAGACACCGCGTGTGTTTTGGCCGTCGGTCATTATTGAGTTTAAAGAAACCTTATCAAAATTCTCCACTCGCATGTGAGTTCCTGCGACGCGACCCGCCGAAATTACATCCTGAGCCTATACGGTTTGTCCACGTTATTCCTTCGGATCGAGAGGTTGACGTGTTGTTTTTACGAGGTTTGTGAATATCTTCGTAAACCCGCATCTAGTTCTTATTGCGATGAAATTTTGTGCCATGAAATATCGGGGTAACAACGGATCAACCCTCACCTCGAGGTTTGCTCCTCACCATTTGACATGACATGTTTGCATGTTTTTGAACATGTTAATTAAAGAAGTTTGCCATGCTTGTCATGTTTTTGAAAAAACTTACTTGAAAGAAGGTTTCCATGTTTTTGCACATCGTAAAGTTTGTCATGGCAAATTTGTCATGTTTTTGAACATCTTAAAATTGACATGGCAAGTTTTATCATGTTTTTAAACATCTATAACTTTGCCATGTTTTTTAACATCTTAAGTTACCATGGCAACTTTTCTGATAACTAACTTCGAATTTTTTATCTCTACAATTTGCCATGGCAACTTTTTGATAAAAACTAATCTTTTTTCACTCTACAAAGTTGCCATGGCAACTTTTTGATAAAAACTTAGAATTATTTGTCTCTCTACAATTTGCCATGGCAACTTTTCTGATTACAATTTAGAATTATTTTTCTCTCAACAATTTTCCATGGCAATTTTTTGGTAACAACTTAGAATTATTGTCTCTATCTCCAATTTCTTGCCATGACAACTTTTTTGACAACTAACTTAGAATTATTTTCTCTCTGCAGTTTGTCATGGCAACTTTTTGATAACAACTTAAAATTATTGTACTCCCTTCGTCTAGGTGCATATGGCACCTAAGAAGGGGCAGCGTGATTTACGTGCATAGAGATTGGATGAAAGAAAAAAAATTAAATGATCCATTTTATGTTAAGTAGCGCGCTATCCAAACACAGCAGCCAATCAACTTGCGTATGAATAGAAGGATTAAATGCTAACCTCCGTAATCATCTCTCCCTTGCGGCAGAACAAGAGCTTGTTTCGCTTTTGGCTATTTTGCAGGACTTCTTACCTTCGGCGGAGAAAGACCAAAGGTTCCTACTTCGAGGTTATGACTTCTCCACCAAGCACGCGTACGGCGCTCTCATGTCTCGGCCTGACAAAGATCCCCTTGCCCCTCTCATATGGTGTTCCAAGGCTCCACACAAGATCAAAAAATTTGCTTGGCTCCTCTTCAAAGACCGTCTCAACGCTAGCGTCAACCTCGCCCACAAGCATCTCATTTCCACCGACTTATGCCCTCGATGTGCTCTGTTACCCGAGGACTCCATGCACCTCTTCGTCACAAGTCCATTCGCCAACCGGATATGGCAGCACATTGGTATTTTGCCCCAGATCACCGACATCTCTGAGTTATGGGATACACTACTGCCCCATCAGCTTCTCCATAAAGCATGGTCATTGGTTCTCATGTCACTACTATGAAAGATTTGGGCAGCGCGTAATGATATGTTGTTTAGAAGTATTGATCAATGTTCTATAATAACCCTCATGTCCCTTATTTCTAACTTGGATCTATGGTCACATCGTCTCATGAGACAAGTGACAAGGAGGACGTCTTCTCGTGGCGTTCCTACCTCTGTGCACGTTGCATCGTGCCTATGTAATTCTGTACTTATTGTCTCGACGGCCTTTTGAGTAATATATTTAGGTAGGAAGCTCCCCGGTGATTCTTAAAAAAAAGAATTGAATGCTAATGAACCAGATTCTACTCGTCACATTAATTGGTGTCGTTTGCATGCACGGGGAGCTTGTTTGCATGCATTGGGTCTTGGTTCGGGTGTTATGTACGATTGGACTGTGTTGTTAATTACTATCTTGTGCTAATTGATAATGGTGACTTATATTGTTGGAAATCTGAATTTCATTAGGTGTCCTATGCACCTGGACAGAGAAAGTATCTATTTACAGTTTGTCACGAGAGATGCATCTGTAGTGGCCACCATGTTATCGCCTAAGCAAAACTAATTGTGTCAGTAATGCATCCTCGCCATCTCATAAAACCGTAAAAAAAAAACGCACTTAATCCACCATACGGGGAAAACGAAGATGAATCACATACATACCCAAAAAAACGACGATGATTCGTCTCATGCGACCGCCGGGAGGGATGAACCACCCACAAACTAGACAACCATGACTTGCATGACGAAGACGGTCAAAAACACGGCCAATGGTGGGCATTGAGCACGGGGTGACTGTCAACATCGTCATGGACCGCGACCATAGCGTTATCTATTTTGTTCGTCAGTACATAGTACTTCTTCCGTTTGAAAATACTTATCGAAAAAATGGATGTATCTAGACATATTTAATTTTAGATATATTTTTTTAATCAATTTTCGTGATAATTAATTCCAGACGGAGGAGGGAGTAATAAAGAAGACTGATATTCTCGCACAATACGACATTGCATATTTCTTTCGACCGTGGTATTTGCCGCCACTGGATTCAGATCCAAAGGTACAGATTGGCTTGGTAGGATGACGAAGGTTTAACCTCTCTCTCTCTCCCCCTCCGCCCCCTATCCTATCCCCTTCTTCACCTCCGGCCCGTCGCCGCACTGTCCCTCCCGAATTCTTCCTCCGTCCGCCATAGCCTTGACGCTACGAGCTTCCAAGCTCCTCTTGCGTCAGCTCACCTCCTCCTCCACTTCCCACAAAGAGCAACTCGCCTCTCGTGCGCACCATTTTTTCCTGTTGACAAATCGCCCCGCCGCTCCTTGTGCGTCCGCCCGCCAGATGCTTGTGATATTTCCGTAATGGCCTTCGCAATGCGCCTGGCGTCCTGCCCTGGCGCGTCGCTGCAGGCGGCGACGGCCTGGCCGTCCAACCTCGGCTCCCCTGCGCCGCGGCCGCGGCCGCGCTGGCGGTGGCCCCGTCTCGTGCCGACCGCGGCCACCTCCGACCAGCAAGCGCTTCTGGCCGCCCTGCGCGAGCAGGCGGACCCGGAGGCGGCGCTCCGGATGCTCAACTCGGCGCTCACGCGGGACGACTTCGCGCCCGGCCGCGACGTCTACGAGGAGATCATCCGGAAGCTCGGGACGGCCGGCGCCTTCGACCTGATGAAGGTGCTCGTCAGGGAGATGCGCCAGGAAGGGCACGAGGTTGGCCCGGGAGTGGTGCAGTCGTTTGTAGAGGGCTATGCGCGGCTGCACATGTTCGATGATGCCTTCGACTTGGTTCTGAGCCAGCTTGACATGTTCGGTGTTCAGGGAGACACAGTGGTGGTGGTGTACAATCACCTTCTCCATGTACTTATGGAGGGGAGCAAGATCAAGCTCCTTGAATCCGCTTATATGGAGATGAGCAGTCGGGGTGTAGAACCTGACCTTGTCACTTACAACACGGTGATCAGTGCGTTGTGTCGAATTCATCAGGTTAGGACTGCGGTTTTGATGCTGGAGGACATGTCTAACAGCAGCGTGGCGCCCGATGAGACGACATTCACTACGTTGATGCAAGGTTTTGTCGAGGAGGGGAGCATCGAGGCGGCACTGAGGATGAAGGCACGGATGTCAGAAATGGGATGTTCTCCAACAAGTGTAACGGTCAATGTTTTGATTAACGGGTACTGCAAGCTGGGAAGAGTCGAAGATGCTCTTGGTTATGTGCAGCAAGAGATTGCAGATGGTTTTGAACCTGACCAAGTCACATTCACTACATTTGTTCACGGTCTGTGCCAAAACGGCCATGTTAATCATGCCCTCAAAGTCATGGATTTGATGCTCCAAGAGGGTAGTGATCCAGATGTTTTCACCTACACCACTGTTGTCAACTGCTTGTGTCAAAGTGGAGAACTTGACGAGGCTATGGCAATCATAAATCAGATGGTGGATAGCAGTTGTTTGCCTGACATTACCACCTTCAATACTCTCATCGTTGCTTTATGCACAGAGAATCATCTTGAGGAAGCCTTAAACCTTGCACGTGATCTAACGGTGAAGGGACTCTCTCCAAATGTTCATACTTTCAACATTTTGATAAATGCCCTTTGCAAGGTTGGAGATCCTCATCTTGCTGTTCGATTGTTTGAAGAGATGAAAAGCAGTGGATGCACCCCTGATGAAATTACATACAATATATTGATTGATAACCTGTGCTCATCGGGGAAGCTTGCCAAAGCTTTGGATTTGTTGAAGGAGATGGAAGTTAGTGGTTGTCCTTTGAGCACAGTGACATATAACACTATAATTGATGGGTTATGCAAGAAACTGAGAATAGAAGAAGCAGAAGAGGTTTTTGATCAAATGGATGTAACAGGTATTGAAAGGAATGCGATCACATTCAATACACTCGTTGATGGATTGTGCATGGCCGAAAGGATTGATGATGCAGCACAACTTATTGAACAAATGGTAAGTGAAGGGTTGCAACCTAATAATATCACTTACAATTCTATTCTAACTCATTACTGCAAGCAAGGAAACATAGGTAAAGCTGCTGATGTTTTACAAACTATGACCGCAAATGGATTTGAAGTTGATACTGTTACATATGGAACACTCATTAATGGTCTGTGCAAGGCTCGTCGGACTCAAGCTGCTTTGAAGCTTCTTAGAGGTATGCGGATGAAAGGGATGAGGCCAACTCCAAAAGCCTTCAACCCTGTGATCCAGTCTCTATTTAGAGGGAATAATGGCAGAGATGCTCTGAATCTGTATAGGGAGATGACAGAAGTTGGCGAGCCTCCTGATGCTTTGACATATAAAATTGTGTTCCGTGGTCTCTGTCGTGGTGGTGGCCCTATTAAAGAAGCTTTTGATTTCTTGGAAGAGATGGCAGATAAGGGTTTCATACCAGAGTTTTCATCATTCCGCATGCTAGCTGATGGTCTACTGAACCTGGGTATGGATGATTACCTCATAAGTGCTATCGAACTAATTGCAGAGAAGGCCAACTTCAGAGAGTCTGATGTTTCTGCAATAAGGGGTTATCTCAGGATCCGTAAATTTTATGATGCATTAGCAACTTTTGGGCGTCTCCTGGATATCAACAACCCTCGGTGGACTTATCGATGAAACATGAGAAAATAGTATCTGGGAAAGTACTGAGTACATGAAAATTTTGCTGGTTAGTTCATCAGGATAGATCTTGTTTAATTACGAATAGATGACTATGCTTGTTACTTGGTGGGGATGAACTCAGCATGTAGAAGATGCTTATCTTGCTATTGAAACTCGTGAGAATTGTTTGTCCATTTCTACTGTGAACCCTGTTTTTTGAGTTTTATATTTTAGGAGTACTAATGTCAGATTATGTTGCTGCCTTTTCAACTAAGTCTTCAGTTATCAGTCTATTATGTCTTCACTTAATTATGTTTTTCATATTGGTTACAGTTGGAAATATTAGCAGCAACCCACATTCTAAGTTTCTAACTATAAAATTATACAGTACCACATCTCTTTTCATGAACCATTTTGAGATCACACGCGCATAGGCACTTCAGATTTAGCTTGTGAATGTACCATTACCAAAGATGGTTTTATGCGGGCAGAAAGAGGGGGCCCAATTTGAGATTCCAAGTTGAACAATGTTGTACATGTATACATATATTGGTAAGGTTTTGCACATAGATACCTGTATATTCTAGCACTGCACAAATTTTAGATTACCATATGAACTCTGGTAGCCATCAGTTGTACATAAATAACGTGGATGCTTTAGAGACATCCTCAAGGAACAAGCGACCATGGATTCCTAACAAACAGCTCACTGATTCAGCATGGCTGTAAAGGAATACTGCAACAGAACACACTGCTTGCTGTGCTGAATGAGCAAGTAGCAAAAAATGAAGGAAACTTAGAATGTCACATTTTGCCATTTTCATAAGATATGCTACCATGTTACTGGAAATTGTTTGCAGTATGTAATGTCAGTTGTGTCATTTGGTAAATCCAATAGAAGGACAAGCTAGTGAGCACCGCAAAGCATGCCTTCAAACATCTTTTAATCCTTCCTGAGACAGATAATTCATACGGATAGCATTGGACATGCAAATATGTCTTGCCTGTCGAGGATTGCAACATCCTGATCTCGCAACGTCCTCTGCACCTATTTGCTGGTGGCGTGATTTGGAATATGGTGTTGGACAATTTTGCTCTGCAATCAATCACCCCGCAGCACCCCAAGCCACAAAAGTAGCCAACCCCCTAAGAGGAAACAGGCGGACCGGTTGTCGCTATTGAGCGGGCATAGCTCATCCTCCTTGAGGATCGGCGTAGAGACTTGTGTATCCTATCACACAACCATGGAGAGGTCAGAGGTAGATGCAACACATGTTCCGGCTGTTCTCAATTCAGTGAGCTTTGGGTCCGGTCGAGGCCACGAAAAGGGCCGCCTGTCTAGATCTCCTTGCTGATATACCATGGTGCCAAATCCGATATTTGATCACTATGTAATACTACATCATTCACATGTAACAAACTTCACACACAAACTATGCCTCTGGTTGTAATGTTTAAATTAACTAGGTGATACCCCGCGCGTTGCGACGGAAATTTGTTGCGGATTTTCTGAGTAACATTCACATGGTAAGTAAGAGACCAATTTGAATCGATAGTATGAAAGACTTCAGATAGAGGTGATAATAAATACAATATGATAGATTCATATATAAGTGTTTCAAATTTATTCATGGTATAAATATATATTGTATGGTAAAATTATAGTACTTTGTAGCACTAAGAGCATCTTCAACAGCCGCGTGCGTGGAAAACAACGAATTTAGCACGCGCCGAACGTTTGCGCTCGCTCCAGGAGCGGCGGGAAAGTAGCGCGGGCGGGAAGCGATTGCGCGCGCAGGAAAAGGCGGCAGCTGAAGCGGCGCGCCTATAAATCGCGGCGCTCGCCACGCGCCCTCCACACTGCCACGCGCGCTCTCCCAGCTCTTTCTGCCGCTTGCGCGCCGCTTCCTCGCCGTTTCTCACCGCGCCACCACCATGCCGCCGCGCCGTCGGGGATCGTCTGGCTACCTCGGCGTCCGCGTGCGCCCCAACGGCACCTACTACGCCGAGATCAGGTCCGGCGACGTCCGGCTCGGCCTCGGCACATTCGGGACCGCGTACGAGGCCGCCCACGCGTACGACGCAGCGGCGCGGCGCCTAGAGAACTTCCACGACGTCTACACGCGCCAGCAGGCGCAGGACGTCGCCCCTCTGCCTCGTCTTATCACGGAGCAGGACCGTGCGAACCACCTTCGGCGGCAGCGCCGCCTCCTCGTCGCCGAGGAGGACGAGCGAGCCATGGCGGAGTGGCGCCGGCGCTACTCGGAGGACGTCACCAACGAGCGCGTTTACTGGGCGGAAAGGACGGCAAGGCGTCACGCGGAGCGGGCGGACAGGCGTCAGCGGAAGGCACTGACGATATCGCAGTGCGGTGCCATGAAAGCATTTGGGACATCGATCTTCACGCCAGACGATGATCGTTGGCATGACGTATGGCTCACTACCTCGGACGACACCATTGAGGATGATGATGAGGACAATTCGGAGTAGTTCTAGCTGCACCGTAGTTTATCTAGTTTGCACTATCGAACTATATATCGTTTATCTATCGAACTATGTATCTTTTTTATCTATCGAACTATCTATGTATCGTTTTTATTATCTATGAATGTACCTTTTTTTAGTGCTCGCGCGCGCTGCATTTTTGCGTGCTGCTGGAGCGACGCGCGCTGCATTTTAGTGCGGCTGTTGGAGTCAGCGCTGCGGCCGCATCAAACCAGACGAAGCGCGCGCCAAAGTCGTTTTTAGCGCGCGGCCCGTTGGGCAGCTGTTGGAGATGCTCTAACGATATTCTTGGCAGTATCCATTATTCAACAATGTATCCAAATAGTGAATTATCGCGCCGGACAATGTATTTCTTTGACGCAAGCAAGTCGTGCCGGACAATGTGTATAGAATGTTAAGTCGTGGGCTCACATTTCAAAGTAAAATAAAATAAAATAAGAACCACGATGAATACTTCATTATCCCTGAAGCATATTTCTATTACCATGAAACAGCAGAAAATGCAAAAGGTAACCGCAAAAAAAAAGTAAATAACTATCACAGTGAAGTAAATAACGGTTTGTGGACTCATAAATCTGAATAAACATGTTCATCGTTGCTAGCGCCTGGCTCTAGTTGCAGTTCGCACCAAGCAATGTGTTATATGCAGCTGCTGCATGGAGAAGGAAGAATATAAGCAACTAAGGAATAAAACATGAGATAGAAAAGTATAACATGAACTGAATCATGAGGTTATATACGAGTTTCACACAGGCTGGATTCTATTGTCCATGAACAGCAGCATCGGTCATAATTTCTGCAAACCTGCAAGAATGAACACATGATTAAACCAATCAATTTTGATGTATTTGAAGTAAACAATCAGGGACGGAAAAAAAATTGCGTGCTTGCCCAGAAGAAATGCCACATCGGAACAATAGCAAGGAGATTAGCCTCCAAACCATGTGATACCCCATAAGCTGTGTGATTCCCTATAAGCTGTATGCCATGGAAGCGGGAAGGACCAATTAAATGAATATTATATTTGGAAGAACGATCGCATGTACGAATCACATGCATGGATTGTGTCACTCACCATGATAGTCTGTCGCTTTTTGACTTGGAGATGGACGTTGAAGAGCACGGGGAGCACAGTTTATTTGCTTTTTTGCCCGTAGCCTTTGAGGGAGCTCGTGATCAGACGACGTACAATAGAACACAATTAGCGACGGCAGCAGCAGAGTCATAGGAGGATAGCGAAAATGGGGACTGGATGGGATGCGTCAGAGAAGACCATGAGTCGGAGAAGGCATACCGCGATGTGAAGAACTGAAGATTAATAGAACGTGATTTGGGGCACAAGATGAAGAGGATCAGAGAAATCAATCGGCGGTCTTGAGAAGTCGATGAGACAGATCTGGCCTCCGGGGAAAATGATAGGGCTGCAGCCGGTTGATTTATGAGCCCACGACTCGGTTGATTTTTCGTCTCTTAGAAAGAGTGAGGACATAACCTTTTTATTTGAGAAATATGGGGAGAGAAGTTGAGTCTTCGATCGGTCGCCCCTCATGGCTCCTTGCATTTGGACCAAAGTAGGCATCTATAGAGCCCATCAAAAGAAGATCGAGCCGACAACCTGGTTCGATCAGTCCAAGTGAGAAAATGCTTCGTACAACCCAGGCGCAAGAAAGAAGTGAGTCTAGCGACGTAGCGAGTTTCAACCTGCGGGGCAATGCGTGGGATGATGTCAGGAATACTGGATGACGTGGAAGCACGAGGAGGCTGAAAAATAAGGTAGTCGGGGATCCTATTTAGATATAGAAGATATGTTTCAGGATGTTGTATATATGAAATGACTACTCTCAAAGCTGCATTTAGAGCTTTGTGAGTTATGAGATTGCTTACCTAATCAGTTTGCGAATTTAAGCAAGTTGAGTGCTGAATTTTTTCCTCAACAACAATTATTTAGGAACAAAGGGAGCACATGCTTTACAGTTCTGATTGTCCTCAGTTGTTGCTGGTCCTATAGTTTACTGAATCCCCCCCCCCCCCCCCGCCCCCCCCCCCCCCCCCCCCCCAACACTTTCCAGTCCAAAGAAAACAGCTTATTGAATTTGATAGTTTTACAAGGTTTTACAATCAGGCCGAGGAAATAGGTAGTAAAGAAATTACGTGTTGTTTTTCCTATATATTTTTACAAGTTGCAACAATCGCATGCATAAAATTGTGGCTAGCAGATTAAACCTTATTGAAATGTATTTAAATATATGTATTTTGGCAAAACGCGGGCATTCGCTATTGTTTTAACTTGTAATTAGGAATACTTCATTGGCTTCACAATTTTCAATGTTTCATTTGTAATTTTAATTGTTAAATGCAGGCAATATGAACAAGTTTCTTCTCAAAAGAAAGGCACCATTTGTAATTAGGTATGCAAGACATGTTGAAAATTTTGTCCTTATTTTAGCATGATTTCAGCAGCTTGATTGTTGCATATTGTTTTTATAAACCAACTTCTATTATGTTTGCTAATTCGTGTTACAAGATGTGAGACACACCTTTATTTAATGCATCGTATCGTGAAGAATCCCGAGAGCACTCCAGTCAACACAATAACAACTCAACTACAACCTCTAAAGGCCTCTCACAATAGTACTAAGGTATGGTACATTAACCATGCTCTAATTTGAAAATATTGTTACACTATTTTTTTTAAATAGATGCAGAAGATTTACCTCATCCATTAATAAAGAAAAAGAGGGTTGCCTGGTTAATTTGCGGAAAACCTAACGAAAATCATTTCAAACTTGGCCACGAAAGGCAACCAACCCACAACCCCATGATGGGGGGGCCTACTCTCAAAACATGAGGCCATAAGACCATAAAGCTAGACATACAAATGCCTCCAACACTCTACTCCTGCAACCCACCGGCATATGAGTCTCAACCTCACAAGGAGCCCTCACAAAACCAGTGGTAACTTGAGAAAAAAATCAGCAAAGGCAACGACACGAGCACAACCATGTTGATACACCAAGACACTAAGATTCATCCATCAAGCAACAGTGAATGCCTTTCCTATAGCGCCACTCTTCTTGATTCTGCACTATATGATTTTTCCTTCAAGATGACAGGTCGAGGGCTAGAACCACCTCTCTTCTTATTCTTGATGACCTTCTTGCTCGGGAGACAAACAATTGTCTTGCTGGATCCACGATTAGCAACGTCCAAAGTAGCAAGGAAATCGCAAATGTCTTTGGCGAAGAAAGCCCCGGGCACAAGAACGAACGCTCTAGACACAACAACCACATCGACTATGATAACTTTATGCCCAATGAACTTAGGCGAATGAGAGACTGCTGCTTCAAAATCATCACTCTCCTCAAAGGTCGAGCACCCGACTAGGCTCCAGGGGTGGTGTTAGTGGTAAAGCCACAAACAGTCCACCTTCAGTTGCTCAACGAACGGAAGCACAGTCGGTTCCTCACACGACTCCAGAAGTTTGGGCATGATTTGTTATACCGAAGCCACAACCACATCGATGTCTGGACCCTCAAAAGTGAACGACAATGATCTAATCCTGGCACAAAGGGATAAACAACCATGAAGCCCAATTCCCCTCTCATCCTCAAAGTTGACATCAGGTTCAACCAAAGGGCACGACATAGGAGTGGGTCGCAACTCAAACGGTGGCATGAAGAGCCAGCTCAATGCAGACTCATGTCCCTCCAAAAAGCTCCCCGTCCGCAACATCCAACCCCCCATGGAGGCAATGGCATCATGCAGAGGTAGGACCATGTCCAGGGCATGCCCAGGAGTTCAGAGTGCAACAACTCAGCCTGCCCCTCCAAGGCGGACCGCGGAGGCATATTCTCCGGGGCTACAAAGCCAGCTTGAGAAGAAATGGTCAATGCCTAAGAAATAATGATGAATCAACTTGGAGGCGGGTGATGCTCTGGGCCTTGCAAGGAGCTAGAGCTTGACGGTGCGGGGCAACTACGACGCGAGAGGGCTTGCCAACAAACTGAGCGAACACCAGGTGAGGGAGTCCTGGTTTAAGGGGTCCTCGGATGGCCGACCTATTTATCATGGGCCGGACTATGTGGGCCGCTGGCTGAGCATTGGATGATCAAAGGCCCCGTCGCCGGGGTGGAAGCTTCAAGGAGTCGTGGTGTGTCCTCCAAGTTTTTGACAGTAGATAGGTGCTACTTCTGGAGCTTGCGTTGGTTTTCCCTTGAAGAGGAAAGGGTGATGCAGCAAAGTAGATAAGTATTTCCCTCAGTTGTTGATAACCAAGGTATCAATCTAGTAGGAGATACAAGCAAGTCCCCAGTCTTCGTACCTACACAAACAATCAAACACTTGCACCCAACGCTATAAAGGGGTTGTCAATCCCTTCACGGTTATTTGCAAGGATGAGATCTGATAGAGATAGATATACAAGATTACTAAAATGAAAAGTAAAACAAAAGTAAAAAAGATTGCAGCAAAGTATTTTTGGTATTTTTGGTTTATAGATTTGAACATATAATATGGAAAATAGACCCGGGGGCCATAGGTTTCACTAGAGGCTTGTCTTTCTCGAAGGAAAGTCATACGGTGGTGACAAATTACTGTCGAGCAATTGATAGAAAAGCGAATAATTATGAAGATATCCAAGGCAACGATTATGCATATAGGCATCACGTCCGTGTCAAGTAGACCGAAACGATTCTGCATCTACTACTATTACTCCACACATCGACGGACTCCTGTCTGCATCTAGAGTATTAAGTTCATGAAGAACAGAGTAACACATTAGGTAAGATGACATGATGTAGAGGGATAAAATCAAGCAATATGATGAAAACCCCATCTTTTTATCCTTGATGGAAACAATACAATACATGCCTCCTACATCATCTTTGGCCACGGCGGCTCACCAAGAGCCCGTGCCCTCCGTATTAGTAGGAGCGGGAGCGACCACCAGGGCCGTGGGAGTACCATGCTTAGCACCGGCTCTGCGGAATGAGCGGTTGCCGAAGGATTTCAAAGGACCTCGCAAAGTCCCGAATTACACTGCCGACTTGCCCCCGGAGGCCTGGATCGAAAGCTATGAGCTGGCTATGGAGATGTTGGATGTCAATGAGGCGGTGTGTGCTAAATATTTCATCATGATGCTGGAAGGTCCGGTTCGCACGTGGTTAAAGGGTTTGCCACCGAATACCGTCAATTCATGGGCTGAGTTGAGAGCAAGGTTCATCAAAAACTTTCAAGAAACTTGCAAACAACCTATGACAATTGTGGATCTCGATCATTGTGTCCAGCAGGAGAATGAGTTGGCTCATCATTGGGCCCGACGGGTGTCGACCATCATCCACTCATCTGAACAGATCACGGCGACTCAAGCGGTGCTGATCCTAGAAAATAACTATCACTTCGTCCCTCTGAAGAAGAAGCTCGGCTGGCTCAAGCGTACGTGTCAGGACATGGGAGAACTCATAGTGGCTCTCACAAAGTATGCTGACTCTGATAACACGAAGGATCCAGGCTCTGATGAGGAGAAGGCCGGCCAAGGTAAGAGGAACAACCAGGGCAAGGGTGCGGCAAATAATGATAACCAGAGCAAGCGGAAGAACTCGGATGGCGGGTCAGAATTGGTGGCCAATGCAAGCACCGGTCAGAATCATCTAAGGACAATGGGAAGTTCAGACCGCCTTTTAACAAAAATAGGACTCCTTTCAATTTGGAGGAAATGCTCAAAAAACCCTGTTCGGAGCATAGCCGGCCCAATAAAGCTGCGGGGCACACATGGGGTGATTGCCACATCATGCAGAAGTTCAAGAATTACAGCATGCAGCAACACAACAACCATGGTGGTGGCCTGCCCGGCGGCTCAGGACCAGGCGGGCCAGGAGCCGAATTTGGATCCGGTGGCTCAGGGTCCGGTCATCATGGTTAGGGAAATCAAGGAGGGCATACTCAGCACTCTGGTAATAACAATCAGCAACAACATAATCAATCTGGGGATCAGCGTAATCCAAAGCAGCTCAGTTCGGGCCAGCATCATGTTTTTACGACCAGCCTTAACAAGCGGGATCATAAATTGCGCAAGCGAGCGGTTAACGCAGTCACGCCGGCTCTGCCGCAATACTTGAAGTGGTCTGAGTATGACATAACATGGAGCCGGGAGGATCACCCGCCACGTGTTGATGACCCGGGGTGGCTAGCCTTGGTAGTTGCCCCCCAAGTAGGAGGATATATGGTGAATAAGGTACTTATGGATAGTGGCAGCAACATCAACATCCTGTATTATGATACCTTCCGGCGGATGAAGCTGCTTGATAAACACCTTAAGCCCTCATCAACCATTTTTCATGGTGTAGTACTGGGCAAGTCAGCTTACCCGGTGGGTAGGAGTTCTTTGGAAGTCGCCTTTGGTGATGAGTATAACTACAGGGTGGAGTCCTTGTGGTTTGAAGTGGTCAAGATCAAGAGCCTTTATCATGCATTGTTTGGGCGGCCGACTTATGCTAAGTTCATGGCTAGGCCCTGTTATGTCTACTTACAGCTCAAGATGCCCGGATTAAAAGGCACGATTACTGTTCATGGTGATTGGAATACGGCTATTGAGTGCGAATAAGAAGACGCGGCTTACGTAGAATCCAGTTGTGCTGAGGCGAAACTCAAGTTCTATAAGGAGAATGTTGACCCGGAGGATATGACCCCGCTGAAGAAGCCTACGACGGAGGTTGAGGCGCCCCTCAAATTTTCGGCGGATGATACCAAGGCGGTGGATTTTACTCCGGGTGACTCATCCAAACAGCTCATTATTGGGGCCAACATGGATCCCAAATAGGAAAGCGCGCTCATCAAATTCATCCGTGAGAATTGGGACATCTTTGCATGGAAACCTTCTGACATGTTGGGTGTACCGAGAGAGTTCGCTGAGCATAACCTTAATGTGGATCCTAAGTTTAGACCTGTCAAGCAATTTCTACGGCGGTTCAACGAGGAGAGACGCAAGGCCACTGGGGAAGAGGTCGCCCGACTCTTAGCGGCGGGTTTCATCGTTGAGGTCTTTCACCCGGAGTGGCTTGCTAACCCAGTGCTTGTGCTCAAGAAGAACGACACATGGCGTATGTGTGTGGACTATACGGATCTTAACAAGGCCTATCCGGCTGATCCTTTTGCTCTCCCTCGTATTGATCAAATCATTGATGCTACGGCGGGTTGCGAAAGTTTATGCTTCCTGGATGCTTATTCGGGATATCATCAGATCAAGATGGCAGTTAAGGACCAAGAGAAGACGACTTTCATCATGCCTTTTGGAGCCTTCTGCTATGTGTCTATGCCTTTTGGGCTCAAGACTGCCCAGGCGACTTATCAGCATTGTGTGCAGAATTGTCTTCACAATCAGATTGGACGCAACGTTCATGCTTATGTGGATGATATTGTGATCAAGTCAAGGAAGAAGGAGACCCTGCTTGATGACTTAAAGGAAACCTTTAACAATCTGCGGATCTATAAGATGATGCTTAACCCGGCAAAGTGTGTCTTTGGTGTTCCGGCTGGCAAGCTCTTGGGATTTTTGGTTTCTGAGCGTGGTATCGAAGCTAACCCTGATAAGATCAAGGCTATCACCTCCCTGGCTGAGCCGGCTTGTATCAATGATGTCCGATGCCTGACAGGGCGGATCGCCGCATTAAGCCGGTTTATAAGCCGCCTTGGTGAGAAAGCTAACCCTCTATATCAAATGATGAAAAAGACAGACAATTTTGTCTGGAGTATGACGGTGGGTGAAGCGTTTGAGGCGCTCAAGAAGCAGCTCACTGAGCTGCCGGTTTTAGCTGCTCCGGCTGAGACAGAGCCCTTGCTCCTATACGTGGCGGCTAACAACTGGGCTGTCAGCGCTGCAATTGTGGTCGAGTGCAAGGAAGCAGAGAAAGAGTATCCGGTTCAAAGGCCGGTTTATTATATCAGTGAGGTCCTGACAGAGTCCAAGCCGAGATATCCACATTGGCAGAAGCTAGTGTATGGGGTGTTTATGGCCAACCGCAAATTAAAGCATTACTTCTTAGGACATCAGATCACCGTAGTCAGCTCTGCTCCGTTGGGAGACATAATTCAAAACATAGAAGCCACTGGTAGGATTGCTAAGTGGGCATTGGAGCTGGGACCTCTCAATCTGAAGTACGTATCTCGTACGACTATCAAGTCTCAAGCCTTTGTGGATTTTATAAACGACTGGACAGAGTGTCAGGCGTCCGAGGAAAAGCCGGATAACACATACTGGAAAATACACTTTGATGGATCCAAGCAACTAGAAGGATCAGTGGCAGGGGTTGTCTTAACGTCTCCCAAAGGTGATAAGTTCTGTTATGTGCTCCGATTGATGTTCCCTTGCACTAATAATGCAGTTGAATATGAAGCCTTGCTTCATGGTCTCAGGGTGGCTAAAGAGATGAACTTAAGCCGGGTAAGGTGCTTCGGAACTCAGATCTTGTGGCTCAGCAAGTTTCAGGCACTTGGGATTCCAAGGATCCGCGGATGGCAGCTTATCGTCAGGCAGTGGATACCATTGCTGGTCACTTCAAGGGTTATCAGGTGGATCATATTGATCGTTGCAGGAATGAGGCGGTTGATGCCCTGTCAAGGTTAGGCTCTCAGTGAAAGCCGATACCGCCCAATGTCTTTCTAGACGTCTTACATCACCCGACTGTCAAATTACCCTCAGAGGAAGATTTGGTTGTTCCTGACCCAGAGGGAGAATTGGTGGCGGCTCTACATGCTATTCCGGATTGGACTATGCCTTGGCGTATTTGACTCAAGGCGAGTTACCTGGTGATGAAAATCTGGCCAGACAGATAACCTAGCGGTCTAAATCCATGACAATAGTCAATGGCGAGTTGCAAAAGTGTAGTGTCACCGGAGTGTTTCAACGTTGTGTCTCACCAGAGGAGGGTAAGGCAATCTTAAATGAAATTCATGCTGGTGATTGCAGACGTCATGCCGAATCAAAATCTTTGGTAGCCAAGGCTTTCCGGCATGGTTTCTTCTGGTTGACGGCTCACAAGGATGCAGAAGATCTGGTCTGCAAGTGCGACGATTGTCAAAAGTTTGGCCGGCGAGCTCATGTTCTGGCTCAAGAATTATGCATGATACCAATTACTTGGCCGTTTGCAGTCTGGGGGCTCGATTGTTGGGGAACGTCGCATGGAAACAAAAAATTTCCTACGCACACGTAAACCTATCCATGGTGATGAGCATCTACGAGAGGGAGAGTGGATCTACGTACCCTTGTATATCGCTAAGCGGGAAGCGTTAAGAAACGCGGTTGGTGTAGTCGAACTTCTTCGCGATCCAAATCGCCGAGCGTCCCGCGATCCAATCACGAACCATCCCGCGAACACATCATGATCCGTCCCGCGAACTCATCACGATCCGTCTCACGATCTTGATCACGATCTGTCCCACGAACTCATCACGATCTGTTCCGTGATCACATCACGAACCGTCTCGCGATCTCGATCACGGTCCTTCCGATCTAGCGCCGAACGGACGGCACCTCCGCGTTCAGCACACGTGCAGCTTGATGACGATCTCCACCATCTCGATCCAGCGAGAGGAGGTGGAGAGGAGATAGAGTTCACCGGCAGCATGACAGCGCTCCGGTGATGGTGGTGGAGCAATTCCGGCAGGGCTTCGCCTAAGTGCTGTAGAAAACCGATCTAGAGGAGAAACTATGCACCGGTGTAACGGGTAGCACGTGGCCGGAAATTCTGTCCAAAAACCACCCAATCCACTAGTATATATAGGAGGAGAGGAGAGGAGAGGCAGCCAAGGCCTTTGGGTCGGCCGAAATAGGAGGTGGGAAGCAATCCTACTTCACCTCCAATCCTAGTTGGAGTAGGATTGCCTCCTATTGGCTGATTTTCCACTTTTTGCTTTAGGACTTTCTCTCCTGCGCCATGGGACTTTGTGGCTGTTTTCCCAGCCCACTAAGGGCTGGTTATTATTATCCCACAGCCCATGGACCTCTTGGGGTCGAAATACCCCTCCCGGAGGCCTCCCGGTACACTACCGGCACTCCCGGTACACTACCGATGAGCCCGAAACTTTTCCGGAAACCAAACTGGGACTTCCTATATATGAATCTTTACCTCCGGAACATTCCGGAGCTCCTCGTGACATCCGGGATCTCATCCGGGACTCCGAACAAACTTCGGTCACCACCATACATAACTCTATACCACCGAAACGTCACCGAACCTTAAGTGTGCAGACCCTGCGGGTTCGAGAACTATGTAGACATGACCGAGACACCTCTACGGTCAATAACCAATGGCCGGACCTGGACGTCCACATTGGTTCCTACATATTCTACGAAGATCTTTATCGGTCGAACCTCTATGTCAAGGATTCAGTTAATCCCGTATAACGTTCCCTTTGTTCTTCGGTATGTTACTTGCCCGAGATTCGATCGTCGGTATCTCCATACCTAGTTCAACCTCGTTACCGGCAAGTCTCTTTACTCGTTCCGTAATACAAGATCCCACAACTAACAATTAGTCACATTGCTTGCAAGGCTTATTGTGATGTTGCATTACCGAGTGGGCCCCGAGATACCTCTCCGTCACACGGAGTAACAAATCCCAGTCTTGATCCATGCCAACTCAACAGACACCATCGGAGATACCCGTAGAGCACCTTTATAGTCACCCAGTTACGTTGCGACGTTTGATACACACAAGGCACTCCTCCGATATCTATGAGTTGCATGATCTCATGGTCATAGGAACACATACTTGACATGCGGAAAACAATAGCAATAAACTGACACGATCATATGCTACGTTTGTAGTTTGGGTCTTGTCCATCACATCATTCTCCTAATGATGTGACCCCGTTATCAAATGACATCTCATGTCCATGGCTAGGAAACCTTAACCCATTTTTGATCAACGAGCCAGTCTATTAGAGGCATACTAGGGACATGGTTTTGTCTATGTATCCACACATGCATCTAAGTCTCTGATCAATACAATTATAGCATGGATAATAAACGATTATCATGAACAAGGAAATATGATAATAACTAATTTATTATTGCCTCTAGGGCATATTTCCAACAGTCTCCCACTTGCACTAGAGTCAATAATCTAGTTCACATCACCATGTGATTCGCATTGTTATGAATCTAACACCCAACGAGTTTTGGGGCTCGATCATGCTTTGCATGTGAGAGAGGTCTTATAGTCAACGGGTCTGTAACATTCAGATCCGTGTGCACTTTGCAAATACCTATGTCAAACTGTAAACACTTCTACCACACTCCGCTCGGTACCATTCCAAATGGCTGCTCCACTATACGTATCCAGATTGCTACTACGAGTCATCCGGATTAGTGTTAAAGCTTGTATCGACGTAACTCCTTACGACGAACTCTTTATCACCTCCATAATCGAGAAACATCTCCTCAGTCTCTTAGTTACTGAGGATAATCTTGACCGCTGTCCAGTGATCCACTCCTGGTTCACTCTTGTACCCCCTGACGGACTCATGGCAAGGCACACATAGGTGCGGTACACATCATGGCATAATATAGAGCCTATGGCTAAGGCATAGGGGACGACGTTCGTCCTTTCTCTTTCTTCTGCCGTTGTCGAGCTTTGAGTCTCACTCAACTTTCATACCTTACAAATCAGGCGAGAACTCTTTCTCTGACTGATCCATTTTGAACTCTTTCAAAATCTTGTCAAGGTATGCACTCATTGAAAGTCTCATCGAGCATCTTGATCTATCTCCATAGATTTTGATGCTCAACAATTAGGTGGCTTCATCCAGGTCTTCCTTTGAAAATCACTTTCCAAATGACCGTTTTATGCTTTCCAGAAACTCTACATTATTTCTGATCAACAATATGTCATCCACATATACTTATCAGAAATTCTATAGTGCTCCCACTCACTTTATTGCAAATACAAGTTTCTCGTAAACTTTGTATAAACATCAAAACTTTGATCACCTCATCAAAGCATATATTCCAACTCCGAGATGCTTGCTTCAGTCCATGGAAGGATCACCGAAGCTTGCACACCTTTTAGCATCCTTAGGCCTGACAAAACCTTCTGGTTGTATCACATACAACCTTTCCTCAAGTAAACCGTTAAGGAAACGATGTTTTGACATCCATCTGCCAGATTTCATAATTGAAAACACAGCAACTGCTAACATAATTCCAATAGACTTTAGCACCACTACGACTGAGAAAGTCTCATCGTAGTCAACTCCTTGAACTTGTCACAAACATCTTTGCAACAAGTCGAGCTTTACAAATAGTGACATTCACCATCAGTGTCTGTCTTCATTTTACAGATCCATTTGTACTCAACGACCTGCCGTCCAACGAGCAAGTCTACCAAAGTCTACACTTGGTTTTCATACATGGATCCTATCTCGGATTTCATGGCCTCCAACCATTTGTCAGAATCCGGGCCCATCATCGCTTCTCCATAGCTCGTAGGTTCATCGTTTGTCCAACAACATGACCTCCAAGACAGGGTTGTCGTACCGCTTAGGAGTAGTACACATCCTTGTCGACCTACGAAGTTCGATAGTAACTTGATCCTGAAGCTTCATGATCATCATCATTAACTTCCTCTTCAACTAACGTAGGCTTCACAGAAACAACATCCTGCGCTGCGCTACTCTCTGGTTGAACAAAGGTTTAACAACCTCATCAAGTTCTATCTTCCTCCCACTCAATTCTTTCGAGAGAAACTTTTCCTCGAGAAAGGATCCGTTTTAGTAACAAACACTTTGCACTTGGATCTGAGATAGAAGGTTCACCCAACTGATCTTAGGGTATTCTATGAAGATGCATTTGTCCGCCTTGGGTTCGACCTCATTAGGTGAAAACATTTTCCACACAAGTGTCGCAGCCCCAAGTATTAAGAAATGACAGCTTAGGTTTCTATGAAACCATAATTCACATGGTGTCATCTCAACGGATTTAGATGGTGCCCTATTTAAAGTGAATGTAGTTGTCTCTAATGCATAACCCCAAAATTATAGTAGTAAAACGATAAGAGACATCATAGCACGCACCATGTCCAATAGAGCATAACTATGATGTTCGGACACACCATCACACTATGGTGTTCCAGGTGGCGTTTAGTTGTGAAACAACTTTCACATTGTCTTAATTTGTATGCCAAACTCGTGACTCAGATATTCACCTCCACGATCATATCGCAGTCATTTTTATCTTCTTGTCACGATGATCTTTAAACTTCACTCTGAATTTGCTTGAACCTTTCAAACGATTCAGACTTGTGTTTCATTAAGTAAATATACACTATATCTACTCAAATCATTAGTGAAGGTAAGAAAATAACGATATCCACTGCATGCTACAAGACTCACTAGATTGCATACATTAACATGTATCATTTCCAATGAATCACTTGCCAGCTCCATCCAACGGGGTCCTTTAGTCATCTTGCCCAAGAGGCATGGTTCGCATGTCTCAACCGATTCGAAATCGAATGAGTCCAAATATCCATCACCATGGAGTTTCTTCATGCGCTTTATACCAATATGACATTTTGTGGCAGTGCCACAAGTATGTGGTACTATCATTATTTAACTTTGTATCTTTTGACATCAATGTTATGAACATGTGTATTACTACGATCAAGATTTCAACAAACCATTCTCACTGGGTGCATGACCATTGAAGGTATTATTCATGTAAACAAAATAACCATTATTCTCTGACTTAAATGAATAACCATATTGCAACAAACATGATCTAATCATGTTCATGCTCAACGCAAAACACCAAATAACATTTATTTAGGTTCGTCACTAATCCTGAAGGTAGAGAGAGCGTGCGATGTTGATCACATCAACCTTGGAAACATTTCCAACACACATCGTCATCTCACCCTTAGCTAGTTCTCCGTTTATTCCGTAGCTTTTATTTCGAGTTACTAACATTTAGCAACCGAACCGGTATCCAATACCCAGGTGCTACTAGGAGTACTAGCAAGGTACACATCAATAACTCGTATATCAAATATACTTCTGTCGATGTTGCCAGCCTTCTTATCTACCAAGTATCTAGGGTTGTTCCGCTTCAGCGACCTCTCACCTCATAATAAAAGCACTTAGTCTCGGGTTTGAGTTCAACTTTGGGTTGCTTCACTGGAGCAGCAACTGGCTTGCTATCCATGAAGTTTCCCTCCTTGCTCTTGCCCTTTTCGAAACTAGTGGTTTGATTAACCATCAACACTTGACGCTCCTTCTTGATTTCTACCTTCGCGGTGTCAAACATCGCGAACAGCTCAGGGATCAATACTTCTATCCCTGGTGTATTATAGTTCATCACTAAGTTCTAGTAGCTTTAGTGACAGTGACTTGGAGAACTATATCAATCACTATCTTATCTGGAAGATCAACTCCCACTTGATTCAAGCGATTGTAGTACCCAGACAATCTGAGTACATGATCAACGCTTGAGCTATTCTCCTTCATCTTACAGGCAAAGAATCTTGGTGGAGATCTCATATCTCACAACACAGGCACGAGCCTGAGATCACAATCTCTGCTCCTAGAACATCTCATATGTTCCGTGACGTTCAAAACGTTTTGGAGCCTCAATTCTAAGCCGTAATGCATGACGCACTAAACTATCAAGTAGTCATCGAAACGTGCCTGTCAGATGTTTACAACATCTATAGACGACGCTAGAGGGGGTGGCGCACCGAGCGGTGCATTAAGGACATAAGCCTTCTGTGCAGCAATGAGGACAATCCTCAGATCATGGACCCAGTCCGCAATATTGCTACCAACATCTTTCAACTCTATTTCTCTAGGAACATATAAAAATTTAAGGGAGCTACAGCGCGAGCTAGTATTCTACAACATAATTTGCAAAGACACTATTGACTATGTTCATGATAATGAGTTCAATTAATCATATTACTTGGGTCAAATTGACATCCCTCGGGTCATTCGAGTGATACATGATCCAAATTCACCAACTCAAGTCCGATCATCACGTGAGTTAAGGTGGCTTCAATGGTGAACATCATTATGTTGATCATATCCACTATATGACTCATGCTCGACCTTTCGGTCTCTTGTGTTCCGAGGCCATGTCTGTACATGCTAGGCTCGTCAAGTTTAACCCGAGTGTTCTGCGTGTGCAAATCTGGCTTGCACCCGTTGTATGTGAACGTAGAGTCTATCACACCCGATCATCACGTGGTGTCTCAACACGACGAACTTTCGCAACGGTGCACGCTCGGGGAGAACACAGTTCATCTTGAAATTCAAGTGAGGGATCACCTTATAATGCTACCGCCGTACTAAGCAAAACAAGGTGCATAAAAGGATTAAAATCTCATGCAATTCATAAGTGACATGATATGGCCATGAACTTATGTTTAAGATCTCCATCTTCGAAACACCGGTATGATCTCCGTCGTCACCGGCACAACACCATGATCTCCATCATCTTGATCTCCATCAATGTGTTGCCATTGGGGTTGTGGCGCCAGCCCTGCTTCTACTTCTATTGCTACCGCTTAGCGATAAAGTAAAGCATTACATAGCGCTTAATGATTGACACGCAGGTCATACAATAATTAAAGACAACCCTATGGCTCCTGCCGGTTGCCGTACTCAACGACATGCAAGTCGTGAAATTCTATACATCACATGATCATCTCATACATCACATATATCTCATCATGTAATTGGCCATATCACATCACAACATACCCTGCAAAAACAAGTTAGACGTCCTCTAATTGTTGTTGCATGTTTTACGTGGCTGCTACATGTATCTAGCAAGAACGATTCTCACCTACGCATAAACCACAACGGTGATACATAGATTGCTTTTCAACCTTCTCAAGGACCGCCTTTGTCGGATCCGATCCAACTAAAGTGAGAGAAACTGTCACCCGCAAGCCATCTAAGCAACAAGTTGCGTCGAGGGAACCAGTCTCTTGTAAGCGTATGAGTAATGTTGGTCCGGGCCAATTCATCTCACAATCCCGCTGAACCAAAATCCGACCAAGGGAGGAAGCAATCTAAGCATCAACGCCCACAAACCTTTTGTGTTCTACTCGAGATCTCATCGAACCATCAGCCTAGCTCATGATGCCACTGTTGGGGAACATCGCATGGAAACAAAAAATTTCCTACGCACACGCAAACCTATCCATGGTGATGAGCATCTACGAGAGGGAGAGTGGATCTACGTACCCTTGTAGATCGCTAAGCGGGAAGCGTTAAGAAACGCGGTTGGTGTAGTCGAACTTCTTCGCGATCCAAATCACCGAGCGTCCCGCGATCCAATCACGAACCATCCCGCGAACACATCATGATCCATCCCGTGAACTCATCATGATCCGTCTCACGATCTTGATCACGATCTGTCCCGCGAACTCATCACGATCCGTTCCATGATCACATCACGAACCGTCTCGCGATCTCGATCACGGTCATTCCGGAGCTCCTCGTGACATCCGGGATCTCATCCGGGACTCCGAACAAACTTTGGTCACCACCATACATAACTCTATACTACTGAAACGTCACCGAACCTTAAGTGTGCAGACCCTGCGGGTTCGAGAACTATGTAGACATGACCGAGACACCTCTACGGTCAATAACCAATGGCGGGACCTGGACGTCCACATTGGTTCCTACATATTCTACGAAGATCTTTATCGGTCGAACCTCTATGTCAAGGATTCAGTTAATCCCGTATAACGTTCCCTTTGTTCTTCGGTATGTTACTTGCCTGAGATTCGATCGTCGGTATCGCCATACCTAGTTCAACCTCGTTACCGGCAAGTCTCTTTACTCGTTCCGTAATACAAGATCCCACAACTAACAATTAGTCACATTGCTTGCAAGGCTTATTGTGATGTTGCATTACCGAGTGGGCCCCGAGATACCTCTCCGTCACACGGAGTAACAAATCCCAGTCTTGATCCATGCCAACTCAACAGACACCATCGGAGATACCTGTAGAGCACCTTTATAGTCACCCAGTTACGTTGCGACGTTTGATACACACAAGGCACTCCTCCGATATCTATGAGTTGCATGATCTCATGGTCATAGGAACACATACTTGACATGCGGAAAACAGTAGCAATAAACTGACACGATCATATGCTACGTTTGTAGTTTGGGTCTTGTCCAGCACATCATTCTCCTAATGATGTGACCCCGTTATCAAATGACGTCTCATGTCCATGGCTAGGAAACCTTAACCCATTTTTGATCAACGAGCCAGTCTATTAGAGGCATACTAGGGACATGGTTTTGTCTATGTATCCACACATGCATCTAAGTCTCCGATCAATACAATTATAGCATGGATAATAAACGATTATCATGAACAAGGAAATATGATAATAACTAATTTATTATTGCCTCTAGGGCATATTTCCAACATCGATATGGTCGGGCCTTTCAAGAGATCCAAGGATAAGAAAACGCACCTCTTGGTGGCAGTTGATAAGTTCACCAAGTGGGTAGAGGCTGAGCCGGTCAGCAAGTGTGACGCGGTTACGGCGGTTTAGTTTATCAAAAAGCTGATCTACCATTTTGGTTACCCTCACAGCATCATCACGGATTATGGCACAAAGTTGTCCAAGGGGGCTATGAAAACATTCTGTGACCTGGAACACATCCGGCTTGATGTTTCCGCAGTTGCTCATCCACAGTCCAAAGGTTAGGCGGAGTGTGCTAACCAAGAAATCTTGAGAGGTATCAAGCCCCGGCTTATGGTTCCTTTACAGCGAATGCCAGGTTGTTGGGTGAAGGAATTGCCATCCGTCTTATGGAGCATCAGGACTACCCCCAACAGATCAACAAGTTATACACCTTTCTTCATGGTTTACAGTGCAGAGGCCGTGTTACCAAGTGACATCCGACATGACTCACCACGAGTGGCAGCTTATGTTGAGACGGACAATGAGACGGCGCGTCAAGACACGTTGGATGCCTTGGAGGAGGAACGAGAACTGGCGGCTGCTCGTTCGGCGATATATCAGCAAGACCTGTGCCACTATCATAGCCGTAGAGTCAAGACCAGGACGTTTCAAGAAGGCAACTTAGTGCTGCGGCTGATTCAAGACTAGACAAATATGCATAAACTGTCTCCTCCATGGGAAGGACCTTTCGTGGTCATCAGAAATATCAGCAACGGGTCGTATTATCTCATTGACATCTGGGACGACTCAGATACCTCGGGGCAGGAGACTCGTCGGTCGTGGAACATAGCGCATCTGCGGCCTTATTACACCTAAGTTGTTGAGACTCGACATTGTACACTATCATTGTACATATCATATTTATATATGAATAAAGTAGCATCCTTGCAAGCCGGGGCCTCTACCATTTCGCATATCTTTATCCATGCAAGAAAGATCTAAAAAAGTTTACAAGTCAACTTGGTTGTCTAAGGGGGCTTCTGACCCTCTGGGTGTAGCTTATCAAACCCTAACAGCCGGCTCTTAAGACAAAAATGTTGACAAGTCAACATAGCCGTACAGGGGGCTTCCCACCCTCTAGGTGTAGCTTATCAGACCCTATCGGCCGGCTCTTAAGCCAAAAAGTTGACAAGTCAACTTGATCGTCCAGGGGGCTTCTCACCCGCCGGGTGTAGCTTACACACTATCTTGATTGGTTTTTGTGTGGCGAGTCAGCCTAGTAGAACCGGCACATGAGCCGTTTTTGAAAAACATGTTAGGAAGATACAAAATCTTTTGGGTTATGCTTTTAAGACACCCTCCTAATAATGTCAAGATACATTTATTCTTGCAGGTCAATTAAGCTGCCAGGAGTCGGTAAGCATCCAATATGAAGTGCAAGGAAGATGATATATATATATATATATGTTAAGCCGAACTATTTAATATGTGCACGATGGCACAATTCAAGCAAAGGCAAAGTCACTACCAGTCTATTACATATGCTCTCTGTGGAGCCCAAAAATATCTTAAAGTTTTTTACACCACTCATGGCGGGTCACAAAGAGCCGGCTATCAATGACGTTCATGACTCCTTTAGCTGGCCGGCGGGTCACCCTGCTCCGGGTCTTCAACCTCCTTGATCTGAAGATGGTCCAGGTCCCAGTTACAGCGGGTTAAAGCTGCAAAGTTTCCTTCCTCAAAGAAGGGGGGCGGGTCAAGTTTAGAAGCAAAAAGGTGCTTACTATGGGCGGGTGTCAGATCCTCAGACTCAAAGAGGGGGCCACAGATTCTCTTCTGATCTGCGTTGTAAGCCGCCTGATAAGTCACCAAGTTGACCTCTTCTGCTAACACGAAGGCAAGGACTTTGGAATCCTTCACACACTGTGCATAGTCAACATCCGTAAACTCGAAGCCATCATCTTTTTTGGAGGGAAACCCGTCCATCATATCTGCAGGAGTCAACTCCGGAGCAAAGGCCAGTGCCCGGCTTATAGCTGCAATAGCTCCCTGTCGGGTGACAGATTTCTTCAACTCTGTGATTTTCTTAGGCAGCGTGGAAAAAAGCTCTAAGACCCCTTTCATAGTTGAGAGGGTGGTATCCTTGTAGATCACAGCCTTGATCATGCAGATAGCCCCACAATAAAGTTGTTCCGTCAGAGTATAAATTGCCTTTAGGGACAGCAAGCTGTCAGACGCAAGTTGGCGGCTCCTTGGACCTACATAAGACGGATTATCCTTCATAAGTCACCAATACAGGAAGACATACACAAATTGGTTTAAGTTATCAAATAGTTACCAAAGATGGCGGCGGTCATCTTCTTAATATGGCGCTTCAAAGACTGCAGCTCATCAGACACGATCATCAGTCGCTGGTCAGCATCATCCGCCCGTTGAGTCAGGGCGATTTGTTTAGCTTTAGAAGACTCTTTGAAGGTTGCAAAATTGGCATTGATCTTGGTCAGTTCTTCGGAGAGGAGACGGCATTTTTCATCAGCTTCACTTCGGGCGGCTTGCTGCGTGGCTAGATTATTTTTTAAGCCGGCCACTTCTGACCCGACTTCGTTTAAAGCTTCCTGTGACATATCAAAGTATGGAATGAGCCGTCAGGAGGAGAAATATAAAAGACTTAGCAAGTCTCAAACAGATTGCAAGCAATATGTATGACACTTGGGGGCTAATGACTATTTGATCTCCTGGATTAAAAGGCAGTTCCGGATCATCTTTATCAAGTTAACCCAGAACTTGGGGGGCTACACTTTGGTTTGTCAACTGGTTTCCAAGGAAAAGATCCAACTCAAATTTAACAAGATTGAGCCGGCCCTTGGGGCCTACAATTGGCTCTAATGGCTATCTTCAATAAAGCTCCGGGTTAATGTTATCAAATTTGAGCTGGCCCTTGGGGGTTACGAATGATGATTTGCGATTACTTCTAAATAAGTTGAGGCCTATAGGATAAGCATTTCTACTTCTAGTAGGTTTTGAAGACCCGGATTATCATCAGCTAATATTAACCCGGCTCTTGGGGGCTACTGAAAGCACAACATGATCTTGGTGGTTTTGATAATTCATGATACATTGTCTCTTGGACTGATATTTTCACCTAGTGTATTTCAGATACAGTCTACAGAGAGGATTGGCAAAAGGAGATTGTGGACATACCCCAAGATGCAAGGAAATAGGTTGGCCAAGCTTCAAGCAAGAGGACTCTACATTTTATATTTGTGAGAAATCACTTTGAGTCCATAGGAAAGCCAATACTATTAAAAGGGGGTAAGGTTTTGTTGGTGAACAATATTGTCAAACGTGCACAAGTGATAGTCGCCAAAAACATCCACAAACTCTCCCACCAAAATCTGTTCTATACCTAACACTCAAAATCGGTGCAACCAACTTTCCCATACGGGTGCCACCGATTCCAGAACCTAGACAGACTCATGCCAAACCCTATCCACTTCGGTGCAACCGATTCCATACCAGTGCCACCGAGTTTAGGTTGCCAACTTTCTGTTACGCAAATTCACATTTTCAGTCCCATCGAGAATGTTGGATCAGCGTCACCGAGATTGGAATTCTGACCATTGGTCACCTTATCGGTGCAACCGAGTTTCCTATATCAGCCGTACCGAGATTCAAAAGTTGCCACCTTTTGGTCACTTTGGTACCGAGTTGGTCATTTTGTGTGTACGGTTGGATTTTTGGGGATGCCTATATATACCCCTTCACCACCACCTACTCGAAAGAGAAGCACTCATAACTATTCCATACATATCCTATCAGATTTTCTGAGAGAGATCTACCTACCCTTGTGTTGAGGTCAAGATCTTCCACTCCAATCATATGGATAATGATTTCTAGCCTCCCCAAGTTGCTTTCCACCAATCCCATCTCTTCTACCAAGCCAAACCTGTGTGAGAGAGATTGTGTGCTGATGAGTCTATCATCTTGAAGCACAAGAGCAAGGAGTTCATCATTGTAAGAGCACATTTCTCCATGTGTGGTTTTGGGTAATTGATGACACCCCTATGGACTAAGGGTTTCCTTGAGTTATATTCGAAGGATTTGTCCATAGGCACTTCTTGAAGTCCATCTGTTGGGTTTCAAGGAGTTTATATGGTGACCAAGGTGGTATTAAAGGTTTATCCAAAGATTGGTCATGTGGGAGTTGAGCTTATTGCAAGCATGTCTTGAAGAAGAAGATTGTGTAAGCATTCATGTTTACCTTCAAGACATCATCTTTATGAAGAGAGAAGCTAAGATACAAGGTTGATCAATACTAAGTCAAAAAAGTGAATCAAGTTGATCAACACACAAAGCGTACAAGATGTACTGAGAGGGATCAAGTGATCCCATGGTGTGGTAAGAATTGTCCATTATGCTTTGTGTACTAACCCATGGTCTACGTGAGAGTTCTTTGTGGGGTTAGGTATATTTCCATGGGCTTGCATCAAGAGGCAGATCCCATACATCCCATGGAAGATGACATCAAGTGGAGATCGTCATCAAGGTTACGATGTGTAAGATCAAGTGAAGCATCACGGAGAGATAATGCTTGAGGCTCACCATTCATTATGGTGACAATGGACTTGTGAAGATGTGCCGAAGAGTGTCTCACCCATAGTGGAGTATGGGGGAGCAATCATCTAGTCTTCATCAAGCCAACACAATCAAGAAAGGTGGTCCATCTTGAGGAAGTCAAGATTGTCATCATCTAGCTCAAGTGGACTATGCGCAAGGCTAAGGTTAGACCTTGATAGGGTTTTCTATTTTACCGGTCTCATGGTGGTAGTTTAGAGACCGGGTTATAGGATCGATTGTCTTACTATCAGGGGGGCTCTCAAGTGAGTAGCTTGATCGTATCATTCGTTGAGAGCTCAAACCATTGCAGTCTTGGCATCATCATATTTCTTGGTTCTTGGTTGGCTTTTCTCAATGTGGGTTCTTTAGCTTGTGGTTATCTTCGTGACAAGCTCTAGTTCATCGAAAACGGATTTCATATGCTTCGTCTATTGCATTTTCAGTGTTGGAAGTTTTATCGGTCTTATTCGAGGAAGGGTTCTCACCATTTTCTTATGGGACTTTTCTCATTTGCTTCTTATTTATATTTCAATCAATATTGTGTTATCCCATGTCGTTAGCTTTCCAACAAACTTTGTTTCATTGAATTCGCAGTCCGTTTGCAAAAGTTGTGGCAGTTTTGGTGTTCATAAAAGGCTGCAGTGGTACTACCGCGGCTAGAGCGGATGTAATTTTTTACTACCGCTCCGGAGCAGTACTAACGCGGCTCCAGGAGCGGTACTACCGCTCCGGACCAAAATCTCATGTTATTTACAGCCGTGGTAGGCACGGATGTAATTTTTTAGTACCGCTCGCAAGCAGTAGTACCGCTACCCGTAGAGGTAGTACTGCTATCCATAGCGGTAGTACCGTGAGGACGAGCGGTAGTACCGCTCTGGCGGTTCTACTGGCTTTTTGCCTCCTCGGTGCTGTTTTTCCCCACCGTGGTGCGGGCTGTGAGGATAACGGTTGGATTTTTCCCCACCTATAAAAGGGGGTCTTCTTGTCCAATGGACCTCTTCTCTTGAGCTCGTGTTCTTCCCCCATTGTTGACCTTCTTCGAGCTTGCTAACTCTCAATCCCTCCAATGATTCTTGCTAGTTCTTGAGGGAAAAGAGAGAGGATATCTAGATCCACATTTCCACCAATCACTTTCTCCTCTAAGTGAGGGGAACCCCTTGGATCTAGATCTGGGAGTTCTTCATGTTCTTCTTCGTTCTTCCTCTCATTTCCCTCCCTAGCATTAGTTGCTTTGGTGGGATTTGGGAGAGAAGGACTTGGGCACTCCGTGTGCCCTTGCCCTTGCATTTGGTGCATAGGTTTGAGTTCTCCATGGTGATACGTGGAAGTGAGAAGTTGATAAGCTATTACTCTTGGGTGTTTGAGAACCCTAGAGCTTGTTCCTCTTGGGTGCTTTGGCGCCCTAGACGGTTGGTGGTGCCTCGGAGCTCAATCACTGTGGTGCAAAGCTCTGGGCAAGCTTCGAGGTCTCCAATTAGGTTGTGGAGATTTCCCCGAGCATTTGAGGTCACCTCGGAGCCACAATCCATTGTGGTGAAGCTTCGTGGTGTCATTGGGAGCCTCCAATCAAGTTGTGGAGATTGCCCCAACATTGTTTGTACGGGTTCGGTGACCACCCTCAAGGGTCCCTTAGTGGAATCATGGCATCTTGCATTGTGCGAGGGCGTGAGGAGATTACGGTGGCCCTAGTGGCTTCTTGGGGAGCATTGTGCCTCCACACTGCTCCGAACGGAGATTAGCATCCGCAAGGGTGTGAACTTCGGGATACATCGTCATCTCCGCGTGCCTCGGTTATCTCTTACCCGAGCCCCTTTACTTATGCACTTTACATTGTGATAGCCATATTGTTTCTTGTTATATATCTTGCTACCACTTAGTTGTCTATCTTGCTTAGCATAAGTTGTTGGTACACATAGGTGAGCCTAGTTGTTTTAGGTTTTTTGCTTGACTAATTAAACAATAGTTTTATTCCGCATTTTTTTCAAGCCTAACCCGTAATTATTTTAAAGCGCCTATTCACCCCCCCCTCTAGGCGACATCCACGTCCTTTCAATCGTCATTATCGAGCCTATTACCTTTTGGAGGGTGGTGCCTCCTAGATTGGTTAGGTGTCGCTTGGGAGCCTCCTACTTTGTGTTGTGGAGTGAACCAAGAAGTTTGTATGGGCAAGAAGATCGCCTACTTCATGAAGATCTACCCATAGTGAGGCTAGTCCTTCGTGGACGGAAGTCGTATGGAATAGTCAAGGTTGCTACTTCGTGGACCCTTTTGGGTGGAGCCCTCCGTGGACTCTCGCGACCGTTACCCTTCGTGGGTTGAAGACTCCATAAACGTGGATGTACGATAGCACCACCTATCGGAACCACGGGAAAAAACATCGTGTGTCCAACTGCGTTTGATCTACCTATCTCAAATTTTTACTTCATATGGAATGTCTTTACTTTCCGCTGCCATATTTGTTAACATGCATGTGTAGGGCTGTTAGACTTGCTAGCTTTGCTAAAAACTGTTAAAATCTGCCAACCAATTTACTTGGAAAAAGGTTTGGTTTTAAATTCCTGTTAGTAGTCTATTCACCCCCCCCTCTAGACACTCTTCTAGTGATTCTTCAATTGGTATCAAAGCATTGGTCTCCATTGCTTTGGTTTAATCACTAAGGAGGAAGATGGATGTGTCTAGTATAGGGAGTTTGAGTTGTAGAGTGCCCATTCTTGATGGAGAATACTATAGTCAATGGAAGTTTTTGATGCTTGACCTGTTTAATGAATTTCAATTGAGCAAATATGTTATGCGCCCCTATGAGCCTCCTATTGATGATTTTCATCCCACACACGAAGAGGAAATTAACATGATTGGTAACCTAAGAACTTTCAATCTTATCGTTAGAGGTTTACCAAGATTCGTGCTTTGTCAAATGAAGAACTTTGCATGTGCATATACCTTATGGACTGATTTGGAGAAACGATATCCAAATCTTTCCTTAGGGAATCTAGATGAAATTCTTCATAAAGCCATTGCTTTTCACAAAATAAAGCCTAGTGATCCAAACTTTGATAAATGCCTATTTGAACTCCATGATCTTATGCGTGCTAAAGGACATGTCACCACTATCAACAACATTATCTTTGAAGCCATTCACACTCATAAACTGGAACATTGTCATGATCACTATTCTAACGAATCTCTTGTTCTTTATGACGAGGATTTCCCACTTGATGATGACAATGTGGAACATGGTATTATGAAGAAGATGAGTTGTTTGACATCGAGTATGAGAAGATCATGAAGAATCTAAGTCTCATGGCAAACTTTAAGGATTACATGTCCGGAGGAAAAGAGTGGATTCTCGACAGTGGATGTACAGATCATATGACTGGTGATAAAGACATGTTCCAAGAAATCACGCCTAATCAAGGTCCTCGACGGTACGTGACCTTTGGAGACAACTCTAAGGGTAAGGTACTTGGCCTTGGTAAGGTGGCCATATCCCATGATAGCTCTATTCAAAATGTTATGCTTGTTGAATCCCTTGGTTACATCTTCTTTCCGTATCTAGACTTGGTGATTTCGGTTTCAATGTTCTATTCAGGAAAGTAGATTGCCAAGTGTTTCATCAAGATAATCATAAAATTGTCTTTACCGGTATCCGTAGAGGTGATCTATACATTGTCGATTTCACTAAAAGATCCAAACCTCGCACTTGTTTAATTGCTAAATCTTCTAAAGGTTAGCTTTGGCATAGAAGATTAGGACATGTTGGTATGCGTAATTTAGACAAATCTATCAAAGGTGATCATATACTTGGTGTTAAAGATGTTATCTTTGACAAAGATAGACTTTGTAGTGCTTGTCAAGCTGGAAAGCAAGTAGGTGGAAGTCATCCTGTTAAGAATATCATGACTACTAGGAGACCACTCGAGTTACTTCACATGGATCTTTTCGGTCCCAATGCTTACAAGAGTCTCAGTGGAAATTCCTATGGTCTAGTTATAGTTGATGATTTTTCCAGATTTACGTGGGTATTCTTTCTTGATGATAAGTCGCAGGTTCAAAAGATCTACAAGAACTTCGCTCGCAAAGCGCAAAATCAGTTTGAAGTGAAGATCAAGAAGGTTCGGAGCGATAACAGATCTGAGTTCAAGAACACCCATGTGGATACCTTTCTTTACGAAGAAAGTGTCTCACACGAGTTCTCGGCTACGTACACGCCTCAACAAAATGGAGTTGTTGAGAGGAAGAACCGGACACTCATTGAGATGGCAAGAACGATGCTTGACGAATACAAGACGCCAAAACACTTTTGGGCAGAAGCCGTGGAAACAACATGTCATGCCACAAACCGACTTTACTTGCACAAGCTTCTCTGTAAAACGGCATACGAGCTACTCACTGGTAACAAACCCCAAGTTGGATACTTTCAGGTATTCGGCTCCAAGTGCTACATTCTTGATAAGCATCGTTGTACTAAATTTGCTCCTAAATCTCATGAAGGATTCCTACTTGGTTATGGATCGAACTCTCACACTTATCGTGTCTACAACAACTTCACTCAAAAAGTTGAAGAGACGGTAGATGTGAAGTTCGATGAATCTAATGGTTTGAAGTCGAACAATTGCCAAATGATGTATGTGATAAGAACCCTTCGGAAGCTATCCTAGATTTACCCATCGGTAAGATTCGTCCCATGGAGGTGAAGGAAAGTACTTCATCAACTCAAATGGAAGCCCCTACTTCACGACAAGGTGAACCACAACATGACATGGAGGCATCCACAAGCGGTACACGGCAAGATGATGAAGAGGAGGAAGTGCATCATGAAGATCCACCACAACCTCCTTCACCACCACCTCAAGGGAACGACACCTTCAACAACAACGAAGAAGAAGGGGATGATGATGAAGAAGAAGCTCCACCAACCAACAATCGGAAGCTGACCCGAGTTTGAGCACAAGTGACCAAGAACCATCCCCTAAACCAAATCTTTGGTGATATACAAACAGGGAGAATCACTCGCTCTAAAACTCGTCTAGCAAACTTCTGTGAGCATTATTCTTTCATCTCTAGCATTGAGCCTTTGAAGGTAGAACAAGCTCTTGAAGACGCGGATTGGGTGAACGCTATGCATGAAGAGCTTCACAACTTCGAAAGGAACAAAGTCTGGACACTCGTAGAGAAGCCCGAGGATGAACACAACATCATCAGAACCAAATGGGTTTTTCGAAACAAGCAAGACAAAGACGGTCAAGTCGTGCGCAACAAGGCTCGCCTCATAGCTCAATGATATACGCAAGTCGAAGGTATGGACTACGGTGAGACCTACGCCCCTGTCGCTAGACTTGAAGCTATTCACATTCTTGTTTCTTATGCCAATCACCATGATATCACACTCTATCATATGGATATTAAAAGTGCATTTTTAAATGGTGAGATTGAAGAAGAGGTTTATGTTAAGCAACCACCTACCTTTGTTAATCCTAAGAAACCTAATCATGTTTAGAAGCTTCGTAAAGCTCTTTATGGTCTTAAGCAAGCCCCTCGTGCTTGGTACAAATGTTTAACGAAGTTTCTTATCGAAAAAGGTTTTGAAATTGGTAAAATTGATGCAACCTTATTCACTAACAGAGTTAATGGTGAACTATTTGTGTGCCAAATTTATGTGGATGATATTATCTTTGGTTCCACTAACCCTCAATTTAGTGAAAGATTTGGAAGGTTGATGTCCGAGAAGTATGAGATGTCTATGATGTGCGAGCTGAAATTCTTTCTTGGCTTGCAAATCAAACAATCAAAAGAAGGAACTTTTATCTCTCAAACTAAGTATACCAAGGACTTGATCAAAAAGTTCAACATGCAGGAATGCAAAGGTATGAAAACCCCTATGCCTACTAGTGGACATGTTGATCTTACCAGAGAGGATGAGCCGGTTGATCAAAAAATTTATCGATCTATGATTGGTTCACTTTTATATCTATGTGCATCTCGTCCCGATATTATGTTGAGTGTTTGCATATGTTCTAGATATCGAGCTGCACCAAAAGAATGTCATCTTTCAGCTGTTAAACGCATTGTGAGATACTTGATACAAACGTCAAATTTTGGCATTTGGTATCCCAAGGGATCTTCCTTTGACCATGTTGGCTATTCTGATTTGGACTATGCCAGTGACAAGGTTGATAAAAAATCCACCTCGGGTACTTGTCAATTGTTGGGCAGATTTCTTGTATCTTGGTCCTCTAAGAAATAAAACTCGGTATCACTATCGACTGCCGAAGCCGAGTATATTGCTGCTGGATCTTGTTGTGCGCAATTACTTTGGATGACACAAACACTTAAGTATTATGGAATTCATGTTAAAAATGTTCCATTACTTTGTGACAATGAAAGTGCTATTAAATTGGTCATAATCCTGTGCAACATTCTCGAACTAAGCATATTCAAGTTCGACATCATTTCATTCGTGACCATGTTGCAAAAGGAGATATTAATCTTAAGCATGTTTGCACTAACAAGTAATTGGCCGATATCTTTACTAAGCCACTTGATGAGAAGACATTTTGTCACTTGAGGAGTGAGTTGAACATCATCGATGCTTCAAACTTGAGCTAGACTCACTCGGTTGCATGCAAGGGCATGAGATTTCTTGATATTTCCATGTATCTTAACATTTCATCTTATGGCATGGAATTCTATGCTCCCTTGTATTGCATCTAATATTTTGTAGGTACTTGGAAAAACTTCATTCCACAATATTGCCATCAACTCCAATCATTAGCAATCTTGTCATTACCAAGTATCTACAACCCCTCTTGATGATGGAAGGAAGAAGGCCACTCAACCATATCCTTGACATATACTTGACCAAAATTGCACACTCTCAATTGGTATCATGTCAATTGGATATATCTATTGTTCTTCCTTGCATGACTAATCTTTGTAGGTAACCAGTGTACTAGAACAAGAAGGATTGCACAAAACTCAAGATGATCTCCATCAACCTCGAGCATCCTCAACAAGTTCATCCACAAGCTACGTCATCAACATCACTCAAAGGTATGTACTCATGTCCTTGAAAAGGCTTTACTCCAAGAAATGAGCTAAAACAACTCAAGTGATATGAAGACATTAAAATGCTTAATCGAAAAATGGCAACCCCATTTTGAGCTTAACATAGAGTATGACCTATGATCAAGTATTCTTACTTGGCTCCTAAGTCGATATACTCTAATATAGGTGACCTAGTCACCGCCCATCATCTAGTTAAGAATCTGGTGTGGTTTGCTCTTAATTGCATGATTTCTCATAACTACTCCAATATTATCTAGTTGATGTCCCTTGTTAAAACTTCATATTTCGCTGAAAATCTTTCTCTAGATTTTGTAAAAACATAAACTTGGTTTCTCTTTCGGAGCCGCCGACTCAGATATCTCGGTTCTACCGAAATTGCAGACAAGCTACACTACAACATCTTGATACCACCGATTTATCTATCTCAGAGTCACCAATTTTCTTTCTGTTTCATTTGAATTCGCTTTTGCAATTCCATGTTTTCTTAGTGATCATTCTTGTAAAACATTTGTTACTTCGATGATCCCTAGTCTCTCTCTTAAAAAAACTTAGGGGGAGAAGAACTACAAGTAATCTTGCGAAGAGAATTTCTTTATTCAAGGGTCCCTATCTTCAATGAAGAAAGGAAGAGAAGAACAAATCATTTTCCATGATTCTCTCAGTTTTCATTACTATGAATCCTACATTTCGATGACCCTTGTTCTCAAGGATCCCTTCTTAGTCAATGATCCCTGTATCTATTCCTGTTTTCAACCTTTTTGGAAATTTATGCCAAAGGGGGAGAAGACCAAAGCTTCAACCATTTAGGGAGAAGACCAAAGCTTCGTGCTAAAGGGGAGATACATGCTTATGCAAAGGGGGAGATATGATCAAGGGGGGAAGCCAATATCAATACTCATATCTTTATAAATAGGGGGAGAATATCAAAGTAGAGAGAAGATTTTTTTTGACCTTTCTCACCTTATCCAATCCTAATATCTACATGCTAAGATTCAGGAGGAGAGGATAATCTATTTTCTTATCTATGGTGAGAAAATTCTAAATGATCTTGAAGACATATCAATTCTAAGGAATACTATTTTATATATGTCCTCCATATCTTATCTTGGAAATTTTGAGTTCTATTGCCTTGCTGTTTGGTAGAATACTCTTGTGTTTCCTAACATTGTTTTCTTAAGTGTGTTTCTATCACCAGGATGCTCAAAAACTCAAGGTAAGTATATGCATCATATCCTTGGTCAAGATGATCTCTTGCTCCCTGCACATATTTTTTGCAAGAGTGATGTCTTGAACAAAGATACATCTCATTCATATATATTTGATGCATATAACCAAGATACACATGACTTGTTATATCCCTTCTGCGTCATGTGTGTTCATGCACTCAAAAGCAACTATCCTTTAAAGGACTACACACATTTAGGGTGAGCAATTCTAAGTCATGTGTCTCTCAAAGTCTTCAGTATAACCATGCATATCTTTATTTGAAGCTTTGATTGTATGTTATCATCAATTACCAAAAAGGGGGAGATTGAAAGCATGACATGCTCCCTTGGTGGTTTTGATAGTTCATGACAACATACATTGTCTCTTGGACTGATATTTTCACCTAGTGTATTTCAGACAGTCTACAGAGAGGATTGGCAAAAGGAGATTGTGGGCATACCCCAAGATGCAAGGAAATAGGTTGGCCAAGCTTCAATCAAGAGGACTCTACATTTTATATTTGTGAGAAATCACTTTGAGTCCATTGGAAAGCCAATACTATTAAAAGGGGGTAAGGTTTTGTTGGTGAACAATATGCTCAAACGTGCACAAGTGATAGTCGCCAAAAACATCCACAAACTCTCCCACCAAAGTCTGTTCTATACCTAACACTCAAAATCGGTGCAACCAACTTTCCCATACTGGTGCCACCGATTCCAGAACCTAAACAGACTCATGCCAAACCCTAGCCACTTCGGTGCAACTGATTCCATACCGATGCCACCGAGTTTAGGTTGCCAACTTTCTGTTACGCAAATTCACATTTTCGGTCCCACCGAGAATGTTGAATCGGCGTCACCGAGATTGGAAATCTGACCGTTGGTCACCTTATTGGTGCAACCGAGTTTCCTATATCGGCCTTACCGAGATTCAAAAGTTGCCACCTTTTGGTCACTTCGGTACCACCAAGATTAACAAATCGGTGTCACCGAGTTGGTCATTTTGTGTGTAACGGTTGGATTTTTTTGGGATGCCTATATATACCCCTTCACCACCACCTACTCGGAAGAGAAGCACTCAGAAATATTTCATACATATCCTACCAGATTTTCTGAGAGAGATCCACCTACCCTTGTGTTGAGGTCAAGATCTTCCACTCCAATCATATGGATCTTGATTTCTAGCCTCCCCAAGTTTCTTTCCACCAATCCCATCTCTTATACCAAGCCAAACATGTGAGAGAGAGATTGTGTGCTGAGGAGTCTATCATGTTGAAGCACAAGAGCAAGGAGTTCATCGTCATTATTGAGCCTATTACCTTTTGTAGGGTGGTGCCTCCTAGATTGGTTAGGTGTCGCTTAGGAGCCTCCTACTTCGTGTTGTGGAGTGAACCAAGAAGTTTGTAAGGGCAAGGAGATCGCCTACTTCGTGAAGATCTACCCATAGTGAGGCTAGTCCTTCGTGGACGAAAGCCGTATGGAATAGTCAAGGTTGCTACTTCGTGGACCCTTTTGGGTGGAGCCTTCCATGGACTCTTGCGACCATTACCCTCCATGGGTTGAAGACTCCATAAACGTGGATGTACGATAGCACCACCTATCGAAACCACAGGAAACAACATCGTGTCTCCAACTGCATTTAGTCTACCTATCTCAACTTTTTACTTCATATGTAATGTCTTTACTTTCCGCTGCCATATTTGTTGACGTGCATGTGTAGGGCTGTTAGACTTGCTAGCTTTGCTAAAAACTGTTAAAATCTGCCAACCAATTTACTTGGAAAAAGGTTTGGTTTTAAATTCCTGCTAGTAGTCTATTCACCCCCCTCTAGACACTCTTCTAGTGATCCTTCAGCTATGTAAGGGTATAAGGAGAGTGAAGAATACCTCATATTTCTTCTTCATTAAATTGATAAGCTTGAGCTCCAATTCCCAGCTTGTAGACGGGCAGTTCAAATAACCAACATGAAGTTTGTCAGTTGCCATCTTCTCAAGGGCGGGGAGCTCAAACTCCAGCTTCTTGGAGGCTTCAGCCGTCTCACCATGCTTTGTCAGCACATGAGGTTGAGGAGAGTGGAAGCCGGCACCAGTAGTAAACACATCCAGAGCGTCTGTTTCATCTGCAACTTTTTTGGGGCTGGGCGGCTTGGAATGGTCCCTTGGAGGACTCTCAGGAATCATATCGTCAGCCGCCGGCTCTGTAGAAGGACAAGTTTCTTTAGGTGTTTCCTTGGAAGCCGCCGAAGGATCAACATCCGGCATGTGAGCATCCGGTTTGGCAGGCTCCGGTTCTTGAACATTAGGGCCAGCGGAGGACTTGTTGGTCTTCCTTCGCTTGGCTTGAGCCCTGAAAAGCATAAAGATTAAGAGCCAAAAGATTTATGACCACCAAAGACTCGGATATAAGATTTGAAAAACACATACAGCGGGTTAATCTTTGGAGGCGGAAGTGCAATGGCCATAGAGTCGCCAGACGAAGGAGACGATCCCTGAAAAGCAGTTCAGGTTATATAAGGCAATCTTTAAATTGCAAAGGAAGTGTTAGTAAAATCAAGCAGAGAAGGAATATGTACCTCGACTGGACGCTTCCTTTGAGCCGGAGAGTTAGGTAACCCGGACATAAGCACGGTAGAGCCGGTGCTCTAGGTCTGGAATCGGGCGGCTTGATGTTGCTTTTTCAAAAGAAATTAGGGGTCTAAGTAAGCAAGAGGATGAGAAAGGGGAACTTTTCGAATGACCCGTCGTATCTTCTAGGGTACAAAGTAATCTGAGTCGGACAAAACATAAGTTACCTCAGAGGCGTTGGCATGGCTGGTCTCTGTCTCGTCCTGTGAATGGTAGTTTTCAATAAGGTGAATAAAGAGGTGGCAAAAGATAGTCAAGTTATACCTCTGAGCCGTCTGTTTCTGGCTGTTCAAACCATTCTTCCTGAGGACTGGTCTTCTTCTTCCGGGCTGCGGTTTTCTTCTTGGATTTCTTTAGAGGAGGAACATATTTCTTCTTCTAGAAGTTGGAATTAGCTTGAAAATATAAGCCGGCAAAAGGTAAAGAGATTGCCAAGACATAGCTAATAAAGAAAAGAGAGTATAAAGAGTCGCCCTACATCTGGGGCCGGGTTAGCAGCACAGAAAGGTGCCAACCCGATAGCACTGCAAGCACCTGAAGATTCATGGACAAGACTCCAGATGACAGTTGTAATATCATCCTCTAATAACGTTGTCCGGCTAAAGCAGACGGAATCATCATACTGACCTAGATATTCGCACATAAGGCGACTGCACTGGCTCAAAGGCATAATCCTCCAAGAAATCCAGTAGCAGACCAAATCCAGTCCTGTCAGTCCATTGGCCATAAGGGCTTTGATTTTGGCATGAGCCGGAGCGTGCTTCACCCGTTCAGCAGTTGACAGCCGGCCAGGAAGCTCAGAGGTTGTCTTGAGCCAGGATGGGCGGTAACCCGGTAGGGGATGTTCTCCTTGTGGGGAGGTATCTTTGCAATAGAACCAAGTCTTGTTCCAATATTTTGGATGGCTTGGCATCTGAACAGCCGGAAAGGTTATATCCCGGCGCCTCTGAATAGAAACTCTGCCAAGTTCTAAGCTTGGGCCGGCCTTCACCTCCATCTGATGGTTTGCATAAAAAAACTCACGAAAGAGACCGATGGACGGCTCTGTTTGCAAGTAGACTTCACTGAGCACTTGGAAATTGCAGATGTTGGAAATGGAGTTGGGAGCAAGGTCTTAAGGGTGCAGCTTGTAAAAGTGAAGAACATCCCGAAAGAACTTTGAGCCAGGGGGAACGAACCCATGTTCGACATGATCTGAAAATACAACTACTTCGCCCTCCTGAGGAACGGGCTTTAGTTCATTACCCGGAACCCGCCAATGGATGACATCTTTGGCGGGAATGGTGTCCGCGTGTACAAAGTCCATCATGAATTCTTCAGTAATTCAAGAGCCGACCCACTTGCATGAGTTGGATGCACGAGACATGGCGGCAATTCAAAACTGCGCATGGTAACAATGTACGGCGAGTCAGGGAACGACAGACATCTATGGGCGGTTAAAAGCCTAAGATTTTATGAGATTAAGCCGCCAGGATCCGGTTGGTGACAGCCGGAACTTCATGGAGGGTCAAGTTTGTGAAAAGATAAGGCAAAATTTGGCTAAGTGTGGAAAACAGATTTCACAATGAATCTCTAAGATTACGGATTTGCAAACAGAGGAAAATGGTTTTATATTAAACCTAGCGACGAACTGTCGAAATGGCAAAATTTTGAAAATGGCAGGTGGAGCAATTGCAGATCTGCGGGGTGCCGCTATCAGTTTCCTATGGTACGCCGCAATGGAGAAAAAGGATGATATCAAAGCTTTATGGACTAAGCATGGCTAGCATTGGAGAAAAGTTCGTGTTCTAAGCGGTGGAGAAAACTCCGTGAAAACCCTACCGGAAAGCTATGGATCTGGGGGAAGAAAAACTTACCGGAAATGGTGAGGCGGACGCGGGCAGAGCTCTAAAACAAACAGGTTGATGCAGCTGCCTCGACGATGACGATGTGAAGATGGCACCAAAGCGAGGAGCACTAGAGTGGCAGTGTCGGAAGGAAGAAGAAGAAGAGCGAAGCGGGGAGGAAACGGATGCCACCCTTCACGGTCCTATTTAATAGGCAAACGCGGGAACGAGCGCAAAAATCCAGGCGACAGATGTTAATTGACCGAGCCGGATGCCTCGATTCCTGGACCGTCCATTTAATAAGGGAAGATTCATTGAGCACGTCAGAGGATCTTTCTAACAGATTTGAACGTCATGTCATGGTGGGTTATTGATTACTTTCACGCGACATAAGTGAGACTCGCCGATGATTAAGAAGAAGGCTGAAGTGAGCGGGCTCAATTCAACCTGGGGCCTAATGTTGGGGATATAACCCCATGGTGAGACCCGCCTGTGAGGCTCCGAGTCACACCAGGCGGCTCGTACACCAGCCCAAGAGGGGGCTATGAAGACTTAAGCCCAAGACATTTGGCGGCTTGACAAGATGGGCCGGAACGTGACCCAGACAGAGAAGGTAAGAAGACCCAGGCGGGTGAGCCGCCCGGAGACAACTTGGTCAGGAAGGCAAGATAAGATAGAGATAGACTCAGACACGATTGTGAGAGTCGATTATGACTTGTATGACCCGTGGTCTTGACCTCATATATAAAGGCGAGACCCGCGGCGACTTAGAGAGATGAGAGATCGAGAACTAGGTCAAGCAATTAGCTCCCTTGTAGTCGATACACCAAGCAATATAAACACAAGCAGGACGTAGGCTGTTACCTCGACTTGAGGGGCCAAACCTGGGTAAACCCATGTCTTTCGTCCCAATCAACCCCTCTGAGTCCATCACCTTAGCGATGGCCTCGAATCCAAGTCCGTCCACCCGGACATCTGCCGTGAGAAAACCATGACAGACACCGAAAGATTGAACGCAAAACTAAGCACTTCTCCCATTGCAAGAATTACTAATCTAGTTGGCCAAACCGAACCAATAACTCGAAGAGACCTTCAAAGATATGAAATCATGCATATAAGAATTCAAAAAAGGCTCAAATAATATTCATGGATAATCTGAACATAAACCCACAATTCATTGAATCTCGACAAACACACCGCAAAAGAGTATTACATCGGATAGATCTCCATGAAGATCACGAAGAACATGTATTGAAGCACAAAGAGAGAGAGAGAATAAGCCATCTAGCTACTAGATATGGACCCGTAGGTCTATGGTGAACTACTCACGCATCATCGGAGGGGCAATGGAGTTGATGTAGATGCCCTCCGTGGTCGAATGCCCCTCCATTAGATTACCGACAAAGGCTCCAAGATTGGATCTCTCGGGAACGGAGGCTTCCGGTGGTGGAAAAGTATTTTCATGGCTCCCTTTGGTATTGGGGGAATATTTGGGAATTTATAGGCCGAAGAAGGGTTAGGAGACCTGCTGGGGGGCCACAAGCCTGCCAGGCGCGTCCAAGGGTGGTGGTCGCGCCCCGTGGCTTGTGACCTCTTGACAGGTCTCTTGCCTTCCCCTCCAAGTCTGGTAGATGTCTTCTGGTCCAAGAAAAATTATTGCGAAGATTTCATTCCGTTTAGACTCCATTTCATATTCCTTATCTGCAATACTCAAAAACAAGGAAAAAACAGAAACTGGCACTAGGCTCTAGATTAATAGGTTAGTCCCACAAATAATATAAAATAGCATATTAATGCATATAAAACATCCAAAACAGATAATATAATAGCATGGAACAATCAAAAATTATGGATACATTGGAGGCGTATCAATAGGCATGTTTTTTCCTTCAGTGTGCAACCGACCATGTGTAAACCCTAGTACCCCCCGACGTCTATATAAGCCAGAGGGTTTTAGATTGTAGGGCAGAGAAACTCATATAGGGTTTAGCTATTCGATCTCGAGGTACATCAACTCTGTAACCTTCATATCATCAATATAATCAAGCAGGACGTAGGGTTTTACCTCCATAAGAGGGCCCGAACCTGGGTAAACATCGTCTCCTTCATCCCATGTTACCATTGATCCTAGTCTCACAGCTCGGGACCCCCTACCTGAGATCCGCCGGTTTTGACACCGGCATGGTGCTTTCATTGAGAATTCCATTGTGATTGAAAAAGGAATCGATGGCTCGCCTTGTCACAAGCAACAAGATTTGCAGCCAGGATATTCTCATCCCTGATTAGATCTTCACAAGCAGCGATGTCTTGTCACACACCGACCCAACCGTCCACCTTGGCCAGATCGAAAGCTTTTCCCCCATTCAAGGAATCATATTCGAAACCCTAGAGTTCGTCGCTGATTCACGAGGAGAACTTGTCTTGATAGGACCCTCAACTCTTATAGAGGAGCCCGCAGACCCCGACGCCTCGACACCGAGGACATCAGGCCCCACCTCTGAGGAGGCCGTCACCGTCGGGCTGTCTGGAACGCCCAATCTAGCCGCTATGACTAAATCCACTATGGTCGAACAGGACCCGGATCCGCTTTCATGCGACTCCGGAACCGCGATGCCGCATATCGACCCCACTCGCTTCAGCGACACGCATCCTACCATCGCCTCGTTTCTAAATAAGCTATTTGATCGGATTCACACCAAGCATATGACTGATGACCAGACCCCGGTCTACGACTGGCTCGGTCTTAAACCCGGCGATAGGGAGATTATCATCCACACGGTCACTCACTTAGTCACCACCGTTGTGTGTCCGACCGAAGGCTCATCCCCCCAACGACCAAAATTAAAAATTGTTTATACCCCAATCTCCGAACATCGAGACCTCGCTTGCAACCCAGACCCTGGAGTTCGCTTCAGAGACAGATCGGTATCGGTCCCTGATCTAGCACACAATTCGGAGCCCGTAATTCCGGACTCACATCGTGGCGTGGAGCCAAAAAATTTCCCACCCACCACCCAATCCGACCACTCAAGCATTGCAGAAGAGTCCAAGTGTCATGGGAACGAGTCTGACAGTAGAAGTTAGGGGTACGAAGGGAGTGAGTAGAGTCCTAGCTACGGCGAGGATGTACACACGGATGTATGAGTTCAGGCCCCTCTCGTGGAGGTAATAGCCCTACGTCTCAGTGCTCTAGAGCTTTTGTCGTGTGGAGAGTATGAGTTACAAAGGTTGCGAACCCTTGTGCCAGAGGGGAGGGGCGGCTTATATAGAGTTTGTTGCCCCTCGGTGTGAGGCATCCAACGGTCCGATCGTGGGTGTAAAGACGAGCATTACTGGTAATGTACATCATAATTACTATTGAAGACGACTGGCCTAACGCCTGCCTATTGGCATCCAGGGGGTGGCTTCTGGTCTTCTGGCATCTACTGGAAGTGAGGTCTTCCGAGTGACAGGTGACTGCCGAGTGGAGGAAGAAGCCTCCAAATGGATTGACTGTCGAGTGACTTGAGCACCATAGTGAATCCAGACAGAATCTTTCTTGTGACCTTTAAGTCCTCCAATGTACTGTCCTTAGGTAGGGTATATAGGTCAGGCCTAAGACCCTACCCTAGGTACACGTCCTCGTCATTAGCCCCCGAATGGATCAGGGTTCAAGTGGTGAAGGGGGGTATCGATGCCAGTTCAAAACAAGGCACCAAATCTTCCGAATGGTTTTCGGGGCTTCAACGAAACTTGCGTCGACTGAACTCTTCACCATTCGCCCAGATCGATTCTCTCTTGAAAGTGTTCGAGTGAATGCTCAATGCCAATTTTGTTCCGAGTGGCCTGAAGGGATCTTTGGACGTGACGGGTCGCTCTGTTAGGCCCGGATCTTGCGGGATACAAAAATTTGGGAAGCGCACGCGTCCGCGATGATGACGCCGCAAATGGGGCAAATGGGAGCATGACGCCTCAATTTGCGCATCGCTCATTTCGCCACGTACAGGGCGCCATCTGCGGTTAGGATATGCGGGGATCTTGCGGCCCCATACGTCAGTAGACACTCGACGGGGTATAAATCGCGAAGCGCCACGGCTTGCACAGTATTTTCCCCCCAAATATCCTCTCTTCCTCCGCCTCCCCTGTCTCCAGTGCCCCACTCTACTCTGCTCCGACGAGCTCCACCGCTGCGATGACGAAGGGAACAACGAAGAAGCTGGAGCACGCCAAGAAGGGGTCGTGAAGGGCAAGGCCAAGAAGCCCTCGACCGCTCGGTTCACCATGCCGGCGGGGTGGATCCAGGGGGACTTTCTCCCATCAACAGTCACCACCGCGGATGTTGAGAACCTTTTCATCGATGGGCTCGTGGCGGACGATTCTTGGAGGCTGTCGGAGGGAGAGCGCGAGCCGGAGCCGCGCGAGGGGAGCGGGTTCTTCTCCTCTCCCATGTCGAAAGAGGTTTCTCCATGCCTTCCCATCCATTCTTTAGAGGATTTTTGAACTTCTTCGAAGCCCAGCTCCATCACTCCCCTCCAACACCTTCACAGATTTGGGAACGATTGGATGATCTAACATGAAGGGAGAAAGACCAGTTGACATATTGGGACCCTAAAAAGGCAAGCAACTAGCGTGGTGGCCTGGGCCTGTCCTCCCCCACCACAAACCCGAGTTCGAGTCCTGGTGTTCCTCAGGTTGGGATCCTAGTGGATGCTGTAGGGGGCCTTATTCGTGGTGGAGTCACTAGTATGGATCTCTTGGAGACCTTCCTCAGTCGACGGATCCAGCCGCTTCAAGCAAGGGACCACACTATGTGGCATTACGCCGGCCCTAAGGACTCGACAAGGACACACCCAGAGGAGGTTTCATAGAAAACTGTCGAGCAGTGGCTTCGCAGTATCACCGGAGATTGTGACAATCCCTTGGGTGCCAAGAGGATCCAACCCTACTCTGCTGAGAATTCGTCGAAGAATCTGGTAAATTTTATCTTGTCGACTGTCGTACTATTATGTCGAGTGATTGATTGATTTGTTGACCGACTTCATTATTTGAATCATGTAGGAGTAGACGCACATGCACTCGCCTGTACACAATGGGAGCTAGCCTGAAGACAGTGGGGAAAGCAAGGGTAGCAGCTGGACATCGATTGTGTTTATGATAGTGAAGGGGAATATGAGGACTTGGGCGAGAACGAGGAAGAAGTCGAGTCTCCTCCACGCACCGAACGTCGCTCCAAGTCACGTCAGGACCCTGCCACTACCACAGACAAGGCCCTGGCTCTGAGTGAAAGGAACCCAAAGCGGGACCGACCCTCGACCGTCGAGTCGAGTGAACAATCAACGAAGCATCCCAAGCCCAACACGGTAAAACCTCGCAAAGCTCTGGCCCGCATGAAGATGGTTGTGCCTGTCGTCCCAGTGTAAGTGTTTGCTTTCATCTTTCACTATCGACTGTGAAGTCAAATTTTTATTGACCGAGTGGAATTTGATGTACCAGTGCCGCTACCTCAGTGACGTCACCTCCACGAGACGGAGAGGAGCAAATGGATGTGGATACTGCTGATGCGGCCACTTCCCATAGAGGTAAACAAATCCTTACTCAGCTCTCTTTATCGAATGAGATTTGTTGATTGCAAGAGTTAACATTGCTGATTGGTATTTGCAGAAATCATTCAACTAGAAGATGATGAAGAACAACCTCGGGGTACGGGGGAGAAGGTGAGACCTTAGGCGCCCCGCGCGTACACGCCTGAAGAACTCCGTCAGCACAGACGACTTAGCGGTCGACTGCTGGGTCTTCCTAGGGGATAAGCGACTCGATATGGGTCAGAAGCGATCTTGCGGTACCGCTGTCTAGTGCTCCATCAACCGTTTCAACCATCATGACATCGACTCCAACCGGACCACCTGATACTACCCCAACTATCCCTGCCGCAGCGTCGATCCCACTGGTGACTGCCTTCCCTCTGCACCGCGTTCTGGAAGACCAGACCGGAGCCGCAAAGGAGGCCATGATCAAGGCGGAACAGATGATGATGCGCACCAAAGAGGCGTACAAGGCCAACAAGTTGGCTTACGATGCCAGCACAGCGCTCCACACCAACGTCCGAGTAAGTTCGATTGTAAGAGCATTTCCGATTGAATTCCTATCTTCTTTGATTATACACCCACTGGGTGTTTTCCGCTTGTAGAATATTTGTAAGTTCTCCACTCGAATAGATCAGGTCGCACTCGAGTAGATTTCGGTCCAGTGGGGGCACGCTGAGTGCACCCATTGGGTGTAGTCCCCGAGACCATTGTCGAGTGCTTGCACTAGCAGTGGTCTTAGAGTTTGCCGTATACGGAATACGCTTGCCACTCGACATGCCGAGTGGACTTCTTGCCCTGACCGCACCACTCCTAAGCTCCCTTGTAGGTTTCAGGTTTCATGGATATTATTTCCATCAACCATGATATGACGCTACTTCAAGGGTGCGGAGTGGGGTGGCGAGCCACTCGACAGATTGAGTGATAGATGGTCAAGTGGGGGCACGCTGAGTGCACCCACTGGGTGTAGTCCCCGAGACTGTCGTCAAGTGCTTGCACTGGTGGAGGTCTTAGGAGAGACGATATTCATATTCTTGTGCATGTTTTTGTTTTTATTTTCTGCCACTCGACAGATCGAGTGTTAGCAGATCCAGTGAGGGCACGCTGAGTGCACCCATTGGGTGTAGTCCCCAAGACCACCGTCGAGTGCTTGTACTGGCGAGGGTCTGATAGAGACCGTCGTATGCTCAGACATGGCAGACCTTGTCGAGTTATTTAGGAACCAGTGGGGGCACGCTTAGTGCACCCACTGGGTGTAGTCCCTGAGGCTACTGTTGATCGTTGACGATGAGCAGTAGTCTTACGAACTTTGACTTCAGTATTTTTGGTCATACATGGAGTACGCTCACCACTCGACATGTCGAGTGGACTTTTTTTTGCCTTAGCCAAACCACTTCGCAGCTACCTTGTAGGTTTCATGGACATCATTGCATCAACTATGATATGACGCTACTTCAAAGGTGCGAAGTGGGGTGGCTGCCACTCGACAGATCAATTGTTAACCGGTCCAGTGGGGGCACGCTGAGTGCATCCACTGGGTGTAATCCCCGAGACCACCGTAGAGTGCTTGCACTGGCGGGGGTCTGAAAGAGACCATATGGAACACAGGGTTCTTTATGGTACGGGGAGTACGCTTGCCACTCGACATGTCGGGTGGAATTTCCACTTGAATTTTTCCTCTCCTGAATGCAGGTTTAATGGATATTATTTCCATCAACCATGATATGACACTATTTCACGAGAGTGGGGTGGGGCTGGGTCCGCCATCCAGTCGACTGTTCTTGACCTTTTGTACTCTGGAGTGGAGGGGTTTCCTGTCGACTGAATTTTTTCTTTGTTGATTTCAGAGAGCTTGTGAACTTGGCGCGCAATACAAGGACCTCGAGGAGGAAAGGAACCAGCTGCGAGTGGACTTGGAGGTCTCCAATGGCAGTTTGGAGCGAGTGCGTACTAAACTAAAGACTATGAGAGGTAACCTCTGTCGACCCAATGCATTCTTATCCTCACTTTCCATGCTTTGAACCAAGTGCTTTCGCTCGAACAGACGTACGCGATGAAAATCGTCGACTCCAAGCATGACTCAACAATGCTATTTCTTTAGATACCATGAAGAAGGTGCTATAGGACAAACACAAGGCACTTGCTGATGCTCAACGGGTGGCAAGGGAGAAGACTGAAGCTACTGAGTAGAAACTGGCTGCTGCTAAGAAGATGGAGAGGGAAAACTCCAAGCTTAAGCTGGAATGGGTAGAGCTCATCAAGAAGACCAAGCAGCTGACCAAGAGGAGCAATGGCTTGGAGAAGCACTTGGGGGAGTTCGCGAGGAAGATGTACATCATGCTCGACGGTAACCATCATTGTCGACTGAATTTCATAAAATCCTTGTCGAGCGTATTACATTAAACCTCTTCCCATTCCTTCTTCCCAATGGAATTCTGCCAAGACTTTGAAAAGGAAACCGAAGAAATCGAGCCCAATCTGGATCCCACCAAGTCACCTGTTGGTGACAGAGTGGCCATGAACATGTTCTGACTCAATGTTAGACTCCAGGGCGTTCAAGCATATATCCTCCGACTGAAAGCTGCGATGGAGAAGATTGACAAGGTACTATGGCCTGAAGACACCCTTCAGCTTGATCTTGCATCCATGCTGGCACGCCTGAATGATCTTCCTAGTCAAGTGCAGGCTTGGAAGAAGTCAGCCGCCCGCTGCAGAGCCGTGTGGCGCTCTTCCTTGTTAGAGTCCATTGCAAGGAGGCAAGGGAGGACAAGTTGAAGGAACTCCGAGTGGTGAACACGAAGAAGCTTCAGTTTGAAGATTTCATGGAGACCTTCATTGACGCGGCCACTAGGATCGCAAATGGGATCGACTTAGACACCTTCATCGAGCCAGCCAGCCCGTCTGGCGCTTGAAAAACTTGATTCATGGAGAAAACTTTATTTACCTCGGTATGCCAAGTGAAAATGTATCAGTCGTAAAACTTCCTTCGAGCCTTAAGCCCAAGCACATTTGCTTTGTGCGCGAAACATTTATCTGCGACGAAACCTTAGAATTTATCTGCATTTGGCTTTCAATCGCTTGTTCAACTGAATTTGTTTTTGACTTAGCCGAAAGCTGGTTCACGGCTAAGCCCCCGAGTGTGAGGATTGCTCAATACTTGGAGAAGTTTTGAACTTAAGCGAATACTGGTTCGCCTCTAAGTTTTTGAGTGAGTATATAGTAATCCACTCGGAATTTATTTTTGTCTTAGGCGAAAGCTGGTTCGCAGCTAAGCCCCCGAGCGTGAGGATTTCTCAACACTCAGAGAAGTTTTGAACTTAGGCAAAGACTGGTTCGCAGCTAAGTCACCGAGTGAATGAACTATTATCCACTCGATAGGGTTTTCAACTTAGGCGAAAGCTGGTTCGCAGCTAAGCCCCCGAATGTGAGGATTGCCCAACACTCGGAGAAGTTTTAAACTTAGGTGAAGACAGGTTCGTAGCTAAGTCACCGAGTGAATGGACTGCTATCCACTCAGCAGGTTTTTTAACTTAGGGGAAAGCTGGTTCATAGCTAAGCCCCCGAGTGTGAGGATTTCTCAACACTCAGAGAAGTTTTGAACTTAGGGGAAGACTGGTTCGTAGCTAAGTCACTGAGTGAATGGACTGCTATCCACTCAGCAGGGTTTTTAACTTAGGCAAAAGCATGTTCACGGCTAAGCCCCCGAGTGTGAGGATTGTTCAACACTCAGAGTGTTCCCAAGTGAGAAATTATATGATTGGAATCGTCGAATAGACTGAGGAAGTCAAACTTGCATAAATGACATGGTCTAAAATATTTTTATTTCATCAAAACCACTCTGTTTTAAGTATAGAAACGTCGAAGCAAATCTGCATTCTAGCCTCGTGGCTCGTCAATCTGCTTCTTGAGGTTGTACAGGTAATAAGCTCCATTGTTCAACACCTTGGTGATGATAAAGCGACCCTCCCACGCAGGAACGAGCTTGTGGGGTCGCTGTTGATCCACTCGGAGCACCAAATCTCCCTCATGAAACGGTGGACTCTTAACATGTTTTGCATGGAAGCGTCGCAGATCTTGCTGATAAGTTGCGGTCCGGATCAGAGCCATCTCTCGCTCTTCCTCTAGGAGGTCTACGCCATCTTGTCTTGCTTGCTCAGCTTTAGCTTCAGAGTAAAGTTCCACTCGGGGAGAGATGTGAAACAAATCACTCGGCACGACAGCCTCGGACCCATAGACCAGGAAAAAGGGAGTTCGTCCAGTCGACCGATTAGGTGTTATTCTCAGGCCCCATAAAACATATGGCAACTCTGACACCCAGGCCCCGACAGCATGTTCTAGGTTGCGCATGAGACGAGGCTTCAGACCTTGCAGGATGAGGCCATTGGCTCGCTCAACTTGACCATTGGTTTGAGGATGCGCAACGGAAGCATAATCCACTCGAGTGCCCTGGGAGGAGCAGAAACATCATAATTCTTCCGAGTCAAAGTTGGTGTCATTATCTGTGATGATGTTGTGGGGAACCCCATACCAGAAGATTATTTCCCTCATGAATGTGACTACAGTACAAGAGTTCAATTTCCTTATTGGCTTGGCCTCAATCCACTTTGTAAACTTGTCGACTGCAACAAGCAAATGAGTGAATCCGCTCTGTCCAGTTTGGAAGGGGCCAACCATATCTAGACCCCAGACATCAAACGGCCACGCAAGAGGGATCATCTTCAGAGTGGACGCAGGCTTGTGAGATAAGTTTACAAAGAACTGGCACCCTTCACAGTGATCGACAATGTCTTTGGCCATCTCATTGGCACGTGGCCAGAAGAAACCAGCTCGGTACGCTCTAGCGACGATTGTCCGTGAGGACGCATGATGGCCGCGAGTTCCCGAGTGAATTTCATCCAGGATCATTCGACCTTATTTAGGGGAAATGCATCGCTACGTCACGCAGGTCATGCTTTCTATGAACAGCTGATCTAGGATCATAGTAAAAGCTTTTGACCTGCGCACAATCTGTCGTGCTTTTGTCTCATCTTCAGGGAGTTCTTGTCTAAGGACATAGGCAATATAGGGAACTGTCCAGTCGGGAATGATGACCAAAACCTCCATGACTAAATCAATAACTACAGGGACATCAACTTCAGTCGGATCGGAGGAGCTCATAGCTTGCAGGGGCTCTTCGGTGAAAGGATCTTCCTGCACCGAAGGAGTGTGGAGATGTTCTAAAACCACATTGCTGGGGACAGGTCATCGAGTGGATCCAATCTTTGCCAGCTCATCAGCCGCTTGATTATTCACTCGGGGAATATGATGAAGTTCCAGACATTTAAATTTCTTCTCGAGCTTTCTAACAGCATTGCAGTATTCAGTGATAGTGAGGTTTCGAACGTCCCACTCTTTCATCACTTGATTGACCACCAAATCTGAGTCGCCATAAACCATCAGGCGCTTGACACCGAGTGAGATAGCCATGCGCAACCCATATAAAAGTGCTTCATATTCTGCTTCGCTGTTGGAGGAACCAAAGTGGATCTGCAAGACATAACTGAGTTTGTCACCTTTTGGAGATACCAAGACAATGCTAGGATCGGACCCATTCAACATTTTAGAGCCGTCAAAGAACATGGTCCAGTGTGCCGAGTGAACCTGGATTGGTTGTTGCTGTTCAATCCACTCGGCCATAAAATCTGCAAGTGCCTGAGACTTGATCGCTTTCTTGGCTTCAAACTTGATGTCAAATTTTAGGAGTTCGATTGCCCACTTAGCCACTCGACCAGTTGTGTCCCGATTGTTGAGAATCTCGGATAACGGAGCATCACCGATGACCGAAATCGAGTGGTCCTGAAAATAGTGTGCCACCTTCTTTGCTGACAGATAAATACCATAAACCAGCTTCTGGTAGTGCGGATATCTTTGCTTCGAAGGAGTCAACACTTCAGAGATGTAATAGACTAGACGTTGGACTTTGTAGGCCTTGCCCTCCTCTTCCCGCTCGGTAGTTAGCACTATACTAACAACCTGATTAGTGGCCGCGATGTACAGAAGCAAAGGCTCTTTGCTGCAAGGAGCAGCAAGCACCAGCTAGGTGGAGTGCAGGGCTTTGAGCTCGACAAATGTTGCTTCGGCCTCTGGAGTCCACTCGAACGTGTCAGACTTCTTCATCAGTCAGTACAAAGGCAATGCCTTCTCACCGAGATGAGAAATGAACCAACTCAATGCTGCCAAGCAACCTGTGAGCTTCTGAACATCGTGCACTCGCACGGGAGTCTTCATTTGGGTAATGGCCTGATTTTCTCAAGGTTGACGTCGATCCCTCATTCGGAAACGATAAAACCGAGTAACTTGCCGCCAGGGACGCCGAAAGTGCACTTAGCCGGATTCAGCTTTATATTGTACCTCCTCAGATTGGCAAAAGTTTCGGCCAAGTCAGCCAGCAGGTCAAAACCTTTGCGGGACTTGACAACTATATCGTCCATGTACGCCTCGACATTCCGAGGGATTTGGTCGAGTAAACACTTCTGAATCATGCGCATGAAAGTAGCGTCGGCATTTGTCGAATCGAATGGCATGGTGTTGTAGCAAAAACACCCGAATGGGGTGATGAAGGCTGTTTTTATTTCATCCGGGCTAAACAGGCGGATCTGATGGTAACCGGAGTAAGCATATAGAAATGACAAACACTCACATCCCGTAGTCAAGTCAACAATCTAATCTATGCGGGGAGTGGAAAATGATCTTTCGGGCAGGCCCGATTGATATGCTTGAAATCAATACACATGTGTAATGACTTGTCCTTCTTGGGAACCATGACAACATTCGAGAGCCACTCGGAGTGGTAAATCTCCCGAATGAACTTGGCTTGTAAGAGACGAGCCACCTCTTCGCCGATTGCTTTACGCTTCTTTGTCGCCGATCGACGCAAATGCTCCTTAACCGGTTTGGCCTTCGGATCAACTCTCAGTCGGTGCTCAGCCAGCTCCTTGGGAACCCCCGTCATGTCAGTAGGCTTCCATGCGAAGATGTCCCAGTTCTCACAGAGGAACTGGATGAGCTTGGCTTCCTATTTGCTATTGAGTGTTGACGATATGTTGGTCGGTGCGGCAGTTGAATCTGTTAGGTGAATGTGTACTTTCTTCACTTCCCCTGCTGACTAAAAAGCTGACTCAGAAGCAGGATTTTTAGCACGCAGCAAATCAACAGGGTCAGCGCTCTTCTTGTATTCTTCCAGCTCAACCATAGCCATCTGATGATTGGCAAATTTGGAGCCCTCTTGGAGGCACTCCTCAGGCTGTTGTCGATTGCCGATGATCGTGATCACACCCTTGGGCCCTGGCATCTTCAACTTGAGATACATGTAACATGGATGGGCCATGAAATGAGCATATGCGGGCCGACCCAGAATGGCATGATATGCGCTCTGGAAATCCACGATTTCAAATGTCAACTTTTCCTTTCGAAAATTTCTATCTATTCCAAATGTCACATCCAATGCGATCTGGCCGAGTGACTTGGTCTTCTTCCCTGGGATGACTTCGTGAAATTACATGTTGCTCTCACTAAGTCAGGACATCGGAATGCCCATCCCTTTAAGGGTATCTGCTTAAAGGATGTTCAAGCCGTTGCCACCGTCCATGAGGACCTTGTGGAGTCGAGTGACTCCCACAACCAGATCAACTACCAAAGCCTATCGACCGGGAGTGGCCACGTGAGCAGGATGATCCGACTGATCAAATGTGATGGCAGACTGAGACCACTTGAGGTAGGTGGGGGTTGCAGGTATAGCCATGTTGACCTCCCTGTTGATGACCTTCAATCGACTCTTGCTTTCAACATCAGAAAAAATCACCAGTGTAGCGGTGACATCAGGAAACGTTTCTTTGTCTTCATCATACTTCTTAGGGGTTTTCTCACTCGACGGGAGTCTCCTTGAACTGCTGAATCAGTAGTCAACACTATCGAGTGGTATGCTTGGGCAATATCAAGTTGCCTTCTTCATCTTTACTTGTGTGGACTGCACACGGTAGATCCATCACATCAGTCCCTAATTGGTTCTTTCCTTTCTTGGGGTCAAATTCCCTTGGACTTCCCCTTGTTCTCTTGAGCCGCCAGAGCGGCTGCCTATGCCTGGACAGGGCCATCAGCCTTCCACTTTTGCTTCTGACTGGCATTGCCACCGGCATCGTTGTCGATTGCCTTTCCTTTGTCGATGCGGAGACGGTCTTCTTCTTCACCATTGGCGTACCGAGTGGCGATTTCCATCATTTTGCTCAGCGATATGTCACCCGTACGCCCAAACTTTAGATATAGCTCTCGGTACTTCACTCCAGCCTTGAAACCACAAACAACCTGATGCTCGGAAACAATTTCCACAGTATGATGCAGAGTGGACCAGCACTGAATGTAATCTCTCAATGTCTCGTTGGGCTTCTGAACACAATGTTGCAAATTAATCAGCCTGGCAGGACGCTTGCAAGTGCCCTCGAACGTTTTGATGAACACTCGGGCGATATCCTCCCAGCAGTGAATGCTAGAAGGGGCCAAACAATTCAGCCACGCATGAGCCGAGCCATCCAACATCAAAGACAGATGCTTCATTGCAATGTTATCATTACCACCACCAATCTAAGCTGCCACTCGGTAATCATCCAACCATGTTTCTATCTTTGACTCGCCAGAAAACTTGCCGATCCTAGCCGCCAACCTAAAGTTGGGGGGAATCTCTACAGAACGAATAGCCCTGCTAAAACACTCTGGACCAAAAATAACAACAGTGCTTCCACTCGGAACATCTCTGCCATACCCATCCCTGTGGGCTCTGCCCCTGTCAACCCGCCTCTGAGTGAGGAGGTCTCGAGCATCAAACCCTGTGTTCCGCTCATCACCAAACGAGCGCCTTTCGTCCTGGTGCCAGGGCACGAAAGGACCACCCCGCAGAGGAGTGCGCACTCTATGTTGGTCATCATGGTGAAACTGATCTTTGTGCTGATCTTCATGAAAAAACCCGCCGCTTCGGTGCAAGGGCGATCCAGGACTATGTGCTGACTGAACAGTCCCTGCTCTTGGAGAATTACTGTGAATCCTATTGCGCGATTGTGAGACAACAAAATTTTGACGCTGCGCTGTATCCAGCAATGCTCTAATCTGCAACAACCCTCTACCAGCCTCTGACTGTGATGGCTGAATGGAATCTGCTTCCTAGCTATAGCTGCAACGTTTAACACGGGAGTACGGTATACCTCAACAATGCTATGCGATCCAATCAGAAACAGCTGTCGCTCACGTTGACTGGAAGCTGCTGGGCACTGGTGAGCGTGCTCGTCGAGTTCTCTCTGAAGTTCTTCAAGCCCAATGCGTGTGGCCTCCAAGGCCTGGGCCTCAGCGGTCGCACCAATGATGGGAGTATGGAGGACCTCCTCATCACGGCGCGATTGTTCACTCGACGGTCCGCCAGCCTCCTGCTTGCCACGGCCGATGCCTAGCGGCGAGCTTTGATGGGAACCAGCCATAAGGACCTCCGCTGTAGGATCGCAACTCACGCACTCGGAGGGAACGTCCGACTGATCGGATTCCGACTCGAACACGCTGTGAAGGGACTCGGCGAGCTCGATCACCGCAATCTGCGGAGATTAAATTTGGCAGGCCGCTGCATGCCTGACCCGGTGTTGGAGTTGTGAACGACCGGATCGCTTGCGACGATGGATAGCAGGGAGAGCTGACGACTACGTAGTCGATGGCTGCCGGAGAACCACACCACGGGAACTCGCGCGGAAGTGCGCTGCCCCATGAACTGGGAGTGCCTCGATGTCAAGAGGCGCTTCTTGGAGCCATGCCGAATCGTCGACGATGAAGGTGAGCACTCCGAAATGGATCTCGTGGCCCAGGGAGTAGACACCGCCGGAAGACATGACGAAGGGAGAAAAATGCAACCTCGCCAGAAGTCGCTTAGATGCCTGCCCCACGGTGGGCGCTAACTATCGTGGGAACGGATCTGATAATAGAAGTTAGGGGTACGAAGGGAGAGGGCAGAGTCCTAGCTACGGCGAGGATGTACACACGGATGTATGAGTTCAGGCCCCTCTCGTGGAGGTAACAGCCCTACGTCTTAGTGCTCTAGAGCTTTCGTCGTGTGGAGAGTATGAGTTACAAAGGTTGCGAACCCTTGTGCCAGAGGGGAGGGGCGGATTATATAGAGTTCGCTGCCCCTCATAAGTGTGAGGCATCCAAGGGTCCGATCGTGGGTATAAAGACAAGCGTTACTGGTAACGTACATCATAATTACTATTGAAGACGACTGGCCTAACGCCTGCCTATTGGCCTCCAGGGGTGGCTTCTGGTCTTCTGGCATCGACTGGAAGCGAGGTCTTCCGAGTGACAGGTGACTGTCGAGTGGAGGAAGAAGCCTCTGAATGGATTGACTGTCGAGTGACTTGAGCGCCATAGTGAATCTGGTTGGAATCTTTCTTGTGGTCTTTAAGTCCTCCAATGCAGTGTCCTTAGGTAGGGTATATAGGTCAGGCCTAAGACCCTGCCCTAGGTACACATCCTCGTCACCAAGTCTTCGGACTTACGGGATGTTAAACAGTTACCAGGTGAGTCAGTTCATCATTTTTGGGCTAGACTCCTCCTCGCTAGAAACAATGTACGAGGTTTTACTGACCAGGAGATAATGGCAACCTTCAATCGCAATTGCCATGACGAAGGGATTCTCAACGCCCTGGCTCATCGGCACATTCGTGACTTCATCGAGCTGTCGGACTTGGTACAAAATATTATGCCATGGAAGCGTCTGGCGAGCCGAATGGCTATTTTCGGAACCAACCTTTACCGGGTATCCTAGAGGAGATCGGAAAAAGAGGATACATTCGAAGCGGCCAGCCAAACTCGAACCTGCCAAAAAGAAAAATAGGCCCCTTACAGGGGTCAGAACTGTCCTTGATGGGCTATTGGATAAACCATGCTCTATACATTATATTGCTGAACACAAGCCCGACTCACAGCCTTAGAGCTTGCTGGGTTGCCAGGCAGGCCGCAAAAAGCAGTGAAGCCATTCTTGAGGCACTACCACTGAATAGGTGCTACCTCTTGAGCTTGCGTTGGTTTTCCCTTGAAGAGGAAAGGGTGATGCAGGAAAGTAGATAAGTATGTCCCTTAGTTGTTGAGAACCAAGGTATCAATCCAGTAGGAGGAACAAGCAAGTCACCAATGGCTGCACCTACACAAACAATCAAACTCTTACACCCAACGCTATAAAGCGGTTGTCAATCCCTTCACGGTTATTTGCAAGGATTAGATCTGGAAGAGATAGATGTAAACGAGTGCGGAAAGTAAAAGATAAATAAATTGCATCAAGGTATAGATCTGAAAATATATGATGGAAAATAGACCCGGGGGCCATAGGTTTCACTAGAGGCTTCTCTCTTGAAGGCAAATATCATGGTGGGTAAACAAATTACTGTCAAGCAATTGATAGAAAAGCGAATAATCATATAGTTGTCCAAGGCAATGATCATGCATATAGGCATCACGTCCGTCACAAGTAGACTGAAATGATTCTACATCTACTACTATTACTCCACACATCGACCGACTCCTGCCTGCATCTAGAGTATTAAGTTCATGAAGAACAGAGTAACGCATTAAGAAAGATGACATGATGTAGAGGGATAAACTCAAGCAATATGATGAAAACCCCATCTTGTTACCCTTGATGGAAACAATACAATACATGCCTCGCTACCCCTACTATGTCACTGGGTGAGGACAACACAAGATTGAACCCAAAACCAAGCACTTCTCCCATTGCAAGAATTACCAATCTAGTTGGCCAAACCAAACCAATAACTCGAAGAGACTTGCAAGGATATGAAACCATGCATATAAGAAATCAGAGGAGATTCAAATAAGATTCATGGATAATCTGAACATAAACTCACAATTCATCGGATCTTGACAAACACACCACAAAAGAGGATTACGTCGGATAGATCTCCATGAAGATCATGAAGAACATGGTATTGAAGATCAAAGAGAGATAAGAAGCCATCTAGCTACTAGCTATTGACCCATAGGTCTGTGAGAGACTACTCACGCATCATCGAAGGGGTAATGGAGTTGATGTAGATGCCCTTCGTGATCGAAGCCCCCTTCGGCAGATTACCAGAAAAGGCTCCAAGATTGGATCTCTCGGGAACGGAGGCTTCCGGCGGCAGAAAAGTATTTGCGTGGATCATTCTGATGTTGGGGGGATATTTGGGTATTTATAGGCCAAAATTTAGGGTTAGGAGACCTGCCAGGGAGCAACAAGCCTGCTAGGCTCGGCCAGGGGGGCGCCTAGCAGCCTTGTGGCACCCTAGCACCTCCTCTAACGTGCACTCCAAGCTTGATCGACTCGTTTCCTTCCAGAAAAAAATCCTTTCGAAGGTTTTATTCCGTTTGGACTCCGTTTAATATTTCATATCAGCAAAACTCAAAAACAAGGAAAAAACAGAAATTGGCACTTGGCTCTAAATTAATAGGCTAGTCCCAAAATAATATAAAATAGCATATTAATGCATATAAAACATCCAAAACAGATAATATAATAGCATGCCATCATAAAAAATTATAGATATGTTGGACATGTATCAACATCCCCAAGCTTAATTCCTGCTCATCCTCGAGTAGGTAAATGAAATAAATAGAATTTTTGATGCGGAGTGATACCTAACATATTTATCTAAGTAATATTCTTTATTGTGGCATGAATATTTAGATCCTTAAGACTTAAAACAAAAGCTTAATATGGATATAGAAACAATAACATTTCAAGCATACTAGCAAAACAATTGTATCTCTTCAAAATATAATGTCAAAAGAAAGTTATCCCTACAACATCATATGGTCTGGCTATGCTCCATCTTCCCCACACAAAGTATTTATATCATGCACAACCCTGATGAGAAGTCAAGCAATTGTTTTCACACCTTTATTTTCTCAAACTTTTTCAACTCTCACGCAATACATGAGCGCGAGCCATAGATATAGCATTATAGGTGAAATAGAATATGGTGGAGGTTGTGAAGGAAAGGGAGAAGATAGTCTCACATCAACTAGGCGTGTCAACGGGCTATGGAGATGCCCATCAATAGATATCAATGTCAGTGATTAGGTATTGCCATGTAACGAATGCACTAGATCTATAAGTGTATGAAAGCTCAAAAGGAACTAAGTGGATGTGCATCATGAGGAAAAATTCCACTAGCTATATGAAAGTGACAAAATAGGAGACTCTCTATCATGAAGATCATGGTGATACTTTGAAGCACAAGTGTGGAAAAAGGTAGTAGCAATGTCCCTTCTCTCTTTTCTCTCATTTTTTTGTGTGGGCATCTAAGGTCTCTTTTATTCAATTTTTTATTAATGCTTCGCTGGCCTCTTTTATTTTTCATAAAGTCCAGAATCTCATCCCCACTTGTGAGGGAATCATAGCTTCCATCATCCTTTCCTCACATGGGACAGGCTCTAATAATGATAATCATCACACTTTTATTTACTTACAACTCAAAATAAGATTACAACTCGATACCTATGACAAAATATGACTCTATATGCAATATGGAAGTGATGATGCATGTCATAAAAGGAAACGGTGGAAGTTGCATGGCAATACATCTCGGAATGGCTATGGTGGCTATTTTGAGGAAAGATATATGGTGGCTGTTTTGAGGAAAGTGTTTGTTGCACCGGAGAAAGTTGTGCGGTACAAGAAACGCTAGCAAAAGTGGAAGGGTGAGAATGCGTATAATCCATGGACTCAACATTAGTCATAAAGAACTCACATACTTATTGCAAAAGTCTATTAGTCATTGAAGCAAAGTATTAAACGCATGCTCCTAGGGGGGAGGTTGGTAGGAGTTAACCATCGCGCGCCCCCGACCCTCACACAAAGGTCGACAATCTATAAACAAGTCATGCTCCGACTTCCTTACATAGAGGTTCACCATACGTGCATGCTATGGGAATCACAAACCTTTACACAAGTATTTTTTTTACCAAATCACAATTTACTTCCTAACATGTCTCTTAACATTACCATCTTTATATCTCAAAACTTCATGCAAGGAATCAAACTTCTCATAAATACTTAATGCACTTAATATGGAAGTTTTTATTATATCCCTTTTGGATGCCTATCATATTAGGACTAAATTCATAACCTAGACCAATTACCATGCTGTTTTAGAAACTCTCAAAATAATATAAGTGAGGTACGAGAGTTCAAGTATTTTTTATAAAACGCAAACACCACCGTGCTTTGAAAGATATAAGTGAAACACATAGAGCAAAATTGCCCAACTCAAAAGATATAAGTGAAGCACATAGAGTATTCTAATAAATTCACGATTCAGTGTGTCTCTCTCAAAAGATGTGTGTAGAAAGTATGATTGTGGAAAACTAACAAGAAAAGACTCATATCATACAAGACGCTCCAAGCAAAACACATATCATGTGGTGAATAAAAATATAGCCTCAAGTAAATTTACCGATGGATTGAAGACGAAAGAGGGGATGTCTTCCGGGGCATCCCCAAGCTTAGGATCTTTGACATCCTTTAATATGACTTGGGGTTCCTTGTTCATGCCCAAGCTTAGGCTCATGCCACTCCTTATTCCATAGTCCATCAAATCTTTACCCAAAACTTGAAAACTTCACAACACAAAACTTAACAGAAAACTCGTGACATCCGTTAGTATAAGAAAATGAATCACCACTTTAGGTAATGTTGTGAACTCATTATTTATTTATATTGGTGTTATACCTACTTTAATATAACTTCTCCATGGCTCATACCACATGATACAACCCATAGATTCGTCAAAATAGGCAAACAACTCAAAGAAAACAGAATCTGTCAAAAACAGAACATTCCGTAGCAATCTGGAAACTTCGTATACTTACGTAACTCAATCTATTCTGAAAACTTCGGAGAACCTGGGAAATTTATATATAAATCTTGTGTCAAAAATTCAGATCCATTAGACGCTCAGAAAATTTTAGAAAATTCCTGGACTGAGCGCAAAAGTTTTTGTTTCTTAGCAAGATCAAATCAACAACTACCATAGATCACCCCAAAGGTTTTACTTGGATCAAACACTAATTAAAACACCAAAACAAAATTACTACAGATTTAATAATGTGTGAAACACTCAAAAACATAATAAAAAACAGAACACAAAAATAAAATTGGGTTGCCTCCCAACAAGCGCTATTGTTTAACACCCCTAGCTAGGCAAAACGCAATAGATCTAGGTATTGTCTTCTTTGGTATGCAATCCAAAAGTATCTATCATAATAGATTCATAAGGCAATCTTATTTTATTTCTAGTAAATTGTTACATGCCTTTTCTTAATGAAAATTGAAATCTAATGTTTCCTTCTTTCATGTCAATAATTGCACCAATAGTTCTAAGGAAAGGTCTACCAAGAATAATAGGACATGTAGGATTCCAATTTATATCAAGAAACAATGAAATATACGGGCACATAATTCCTATTTGCAACAATAAGAACATCATTAATCATTCCCATAGGTTTCTTAATAGTGTAATCCACAAGATGTAAATTTAGAGAGCAATCATCAAGATCATGGTAACCTAGCACATCACATAAAGTTTTCGGAATCGTGGAAACACTAGCACCCAAATCACACAAAGCATGGCACTCATAATATTTGATTTTAATCTTAATAGTAGGTTCCCACTCATCATGAAGCTTTCTAAGGATACAAACTGCTAACTCAAGTTTTTCTTCAAAAGATTTCATCATAGCATCAACTATATGTTTAGTAAAAGCATTATTTTGACTATAAGCATGAGGAGAATTCAACTTGGATTGAAGCAAGGAAATAAAATCAATCAAAGAGCAGATATCATAATTAAAGTCCTTGAAATACAAAAGAGTGGGTTCATTGCTATTTAAAGTTTTGACCTCTTTAATCCCACTTTTATCAATCTTAGCATTAAGATCTATAGACTCCGAATCATTGGGACGCCTTTTAACTAATGTTGACTTATCTCCAATCCCATCATTATCAAGATTTATATTGGAAAACAAAGATTCAATAGGAGTCACATCAATCACATTAAGATCTTCATCACTATTAAAATATTCTGGCTTAGCAGCCATCTTATTGACTAAGGTAGCTTGTTTATCAGAAATTTGGCCTACTAAATCTTCAAGATGAGCAAACTGAGATTTCAATCCAAAAAACTCTTTAGACATATCATCGAGTTCCTTGCTCATGTATTCAAGCATACTATTTTATTCTTTAAGCTCATTTCTAAAGAAGTTATTATGGTCAAATTGAAGTGGCATGAATCTTTTAGCATTATCATCAATATCTTGCAACTTCCTAAGATAAGGGTTAAAATTATTGGGTGGAGCCATAAAGACGAATGAACGAACTATCCCACAGGCAAGCAAAAGGGCAAACGAAAGAAGGGAGAATAAAATGGAAAATCTTTTTGGTATTTTTTGAAAATCGTTTTACAAGTGGGGGAGAGGAAAACAATAGGAAAATGGCAAATAATGTAAATGTAAGAGATGAGTTTGTAACGGGTACTTAGGCTTGATGTGTATCCTCCCCGACAATGACGCCAGAAATCCTTCTTTCTACCTCTTGAGCATGTGTTGGTTTTCCCTTGAAGAGGAAAGGGTGATGCAACAAAGTAGATAAGTATTTCCCTCAGTTGTTGAGAACCAAGGTATCAATCCAGTAGGAGGAACAAGCAAGTCACCATATGGATGCACCTACACAAACAATCAAACTCTTGCACCCAACGCTATAAAGGGGTTGTCAATCCATTCACGATTATTTGCAAGGATTAGATCTGAAAGAGATAGATGTAAACAAGTGCGGAAAGTAAAAGATAAATAAATTGTAGCAAGGTATAGATCTAAAAATATATGATGGAAAATATACCCGGGGGCCATAGGTTTCACTAGAGGCTCCTCTCTTGAAGGCAAATATCATGGTGGGTAAACAAATTACTGTCAAGCAATTGATAGAAAAGTGAATAATCATGTAGTTATCCAAGGCAGTGCTCATGCATATAGGCATCACATCCATGACAAGTAGACCGAAACGATTCTGCATCTACTATTATCACTCCACACATCGACCGACTCCTGCCTGCATCTAGAGTATTAAGTTCGTGAAGAACAGTGTAACACATTAAGAAAGATGACATGATGTAGAGGGATAAACTCAAGCAATATGATGAAAACCCCATCTTGTTACCCTTGATGGTAACAATACAATACGTGCCTCGCTACCCCTACTATGTCACTGGGTGAGGACAACGCAAGATTGAACCCAAAACCAAGCACTTCTCCCATTGCAAGAATTACCAATCTAGTTGGCCAAACCAGACCAATAACTCAAAGAGACTTGCAAGGATATGAAATCATGCATATAAGAAATCATAGGAGATTCAAATAAGATTCATAGATAATCTGAACATAAACTCACAATTCATCGGATCTTGACAAACACACCACAAAAGAGGATTACATAGGATAGATCTGCATGAAGATCATGAAGAACATGGTATTGAAGATCAAAGAGAGAGAAGATTCCATCTAGCTACTAGCTATGGACCTGTAGGTCTATGGTGGACTACTCATGCATCATCGAAGGGGCAATGGAGTTGATGTAGACGCCCTTCGTGATCGAAGCCCCCTCCGACAGAGTACCGGAAAAGGCTCCAAGATTGGATCTCTCGGGAACGGAGGCTTCCGGCGATGGAAACATATTTGCATGGCTTGTTCTGATGTTGGGGGAATATTTGGCTATTTATAGGCCAAGAATTAGGGTTAGGAGACCTGCCAGGGAGTAACAAGCCTGCTAGGTGCGGCCAGGGGGGCCATGCATAGCAGGCTTGTGGCGCCCTGGCACCTCCCCTGACGTGCACTCCAAGCTTGATCGACTTGTTTCCTTCCAGAAAATTCCTTCCGAAGGTTTTATTCCGTTTGGACTCCATTTAATATTCCATATCTGCAAAACTCAAAAACAAGGAAAAAAACAGAAACTGGCACTTGGCTCTAGATTAATAGGTTAGTCCCAAAAAAATATAAAATAGCATATTAATGCATATTAAACATCCAAAACAGATAATATAATAGCATGCCATCATCAAAAATTATAGATACGGCGGCTAGCAGAACATAGTATGAACATCATCGCAGGCTTTAAGCCCGCTAAGGAGACTCCGCGCCACTTTTCTGAGCCCAAACGACAAGCTATGGGTGAAGAATTAGCCAAACTGCTAGAGGCCAGATTCATTCGAGAGATTAAGCACCCCGAATGGTTGGCAAACCTGGTGATGGTACCAAAGAAAGACAAATCATGGCGGTTGTGCGTTGACTTTAAAGACCTCAACAAGGCCTGCCCTAAGGACCCTTTCCCCTTACCACGTATAGACCAGATTATTGACGCCACAGCCGAACACGACTCGTTCTGTTTCCTCGACGCTTATTCTGGATACCATCAGATTAAAATGAAGGAATCCGATCAAGATGCAATCGCATTCATCAACCCTTACGGGTCATTCTGTTTCAACACGATGCCTTTCGGGAAAAAAACGCTGGGGCTACGTACCAGCGAATGATCTAGACTTTTCTTGGAAAACAAGTCGGTAAAATAGTCGAAGCATACGTGGATGATGTGGTAATCAAAACCAAACACGTTAGCCAGCTAATTGATGACCTAAGGCAAACCTTTGCCAGCCTACGTGAGTACGATATATGACTCAATCCGGAGAAATGTGTATTCTAAGTTCCCGCTAGTAAACTGCTCGGATTCATCGTTTCCCATAGAGGAATAGAAGCCAATCCAGCTAAGATCCGCACCCTATCAAAACTTGCAGTTCCCACAGAGCTAAAACACGTCTAGAGGTTGGCTGGTTGCGTCGCGGCGTTAAGCCGCTTTATCTCCCGCCTCGGTGAAAAGGCTTTACCGCTCTACAGATTGCTGAAATGGACCAACAATTTCGAATGGACCGATGAAGCACCTGCTGCGTTAGAAGAAATTAAAATACTGTTGGCAAGTAATCCCATTCTCATAGCACCATGCACTGGTGAACCCATGTTATTATACATATCGGCCACCAACCAAGTCGTTAGTGCAGTGCTCGTCGTCGAACGACAGGAGGAGGGACAGAAACTACGGATTCAGAAACTAGTCTATTACGTGTCAGAAGTACTAACGCAGTGCAAGTCTAGATACCCGCACTACCAGAAGATAGCCTATACAGTATTTTTGGCATCATGGAAACTAAGGCACCACTTTCAAGAGTGTTCGGTTATTGTGGCATCCGAAGTACCCCTGAATGATATAATCAACAACAGGGATGCCAGTGGCCGCATAGCCAAATGGGCCATTGAGCTCCTTCCTTTTGAAATTCCCTACAAGCCACGACAAGCTATTAAATCTCAGGTGCTGGCAGATTTCCTCGCCGAATGGACAGAGGCCAAGCTCCCTAGGGAATATCGTACATACTCCCATTGGACGATGTACTTTGATGGATCCAAAACTTTGGCCAGACTGGGGGCTGGAGTTATTCTCACATCCCCCACGGGCAACAATGTTTGATATGTGTTGCTGATCATGTATGCCGATTCCAACAATGCAGCCAAATACGAAGCACACCTGCACGGTCTTCGGATGGCAGCATCAATGGGCATACAATGGCTAGAGGTGCGGGGAGACTCCAACCTGGCCATCTCCCAAATCAACGGCGAATCCGATGCCAAAAACCCGAAGATGGCGGCATATAGAAATGTTGTCCTCAAGATATCCGCACGGTTCGAGGGGCTAGAATTCCACCATGTCGCTAGACACAACAACTAAGCCGCCGACATACTGGCCCGCATGGGGGCTAAACGCGACCCTGTCCCAAAAAAACACTTTCCTGGAATGGCTCTTTAAGACATCAGTGGTTTGGCAAGATGATAATAAGGGTGTCGGTCTCACCAGCATGGAAGAGGTTGTTCCCCCTATAAACGAACTAGACGACCAAATCATCGGTGGCTCTGTAATGGATGAAACGCCTTTGGCTCATGAGGTCATGGCAGTAATCGCGCCATGGACTAAGCCCTTCCTCGCCTACCTTCTTTGCAAAGAACTCCCCGACTATCAGATGGAGGCACGACGCATAATTCAGCAATCCAAAGCCTATAAAGTCCACGAGGGTGAGTTATACAAGAAAAGCACCACTGGAATACTACTGCGGTGCATATCTAAGGTAGAAGGATGGCAGCTCTTAGCCGAAGTCCACGTAGGGATGGGCGGCCATCATGCCGCAGCAAGAGCCTTAGTTAGCAAGGCCTTCCGGGCTGGTTTCTTCTGGCCCACTACTCGAGCGGACGCCCAATCACTTGTCAAACACTTTGTGGGGTGTCAACTTTTTGCAAATCAAAGTCACATGCCCCCAACAACTCTTCGGACTATTCCGATTACCTGGCCCTTTGCGGTCTGGGGGCTGGATATGGTCGGACCACTTAAAGGGGGGGACCAAAAAGAATAAATACCTACTCGTCATGGTTGACAAATTCACCAAATGGATAGAGGAAAAACCTGTCAAATTAGCCAAGTCTGGACCCGTAATCGACTTTATATCCGGCATGGTACACCATTACTGCGTCCCGCATAGTATAATAATAGACAATGGATCCAACTTCACAGCCCAAGAGGTCAAAGACTGGTGCACAAAAATGGGCATCAAGCTCGATTACGCATCGGTGTATCACCCGTAGATCAATGGACAAGTTGAACGAGCAAACGGCCTCGTCATGCGTGGCATTAAATCATGTTTGGTCTGATCTCTTCATGAGTCCGACTGTCATTGGGTAGAGGAGCTTGACTCCGTTCTATGGGGCCTACGCACCACCCTGAACAGATCAACGGGATACACACCGTTCTTCATGGTCTACAAGGCAGAGGTAGTCCTCCCCTGTGACATTATTCACGATGCACCAAGGGTGTGCATGTACGATGAAAAGGAGGCCAAGTTAGATTGGCAGTACGACCTGGACGCCTTAGAAGGACAGCGTGACATAGCTCAGCCTCGCTCTACCTTTTATCAATAGCAGGCCCGATGTTACCAGAGCAGGGAGGACAGGGCAAAAGCACGTAATGTGGGGGAACTCGTCTTACGGCTCCCATAGAAGAAGAAGCATAAACTCAACCCCAAATGTGAGGGCCCTTTCATAATCGACGAAGTACTCGCGGGAGGGGCTTACCGTCTTCGAAACCCGTCGGATAACCACCTTGAACCAAACCCATGGAACACAACTCGTCTTTGGCGCTTCTACGAATAAACCGGTGTCGTCATACTCTTTACCCTTTACCTCCTTTTCTTTCCTTTTTCTTTATTTTTTCCTTTCTCTCCCACCTTGATTTTTGGCAGGTTTGAATATTTTCCTTTTCTTCCCAAGTCTATGTTTGGTTCAATCGATCTTGTATTAAGATTTTTGGCATACATCCTTAACTGTTAAACCCGAACACAGAACCTGGGGGCTTCTTCCCAAAGCTAATGCTTTTATACTCTAAGCATCTATCCGCATTTATTGTGTATGCATGTTTCCCTTGTCGGCTTTTAAGCCATTCTATGCATCAATTCAAACTAAGATTTTTGCCAAGCTGGGTTGCCTCGCACCTGTGTTCACTCTCTACATTCTCGATTGTTCGGCTAGATTATAAAGGGAGCACCTCTGCGATTGTTACAACTGGCTTATCCGGATACGTACCTCAGACAGGTGAAGCCAAAAGCTAGCTATCTTCAGCAGAAAATTGGTCGGCTACGACGGAAACAACAAAAATGATGGTTATCATCGCCATTCCTCGGGATTCTTTTTTCCAAAAAAGAACAATTAGTCGCGTACTACCAGTATACGGCCTTATTATCTACGATTTACATAGCACCCTGAAGAAAGGTATCGATAGAGGTACTATTTTGTTTGGAAGATGTTTCTTACGCTAAGCAGTAATATAACATATCTTCGTGTGTGCTTTCTGTCTGTTCGCACCAAATAGCCAGATTGCCTAGTTCCCCGAACATAATTCACTCTTCTCGACTGATACTTTATAAGGAACACTCCCAAGCTCTTAGCGCGGGATGTTGAAGCTGATGGCCGGTTAAGACAAAGTTTACAACACAGACAGAGCAATTTCTTGATTATCAGTACATAGTAACATATAATCATACATCTAGCTGCTGGTCGAGATTGCCTATTAAGGCGTCCAGGGAGCAATATTCTTGCAAGAGACGGGCGGCAAGCATCACTTGATCGTACACCAAATGAAGTGGCACTTCTTGCCCATCCGACCCTACCGGCCCAACCCGAGCCATATGCTCGGGGTTAAGGCCACTATAACGGGTCTTGATCATCACCCACGCCTCTCGTGCTCCCTCTCGGCAGGACGATGTCTTCCATAGCTCGAACCGACCTTGGGCTCCCTTGAATTGATCAAAAAGTTCGGTCATCTCCTCCGGAGGTTGTTCGGCAGGCCATAGCGCTTTTATCATGCTCTTCATGGCCTTCCGAGCCCGCTCATGAAGGACGAACAATTCCTTCAGAAGGCTTCCCCGGTAGGATCCGATCTCTTCTTTGGTCCGCCTAGATAGGATACCTATACATGAGTCAAGGCATGTCCATTATACTTCATATATGAGAAGTACCATCTGATGTTAGAATCGCACTTACCGAACATGCCCCTCTGTAATTTCTGGTTCTCTTCTTGGGCCTGGGCCAATTGAGTCTTTAAGCTCTCAATTTCTTCGGCTTGCTTTTTGTTTTCCGCCTGGAGGCGGTTCTTCTCCTCAAGGTTTCGTTGCAATGAATGACAGCCAACCTCATGCTGGGACTTAGCGTACCGCTGAGATTCTCGTGCTGCATCTAAATCCTTTTGCAATTGCCCTATTGATTCAGTTGCTACAAAGTACCCTTGTGTCAGCATGGGATTATATACTAAGATCGACAGAACAGATATACTCACCATGCATCTCTTGGGTAAAATTCTTCACTTGCTCAAGTTCGGCCTTCACGGTCTCCACCTATGTTCGGCCCGCCTCCAATTCCTTGGACAGTTGCTCATTCTGCTACCCGGAGGCCTGCATCATCAGTAAAGCATTACGCGGACCCTTAAATTCGGTCATTCCGACCAATTGAAGTCTCGGGGGCTACTGGGTTTCAGGTGTGTTCGGATTCTTATAAACGGTCACTCACCTACAGGCTGGATGATATCAGTTTCATGGCCTCCCCGAACCCAGCTCGAGCAGCTCCGATGTATGCGTCAGCCGAGCGTAGGGCATTGATGGAGAACGCTGGGTGGCATAGGGTTTCTCGTCACCACCGGTGACCCATCGTGCTCTCTGCCTCAGATTTACTAACTAATACGCGTCCTCGGAGTCTTCAGGGGCCTGATTGACCAAAGGGACCTCCGCAGTGGGTTGAACATGAGCCTAAGATCTGGAGTCATGAGAATTGCCAGACACCCTAGCAACGTCCTCGGCATGAGATGGCTGAACTCGTTGCCTAAGTATTTCAACATGATATCTCCTATGAGGTCCTATCGATTGTAATGATAAATTAAGCAGCCGAACAAAGTACCTTTGATCTGAGCGAGTGGTTGGGCTTGTCCCCACGACCGACTCATTTGACGGATCCCTGTTGCTTTCCAGTCTAGGCATTGCTGCCATAGTCGATGTATGTCGCACGGACTGGCGATGCTTGGGGGCAGGAGCCGGCGGGCTTGGGTCATTGGAGGATACTTGGCTTTTGCGGGACCAAGTTTTCTTCTTCTTGCCTATAGTAGGGGAAGGGACTGATCCAGGGTACTCGGCTATTATAGCCACCTTGGAGCGATCAAGGCTCTCTTGGTAGAAAACCCCATCTTCGAACTCAACTGAAAAATCCGGGTCGTCATGAAATCCCGGATCGTTGTTGCGAGAATAGTTCTTGGGTTGGGGGGCCGGACAGTGTCTCAACAAAGCTCCTCCATTCCTGTATACACAGATTAACGGCTTCAATCAGAAAGGGATAAATGTAAAATTGGAAGTCGGGTCACGGAGTTGAAAGGCTCACCTCTTCGATGGGATTGTGACTTGAGTAGCCCTCCTTGTCGGTAGCCAAACAAAGTCTTCTTTCTCCCCTTTGTATAGGTCGACAAGTGCGGCTGCTAATGTTGCTTGATTGGCGGGTCCTAGCCGTCAGGAGCGAGTGGATTCGCTTGTCCCGTTATAACACCACAAAGGGTGTATTCTTTGCTGAAGGGGCTAGACACATCGGATGATGGCGGCGGCCATCACATCTATCATGGCCAACTTATGATGAGCTAACAACCTCACATGGGCAGCCAGGCATTGCACTTCGGTGCCATCCTCTTGGGATGAGTTTTTGTGACGCCAGTTGTACCTTTTCTTCAAGGGGGCATCGGATTATTCGGGCAAACCCCTCCGAGCTGGATCGAATAGGGGAATGTCCTCGATGTAGAACCATTCCGAAGGCCATTCTTCGGACTCCTTCGGTGTTCCCACTGGATACCCCGTCCCCGCTATGCGGCATATTTCGGCTCCTCCGACCTCTAAAATTGTCTTGTCCCAAGTGCGAGGGATGAGGCAGAAGTACTTCCTCCACAATTCATAGCGTGCCTCGCAGCCCAGGAACATCTCGCAAAGGGCAACGAACCCAAGATATGCAGAATGGACCCTGGGGTGAGATGATGGAGCTAGATCCCATAGAACTCCAATAATACCCTCAGGAATGGATGAATAGGGAACCCGTGGCACCGCAAGAGGAAGGCCATGAAACATACACGCTCTCCCTTTTGAGGATTGGGGAAGTTTTCCACGAAGGCTTCGTCATTGAATGAAGTAAAACCGGCGTGGGTAACCGCTAGATCCGAGGAAGGAAGATACCCTTGGGTCTCAAGGTTGCGTAGTCGAAGGAGGGATACAAAGCAGCTTGTCCAATCCCCGGGACGGGATCCATAAGGGTGCGAGGAAGAGCTGGGGGTGTTCGCCATGTTATTGTGGTGATCTCTCGCTGAAGGTTTTTTCCGATGGGGAGGAAGAAGAGGATGTGTCCTAGACCATGATTCGGTCTGTTTAAATGGGTGGTGCCTCCTTTGTGGGAGGGGCAGTCTTGTAAAAAGCCACTAAACCGCTCGTCTCCCCTCGGCGCACGAGGATCGAGAACAGCTGGCAGTTATTACAATGGACCCTGCAAGTTCGCGATGCTTGGGATTTCGCTGATGACAGGATGGTTGTCGAACAAGAAGGGATAGAGGGACTTGCCTCGCAAGCTAAAGACTTCGACACGCAAGATTGTCCGGATATACCTCGGCGTTGGAGGCTAGTCCGGGGGCTGCTAAGGGATTCCTGGTTTAAGGAGTCCTCGGATGGCCGACCTGTTTCTCATGGGCTGGACTATGTGGGCTGCTGGCTGAGCATTGGATGATCAAAGGCCCCGTCGCCGGGGTGGAAGCTTAAAGGAGTCATGGCATGTCCTCCAAGTTTTCAATAGTAGATAGGCATGTTTTTTCCTTTGATGTGCAACCAACCATGTGTAAACCCTAGTACCCCCGGTGTCTATATAAGCTGGAGGGTTTTAGATTGTAGGGCAGATAAACTCATCTAGGGTTTAGCTATTCGGTCTCGAGGTAGATCAACTCTGTAACCTTCATATCATCAATATAATCAAGCAGGACATAGGTTTTTACCTCCATAGGAGGGCCCGAACCTGGATAAACATCGTCTCCTTCGTCCCATGTTACCATCGATCCTAGTCTCACAACTCAGGACTCCCTACCTGAGATCCGCAGGTTTTGACACCGACACCAGGCGTTGCAACACCCAGAGTGAAGTTTTTACAAAACTAAACAAATACACTTTCACTCACATACTAGATTTAACACAAGTAAACAAATACACTACTATTTTAATGTGAGAATAACACTCTTGTATGGAAATACAAGTAGGAAATTTAGAAATGTCACCCAAACTCAAAATCATGATTTTGGTTTTAGTTTCTCATCCCAAGCAATTCTTTCGTTGCTATATTATTATAGGATAAGAGATTAAACAAATCACTATCCCAACGCTATGATAAACCTTGTCCTCCTACCTGATTAGTTATGGGGTTAATATACTAATGCCCATGTTCCTATGTTTCAAAAGTTATAACGTTGTCTCACTTTAAATGTTGCAACGGGCCTACTATGGTCGCTAAGATTCTCCAACGACTGCAACATCATCTTCAATTATATTTGTCATTCTCATTTTAATCGAAATTGTGCAATAACCACAATACATACACGTCTTTCGATAGCTTTTTGGGCTTTGTATGGTTTCGTGGTATCATAGAGGAATTGTGCCAGTATCAGAGCATCTACAACCGGACCCCTCATACCCACCTCAAACGCTAGGGCCCGGTCACTGACCAGTCAAATTTTTTGACCCAGCTGGACGCCTCAAATGGGCCTCAAACGCGTGGGCTGACTGACACCCCTCATATCCAGCCCAAAAATAGAGCGGATATGGGGACGCCCGGGCACGCCCATCACGTCGGCCTGGCTTGCGTTGGCCCACATCGACCCCACATATATTCGTCTTCATCCGCTTGGCGGACCGAACCCTAGCCACTTCACTTCATTCCCTCCACTCCCATCTACCACCCGAGCTCACCTCCGGCAATCTCTCGCCTTCTACGGCATGGCAGGTAGCATATCCGAGTCTTTCACCTCCAGATCTGTCGACCACGAGGTCATCCCAAGCGTCCCTGAGGAGGATATGGTCATATGCCTTGCGCTATGCCACTCCCGGGAGGCGGCGGTGCGACGATAGCGCTCCTCGCAACATCGGGAATCCATTGTGTCCGCAAAAACGGTGCATGGATCCGACGTCGCTGCCTCACATGAGGCGATGCAGTCCGTCTGGTGTTTGAACGCCATGGCAGACTTGCAACCCCTTCGTTGGCACGTTGAGGATGCATCATGGGCGTCCGCAGACGCAACCATGGCGCAACATGCACGACATGCGAGGCAGCGGGCACGGGAGGCGGCTAAGGCCCTCGCAGTGGTGGATGTTGGAGAGGCGGAGTCGCAATCTACATCCCGGTGAACCACTACGAGTGCTGCAAGCGCGTCATGGTGGATGTCGGCTCCTTCCAGGAGGGATCCGTCATTGATCTCATGTTCACCGACACCATTCGAGTTGTGGCCTCTGATGAGAAGAGTAGGGCATGGAGACGGCGGGAGATCGAGTCCCATGAGCCGACTAGTGTCCCATGTCCTACTCTACCTTGCCGGTGGCCGGACCAACACTCATGTTGACTGCAGCGGCCTCCGGACATGGGCACGGCGGATGTGGACGAGTTCGCTAAGATTGTTATGTTGCATGTAATAATATGAATTTGAAGTTTCTAATTTGAGGTATTAGGATGTGGAATGCATTATTTGTGGTGTGAGAGCAACTCCAACCCGGCGACCCAATGGACGTGTGATTTGTCCGCTTTTTGTCAGTTTGGGTCGCCATGTCCACCCGTTTTTCGATTGGGGCAGCCATGCACCCAACACGCCGACCTATTTTTCGTCCACATGGCCTTCTTGCAGCCATTTTTTTATTGTTTTGCCACATATGTATAAATTTTGACCCTAGATTAACATAGTTCAATAAATATATAAATATTGCATAGTTCGAGAACCGCATAAATATCTCATAGTTTACAAGCTAAATAAACATTAAATTGTCTTAAATACATTTGAAAGAAAAGGTGGCCGATACATATATTGCTTGCCAACATGAATCCACATATGCTCAATCAAATCATTTTGCAGTTGCATGTGAGTTTCCCACTCACGCATCTGATGTTTAAACTCGATGAACTATGCAAACATTGCCGCCCCTCCATGCTTAGGCAAAACATTGTCACCCTGAAACTATAACCCTTAATCTTAGAGACGTTATGGGCGCTCATCCGATATGATCATGTTGTGCATGATCACACAAGCAGTCATCACCTCCCAAAGCTTTTGGGTGCTCCAAGTTCTTGCGGGATACCGAACAATGCCCCAGCGAGATTGCAGAACACAAAAGGCACGCTTCACATCCTTCCTAGCACTCTCTTGCTCTTGGGGCAAATCTCTTTCTCTTCTCTCCAACAGGGTTGGGGATTGTATTGACAAGAGTAGTCCACTATGGATAGATACCGTCAACTATATAGTATCCATTGTTGTAGTGGTGGCCATTGATCTCAATATTGAACTCCAGCCAATTGCCTTCTGCCATCCTAGCAAACGATGGAGAGTGCTGGAGCACATTGATGTCATTGTGAGAGCCAAACATGTTGAAGAAAGAGTGCCAAATCCAGAGATCTTGTGAAGTAACAGGGTCAAGTATGACAGTGCAAGATCGGACATGGACCTTATACTGCCTTTTCCAGGCAGAAGGGCAGTTTTTCCACTTCCAGTGCATACAATCTATGCTACCAAGCATCCCCGGGAATTCCCTGTTGGCATTCATCAACAACAACCGTGATGTATCAGCAATATTTGTCTCTCTCAAGTACTCCGGCCCAAACATAGTTATGACGGCCCTACAAAACCTATACATGGACTCAGGGCAGGTGCACTCACTCATCCTCGCATACTCATCAATGAGATCACAGGGAATTCCGTATGCAAGCATCCGAATGTCAGAAGTGCATTTCTGATAATTGGAGAAGCCAATCTTTCCAAGGGCATCCGTCTTGCACTCGAAATAGTTATAGTGCCCCACCACCCCCTCCCAAATATGGTTGAACACATGGCTCAACTCTTGGGTTTCGCACGGATCCTAAAGCCCACATGTTCCTTCCCTTAAGCGCATGGCCCCTTAGGTTCTCTTTCACTTGGTCGCGAGTCAGATCACATTCGACTCTTCTAGTCGGTAGCGGCCTCCAGCAAAGCGTGCTAACTCCAAGTGACCGATGAAGCTAGTTAGGCGAACATGTACTTCACACTTCCGATCCCTTTGCCACACGATATATGTTGTCGTCCTCAAGGCGTCATGGTCATACTTGTTGCAGCACGACCTCTTTCTCGTTCCGGTGAATCCAACCAACACTTTGGATTATCTCATAATCCTCATCGCATGGCCATGCTTATCCAGGTTAGATCACCCAAAGGGCCAGGAGTATATCTCTCCTAATCGAAGGGACAAAGCCCATATTGCTCGATCATGTTCGCGGTATGGGTCTGGACAAGCCCGAAACCTACAGGGTTGGGGATTGTATTGACAAGAGTAGTCCACTATGGATAGATACAGTCAACTAGATAGTATCCATTGTTGTAGTGGTGGCCATTGATCTCAACATTGACCCCTGGCCAATTGCCTTTTGCCATCCTAGCAAACACTGAAGAGCACTGGAGCACATTGATGTCGTTGTGAGAGTCGGTCATGCCAAAGAAAGGGTGTCAAATCCAGAGATCTTGTGAAGCAACGGCCTCAAGTATGATAGTGCAAGCTCAGACATGGCCCTTATACTGCCCCTGCCAAGCAAAAGGGAAGTTTTTCCACTTCCAGTCCATACAATATATGCTACCAAGCATCCCTAGGAACCCCCTGCTGGCATTCATCGCCAACAAACGTGTTGTATTAGCAACATTTGGCTCTCTAAAGTACCCCGGCCCAAACACAGCTATGGCAAACCAGTAAAACATATACATGGAGTCAAGGCACGTGGACTCACTCATCCGGACATACTCATCAATGAGATGACTTGGAACTCCGTATGAAAGCATCCTAATGGTAGCAGTGCATTTCTGATAAGAGGAGAAGCCAATCTTTCCAATGGCATCCGTCTTGCACTCAAAATAGTTACCGTGCCCCACCACCCCCTCCCGAATATGGTTGAACACATACCTGGAAATGACGCAGAAACATGTTATATTTAAAGAGCGGGTTGGGATTCTCGAAGTAGTCATTCGAGAGTAGGAGATGGCCACTCTCCCGGTTGCGATTCGACACCGGCGTGTGCCCCGGTATCGATCCCCTAAACAATGGCCGATGCCTACTTAGGTGGTCATGGACGACCAAAGCAGCTGCCACGATCTCCTCATCATCGGATGAAAAATCATCTGAATCGCAAAGAACGTTGTAGAAGAAGAACTCGTCGTCAAAATCCATTTGTACCTTGCGGGCAAAACAACAAACAACTTGAGGGCGTCCTGGAAGATGTCGGTCGGTGAAGAACCCCGTGCCCCACGGAGACAAGGTAGGAACTGGGCGGCGACATCGGCAGATGAGGCAACCGGGAGGGTGACCTATCTATGGACGTTGGTGGAATTGGGCGGCGGCGGGAGAGGTGGGGCGGCCGGGTGAGTCGGGGCGATGGGAGAAAGAGGAGACTAACATGCGTGCCACCGACTAGTGGGCCGGGAAGGAAAGGGCGGGCGCCGCGCGTGTCCGTCTCATGTCCCCACCGACGCAAATGTGACCCAAATTTGGGCCTGGAATGGGTCGCGGACGGACAAAAAACGGACGCGTATCCGTTTGGGTCGCCGCATCGGGCTGAGTATTGTGTCCGCAGCGACCCAAACGGACACACGCGAATGAAATGGGTCACCCAGTTAAAGTTGCCCTGACCTGTCAGTATCCGTGGATGCGTCCGCCGGCGGTTGAGGAGTTGAATTTGTCAAGTCCAGAGATGTAGATGCTCTCAAGTACTTCCCCTGTTTTGCCCAAACCAGGAAACCAGGAGCAGAACACAGCATGCACGGTTGCCCATTGTCAGGAGTGCCATGGTTCAGTTTCACAGTTGAGCATAGTAATACCACCATGTCATTCATATTCGGAGACACTGGAACTTCTTCAGCTGTACTCGTAATCTCAGTCTGCAACGCACGACTAGAACTTGACAGCTGAGAGATTGGAAAGATCAAACAGTGCTAGTACAATCCAAACACAAACGATGTACCCAAAAAACGTCAAAAACACAACACTCTTATGCAATGTTCTTGGCACGCACAAACACGAAAATGTCATCAGGCCTTGCTAGAACGATCGACCACTCAACACACATCGAAACCAGCATGCTCAGCTCCTTCTACTGTCAACTAGCTAGAGTCACAGAAACTTCAGTGCCCCGGTACTGGACTGAAACTTGTTTGTCCCTACAGGCTACTGATCACGCTAGCGCTTCTTCTGTTTTGATTCAGAGATCTTGTGTGCCGTGCCGCCGTTACGCGACGCCGGTACTGTTCGCGGCCGCCGACCAGCAGTACATGCTGGTGGCCGCGGTCCTCATGGTGCTGGTCGACCCGCACTCGCTGTCGTGGACGGACGCGCTCGACATGTCCAGCCTCACGCCCCACGGGCACGCCGCGCTCGCCTGCGACTGGCACCGCTGGACGCGCACGGCGCCCTTCGGGGACGCCAGCCCGCGGGCAGCAGCCTGCGCTGGCCCCTCCAGCGACGCCCTGCGCCGGCCCCCGCCGGCCTGCCTCTCCCACGGCGACGCCGCCTCGGGCGCGGACGACACCGACGCGCGCTGCCTGGGCGCGCTCTGCGACCGCGCCTTGGCGCGCGACGACTGCGTGTTGGCCATGTAGCTGGGGAACAGCAGCGGGTGGTCCGCGCCGGCGCCGGTGCCGTGGCCCTGCTGCTGCGGCGGCGGCGGCTGCTTGCACGACGCGTCCGACGAGTAGTAATAGTGGTACGGGCTGGCCCGCGCGGTGCCGAACGAGAAGTCGTCGTACCGGCCACTGTACGACCGCCCGCTCGCGTCCGTCAGCGCCGACGGCGTCGGCGACACCTTCTGGTACAGCTCCACCTTTGACGGCGTGCGGCAGAGCGGCGTGGCGTAGCAGCTGCTGCGCCGCGACGTCCTCGGCGTGCAGTGCACGTCGCCCGCCCCGGTGTCCACCTCCACGATCTTGATGTTCTCCTCCATCTCCTGCATTCCAGAACGAAATTTGGTTCCAGGTTCTTGATGGGTTGGTCTGTGCATCCATAACCAATTATCCAACCAAAATTTAAGAGAGCGCCGTTCGCACGCACCTGATGCTGTCGGAGCCGGGGATGGTGCGGCGAGCGGCGTGTGGGCGTCATCCGTGGCGTGCGGAGGGGCCTCTCGTCGTCGAGGAGCCGGAGGCGCGCCGTGCGCGCCCTGTTCTGGGCGGCGACGAGCGCCTGCATGCAGCGCAGCGTGTTGCTGGCCTGCCGCCGGACGAGGTGGCCGCGCACCAGAGCCTGCAGCTTCACCAGCCCCCTGAGCGCGCACAGCGCCTTCCTCGCCTGCGCATCGATCCCGAGATAATAAACAAACCAATGCAAAGTGTGCGATGACGTTCGCGCGGATCAAGAACCGGTGGATGGATCGACGCGACGCGACTCACCAGGTAGGATCTGAAGACGGACTGAATCTTGATCGCCGCGGCCTCCTCAATGCCGATGACGCTCCGCTTCGACCCCGGCGCGGACGCGGCATACCGGACGACGGCCGCGGCCGCCTGCTTGGCCGCCACCGCGGCCTCGGCGGCGGCCGCGGTAGCAATCGCCACGGCGATGGCGCTCTGGTCGGGGTCCAGCACCCGGGGCTCCAAGAACGCGGCATCCTTCCCCGCCCCGGCGGCCACCGCCCCCACCGCCGCCGCGGGCCGCCGGAAGCTCCACCTCCGCTTCTCCTTGGCCCCCGGGGTCGACGCCGGGGTCACCGTCTGCGAAGTCCACGACGGCGCCCACCGCGGCGTCTCCTCCGGGCCGGTTTTGTGGTCCCCGGCGTCCTTGCCCCTGTCCTTCTTGCCCGGCAAGAAGCTTCGGAGCCACCTGCCCGCCTTGCCCATCCGCGCGGCAGAGCTCGCTCTGTATCAGCCCCTGTCCGTCAAGCACCGCGCGACCTTGCCGACTGGGAGAGTCAGCAGCAGTGGCATTGCCGCAGAAGCGACCGCCGATCCGCTGATCGCTCTGCCATGTGCCCGCTCTCTCTCTCTCTGCTGCGTATGCCTTGTGCGATCGATGGATGGATCTGCCACTGTGGGACGTGCAGGGAGGGAGTGGTGGGCTGCACGGGAATATATTTAGGCGCGACGCCATGTGCGGCGACGCTGTGCGTGCGTGCTCTGGCCGGCTCCGCCCGCTCGGCGCGCACCTGTAATAACTGCGAGCACGCAGGCGCAGGCACGTACCGTTACGGCGAGCAGGGCAGGGCTCGTACGTACATGGCGCGTTTATTGTCCGGCGGTAGTACGTACGCGCGTAGCGGAATGGAATTTTTGCGGGTGCAGCTGGTCGACCTAGTGCCTACCCCGCCGTGGCGTCCGGCCCTGTTTTGTGCTGGCGACGCGCGCTTCCCGCTCCCGGCGCTGGCAATAAGGATTTGGAGTGAGCTGAGCGCCTGATTTTTTTTATTTTTTTGAAAAAGAGAATGAAGAGCATCAATCGATTCGTACAGCTCACTCATGATACGTTAATCATGATCCGGTGGCAGATCCTTGGTCCTGGGAAAGACGTCATGCAATCATCAACGTTGTCCTGGGAAAGAAAAATACTTTGCTTGCCCAACATTTCAGATGAACTGGCCTGGCAAGGTGAAAAGGCATTTTTTTCACGATGATCGATCGTAGACTCGTAGTACTGACTTGTTCCGAAAGTGATGTTGCGTAACCTCGTGCCTTCAATCGGTAAGCTTTTGACAGAGCCATCTTGACGTACGTTGCAGTTTTACTCGACTGATAGCAAGAACAATTTCAACCGGACGACCAACCGGACGCGCGGTTTGTTTGTTTTTTGTCTGTTTGAGTTGTCGTGTTCGTTTCATTTTTCGTTTAGATCAATCGCACAACCAACACATCAACTTATTTTTCGTCCACACAATCGGCGTGTGTGATAATTTTTTAATTGTTTTGCCATATACGTATAAAAGTTTGACCCTAGATTAGCATAGTACGGTAAAAAAAATATCACATAGTTCGAGAACCACATAAATATCCCATAGTTTACAAGCCAGATGAACATTAAATTGTCTCAAATAAATTCGAAAAAAGATGACTGTTCATTTATTGATTCTGAACTCACATATATACTCAATCAAATCATTTTACAACTGCACGTGAGTTTTCCAATCAAGCATCCAATGATGAAACTCGGTGAATTGTGCAAATCGTTGTCGCTTCTCCATGCTCACGCACAACATTGTCACCCTGAAACCGAAACCCTTGACCGTAGAGATGTTCTGGGTGCTCATCCTCTATGATCATGTTGTGCATGATCACACAAGAAGTCCTCACCTCCCAAAGTTTCTGGATGCTCCAAGTTCTTGCTGGATACCGAACAATGCCCGCATCGAGATTGCAGAACACCAAAGGCACGTTCCACATCCTTCCTAGCACTTTCTTGTTCTTGGACAAATCTCTTTCTCTTCTCTCCTACAAGGTTGGAGATTGTTTTGACAAGAGTAGTCCACTGTGGATAGATATCGTCAGCTAGATAGTATCCATTGTTGTAGTGGTGGCCATTGATCTCAATATTGACCTTCGGGCAATTGCTTTCTACCATCCTAGCAAACGATGGAGAGTGCTGGAGCACATTGATGTCATCGTGAGAGCCAACCATGTCGAAGAAAGAGTGCCAAATCCAGAGATCTTGTGAAGCAACGGCCTCAAGTATAATAGTGCAAGCTCGGACATGGCCCTTATACTGCCTCTACCAAGCAAAAGGGTAGTTTTTTCCACTTCTAGTGCATACAATCTATGCTACCAAGCATCCCCAGGAATTCCCTGCTAGCATTCATCAACAACAACTGTGATGTATCAACAATATTTGTCTCTCTCGAGTACTTCAGCCCAAACATAGTTATGACGGCCCTACAGAACCTATACATGGACTCAAGGCAGGTGCACTCACTCATCCTCACATACTCATCAATGAGATCACAGGAAACTCCGTATGAAAGCATCCGAATGGCAAAAGTGCATTTCTGATAAAAGGAGAAGCCAATCTTTCCAAGGGCATCCGTCTTGCACTCGAAATAGTTATCATGCCCCCCCTCCCAAATACGGTTGAACACATGGCTCAACTCTTGGGCTTCGCACAAATCCTAAAGCCCACACGTTCCTTCCCTTAATCGCGCAACCCCTTAGGTTCTCTTTCACTTGGTCGCGAGTCAAATCACATTCGACTTTGCTAGTCGGTAGCGGCCTCCAGCAAAGCATGCTAACTCCAAGTGTCCGATGAAGTTGGTTAGGCGAACATGTACTTCACACTTTCGATCCCTTTGCCACACGATATATGTTGTCATGCTCAAGGCGGCATGGTCATCCTTGTTGCATCACGACCTCTTTCTCTTCCTGTGAATACGACCAACACTTTGGATTATCTCATAATCCTAATCGCATGGCCATGCTTATCCAGGTCGGATCACCCGAGGGGCCAAGAGTACATCTCTCCTAATCGAAGGGACAAATCCCAACTTGCTCGATCATGTCTCTCGACATGGGTCTGGACAAGTCCGAAATCTATCTTTGTAACTACCCAGTCATGAAGTAGCGTTTGGTCGGCTCAAAGCAAGTCTGTCACCATCCCGAGTACATGCGCCAACTCAGGTCTTAGGATACAGAACGCATGTTGTACTAGAGACCCATAGATGACCTATCGCTGCGTCTAATAGTTGGGTCTGTCCAACTCAGACCTTATCTCGATTCGGATCCGTCTATGTCGAATCCGACCAGATATTTCTTAGTCCACATTATCCGGCTAGCATCCAATGCTACATGGTTAGTGAGATCGAACCATCCACCGTTTCATATGCTAGTGTGATTAGCTGCGCGTCCACACAACCCTTTCGACTAGGGACCATTTAGGACAATCATCATACAATGCATAGTCTCACAAACAAGTCATGTACTTGTTAATACACATCAATGATAATGTCCAATGACTATCTTTATTCATAAACACATAGAAATATCATCATACATGATTGTCTCTAGGGCATATCTCCAACACAAAGTAGTCATTCCAGAATAGGAGATGGCCACTCCCCCGGTTGCGATCCAGCGCCGGCGTGTGCCCCGGTATTGAGCCCCTAAACAATGCCCGTCGCCTACTTAGGTGGTCAAGGACGACCAACGCAGCTGCCATGATCTCCTCATCATTGGATGAAGAATCATCTGAATCGCAAAGAACATCGTAGAAAAAGAACTCGTCGTCAGAATCCATTTATACCTTGCAGGCAAACCGATGAACAACTTACGGGCGCCCTGGAAGATGTCGGTCGGTGAAGAGTCTCGCGCCCCCACCGAGACAAGGTAGGAACTGGGCGGTGGCGCTGGCAGATGAGGCGGCCGTGAGGGTGACCTATCTATGGCTGACGACATCGACGAAACTGGGTGACGACGGTGAGAGGTGGGGCGGCCGGGTGAGTCGGGGCCGATAGGAGAAAGAGGAGGCTGGCCTGCGTGCTATCGGCTGGCGGGCCGGCAAGGAAAAGGGCGGGTGTCGTGTGCGTATGTCCCGTATCCGTGTCGACACAAATGCGGCTCAAATTTGGACCTGTAATGGGTCACAGGTGGATAAAAAATGAACTAGCTCACCGCGTTAGGCTGAGTTTTGTGTCTATCGCGATTCAAACGGACACGTGCGGACGAAATGAGTATACGGATTGGAATTGCTTTAATAAGTCACAGGGAGGATAATTGATGAAAAATAGAGAATCTTGGTTTACCGATGGAACTGGGTGGCACGATGCTCGGACGACGATGATGGTGCCAGGTTTGACCGCGGTTAAAATAACCCGTAGGGGTATCTGAGTCCTCGTCAGCGCTCCGGCATGTGGTGGTGACCGATGCAGTGCTCCAGCTTCTTATCCGAAACTGCACATCCCTCTTTCGAAAAATCAAAGAGGCAACGCGGAGCTACCGGATTCTGGAGGCCGGCCACACATGGCCCAGCTTATGTGCGTCGTCAAATGATCAGCTCCGCTCAGCTCCTTTATAACGAACCTAAGCAAGCTTTCTAGCGCATGACCTCATGACAGCCACCAGCAGCAGCGTACGGACGTGCGACTAGCTTACCAGATCATGAGCCATTTTAACCACCACAGCTGTTGCGATTCCTGGGGACGGACGGACGGGCGGACGGACCCTGGGCTTTGGGAAGAAGATCGGACGGTCGCTTCTGCTCGGTGGCGGTGCAGCGACCGGCGACAGTTTAATCGCGTGTGGGGTCAGGACGGACAGGATGGGATTAATGTGCTAGCCTGGACACGGCATCTCGTGCATGGCGGATGGGGGGACAGGTCCGGCCCGGAGAGGAACAAATCCCATTCAATTCCACGCGGCCGATCTGGGGTTTCTCGCTCTCTAAACCAGTTCAAACACCTGGATTTGAACCTTGCTCTCCCGAATTGCCGCCACAGGGAGAGAGCAAAAATCGGGAAGAGGGGCCATTAATCGGCGGGACCTCTCACCGAATCGGCTGCTGGTTTTGGTTTTGAACAAGTCTGGCTCTTCTCCACTATGTATGCACTATCCAAGGTTGGAATTCATTGGATGCCTTGATGTTTGATTTGATTTGAATGTTACCGGCTCGTCCGTTCGTCACGGCTGAGCTATGAACTATGATAATAGTACTGTGATTGATACCTAGCGAAAAGATAAATGCTATGATTAATGATTGCAAATTCGGTAGGCATCTTTGTGAAGTGGAACTAGGATTAGGATTGCGGTGACTAATCGGGATCAGCATCTGACTGAGAGACAAAAGAATCATGCTCATCGAACTGCGTGCAAACAATGTGGCTACACTGTAGACCAGGCCACATATAGGCAAATTATAAGAAATGGACACGGTGGGATGCAGAGCATGTGGTGTCTGGACTCTGGATCTAGAGCATTATACAAAACACACCGCCAATTAACTGGCTTATCGTGGCTATCCACTAGGCTGGGAATTCTTCTGGATTTATCAGAATCTCGCGAGTAGTGTGCATCTGGAATGAGCTGAGTTGGGTTAGGTTTAACTAATCCATGTATGTACTCCTTTCGTTTCTTTTTAGTCTGCATATAAGATTTGATCAAAATCAAGAGATGCAACCTTTGACCAAATATATATCAAAATATATCAACATCTACAATACTAAACTTATATGCTATGAAAATTAATATCATGATGCATCTAGTAATATTGATTTTATATTACGAATGTTGATATTTTGTTTTATAAAATTAGTCAAAGTTTACGAAGCTTGACTTTGATCAAATCTTATACGCAGACTAAAAAAACGATGAGATATTCTCGGTTAAACGACAGCAGGTTAATGGCTGGTGGTGAGCTGAAGGGGCAGTGATTTTGATTCCTTTCTTCTTCCTCCGTCCGTCGCAAGTGGATGGTGGGTGGTACTCGACGCGTGTGGGTGGTCGACCGACGCGTAGCGCTCCTACTACCTTGCAAACAAGGGATCATGCATGCACGCACACAGATCATTTCAAGTAGGAGTGTGTTGAGATTGCAGTTGGCCTTTTCTTCTTCCTTTGTGCACTTTAGGCTTTTACAGAAGGGCGGTCACATGGCATGCAGGGATACATACCTTGCGGTTCTGGGTTTGGTTGGTCATCCCAGCAAGAACTTTCCAAGCAAATCCACCGAGAAGAGCAAAAGGAGTGATGGTTTTATCCTCTGGCAGGACGCTGGACACGTACTCGCCAAGGAAAGTCTTCCTCCATCTTTTCGAGTGCACTGACGTGGAACCAGTAAGAAGTTATCTCTCTTCGGACTTTTCTTCTCTGCGTGGGTCCTGTATTGTGCTTGTCCGTGACGCAGGTGCAGAGAATCCAGATTTCAGGGAGAAACGCTGGTCAAATTTGCCACCAGCGTAGTGGTGCTGCACCAGTGCGGCAGTGCTGCTGAGCACAGCCCATGGTAGAGTCACGCCGCAACATCGACATGCAAGCATCTTACAACGCGCTGTGCTGACAAAAGAGTGTGATTTAGAAGCAGCACTCAACCCGACTACCGCGTCCCTCCTAGAGGCGACTCGGTGAACCCTAACCCCGCCAACTGCCGGCCTTCCCCTCTTCCTCACCGTCGTTGACGGTTTGTCGGGTGAAGCCCCGGTAGTGTCGTCGGTGTCAGGGCCTTCTTTGGGCATGGTTCCCCCCCACCCCACCCCGCCAGTGACGCAATTCCTATCTGACGGCGTTCTAGGTGGCGCGATGCTGCGAGGCTCCGGTGGCGGCGCTGCTCAATGACGGGTGTGGTGGGGCGAGCTTCGTCCGGTGGCGCGTCTTCGACTGCAGCGACGGCCGGGGTTGTGTCCTTTCCGATGGGCAGGGATGTAAGTGTGCAAAAATTTGGATGAAAGTCTGGCACATCTCCTGACGATGCTAGTGGCGACATCACCGGTGGGTGTCGTTCCTCTCCTTGGAGGTGTCGCGGGTAGAGTGTTGGCACCTCGCTCACTCTCACTTGGTTTGATGTCTTAGGAAGAAAGCCTAGATTTACAATGACAGCTTTTTCGGCGTCGTTTGTTTGTTGAAAGCATCTTTTATGGAGACACGGCTTGAAGGTTCTATGTTGCATTCCTTCTTTTTTGTATTTTACGCCTACCTTCCATAAAGCTATGGCAGGCAATTTGCGGGCTCTCGGAAAAACAGAGCGGAACTAAGACCTAAATTTGATACATTTAACAAAAGCAGGGGCCTTTCATAAAGGAGTCAAATTCATAAAACCACCACATTTGTGTCATGATTAGCAGAAAACTAGCACTTCACGATTCTTAGAGAAAAACGGCAACTTGGCCTCACTAGATAGAACGATATGCACTAGCATCAAGAGGCAAGTACTTGACCACTATATCTTTCTTTCTCGAATTCATTTTAAAAAGCAACTACAATCTGGTTATGTCGATTAATTAAGAAAGTAGTAGAATGGACCGAAATGAACACCAGCAATAGAGAGCCCCAATACACCAAAAAAACTCCCATACAAGATCATGATGTATGTGTTAATGCTAGTGGTAATTCCCTGGCTTTTTTGTCTGGCCTTTGTGGATTGCCTAAGCTAAGGTATGGCCCACTTACATTCCTTAAAAAAATCATCACATTACCATCCAAAGTCTTTGGAATTTGGATGACCCGGCTACACATTTCCACTTACCTCTCTTTGAAGAGGCATATAAGGAATTTCATGAATTGACTCTCTTTCTGCAAGATCTAGAGCTCAATGGACATTGTGATAGCTAGCAGTTTCCGCTAGACAACCCTAATATAAAGTATCCAAAGCTTACCAGTAGATGTCAGGCACACATGACACCTTGCCAGTTCTCATGTGGATCTGAAAAACATGTTATCAATTGAAACATAAGATTTTATTTTGCTTACAACCGACTATCAATTGAAACACAATATTTTCTTCACCTTACTAGCTCATAACATGTTAAATACAAGAGCACTCTTGTAGAGGAAACATGTCTTTTTACCGGATTACAGTTGTGTTATGTGTGACCTCCAAGTGATTGAACCTAGGGATCGCCTGTTCCTACTTTGAGTGATAAGTTGGATTCTCTCATGAGTATGGTTGCAAATAAGAATACTCAAGTTGATCCCAATGATGTTCCATTATCTACTTTGATTTAGCAAAATAGTGATGCTATTTATGTGAACTTCATCTCTCAAATAATTTCAGTAGTAATGCTTATAGAGGTAACTTCAATCCTAGGCGTATCCCGGTAATTCCTCTAAAAAATATGGAGATTCTTATGGTAATTCCTATGATAATTCTTCCAATAATAATAATAGGATGCCCTTTGATCTTGAGAACACAATTAAATATTTATTAGTTTTCAAAAAGTTTTCAACGTTGTGATAGAAGAAAAACTTCATAAAGTTGACGATATGGCTAGAAGCATGGATAGGATTGCTCAGGATCTGAAAATGATCAAGAGTAAAACTTTTCCACCTAAACATGATATTAATGAGGCAATTAAATTCATCCAAATATCTATTCATGAAAGTAGGGAAAGAACCACTAGGTTGAGATCAAAGCAAGAATTCCTAGAAAAAGTGCTTCCGCCCAGTTTTTATCATACTCATGATGAATATGTTAAAATGATCAGTGATTATCCTTTAAAATATTTATTTACTAATCTGATAATAGATGATGAAGGGACTGGAGATGAGTCAACTTTAGCTATAAGGCTTCTTGTTTGTCCGGAGGGTGACGATCTTATCGATAAAAATGAAAATATGGGTTTGGAGAGGTCAAACTTTAAATAGTGATGCATCCATTACTTAGTATTAGAAGGACTTTAATTATGAAAGTTGATCATTAGGTGAATGTATTTACTTGCTTCAATCTATGATTATCTCAACCAATGCTTATGAACAAAATAAAGCTTATACTAAACATACCGTAGAAGCTATGATAACTGATTATGATGAGAAACTTGAGCTAGAGGTTTCAATACCTAGAAAGTTACATGATGAATGGGAACCTACTATTAAAATTAAAATTAAATATTATGAATGCAATGCTTTGTGTGACCTTGGTGCTAGTGTTTCTACAATACTGAAATATTTATGTGATGTGCTTGGTCTCACCAATATGAATGAATGTTTCCTCAACTTGCATTTAGCGGTTTCTACTATTAAGAAACCATTTGGTAGAATAAATGATGTTATTATTATTGCTAATAGAAATTATGTGCATATGGATTTCATTGTGCTTGATATTGATTGCAATCCATCTTGTCCAATTATACTTGGTAGGTCTTTCTTACGAACTATAGGTTCTATTATTGACATGGAAGAAGGTAATATAAGATTACAATTCCCTTTAAAGAAAGGGATGGAACACTTACCTAGAAAGATAACTAAACCACCATATGATTCCATTATGAGGGCTACCTATGGAATTAATTTGAAAGATGACAATACTTGGTACTATGCATTATGCCTAGCTAAGGGCATAAAACAATAGCACTTGTTGGCAGGCAACCCAATAGTTATCTTTAATTTTTTGTTTTACTTTATGTTTTGGTGTGTTTACATGATTATTGCTACTTTAATTATTGTGTTTTAGTTAAAATTAGTGTTTGTGCCAAGTAAAGGCTTTGGGATGATTTGGAAGATAGTAGAATTGATACGATGCAAAAACAAAAACTTTTGCGTCCAGTGCAGAATTTATCTGATTTTACTGGAATGTCTTTTTGATATGAAGTTTTTACGTATTATTTGCATACAAATTTCCTAGGTTTTCCAAACGTTTCAGAATTTTCGGAGTTACATAAGTATAGTTTCTCTTCTGATCTTTACAGACTGTTCTATTTTAGGCAGATTCTGGTTTTGCTTGCATAGTTTGCTTGTTTTGATTACGCTATGGATTGTATCGGGGTGGGGTGAGGGGGGGGGAGGGGGCATAAGCCATGGAGAAGTTAGACTACAGTACCTATTATGCAATAATGAAATATGAATCAATTTATAATAGTACCTAAAGTATTTGATATGTTGATTATACTAACGTATCTCACGAGGTTTTGTTGAGTTTTGTGTGCTGAAGTTTTCAAGTTTTGGGTGAGGAAATGATGGATGAAGGAATAAGGAGCGGCGAGACCGTAAGCTTGGGGATTCCCAAGGCACCCCAAGATAATATTCAAGGAAGACCCAAGCGTCTAAGCTTGGGTATGCCCTAGGAAGGAATCCCCTCTTTCGTCTCCAATCTATTGATATGTCACTTGGAGCTATATTTTTATTAATCACATGATATGTGTTTTTCTTGGAGCGTCGTCTGTTATATTTTGTTTTTCCTTTAGTTTGCCACAATCATTGTTTGTTGGACAAACATATTTGAGAGAGACACACAGTCATCATAATTTGTTAGAATACTCTATATGTGATGATGTGTGAGCATTTTTTATGTCTAAAATGAAATCCTATTGTGTTGTTTGAATCGGGGGGGGGGGGGGGGGGTTAACTCCTCCCAACCTCGTTCCTAGGGGCATGCAGTAGTACTTTGCTTCGAGAGAGCTAATAGGCTTTGAAATAAGTATGTGTGTTCTTTATGACTAATGTAAATCCATGGATATACGCGCTCCCACCTTTCCGTATTTGCTAGCCTCTTTGATACCATGCATTTCTCATTCTCACCTCGAGAGTCGTTGCAACCTTCGCCGGTGCATCCAAACCCTGTGATATGATACACTCTATCACACATAAGCCAACTTATATCTTCCTCACAACATCCACCATACCTACCTATCATGGCATTTTCATAGCCATTCTGAGATATATTTCCATGCAATTTCCACCGTTCCGTCACATGACTTGTGTGTTCAGCATCATATTGCTTTGCATGATCGTATAGCTGACATAGTATTTGTGGCAAAGCCACAGTTCATCATTGTTTACATGTTATGCTAGATCATTGCACATCCTGGCACACCGTCAGAGGCATTCATATAAAGTCATATTTTTTCATTTTGATAGATAATATCGAGTTATAAGTAAATAAAAGTGTGCTGATCACCATTATTAGAGTAATGTCCCAGTGAGAAAAGGATCATGGAGTAAATGATTCCTCCACAAGTCGCAATGAGCTCCGAACAAAAAGAAAGAGAAAATTGGGGAGGCCAAATGAGACCACCATAAGAATGAGAGAAAAATAGAGAAGAGGCAGTGTTACTATCACTTACCACACTTGTGCCTCAAAGTGACACCATGTTCTTCATATAGAGTCTCCTGAGTAGTCATTTTCATATGCTACTGGGAATTTTTCATTATAGAACTTGGCTTGTATATTCCGATGACGGGCTTCCTCATATGTCTGAGGTCTTCATGCGTAAGCAAGTTGGATGTACACCCACTTAGCTTCCGTAGAGCTTTCATACACTTATATATCAAGTGCATCCGTTGCATGACAATCCCTATTCCTCTCATTGATATCTACTGATGGGCATCTCCATAGCCCGTTGATACGCCTAGTTGACGCGAGACTTTCTTTTCCACTTTGACTCCTTTGATATCTACCACCATATTATATTCCACCCATATGCCATATCCATAGTTCATGCTCATGTATTGCGTGAAGTCAAAAATGTTGAAGCGCGTTAGAAGTACGATCCAATTGCCTAGTTTGATACCAGGGTGCTCATGATTTATACTTATATTATGCAATGAAGACGGATTCATGCCATGCTTAATATGATAAAATGAGTACGAAATAACATTCTTTAAGGATAGTATATTTTGAAGAGAGGCGATTATGTTATTTATGATTATGGCTATTATTATGTTGATATCCATCGTTTCTCAATGATCATACTAAAAAGAGATTACATGTTGGGTAGTATGTCACATAAAAAATTCTGTTTTTATCATTTACCTATTTGAGGACGATCAAGAATTAAGCTTGGGATGCTGATACGTCCCCAACGTATCTATAATTTTTGATTCCTCCATGCTATTATCTTATCAATCTAGGATACTTTATATACAATTATATGTTATTTATATTATTTGTGGGAACTAACCTATTAACCTAGTGCCAAGTGTCAGTTGTTGTTTTCTGCATGTTTTTGGTTTTCCATGAAATCTGTACCAAATGAAGTCCAAACACTACAAAACTTTTTGATGATTTTTTCTAGACAAAAGGGATCGAGGAAGCTTTGAGAGGTTCTAGGAAGCTTCACGAGGAGGCCACAAGGCACCTCGCCGCGCCTAGGGGTAGGCGTGCCGACTTGCTTTGTGGGCCCCTTGTGGCTCCTCTGACCTAATTCCACTTCTATAAATCCTAAAATATTGGGAAACCAACAAAGAACCACCCGAAAAACTTTTTCCTCCACCGCAAGCCTCTATTCCGATGGGAGGCCATCTGGAGACCTTTTTCGATGATATATCGGAGGGGGAATCAATCATAGGGGCCATCTACATCAATCTTGCTGCCTTCATGATGATGCGTGAGTAGTCCACCACAGACCTACGGCTCCATAGCTAGTACCTAGATGGCTTCTTCTCTCTCTTTTGATCTTGAATACAAAGTTCATCGCATCTTCGCGATGTTCTATTCGATGTAGTCTTGTTTTGCGGTGTGTCTGTTCGGATCCGATGAATTATGGGTTTCTGATCAGATTATTCATGAAAACTTATTGAATCTCCTCTGAATTTCAATATGCATGATCTTATAGCTTCGTATTTCTCTCCGATCTATCGATTTGGTTTGTCCAACCAAATTGGTTTATCTTTAGTGGGAGTGGTGTGTTGTAGTGGGTTCAATCTTGCGGTGCTCTATCCTCGTGATAGAAGGGGTCAAGACACGTATTTGTAGTGTTGCCACTAAGGATAAAACGGTGGGTATGAACTTATTGCTTGTCTTACTTTTTCTACATCGTGTCATCTTGCTCCAAACATCACTTCAGTTGTTATGAACTTAATACCATAGATGCATGATGGATAGCGGTCGATTGGTGAAGTAATAGTAGTAGATGCAGGATCATTTTGGTATACTTGTTTATGGATGTGATGCCTATATACATGATCATTGCCATGAATAACATGTCATAACTATGCACTTTTCTATCAATTGCCTAACAGTAATGTGTCTACCCACTATATACTACTATCGAGAGAGAAGCTTCTAGCGAACACTATGGCCCCAGGGTCTACTTAAACATAAAAATAAAAATCCTCATTTAATTTGCTGAAATTTTATTACTTTATTTTATTTTGCATTTACAATATCTATTCTATCAAGATTTAATCCTTGCAAGTGACGAGTTCAAGGGGCTTGACAACCCTCTTGCCCGCGTTGGGTGCAAGTGTTTGGTTTTGTGTGTGTAGGTGTTGTTGACCAAAATTTGCATTGGTCTTCCTATTGGTTCGATAACCTTGGTTCTCACTGAGGGAGATACTTATCTCTACTATACTGTATCTCCTCTCCTCTTTGGGAAAAATCCCAACGCAACTCACAAATAACACACATGCCATCTAAAATTGTGCTCTATGAATCCCCTAACAGCTGGGTACAAATGGTCTGTGTACACTTTACCATGATTTTTTTCATAACATTTTGGTATAAATGCCTCATACACTCCCTATATTCACACTCGGGGGATACTTTGTCAACTGTATTTTCTAGTCCCTTGCAAGCATCACTAGAAATTACTAGACCTCGTGGACATTCTACAATCCCGTGTAGCTGCTGCATAAACCATACCCAATTTTCATTATTTTTGAATCAAATACGGTATACGCAACATAAAACAACCACTTGTGATCATCAAATCCGGTCACTGATGCTAATTGACCAACATATTTTCCATTAAGTGTAGTTGCATCTACTCCTATGTATGGTCGACATCCAGCTAAGAAACCATCTATGCAGGGTTTGAAAGCTACAAAGACTCAATTGAAATAGTACTTATCTTTCTCCTTGACCAAATCAATTTGAACAATACTACCAGGGCATCTCTTCTCTATCTCGGCTTTCTAATTGAACAACAACTATAAACTATCCTCATATTTACCATGCATTTGTTCTAGAGCTATCTTCATACGTGTCCAAGCCTTGGAATACTTCTGCTTGAAGTTGAACTCACCCTCCATCTTAGTTTTTGTTGCCTTTGCTCCCTATCCTGGGATTTTCTTCACCCAATCAGCAAGCTTCTCTGCAACCGACCTTGTGTTACCATTTTGTTGTCTACAAGCTTTGTAGTGGGGCAATTGTGCTCCAAGGGAATCTTCTTTATCTGCAGATAGATGCCATGGTTAGTTCACACAAACAAAAACAAGATACATCTAGGATATAACGACCATAAGAAAAGGTGAAAAAAATACACAAATAATTACAACATGAGTAACCATACCATGACAACTTGTTGATCATGCAAACTCGATGTGTGAAAGCGCCAAGGGCAACTAGAATATATGCAATTAGCCATGAATCTAGTAGGACCAGTCCTAACATTAGCAAGCTCAAAGTCTTTTACCACATCATGATGTCTTATTGCTTTTCTAAAGGTTACAATGTCAGGAAGTGGAGCCCCCACTTTAATGTCAGCATCATAAGGATCAGTTGCCACATTATATTGAAGACGCATGTTAGTAACCTCTTCCTCCTGCTAGATAAGATGTTTAACATTAGAGATATCCATATCATCTTTGGCCTCCTCGTCTTCAACTTTCTCATCAGGAGTTGTAGTCATGCTTACACTATGGCAGGTTTAGGAATGCTAACACCTACTAGATGTTCATCATTGCTACTTGTGAGCTGCGTTGGGATTTTCCCCAAAGAGGAGACAAGATGCATCACATTAGAGATAAGTATTTCCCTTAGTGAGAATCAAGGTTATGGAACCAATAGGAGAACCAAGCAAAATCCATTTGACATCACCTACACACACAAAACCAAACACTTGCACCCAGCGGGGGCAAGAGGGTTGTCAAGCCCCCTGAACTCGTTACTTGTAAGGATTAAATCCTGATAGAGATAGATGATATAAAAGTAAAATGAAATAAAAGTAAATAAATTACAGAAAATGTATTTTTAGGTTTTTTGTATTTATGTTTAAGTATACCCAGGGCCCATAGTTTTCGCTAGAGGCTTGTCTCTTGAATATAGCATACAGTAGGTAGACAAATTACTATTGGGCAATTGACAGAATTCTACATAGTTATGCCATGTTATTCATGGCAATGATCATGAATATAGGCATCACGTCCATAAACAAGTAGGCAGAAACATTTCTGCATCTACTATTATTACTCCACCAATCAACCAACTCATGGCTGCATCTATGGTATTAAGTTCATCACAAACAAAGTAATGGTTGGAGCAAGGTGACATGATGTAGACAAAATAAGACAGGCAATATGTTCAGATCCCATCATTTTATCCTTAATGGCAATAATACAAATATGTGTCTTGCCCCCTTCTGTCACTGGGATATAGATCACCGTAGGATTGAACCCATTACAATGCCCCACTCCAACTGAAGATAAATCAATCTAGTTGGCCAAACCAAACCAATAGATCGGAGGGAAATACGAATCTATAACAATCATGCATAATAGAATTCAGAAAAGACTCAATTACTTTCAATGAATGATCTGATCATAAACTCACAATTCATCAGATCCCAACAAACACACCGCAAAAGAAGATTACATCGGATAGAACACCACGAAGATCGTGGTGAACATGGTATTAAAGATTAAAGAGAGATAATAAGCCATCTAGGTACTAGCTATGGACCCGTAGGTCTGTTCTGTACTACTCACGCATCATCATGGGGGAAATAAGGTTGATGTAAATGGCCTTCGTGGTCGATTCCTCCTCCGATAGAGTACCGAAAAAGGTCTTCAGATGGCTTCCCGTCGGAGCAAAGGCTTGTGGTGGCTGAAAAAGTGTTCTGGATAGCTCTCGTATGGATTCCTGGTTTTAGAGAATTTATGGAGGTGGAATTAGGTCAGACAGAGCCACGAGGGATCCAAAAGGCATCAAGGCGCGCTTGCCCCCTGGCGCGCCATGTTCCCTTGTCGTCTCCTCGTCTCACTTCCTAACTCCTCCTAAAGCTTCTAGGGTCTCTTTTGTCTAAAATAAAATCATCAAAAAAGTTTCATAGCGTTTGGACTTCATTTGGTAATGATTTCCTAGAAAACCAAAACCAGGCAAAAAAAACAACAACTAACACTAGGCACTGGGTTAATAGGTTAGTTTCCAAAAATGATATAAAATAGCATATAATTTCATATAAAGTATCCTAGATTGATAATATAATAGCATGGAACAATAAAAAATTATAGATATATTGGAGACGTATCAACACCCCCAAGCTTATTTCATGCTTGTCCTTGAGTGGGTAAATGATGAAAACAAATTTTTTGATGCGACATGCTACCCAACATGTAATCTCTTTTAGGTATGATCATTGAGAAACGATGAACTAATTTATATTAACATAATAATACCCATGAACATAAACAACGTAATAAATACTTTTCAAAGTCTACGATCCTTAAAGAATGTTATTCCCTATTCATTTTATCATATCAACCATGGCATGAATCCATCTTAATCACATAAGTATAAATCATGAGCACCCCCGTGTTAAACTAGGAAATTGGATCATACTTCTAACGCGCTTCAGCATTTTCAATTTCATGCAATACAAGAGCGTGAACCATGGATATAGCATCTGGGTGGAATAAAGGGGCTCCTCGGATGCCCGAGGTGTGGCATAAAAGATAAAAAGGCATCTATAAAGGCCGAGAACTTAAAGGGGCTCCTCAGATGCCCGGCGTGTGAACTCTTCAGATACACCTCCGCAATCCTCAATATCGGAGATGGGAAGATTTTTTGAACCAGTTTTCAAGGCCAAGTGGCGGAAGACGAAGAACAATTCAGAAGAACCAAGGAGCGTCCCCAACTTGAAGACCGGTTCAGGGGGCTACTGATGGTGTCCTGGACTAGGGGGTACTCACCACGTCGTCTCCCGACTAGTGGGTCGGGCCGAGGACCACCATGATGATTCACTAATGGGCCACTTCGGGCAGCCCATGATGCATACAAGGGAGATTCCACAAGACTTGGCACACAAGACAAGGACTCATCTAAATCCTAGGCCTTTGGTATTATATAAACCGAGGCCAGGCTAGTCAATAGACAATCTCATATTCATTACTACAATCTCGTGGTAGATACCTATACTGTGTACTATCCCCGTATCAATACAATCAAAAGCATGATGTAGGATATTATCTCCTTGAGAGAGCCCGGACCTGGGTAAAATCCTGTGTCCAAGTTATCATGGCTCCAAGACGCCTAGCTTAGGACCCCTACTACGAGATATGCTGGATTTGACAGCGACATTGGTGCTTTCATTGAGAGCATGCTGACAGTCACCACGGTGCGATGGGAATTCAGATCGTCTCCGGCGCGATCCATGCGCCAGAACCGAGCTTTGTCATCGATGTCAGCATCTTCATCGCCGGCACGACTGGTCACCTCAGCTGGACCGAGGACTGTGCTCCGCATTAGATCATCAAGATCAGACAGATACTTTTATCATCATCATCTCTGATCTCTATTAATATCATGAGAAATCATCCATGGAGCTCGGGGGATCAACGTTAACATCGTCCTCACGAGACGGTGCAGTTTTTTCTGGACAACGAATTTGTGTTCGTCGTCCCCACCTCCTCGGACGTCGCTTTGACGATTGCTTCGGTGTAATTGTGCGGAATTGTATCTACAACAACCCTACAAAATTTCATCACGTTCCGATGGAGGAATCTCTGGCAAACTCCAATATACCGGAGCCATGTCGAAAATGGACGAAAATCCGGATGAGTTTAGGGCGAGGTGTCCAGTATCTAGCATAGAGATCCATTGGAAAATCCCACCGTTCATCGGCCTCAGAATTCCTATTCTGATCACCCCTCACAATTTCAGCTCGATCCGACTGTCCATACTCCGGGAAACATCCGATGAGCACAACAAATTTTGGATATATTTTCTGCACGAAAACGAATCAGGCCCGAGTTCATCTTGTTCATGAAAGGGTTGTCAGACGTCCTTTTTGACGGAAATTTTCTCATCATCTCGGTCAGCTAACCAAGAGTTCGGCATCGCGAGGACCGAATAATCATCAAGAAAACCTCGTCATCTGCGGGTTGTTCGGGTCGGGCGCTCCGTTGCTTCATCAAACTAGCATTGACCGCGTCACAAATTCCGACCTGTGTTGGCATCACCGCACCATCGTTTTTTCAAGATGACTTCCACCATGCCGACCTGCTTTGACACGTCGGCTGGCATGGGGCTCTAGCGTCACCTTACTAACCTGCTCCATTACCTCGGCTAGACCCGGGGCTTCGTCATCTCGTCATCAACCTGCTCAGTGGACTTCGGAATCACCAGCCGACCAGCTTTGACACCTCGGCTGGCATGAGACTTTAGCGTCACCAGCCGACCATCTTCAACACCTCGGCTAGCATGAGACTTCGGTGTCACCAGCCGACCTGCTTCGACACCTTGGCTGGATGAGACTTCGACGTCACCAATTGGCCCGCTCCGTCACCTCGGCTAGACCGGGGGCTTTGCCATCTCTTCATCGACCCGCTCTAGGGACTTCGGCCTCACCAGCCGACCAGCTTCGCCATGTTAGCTAGACCAAGGGCTTCGCCTCACCACATCGACTGTGCAGTGTCGCCACTTCGTCAAGCTGAACTCTTCGCTCAGGCACCTCGGTGCCCAGGCCATATTCCTTTCATTATTAAGTTCACTTAAATTAATTAAGTAGAAGAAATTTTTTAATATAGTATTACCTTTATTTGTTATTACTCTTGGCTTGCCCTATATTGTGTGCACATGTAATCGACTTTAGTTGTGTGACGCGGTCACCTTGGCATGCCTACATTATCGTCCCATCTCCATCAACCAAATTGTGACGTCAACATGGTCGACTGATGTGGGGGCTTCGCCATCACGTTGCCGAACTACTCCGTCTCCTCGACTGGACCAGGGGTTTCTCTTCGGCCCTTCGGAAGTGTTGTGTTATCACTTCATCAAGTTGAGCTCTTCGTCGGCTACCTCGTGACCGGTTTGGGGGCCGGGAACTTGACGCACTACAACCTCGTCACATGTCAGACCGAGCACATTAACCAGCTAAGTCGCTTTCATGCTCAACCTTTTTTCAATCTTTAATTCCTATGCGGTTCAACCTAGCATTATATTTGTGTTAAACAAAAAGTTGTTTGTTAAAAAATTAGCTTGTTAATAGTGTTGTTTATTAAAACACTTCTTTTTCCCATGTTAACTAGCGGCTCTTAAACATACCTGAGCCATTTTATAATAAATGTGTTTTCTTCTTGGTCATTACAAAGTCTTTTTCTACTACTCCTTTTTCTGACACTAGTGTGTGGTCAATAGCCGGATAACCCGGTTTCTTTCTAAAGCCATTAGAGTTTAGTTCGCTAAACAGGCCTCGAAGAAACACTCTGCCTTCAAGATATGGAGGTTGAAGCCAAAGGCTGGCCCGATTGGAGTCTGGAGATCGGATGTATCATGTTAAAGCACGATCGAAACACACATTAAAATTTATACCAATTTCAGATTGGCACAATTTTCTTTTATCTAAACATATAGTTTTTTGCATAAGTTTTTTGTTTTTTCCAAGAATAACTCTTGTAGTTCCACGCAAGATGTGTTTCACGCATCGGCAATATTACAGGGGGTCTGCTGTTAGCACCGAACCCACCAAACACCGAGGTACTCCATGCAGTCCTTGGCAAAATGTCCTCGGTATTTCGCATTTATATGCATTGATTTCGAGTTGTGTCTTTGGTCTATAGCTGGATTGCCTGGCTCCTGTGCTTACCCCTTATGTTTCCGCTTTGTTCGGCTACGGCGTAAAGGGAGAACCACTATGATTGTCACTTCCGGTTTAACTGGTTAAGTGCCTTAGTTGGAGAAAGCCGAAAGCTGACTGTCACAACAAGCGTAAATCGGTCAGCGAACTGCAGGCGGTGTTCAACCAAATATAGCCGATTGAGGTTATCCGAGTAAAATGAAGGGCCTTTCTTTCTTGAAAAGGCCAAGTAGTGGGTGGTTCAACCTCAAATAATTCGAGGAGTCGACGTATACCAGGGGATATTAAGTTTCCCACAAACATATGCTCCTTGACTAAGTGAAAGTTATAAGGCCTGAATATCTGATTGCCTCGTTTCCACTAACACAACCGCCTCCGGGCACCGAGACGTCGACTAAGAGTTGTCTTGTTTGCATGGAAACACCCCGCGTAGCATCTACAAAGGGGTGGAAGCCGACGATAGGTCACTTTCAAGTTATAAATAGTTGCAACGGAGTCAAAATAAACCATACCAAGTGTTCCTTGTGTCACATCGGGATTCCTGGAGAGCCCAACATATCATCAACGTTTTGTATTTAATATGTGAAAGCTGCCTTCCGTAGTGATCATTATAAAGCCATACATATACATCAATTTGACTTAAGATTTTGACCAAGCTGGGTTGCCTGGCTCCTGTGCTTACCCCCTACGTTCCCGATTGTTCGGCTAGGTGGTAAAGGGAGCACCTCTATGATTGTTACTTCCGGGTCATCCGGGTTAGTACCTCGGACTGGGTGAAGCCGAAATCTAGCCGTGTTAAGAATATAATTGGTCGGCAACAATGGAAGTGAAAATTTCGGTTCATTAAAGACCATAGAGTTCGGGAACAATCCCTGGGCTAAATCTTCAATTTTTTCTTCCCACATTGATCGGAGTTGAGGTTTTGTGATCATGGTTAACATGATATCCTGGGAAAAGGAACTTATAAATAAACCATTTTTCCCAACAGATGTTTCTTACATTAAAAAGTAATATAACATATCTCTCTGTGTACCTTTGTTTAGAAAACCGTATGGCCAGATTGCCTTGTTTGCCGTAAATCTTTGCCTTTATAAAGGCTTTATAAATTAGGACAAACAATCTTTGGCTACTGGTTGAGGAGGTTGAAGCTGATGGTTGGTCAATAGAGTGTTGTACAATGCGGATCCGAGAATTAATGATGTAAAATACTTGGATACATAGAATCATTACACATAAATTGTGTCAAACAAATATCGATCCTTAATTCAACCACCCGTGCCCAAATTAAGGCTCAAGGGCTATTGCATTGCCTATTAAATGCAGCAAAATAAAAGTGCAATATGGTTTCCGAGGAGATTTGATCCTCAGGTTGGTCGGCCGCACCCTGCCTGAGTCTCGGGAACTACTGTGCACCGTGTTTATGTCCCTAACGTATGCTACCGAGCAAGAACTTGATCGTTAGGCCAATTTTGCAAATCAACCTAAGTCTTAGGGAATACTAGGATGAGTGGTTTTATTTTGATTATTATATTTTCCTTGAGGTGCATCTCAGGTTATAGACCGACACATACCTTTAGGGCTACCAGCTATAAATCTCGGTAGTAAATAAATTGCAGTGATCGGAAATTAGTTCCACAAAAAATCAGCCCACTGCCGAGGTGGTGCACTATTTCTGAAGTAGTCCGGTGTAAAGCTAGGATGCAGGTGGTTGGATCAATAGAGGGCATTGCCGGCATTAAGCATGACCGAACATGTTCAACCTTTTCAAAGACCGATGTAATCTATGACACCTCAGATGCCGACCAGCGTTGGAGCTCGGCCGCACAAAACTGTTGGGGAACATTGCATGGGAAACAAAAAATTTCCTACGCACATGCATATCTATCCATGGTGATGAGCATCTATGAGAGGGAGAGTGGATCTACGTACCCTTGTAGATCGCTAAGCGAGAAGCGTTAATAAACGCGGTTGGTGTAGTAGAATGTCTTTGCGATCCAAATTGCCGTGCGTCCCGCGATCCAATCACGATTTGTCCCGCGATCCAATCACGATCCGTCCTGCGATCCAATCACGATCCGTCCCACGAACTTGATCACGATCCGTCCCATGAACTTGATCACGATTGTTGGGGATATAACCCCGCAATATGACCCGCCTTAGAGGCTCCGGTTCATATTGATGACTTGTAAGCCGGCCCATGGGTGAGCCGTAAGACTGGTGACCCAGGAAGATAGACGGCTTAAGATGTGGGCCGCATGATGGCCCGGACGTAGAAGACCCGGGTGTGTAAGCCGCCTCAAGGACAGCTTGGACAGAAAGATAGAAAGAGACTCGGAGTCACAAGAAGACTCGGATAGATAATTGTAAAGACCCGATGGTCCTGACCTCCTATATAAAGGCAGACCCGGGGCGACTCAGAGGATAGGTTATCAAGGACTAGGTCAAGCTTCTAGCTCCTTGTAATCGATACACAAGCAATACAAACACAAGCAGGACGTAGGCTATTACCTCGACTTGAGGGGCCAAACCTGGGTAAATCCGTGTCTTTCGTCCCGATCAACCCCTTTGAGTCCACCCCATTAGCGATGGCCTCGAATCCAAGTCCGTTCACCCGGACATCTGCCGTGATAAATCCACGACAGTTGGCGCCCACCTTGGGGCTTGCGCTTGGTGGTGTTGAGTTCTCAAAGGGCTCTCTCCCAGGGCTCGAGGGATACGTGGTTGGAAGGATGAGCAAGAGTCACCGCGGCCGGCTCTACATCGACGACACCGGCTGGGGGCTTGATGCTGATTCTGTGGAGTATGGATTCTGGGTTCCGTTTGGCAGGATCCAGGTTTTCATTGGAATGGTTGATGGATCTACACCCGGGCCGGACATCTGCACCAACATTGTTGAGCCGGCTCGGCGTCTCCAATCTGCGAGTGATGTGCGGCCTGCCCATGCCCATCCAGGTCAAAATCATGTTCTCATGGGCTTCACTCAAGGTATGGATCTGGAAGCGTCCGGGTCACAGGGAACTCTTGTTTGCTCGGAAGACGAGTCCTCCAGTGGGAAGACAGAGTCAGTGTATCGGCTCAGTAACGGTGGCCTTGGGGGCTACTACGACACTTGTTCTGAGGTAGAGGGATTTGAGTCGGATGCTCTGAGACCCCCGGTTCATGCGGCGGTGTTCATGGCGGGATCGGCTCCTGCCGCCGGTCACACAGCTACGGGAGCCGCCGCAACGGGTGATAGCCCGCCGCCGGCGGCTCAGGTTCTAGTGGAATTGATGGACGAGCTTACAGCTCTCATGGCCACGGAAGTCACACCGGATAATCAAGCAGCCTGGAATCTAGAGGTGGCATGGATCAAGGGCCGGATGGCAGAGGAACGACAAAGGATGGCTGAGCTGAAGATCCGGATGGAGGAAGAAGCGGAGCGTATCAAGGCAGATGCTTTCCATCTAGAGCTGGAACAAAGGTTAGTAGCTGCAATGCACCGGAGGAGGCATCAATCCCGTCTGCCAGAACATTACGAAGCAAGGAACCTGTTTAATACCCTTGGTGCGGGGCGGGTTACGGGCGCGCCGAAAAGCCGCCCGATGGAACGTCCGGCAACTCATCCACCCTAGCATAACCAAACTTCACCTAGAGCTTTTCCGACACCGGTGGGTCATTACTCTAACCCAGCCGAGAACATGGTGGCGGCGGCCACCCGGCTTGGGACGATTCCCATCCTAGATGGAGCACCCTTTGCGGAGGACGTGCGAAACGCCATTGGATATTTACAGACGACCATGGACCAACAAGAGAGATATGCTCACAACCGGAGCCGAGTTCACTCTACCCCCCTCCCAGTCGAAGTTTCAGCCGGCGCTACGAGTCGCCGGCGTGTTCCAGCAGTCATCCACGTCGGGGACCACCGGAGGACGAGCAGGCGGCTCTAGATGCACAAGCCCTCGCGGACCGGGTAAGGAACAGGCGAGAGGCGGAGGCAGCATCAACCTGTCCAGAGCCGGTGCTTTCCGTCTCAATGGGAATAGTTAGTACCAGAGCCGTAGGGGTGCCATGTTTAACTCCGGCTCTAAGAAGTGAACGACCACTGAAAGATTTTTAGGGGCCTCGAAAAGTTCCGAATTACATAGCTGATCTACCCCCTGAGGCTTGGGTTGAGAGTTATGAGCTGGCCATGGAGATGTTGGACGTCAGTGAGGCGGTATGTGCAAAATATTTCATCATGATGCTTGAGGGTCCGGCTCGCACATGGTTGAAAGGTCTGCCGCCTAACACGATAAGTTCATGGGCGGAGCTGAGAGCGAAGTTTATTAAGAATTTTCAGGGGACCTGTAAGCAACCTATAACCATTGTAGACTTGGACCATTGTGTTCAATAGGAAAATGAGTCAGCCCATCATTGGGTCCGGCGGGTGTCGACCATTATTCACTCTTCAGAGCAGATCACGGCGGCTCAAGCGGTGCTTATTCTGGCAAAGAACTGTCATTTTGTTCCATTGAAACAGAAGCTCGGTCGGCTCAAGCGCACGTGTCAGGATATGGGAGAGCTCATGACGGCCCTGACAAAGTATGCCGACTCACATAACACCAAGGATCCAAGCTTGGATGATGAGAAAGCCAATCAAGGGAAGAAGAACAATCAAGGCAAAGGCTTTGTGAGCAATGGGAATCAGAATAAACGGAAGAACGCAGATGGCGGGTCAGAGCTAGTGGAAAACACCAACACAGAACAGAACCATCCCAAGGGGAATGGAAAATTCAGGCTGTTTCACCAAAGGAACAAAGGTCCTTTCAATTTAGAAGAAGTGCTTAAGAAACCTTCTCCGGAGCACGGCATGCCTGATAAGCCGGCGTTACATGCGTGGGGTGATTGCTTTATCATGCAGAGATTCAAAAACCAGCATTCCCAACCACGCAATAACCAGGGCGGTGGCCCGCCTGGCGGCTCAGGGCACGGCGGATCAGGGGCTGGATTTGGCACCGGCGATTCAGGAGCCGGGCATGAATGACCAAGGGGGGCACCAACAGCATCCTGGCAACAACAGCAATAACAACAATCAGCAGCAGCAGCAACGCAATCAATCCGGGTTTCAGAGTAACCCGAAGCAGCTCAGTTCTGGACAGTATCACGTGTTCATGACCGGTCACAGTAAACGAGACGAGAAGTTGCGGAGGCGAGCGGTTAATGCGGTTGCTCCGGCTCTCCCGCGGTACTTACCATGGTCTGAGTATGACATAATGTGGAGCCGGGAGGATCACCCGCCGCGGATAGGTGACCCGGGCCGGCTGGCTTTAGTTGTGGCCCCTCAGGTGAATGGCTATGTGGTGAACAAGGTGCTCATGTACGGAGGCAGCAGTATCAACATCCTTTATTATGACACTTTCCGGCGGATGAAGTTGCTTGACAAAGACCTTAAACCTTCATCATCTTTCATGGTGTGGTCCCGGGTAAGTCGGCATACCCGATGGGCTGGATTTCTTTGGAAGTGGCTTTTGGCGATGAGTATAATTACAGGGTGGAGTCCTTGTGGTTTGAGGTGGTTAAAATCAGAAGTCCCTATAATGCACTGTTTGGGAGGCCGGCTTATGCCAAATTTATGGCTAGGCCTTGCTATGTTTATTTACAACTCAAAATACCCGGCTTAAATGGTACAATTACCGTTCAAGGTAATCGGAAAACGGCTCTCGAGTGTGAGGAAGGAGATGCGGCGTATGCAGAGTCTAGTTGTGCCCAGGAGGAGCTGAAGTTCTACGAGGAGAATGTTGACCCGGAGGATATGACCCCGCTGAAGAAGCCTACTACGGAAGTTGAGCCGCCACTCAAGTTTTCAGCGGATGATACCAAGGCAGTAGATTTCAATCCGGGCGACTCATCCAAGCAGTTCATCATTGGGGCTCAAATGTATCCCAAATAGGAAAGCACACTCATCGAATTCATCCGTGAGAATCGGGACATCTTTGCATGGAAGCCTTCTAACATGCCGGGTGTACCGAGAGAGTTCGCTGAGCACAACCTTAATGTGGATCCGAAGTTTAAGCCGATTAAACAGTTTCTACGACGGTTCAACGAAGAGAGACGTAAAGCCATTGGGGAGGAAGTTGCCCGGCTATTGGCTGCAGGCTTTATAGTGGAAGTTTTTCACCCGGAGTGGTTGGCTAACCCGGTGCTAGTGCTCAAAAAGAACGGTACCTGGCGTATGTGTATAGATTACACGGACCTTAACAAGGCTTGCCCGGCTGACCCTTTTGCACTCCCTCGTATCAATCAGATTATTGATGCTACAGCCGGGTGTGAAAGTTTATGCTTCCTGGATGCATATTCAGGTTATCATCAGATCAAGATGGCAATGAAAGATCAGGAGAAGACGGCGTTTATTACACCCTTTGGGGCGTTCTGCTACGTCTCCATGCCTTTCAGGCTCAAGAGTGCCCATGCGACTTACCAACGATGTGTGTAGAACTGCCTTCATAGTCAGATTGGCCGAAATGTTCATGCTTACGTAGACGACATTGTGGTTAAATCCAGAAAGAAAGAAACTCTCCTAGAGGATCTGAAGGAAACTTTTGACAATCTTCGGGTCTACAAGATGATGCTTAACCCGACGAAGACGGATTACTGCGTTGAGCCGGTTCATAAGCCGGCTTGGGGAGAAGGCCATTCCCTTATACCAGATGATGAAGAAGACAGACAAGTTTAAGTGGAGCAAGGCAGCGGCTGAAGCACTTGAAGCTCTTAAAAAACAGTTGACTGAGCCGCCAGTGTTAGCCGCTTCGGTTCAGGAAGAGCCGTTGCTCCTTTATGTGGCGGCTAACAACAAAGCGGTCAGTGTAGCAATTGTGGTTGAGCGCAAGGAGGGAAGGAATATCATGTGCAAAGGCCGATTTATTACATCAATGAAGTTTTGGCAGAGTCTAAGCAGAGGTATCCGCATTGGTAGAAGCTGGTATACAGAGTTTTCATGGCTAACCGCAAGTTAAAACACTGCTTTTTGGGGCACCAGATAAACGTGGTCAGTTCTGCCCCGTTGGGAGATATCATTCAAAATAGAGAAGCCACAGGGAGGATTGCCAAGTGGGCCTTAGAGCTGGGTCCTCTTAACATCAAATATGTTCCTCGTACAGCAATAAAGTCTCATGATTTTGTGGATTTCATAAATGATTGGATAGAATGTCAAGCTCCCGAAGAGAAGCCGGATAACACATATTGGATTATACACTTTGATGGGTCCAAGCAGCTAGAGGGGTCCGGTGCAGGGGTTGTTCTCACCTCCCCGAAGGGTGACAAGTTTTGTTATGTGCTTCGGTTAATGTTTCCTTGTACTAATAATGCAGCTGAGTATGAGGCACTGCTCCATGGTCTCAGAGTCGCTAAAGAGATGAACTTAAGCTGGGTCAGATGTTTAGGCAACTCAGATCTTGTGGCTCAACAAGTTTCAGGTACTTGGGACTCCAAGGATCCGTGGATGGCGGCTTATCCACAGGCGGTTGATATCATTGCCAGTCACTTCAAGGGGTACCGGGTGGATCATATTGATCGTCACAGGAATGAGGCGGCTGATGCCTTATCATGGTTAGGTTCTCAACGAAAGCCGGTACCACCTAATGTTTTTCTGGACGTATTGCATCATCCGACTATCAAGATACCCTCTGAGGAGGATCTGGCTATTCCTGACCCGGAGGCGGAATTGGTGGCGGCTCTGCATGCTATCCCAAACTGGACTATTCCTTATTTGGCGTATCTGACACGCGGCGAGTTGCCTTAGGAGGAGGATCTGGCCAGGAAGATCACCCAGCATTCTAAGTCTATGACGATTATCAATGGTGAGTTACATAAGTGTAGTGTGACGGGTGTCTTTCAGCGCTGCATCTCACCGGAGGAGGGCCGACAGATCTTGAGTGAAATTCATGCTGGCGACTGTGGACATCATGCCGGGTCAAAATCTTTAGTGGCCAAGGCTTTTCGACATGGGTTTTTCTGGTTGACGGCTCACAAGGATGCAGAAGACTTAGTCCATAAGTGTGACGGTTGTCAGAAGTTTGGCCAGCGTGCTCACGTTCCGGCTCAAGAGTTGAGGATGATACCAATCACTTGGCCGTTTGCGGTCTGGGGGCTTGATATGGTAGGACCTTTCAAGAGATCTAAGGATAAGAAAACACACCTTGTGGTGGCGATTAATAAATTTACTAAGTGGGTAGAGGCAGAGCCGGTCAGCAAATGTGACGCGGCTACAGCGGTTCAATTTATTAAGAAGCTGATCTATCGCTTTGGTTACCCGCACAGTGTCATTATGGACAATGGAACAAATCTATCCAAAGGAGCTATGAAAGCGTTCTGTGAAAAGGAGCATATCCGGCTTGATGTTTCAGCCGTGGCACATCCACAATCTAATGGTCAGGCGGAGCGAGCCAATCAGGAAATTTTAAGAGGAGTCAAACCACGACTCATGGTTCCTTTGAAGCGGACACCCGGATGTTGGGTTGAGGAGTTGCCTTCCGTCTTATGGAGCATCAGAACTACCCCTAACAGATCTACAGGTTTCACGCCTTTCTTCATGGTGTATGGTGCTGAGGCGGTTCTACCCAGCGATATCCGGCATGACTCACCAAGGGTAGCGGCTTATGTTGAGATGGAAAATGAGGTAGCACGCCAAGATGCGTTGGACCCCTTGGATGAAGCACGAGAGTTAGCAGCAGCCAGGTCGGCAATTTATCAACAAGACCTGCGACGCTATCATAGCCGTAGGGTGAAGACCCGCACATTCCAGGAAGGTGACCTGGTGCTCCGGTTGATTCAAGACCAATCTGGAATGCATAAGTTATCTCCACCATGGGAGGGGCCTTTTGTGATCAGCAGAAACCTTAACAATGGGTCATATTACCTCATTGATATCCGAGATGAGTCGGAAACCGCGGGTCAAGAGACGTTGCGGCCACGGAATATCGCGCATCTTCGACCATACTTTACTTAGCAGGCGTTGAAAGCCGCTATCATTGTGTATATCATGTTTACATGAGTAAAAGCTAGCATCACCGCAAAGACTGGGGCCTCTGCTCTTATGTATATCTTTGTGCAATCAAGATGAAATTTTACGGCTCAAAAATTTGAGTTGAAGTGGTTTGTTCGCCATCAAAACGGCTGATCTATCATCCGGCTCTATGCCCTATCAAGCGTTGTTGCAGGGAGGCTTCTTGCCTTCGGGTATAGCTTACATCTCCCCTGCACAGTCTGCTTTTACGCCGTTGCAAGGAGGCTTCTTGCCTTCGGGTATAGCTTACATCTCCCTTGCATAGCCGGTGTTATGACCAATTAAGCACTGTTGCAAAGAGGCTTCTTGCCTTCAGGTATAGCTTACATCTCCTTTGCACAGCCAACTGTTATTAAACTGTTGCAAGGAGGCTTCTTGCCTTCGGGTATAGCTTACATCTCCCTTGCACAGTTGGCTTTATACCCTATCAAGCGGTTGCAGGGAGACTTCTTGCCTTCGGGTATAGCTTACATCTCCCCTGCACAGTCTGCTTTTACGCTGTTGCAAGGAGGCTTCTTGCCTTCGGGTATAGCTTACATCTCCCTTGCACAGCCGACATTATGCCCAATTAAGCACTGTTGCAAAGAGGCTTCTTGCCTTCGGGTATAGCTTACATCTCCTTTGCACAACCAGCTGTTATTAAACTGTTGCAAGGAGGCTTCTTGCCTTCGGGTATAGCTTACATCTCCCTTGCACAGTTGGCTTTATGCCTAGTTTGGTTACATGAAGCGCTGTTGTTGATGGAGGCTTCTTACCTTTGGTATAGCTTACATGACCCTAAGACAACAACGTGTACACCAAATTCCAGTTGCTTATCAACTGCGGCCATCGAAGGGGGCTTCTTACCGACGGGTATCGCTTATCTCACCCTAATGGCCGGCTTTATGCCACTTCCGGTTACTTATTAACCGCGGTTGTCGAAGGGGGCTTCTTACTGACGGGTTCGCTTATCTCACCCTAATAACCGGCGTTTACGCCAAAACTCAGTTGCCTATCAACTGTAGCTGTTGAAAGAGGCTTCTTGCCTTCGGGTATAGCTTACATCTCCTTTCAAACAGCCGGCTTTATGCCGTCTCAGGCTAATTATTAGTCGCGGCTATCGATGGAGGCTTCTTTCCTTGGGGTATAGCTTACATCTCCGATCGACAACCGGCGTTCGCGCATACAACATTTGCTGTTAAAAGGAGGCTTCTTACCGTCAGGTATAGCTTACATTACCCTTCATACAGCCGGCTTTAGGCCGCTTCTGGTTCGTCAATAGCCACTGTTGTCGATAGAGGCTTCTTACCATCAGGTATAGCTTACATTATCCTAAGACAACTGGCTCCTTAATGGATTCATCCGACAAGAGCCGGAGCCATGTTGCTCCAGTTGACAAAATTCAAGTTTTCAAAGATATTATCTGGCTCTAATCTTCTGGAGAAGGAATGATGTCTTTAAAGACAAACACCCCTCATCAGAAAAGCTCAAGGTATATTTATGCAAAGGAGCGATCAATCAATGGAGAGCCGACAACACATCAAATTGAAACACAGAGAGACGGAAAGTATACACAAAGAGATGGAAATATATACAGCCGACACTATCTTTAGAACGGCAGAGTCATCCTTAAGCTATTACAAAAATTGCTCTCAGAAGGAGCAAAGGCATTACCAAGTTTCTACCGCCCACGGCGGGTCATTGCATGAGCCATCGCTCAGAAGGTTACAAAATGCAAAGTCAGACGGCTGGATCATCCTGCTCCGGCTCTTCTACTGGCTTCATATGGAGAGTTTCCAAATCCTAGTTGCAGTCAGCCAGCGCGGCGAAGGACCCTTCTTAAAAAAAGGGAGACGTGTTGAGATCATTAGGAAAGAGTTCCTTACTGTGGGCGGGTGTTAGAGATTTCCACTCGTAGAGAGGCCCGCGGATCCTCTTATCCTCGCCATCATAAGCTGCCTGGTAGACATGTAAGTTGGCTTCATCTGCAAGTACAGACGCCAAGAAGCGGGAGTCCTTGACACACTGGATGTAGTCCACCTCTGTGAATTCTGAGCCGTCGTCTTTCTTCGTTGGATAGCCATCTATCATTTCAGCCGGCGTAAGGTCAGGGGCGAAGGCCAGAGCCCGGCTCAATCCGGCGACTGCTCCTTGACGAAAATCTAATTTCTTCAGTTCTTCAATCTGTTTTGGCATGGTGGAGAAGAATTCCAAGACCCCTTTCAGAGCGGTGGGGATCTTCTCCTTATATTGAACACACTTGATCGTGAAGATGGCACCACAGTATAGTTGTTCCGCAAAGGTGTAGATGACCGTCAGTGGCAGAAGGCTATCAGAAGCCAACTGCCGGCTCCTAGGACCTGGATAAGCCGGATAAAGCTAATGAGTCGCCAGTTTTTCAATAGCAATGTTAAAATACAAAGTAAAATAGAAGCTTACCAAATGGGGCGGCTAACATCTTTGCTATGTGCCGCTTCAGGCCTTGGAGTTCCTCCGCCACAGCTATAAGCCGCTGGTCGGCGTCGTCCACCTGTTTGGTCAGAGCGGCCTTTTCAGATTCTGCCGTCTCTTTCAAAGAGGTAAGCTCAGCAGTGGCATTGGCCAGCTCCTCAGAGAGAAGCCGACACTTTTCGTCAGCAATGCTTCGGGCTTCTTGCTGAGCCGCCAAGTTGGCCTTCAGATCCGTCAACTGAGACCCGACTTCGTTTAAGGCTTCCTATAACACATCAAATACAGGATAAGTCGCCAAAATGTAGGACGAGTGCTATAAGCGAATTTCTGCAAGTCTCAAACAAATTGCAAGCAATATATTTTACACTTGGGGGCTAATGTATATTTGCTTTTTCAGTATGCAGTACATTTCTGGGTCATCTCCTTCGAAGTTAATCCGGAACTTAGGGGCTACACTATGGCTCTTCAAAGACTACTACTGATGAAAGATCCGACTCAATTTTTTCAAAGTTGACTCGGCCCTTGGGGGCTACATTTTGGCTCTTCAAAGACTACTTCTGATGGAAGATCCGACTCAATTTTTTCAAAGTTGACTCGGCTCTTGGGGGCTACGATTAGATCTTCAAGCTGTCTACATTAAAGACCCGACTCAAATAAAATCTGAGACGGCCCTTGGAGGCTATGATTGGCGGTTCACTTTATCTACAGTACTAAGCTAAAGTAATTCTAAGTGAATTTGGCATGACAATATCTACAGAGGTCACAGAAAGACCCGGTTCAACTATCAACTAGATTAAACCGGCTCTTGGGGGCTAAGTAAGGATATGGTAAGAAGGAAAGGTACCTCATATTTGGTTTTCATCAAAGTCACCGGCCGAAGCTCCAAGTCACGGCTAGTATTTAGCCGATTCATATATCCGGCATGGAGCTCATCAGCTGTCATCTTCTCGTATGAAGAATCAAAGTTTAATTTCCTCGAGGCGTCTAACGGTTCGGTATGTTTAGTCAGCACATGAGCCGGAGGCGTCTGCTGAGCTGACCCGGTGATGACAACGTTCGGGGTTGCAGGAGTTTTTGCAGGAGTCGGCGGCTTGGAAGGAGCTCCGGGAGGACTTTCCATAATGACATCTTCAGTGGCCGGCTCCGTAGAGGCAGCCGGTGGAGTTGCTTCCGGGTGAACCTCCTCCGGGTGTTCGATTTCCTGGTCTTGGATGACAGGGCCGGGGGAGGTCTTGTTGGTATTATGATGCTTCGCTTGAGCACTGCAAAATGGAAAGAGCAGCATTTGAAGAGGTTACTATCATATTAAGAGCCGGAGATCCAGATGCCATGATAAAGAATACTTACAGCGGATTGATCTTGGGCGATGGTAGAGCCGACGCTGAAGAGTCACCAGAGGATGGGGTTTTCTAAAAGAATGAAACAGGAAAAATGAGAAAGAATCAAGATTACAAAGGAGAGACAAAGAAAAGTAGAGACGTAAACCTCCGCGGGGTGCTTCTTTGGGAGCCGGAGAGTTTGGTAACCCGGACACGAGCTGAGTAGAGCCGGTACTCCGAGTCTGTCGACGCTCGGCCTGCTGTTACTTTTTCAAAAGAAAGTCGGGAGCCAGGTAAGCTAGAGGATGAGAAAGAGGAACTTTTCGGATAACTCGCCGCGGCTTTCTGGGGACAAAACGTTCTGAGTCAGAAGAAATATAAGTTACCTTGGGAGCATCAGCATGGCTGGTTTCCACTTCATCCTGCGAATACAATAAACATTAATAACAAGCAGAGGGGGCAAAGGGTCAAGTAGGCAAATCAAGACTTACCTCTGGGTCGGACGACGGAGGCGGCTCAAGCTAGTTTTCCTGTGGAGCGCTCTTCTTTGGCTTCTTGCCCGCAGTTTTCTTTTTGGCCTTCTTTGGAGGAGGGACATACTCCTTCTTCCAGAAGTCTGAGTCAGCCTAGAAAAGTGACCCGAAAAAAGGGGAATGAATCAGCAAGTTACAAGCAACATACAAGAGACGGACGTGAAGAGATCAACTTACGTCTGGAGCGGGGTTAGTGACGTAGAAAGGCGCCAGCCCGGTGGTGCTACAGGAGCTGGAGGCTTCGTGAACAAAACTCCGGACGGTCATGGCGATATCATCCTATATCAAGGTCGATTTGCTGAAGCACAAGGAGCTATCATACTTTCCTTTGTACTCGCACATTAGTCGGCCCCTGCGGCTTAAGGGCATGATCCGCCAAGAAACCCAGCAGCGGATCAGATCTATTCCTGTTAATCCGTTGGCCATGAGCGCCTTGAGCCTGGCGTGAGCCGGTTCAAACTTGGCGCGTTCTGATACTGAGAGCTGGCCCGAAAGTTCTGAATCTGTCTTGAGCCGGGAAGCACGATAACCCGGCAAGGGACATTCACCCTCAGGAGAAGTATCCTTGCAGTAGAACTAGGTTTTATTCAAGTCCTTTGGGTGACTCGGAATCCTCATAGCCGGGAAGGTAATGTCTCTACGCCGCTGAATAGAAATCCCTCCAAGATCCAGACTCGGACCGCCCTTGACCTCAGTTTGGCGGTTGGCATAGAAGAACTCCCGAAAGAAACCAACAGACGCTCTAGACTGCAAAAAAGCTTCGCAGAGAACTTGGAAGTTACATATATTCGAGATAGAGTTGGGGGCCAAGTCTTGAGGGTGCAGCTTATACAAATGAAGAACGTCCCAGAAAAATTTAGAGCCAGGCGGCACGAACCCTCGCTCAATGTGGTTGATGAAAACGACTACTTCTCCTTTCTTGGGTGCAGGCCGGGTCTCATTACCCGGAGCCCGCTAGTGAAGAACCTCTTTGGGAGGGAGAGTGTCCGCTTCGACAAGATCTGCTAAATATTCTTCCGTGACGCAGGAGCCAACCCAGTTGCATGAGTTGGACCGACGAGACATGGCGGCAGCTTAACTACTGTACAAAGGAGATAAAGACGGCAAGTCAAGAACAAGCAAGAATCTACGGCGGCTTACAATTTTAAGGACTCTACGATATCATGCTTCCGTCCGGGTGACAAGAGCCAGACGTGGCTTAGCGACTCATCCAGGGAAAGGAAGATTGAAAATCGGCTAAGTCCTAAAAAACAGATTCCGCAAACTATTGCTATGGCTACGGATCTAGAAAAACGGAGGAAAAGATTTTATCCCGACCTAGCGACGAACAGCAGAAGGAAAGAAATGGACCGCAACCATCGTGGTTCACGCATTACGTGCGGCCGGCCCACGCGGGGCGGCGGAGCGAGCGCATGTTCTAAAAACGCCTACGGCGTCGGGGTATACCCGCAGGCGGGGGCGCTGGAGCCCGAGCGGCGGTGGCAGAGGTCCCGGTGAAAACCCTAGTATGACGGTGGGGATCTAGAAAACAGGAGAACTCACCTGAGAAGGCGCGGTGGAGGCGGAAGAATCTCTGGTACGTTCAGGGTGATGCAACGGCCAAGTTGGGGACGACGTACGGACGGCGCCGGAGCAAAGCTCGAAGATGCTGGGGCGATGACAGGAAGAAGAAGAAGAAGAGGCACGAGCTGGAGGATGAAAAGCTTCGACCCGCACGAGTCATATTTAAAGAAGGAACGAGGAAGGCGCGAAAATCCAGGCGACGACAATGTTTGACCGAGGCGGACGCCTCGATTCTCGGGATGATAGTTAATGAAAGATTCGGTGATACGTCAGCAGATCTCATGACGTCACGCTGGGTCATTTCCGGGCGGCTCGCCAAAATCAAAAGATAAGGATGAAGTGAGCAAGCTCAATTCAACCTGGGGCCTAATGTTGGGGATATAACCCCGCAATATGACCCGTCCTAGAGGCTCCGGTTCATATTGATGACTTGTAAGCCGGCCCATGGGTGAGCCGTAAGACTGGTGGCCCAGGAAGATAGACGGCTTAAGATGTGGGCCGCATGATGGCCCGGACGTAGAAGACCCGGGTGTGTAAGCCGCCTCAAGGACAACTTGGACAGAAAGATAGAAAGAGACTCAGAGTCACAAGAAGACCCGGATAGATAATTGTAAAGACCCGGTGGTCCTGACCTCCTATATAAAGGCAGACCCGGGGCGACTTAGAGGATAGGTTATCGAGAACTAGGTCAAGCTTCTAGCTCCTTGTAATCGATACACAAGCAATACAAACACAAGCAGGACGTATGCTATTACCTCGACTGGAGGGGCCGAACCTGGGTAAATCCGTGTCTTTCGTCCCGATCAACCCCTTTTGAGTCCACCCCATTAGCGATGGCCTCGAATCCAAGTCCGTTCACCCAGACATCTGCCGTGATAAATCCACGATAACGATCCTTCCGATCTAGCACCAAACGGACGGCACCTCCGCGTTCAGCACACGTACAGCTTGATGACGATCTCCACCGTCTTGATCCAGCAAGAAGGACTAGAGAGGAAGAAGAGTTCTCCGGCAGCGTGATGGCGCTCCGGCTATGGTGGTGGAGCTATTCCGGCAGGGCTTCGCCTAAGCACTGCAGAAATCCGATCTAGAGGAGAAACTATGCACTGGAGGAACGGGTAGCACGTGGCTGTAAAAACTAGTGCAAAACCCTAAAATCCACCAGTATATTGTTGGGGAACGTCGCATGGGAAACAAAAAATTTCCTACGCACACGCAAACCTATCCATGGTGATGAGCATCTACGAGAGGGAGAGTGGATCTACGTACCCTTGTAGATCGCTAAGCGGGAAGCGTTAAGAAACGCGGTTGGTGTAGTCGAACTTCTTCGCGATCCAAATCGCCGAGCGTCCCGCGATCCAATCACGAACCGTCCCGCGAACACATCATGATCCGTCCTGTGAACTCATCACGATCTGTCTCACGATCTTGATCACGATCTGTCCCGCGAACTCATCACGATCCGTTCCGTGATCACATCACGAACCGTCTCGCGATCTCGATCACGGTCCTTCCGATCTAGCGCCGAACGGACGGCACCTCCGCGGTCAGCACACGTGCAGCTTGATGACGATCTCCACCGTCTCGATCCAGCAAGAGGAGGTGGTGAGGAGAGAGAGTTCACCGGCAGCGTGACGGCGCTCCGGTGATGGTGGTGGAGCAATTCCGGCAGGGCTTCGCCTAAGCGCTGCAGAAAACCGATCTAGAGGAGAAACTATGCACCGGTGTAACGAGTATCACGTGGCCGGAAATTCTGTCCAAAAACCACCCAATCCACTAGTATATATAGGAGGAGAGGAGAGAAGAGGCAGCCAAGGCCTTTGGGTCGGCTGAAATAGGAGGTGGGAAGCAATCCTACTTCACCTCCAATCCTAGTTGGAGTAGGATTGCCTCCTATTGGTTGATTTTCCACTTTTTGCTTTAGGACTTTCTCTCCTGCGCCATGGGCCTTTGTGGCTGGTTTCCCAGCCCACTAAGGGCTGGTTATTATTCTCCCACAGACCATGGACCTCTTGGGGTCGAAATACCCATCCCGGAGGCCTCCCGATACACTACCGGCACTCCGGGTACACTACCGATGAGCCCGAAACTTTTCCGGAAACCAAACTGGGACTTCCTATATATGAATCTTTACCTCGGGACCATTCCGTAGATCCTCGTGACATCCGAGATCTCATCTGGGAATCCGAACAAACTTCAGTCACCACCATACATAACTCTACACTACCGAAATGTCACCGAACCTTAAGTGTGCAGACCCTGCGGGTTCGAGAACTATGTAGACATGACCGAGACACCTCTACGGTCAATAACCAATGGCGGGACCTAGACATCCACATTGGTTTCTACATATTCTACGAAGATCTTTATCGTTCGAACCTCTATGTCAAGGATTCAGTTAATCCCGTATAACGTTCCCTTTGTTCTTCGGTATGTTACTTGCCCGAGATTCGATCGTCGATATCTCCATACCTAGTTCAACCTCGTTACTGGCAAGTCTCTTTACTCATTCCGTAATACAAGATCCCGCAACTAACAATTAGTCACATTGCTTGCAAGGCTTATTATGATGTTGCATTACCGAGTGGGCCCCGAGATACCTCTCCGTCACGCGGAGTAACAAATCCCAGTCTCGATCCATGCCAACTCAACAGACACCATCGGAGATACCTGTAGAGCACCTTTATAGTCACCCAGTTACGTTGCGATGTTTGATACACACAAGTCACTCCTCCGATATCTGTGAGTTGCATGATCTCATAGTCATAGGAACACATACTTGACATGCGGAAAACAGTAGCAATAAACTGACACGATCATATGCTACGTTTGCAGTTTGGGTCTTGTCCATCACATCATTGTCCTAATGATGTGACCCTGTTATCAAATGACATCTCATGTCCATGGCTAGGAAACCTTAACCATCTTTTGATCAACGAGCTAGTCTATTAGAGGCATACTAGGGACATGGTTTTGTCTATGTATCCACACATGCATCTAAGTCTCCGATCAATACAATTATAGCATGGATAATAAACGATTATCATGAACAAGGAAATATGATAATAACTAATTTATTATTGCCTCTAGGGCATATTTCCAACAGTCTCCCACTTGCACTAGAGTCAATAATCTAGTTCACATCACCATGTGATTCGCATTGTTTATGAATCTAACACCCAACGAGTTCTGGGGCTCGATCATGCGTTGCATGTGAGAGAGGTCTTATAGTCAACGGGTTTGCGATATTTAGATCTGTGTGTACTTTGCAAATCTCTATGTCAAACCGTAAACACTGCTACCACACTCCACTTGGTACTATTTCCAAATGGCTGCTCCACTATACGTATCCAGATCGCTACTACTAGTCATCCGGATAGGTGTTAAAGCTTGCATCGACGTAACTCTTTACGACGAACCTTTTATCACCTCCATAATCAAGAAACATTTCCTTAGTCCTCTGGTTACTAAGGATAATTTCGACCGGTTTCCAGTGATCCACTCCTGGACCACTCTTGTACCCCTTGACAGACTCATGGCAAGGCACACACATGTGCGGTACACAGCATGGCATAATATAGAGCCTATGGCTAAGGCATAGGGGACGACGTTCGTCCTTTCTCTTTCGTATGTCGTGGTCGAGCTTTGAGTCTCACTCAACTTCACACCTTACAAATCAGGCGAGAACTCTTTCTCTAACCGATCCATTTTGAAGTCTTTCAAAATCTTTGTCAAGGTATGTACTCATTGAAAGTCTCATCAAGTCATATTGATCTATCTCTATAGATCTTGATGCTCAACAATTTTGTAGCTTTATCTAGGTCTTCCTTTGAAAATCACTTTCCAAACAACCATTCATGCTTTCCAGAAATCCTACATTATTTCTGATCAACAATATGTCATCCACATATACTTATCAGAAATTCTATAGTGCTCCCACTCACTTTATTGCAAATACAAGTTTCTCGTAAACTTTGTATAAACATCAAAACTTTGATCACCTCATCAAAGCGTAAATTCCAACTCCGAGATGCTTGCTTCAGTCCATGGAAGGATCACCGAAGCTTGCACACCTTTTAGCATCCTTAGGCCTGACAAAACCTTCTGGTTGTATCACATACAACCTTTCCTCAAGTAAACCGTTAAGGAAACAATGTTTTGACATCCATCTGCCAGATTTCATAATTGAAAACACAACAACTGCTAACATAATTCCAACAGACTTTAGCACCACTACGAGTGAGAAAGTCTCATCGTAGTCAACTCCTTGAACTTGTCACAAACATCTTTGCAACAAGTCAAGCTTTACAAATAGTGACATTCACCATCAGTGTCTGTCTTCATTTTAAAGATCCATTTGTACTCAACGACCTGCCGTCCAACGAGAAAGTCTACCAAAGTCTACACTTGGTTTTCATACATGGATCCTATCTCGGATTTCATGGCCTCCAACCATTTGTCGGAATCCGGGCCCATCATCGCTTCTCCGTAGCTCGTAGGTTCATCGTTTGTCCAACAACATGACCTCCAAGACAGGGTTGTCGTACCGCTTAGGAGCAGTACACATCCTTGTCGACCTACGAAGTTCGATAGTAACTTGATCCTGAAGCTTCATGATCATCATCATTAACTTCCTCTTCAACTAACGTAGGCTTCACAGAAACAACATCCTGCGCTGCGCTACTCTCTGGTTGAACAAAGTTTAAACAACCTCATCAAGTTCTATCTTCCTCCCACTTAATTCTTTCGAGAGAAACTTTTCCTCGAGAAAGGATCCGTTTTAGTAACAAACACTTTGCACTTGGATCTGAGATAGAAGGTTCACCCAACTGATCTTAGGGTATTCTATGAAGATGCATTTGTCCGCCTTGGGTTCGACCTCATTAGGTGAAAACATTTTCCACACAAGTGTCGCAGCCCCAAGTATTAAGAAATGATAGCTTAGGTTTCTGTCAAACCATAATTCACATGGTGTCATCTCAACGGATTTAGATGGTGCCCTATTTAAAGTGAATGTAGTTGTCTCTTAATGCATAACCCCAAAATTATAGTAGTAAAACGACAAGAGACATCATAGCATGCACCATGTCCAATAGAGCATAACTATGATGTTCGGACACACCATCACACTATGGTGTTCCAGGTGGCGTTTAGTAGTGAAACAACTTTCACATTGTCTTAAGTTGTATGCCAAACTCGTGACTCAGATATTCACCTCCACGATCATATCGCAGTCATTTTTATCTTCTTGTCACGATGATCTTTAAACTTCACTCTGAATTTGCTTGAACCTTTCAAATGATTCAGACTTGTGTTTCATTAAGTAAATATACACTATATCTACTCAAATCATCAGTGAAGGTAAGAAAATAACTATATCCACTGCACGCTACAAGACTCACTAGATTGCATACATCAACATGTATCATTTTCAATGAATCACTTGCCCGCTCCATCCAACGGGGTCCTTTAGTCATCTTGCCCAAGAGGCATGGTTCGCATGTCTCAACCGATTCGAAATCGAATGAGTCCAAATATCCATCACCATGGAGTTTCTTCATGCGCTTTATACCAATATGACATTTTGCGGCAGTGCCACAAGTATGTGGTACTATCATTATTTAACTTTGTATCTTTTGACATCAATGTTATGAACATGTGTATTACTACGATCAAGATTTCAACAAACCATTCTCACTGGGTGCATGACCATTGAAGGTATTATTCATGTAAACAGAATAACTATTATTCTCTGACTTAAATGAATAACTGAATTGCAACAAACATGATCTAATCATGTTCATGCTCAACGCAAAACACCAAATAACATTTATTTAGGTTCGTCACTAATCCTGAAGGTAGAAAGAGCGTGCGATGTTGATCACATCAACCTTGGAAACATTTCCAACACACATCATCACCTCACCCTTAGCTAGTTCTCCGTTTATTCTGTAGCTTTTATTTCGAGTTACTAACATTTAGCAACCGAACCGGTATCCAATACCCAGGTGCTACTAGGAGTACTAGCAAGGTACACATCAATAACTCGTATATCAAATATACTTCTGTCGATGTTGCCAGCCTTCTTATCTACCAAGTATCTAGGGTTGTTCCGCTTCAGCAACCTCTCACCTCATAATAGAAGCACTTAGTCTCGGGTTTGAGTTCAACTTTGGGTTGCTTCACTGGAGCAGCAACTAACTTGCTATCCATGAAGTTTCCCTCCTTGCTCTTGCCCTTTTCGAAACTAGTGGTTTGATTAACCATCAACACTTGACGCTCCTTCTTGATTTCTACCTTCGCGGTGTCAAACATCGCGAACAGCTCAGGGATCAATACTTCTATCCCTGGTGTATTATAGTTCATCACTAAGTTCTAGTAGCTTTAGTGACAGTGACTTGGGGAACTATATCAATCACTATCTTATCTGGAAGATCAACTCCCACTTGATTCAAGCGATTGTAGTACCCAGACAACCTGAGTACATGCTCAATGATTGAGCTATTCTCCTTCATCTTACAGGAAAAGAATCTTGTTGGAGATCTCATATCTCGCAACACAAGCACGAGCCTGAGATCACAATCTCTGCTCCTAGAACATCTCATATGTTCCGTGACGTTCAAAACGTTTTGGAGCCTCAATTCTAAGCCGTAATGCATGACGCACTAAACTATCAAGTAGTCATCGAAACGTGCCTGTTAGATGTTCACAACATCTATAGACGACGCTAGAGGGGGTGGCGCACCGAGCGGTGCATTAAGGACATAAGCCTTCTATGCAGCAATGAGGACAATCCTCAGATCACGGACCCAGTCCGCAATATTGCTACCAACATCTTTCAACTTTATTTCTCTAGGAACATATAAAAATTTAAGGGAGCTACAATGCGAGCTAGTAATCTACAACATAATTTGTAAAGACACTTTGACTATGTTCATGATAATGAGTTCAATTAATCATATTACTTAAGAACTCCCACTCAAATTGACATCCCTCCGATCATTCAAGTGATACATGATCCAAATTCACCAACTCAAGTCCGATCATCACGTGAGTTGAGGTGGCTGCAATGGTGAACATCATTATGTTGATCATATCTACTATATGACTCATGTTCGACCTTTCGGTCTCTCGTGTTCCGAGGCCATGTCTGTACATGCTAGGCTCGTCAAGTTTAACCCGAGTGTTCTGTGCGTGCAAATCTGGCTTGCACCCGTTGTATGTGAACGTAGAGTCTATCACACCCGATCATCACGGTGTGTCTCAACACGACGAACTTTCGCAACGGTGCACACTCGGGGAGAACACAGTTCATCTTGAAATTCAAGTGAGGGATCACCTTATAATGCTACCGCCGTACTAAGCAAAACAAGGTGCATAAAAGGATTAACATCTCATGCAATTCATAAGTGACATGATATGGCCATGAACTTGTGTTTAAGATCTCCATCTTCGAAACACCGGCATGATCTCCATCGTCACCGGCACAACACCATGATCTCCATCATCTTGATCTCCATCAATGTGTTGACATTGGGGTTGTGGCGCCAGCCCTACTTCTACTTCTATTGCTACCACTTAGCGATAAAGTAAAGCATTACATAGCGCTTAATGATTGACACGCAGGTCATACAATAATTAAAGACAACCCTATGGCTCCTGCCGGTTGCCGTACTCAACGACATGCAAGTCGTGAAATTCTATACATCACATGATCATCTCATACATCACATATATCTCATCATGTAATTGGCCATATCACATCACAACATACCCTGCAAAAACAAGTTAGACGTCCTCTAATTGTTGTTGCATGTTTTACGTGGCTGCTACAGGTATCTAGCAAGAACGATTCTCACCTACGCATAAACCACAACGGTGATACATAGATTGCTTTTCAACCTTCTCAAGGACCGCCTTTGTCGGATCCGATCCAACTAAAGTGAGAGAAACTATCACCCGCAAGCCATCTAAGCAACAAGTTGCGTCGAGGGAACCGGTCTCTCGTAAGCGTACGAGTAATGTTGGTCCGGGCCACTTCATCTCACAATCCTGCTGAACCAAAATCCGACCAAGGGAGGAAGCAATCTAAGCATCAACGCCCACAAACCTTTTGTGTTCTACTAGAGATCTCATCGAACCATCAACCTAGCTAATGATGCCACTGTTGGGGAACGTCGCATGGGAAACAAAAAAATTCCTACGCACACGCAAACCTATCCATGGTGATGAGCATCTATGAGAGGGAGAGTGGATCTACGTACCCTTGTAGATTGCTAAGCGGGAAGCGTTAAGAAACGCGGTTGGTGTAGTCGAACTTCTTCGCGATCCAAATCGCCGAGCGTCCCGCGATCCAATCACGAACCGTCCCGCGAACACATCATGATCCGTCCCGCGAACTCATCACGATCCGTCTCACGATCTTGATCATGATCTGTCCTGCGAACTCATCATGATCCGTTCCGTGATCACATCACGAACCGTCTCGCGATCTCGATCACGGTCCTTCCGATCTAGCGCCGAACGGACGGCACCTCCGCGGTCAACAAACGTGCAGCTTGATGACGATCTCCACCGTATCGATCCGGCGAGAGGAGGTGGTGAGGAGAGAGAGTTCACCGGCAGCGTGACGGCGCTCCGGTGATGGTGGTGGAGCAATTCCGGCAGGGCTTCGCCTAAGCGCTGCAGAAAACCGATCTAGAGGAGAAACTATGCACCGGTGTAACGGGTAGCACGTGGCCAGAAATTCTGTCCAAAAACCACCCAATCCACTAGTATATATAGGAGGATAGGAGAGGAGCGGCAGACAAGGCCTTTGGGTCGGCCGAAATAGGAGGTGGGAAGCAATCCTACTTCACCTCCAATCCTAGTTGGAGTAGGATTGCCTCCTATTGGTTGATTTTCCACTTTTTGCTTTAGGACTTTCTCTCCTGCGCCATGGGCCTTTGTGGCTGGTTTCCCAGCCCACTAAGGGCTGGTTATTATTCTCCCAAAGACCATGGACCTCTTGGGGTCTAAATACCCCTCCCGGAGGCCTCCCGGTACACTACCGGCACTCCCGGTACACTACCGGCACTCCCGGTACACTACCGATGAGCCCGAAACTTTTCCGGAAACCAAACTGGGACTTCCTATATATGAATCTTTACCTCCGGACCATTCCGGAGCTCCTCGTGACGTCTGAGATCTCATCTGGGACTCCAAACAAATTTCGGTCACCACCATACATAACTCTACACTACCGAAACGTCACCGAACCTTAAGTGTGCAGACCCTGCGGGTTCGAGAACTATGTAGACATGACCGAGACACCTCTACGGTCAATAACCAATGGCGGGACCTGGACGTCCACATTGGTTCCTACATATTCTACGAAGATCTTTATCGGTCGAACCTCTATGTCAAGGATTCAGTTAATCCCGTATAACGTTCCCTTTGTTCTTCGGTATGTTACTTGCCCGAGATTCGATCGTCGGTATCTCCATACCTAGTTCAACCTCGTTACTGGCAAGTCTCTTTACTCGTTCCGTAATACAAGATCCCGCAACTAAAAATTAGTCACATTGCTTGCAAGGCTTATTGTGATGTTGCATTACCGAGTGGGCCCCGAGATACCTCTCCGTCACACGGAGTAACAAATCCCAGTCTCGATCCATGCCAACTCAACAGACACCATCGGAGATACCTGTAGAGCACCTTTATAGTCACCCAGTTATGTTGCGATGTTTGATACACACAAGGCACTCCTCCGATATCTGTGAGTTGCATGATCTCATGGTCATAGGAACACATACTTGACATGCGGAAAACAGTAGCAATAAACTGACACGATCATATGCTACGTTTGTAGTTTGGGTCTTGTCCATCACATCATTGTCCTAATGATGTGACCCCGTTATCAAATGACATCTCATGTCCATGGCTAGGAAACCTTAACCATCTTTTGATCAACGAGCTAGTCTATTAGAGGCATACTAGGGACATGGTTTTGTCTATGTATCCACACATGCATCTAAGTCTCCGATCAATACAATTATAGCATGGATAATAAACAGTTATCATGAACAAGGAAATATGATAATAACTAATTTATTATTGCCTCTAGGGAATATTTCCAACATATATATAGGAGGAGAGGAGGAGAGGCTGGCGCAAGGGCCAAGGCTCCTATAGGAGTCGACCGAACCAATTAGGATTGGAGGACTCTTCTCCAATCCTAGTAGGACTAGGATTCGTCCTTTTTTCCCTTTTTTCCACCTTTTCCTATTGGGTTTTATTCTCCAGCCACATGGGCCTTGTGTGGGAGTTTCCACCAGCCCACTAAGGGCTGATATTCACTCTCCCACAACCCATGAAGCCTCTCGGGTCTAAATACCCCTCCCGGAGGTCTCCCGGTACACTACCGATGAGCCCGAAACTTTTCTGGTGACCAAAACAGGACTTCCTATATATGAATCTTTACCTCTGGACCATTCCGGAGTCCTCGTGACGTCTGAGATCTCATCTGGGACTCCGAACAACCTTCCGTTACCACCATACATAACTCTATACTACCGAAACGTCACCAAACCTTAAGTGTGTAGACCCTGCGGGTTCGAGAACTATGTAGACATGACCGAGACACCTCTACGGTCAATAACCAATAGCGGGACCTGGATGCCCATATTGGTTCCTACATATTCTATGAAGATCTTTGTCGGTCGAACCTCTATGTCAAGGATTCAGTTAATCCTGTATGATGTTCCCTTTGTTCTTCGGTATGTTACTTGCTCGAGATTCGATCGTCGGTATCTCCATACCTTGTTCAACCTCGTTACCGGCAACTCTCTTTACTCATTCCGTAATACAAGATACCGCAACTAACACTTAGTTACATTGCTTGCAAGGCTTATTGTGATGTTGTTATACCGAGTGGGCCCTGAGATACCTCTCCGTCACACGGAGTAACAAATCCCAGTCTTGATCCATGCCAACTCAACAGACACCTTCGGAGATACCTGTAGAGCACCTTTATAGTCACCCAGTTACGTTGCGACGTTTGATACACACAAGGCACTCTTCCGATGTCCGTGAGTTTCATGATCTCATGGTCATAGGAACACATACTTGACATGCAGAACAGTAGCAATAAACTGACACGATCATATGCTACGTTTGTAGTTTGGGTCTTTTCCATCACATCATTCTCCTAATGATGTGATCCCGTTATCAAATGACATCACATGTCAATGGCTAGGAAACCTTGACCATCTTTGACCAACGAGCTAGTTCACTAGAGGCATACTAGGGACAGACTATTGTCTATTTACCCACACATGTAATGTGTTTCCAATCAATACAATTATAGCATGGATAATAAACGATTATCATGAACAAGGAAATATAATAATAAACACTTTATTTATTGCCTCTAGGGCATATTTTCAACAGTCTGTCACTTGCACTAGAGTCAATAATATAGTTCACATCACTATGTGATTTACATTGTAATGAATCGAACACCCATGTAGTTCTGGTGTTGATCATGTTTAGCCCTTGGAAGAGGTTTAGTCAACGGGTCTGCGACATTCAGATCTGTGTGCACTTTGCAAATATTTATGTCCTTCTCCTCGATGTAATCGCGTATGGATTTGAAGCATCGCTTTATGTGTCTGGTCCTCTTATGAAACCTTGGTTCCTTGGCTAGAGCAATGGCACCAGTGTTGTCACAGAACAGGTTCATTGGATTCAGTGCACTGGACACTACTCCAAGATCTGTCATGAACTGCTTCATCCAGAGACCTTCCTTCGCCGCCTCCGAGGCTGCGATGTACTCCGCTTCGCATGTAGAATCAGCTACCCCGCTTTGCTTGGAACTGCACCAGGTTACCGCTTCCCTGTTGAGAATAAATACGTATCCGGTTTGCGACTTAGAGTCGTCCGGATCAGTGTCAAATCTTGCATCGACGTAACCCTTTACGATGAGCTCTTCATCACCTCCATAAACGAGAAACATTTCCTTAGTCCTTTTCAGGTACTTAAGGATATTCTTGACCGCTGCCCAGTGCTCCATTCCAGGATCACTTTGAAACCTTCCGGCCATACTTATGGCAAGGTTGACATCGGGTCTTGTGCACACCATTGCATACATGATAGAGCCTATGGCTGAAGCATAGGGGATGACACTCATCTTTTCTCTATTTTCTGTAGTTATTGGGCATTGAGTCTTACTCAACTTCACACCTTGGAACACAGGCAAGCACCCTTTCTTGGACTGATCCATTTTGAACTTCTTCAAAACTTTATCAAGGTATGTGCTATGTGAAAGTGCTATTAAGCGTCTCGATCTATCTCTATAGATCTTAATGCCTAATATGAAAGCAGCTTCTCCTAGGTCCTTCATTGAAAAACTCTTGTTCAAATATTCCTTCACGCTTTCCAACATTTCTATATTGTTTCCAATCAGCAATATGTCATCCACATATAATACTAGAAATGCTATAGAGCTCCCACTCACTTTCTTGTAAATACAAGCTTCTCCGTAAACTTGTATAAACTCAAACGCTTTGATCACCTCATCAAAGCGCTTATTCCAACTCCGAGATGCTTGCACCAGTCCATAAATGGATCGCTGGAGTTTGCAAACTTTGTCAGCATTATTTGGATCGACAAAACCTTCGGGCTGCATCATATACAACTCTTCCTCAAAGAAACCATTGAGGAATGCTGTTTTGATATCCATCTGCCAAATTTCATAGTCGAAATAAGCAGCTATTGCTAACATGATTCTGACAGACTTAAGCATCGCTATGGGTGAGAAAGTCTCATCATAGTCAACTCCTTGAACTTGTGAAAAACCCTTTGCCACAAGTCGAGCTTTATAGACGGTGACATTACCGTCCGCGTCTGTCTTCTTCTTAAAGATCCATTTGTTCTGAATGGCCTTTCGCCCTTCAGGTAATACTTCCAAAGTCCATACTTTGTTTTCATACATGGATCCCGTCTCGGATTTCATGGACTCTAACCATTTATCACAATCTGGGCCCATCAGTGCTCCTCCATAGCTCGTAGGTTCATTGTTGTCCAACAACATGACCTCCAAGACAGGGTTGCCGTACAACTTAGGGGTAGTACGCGGCCTTATCGACCTACGAGGTTCAATAGCAGCTTGATCCGAAGCTTCATGATCATCATCATTAACTTCCTCTTCTACCGTTGTAGGTTCCACAGAAACATCTTTCTGCGCTGTGCTACTTTCTGGTTGAAGTAAAGGTTCAATAACCTCATCAAGCTCTATTTTCCTCCCACTCAATTCTTTCGAGATAAACTCTTTCTCAAGAAATGTTCCGTTCTTAGCGACAAACACTTTGCCTTCGGATCTGAGATAGAAAGTATACTCGACTGTCTCTTTCGGGTATCCTATGAAGATGCATTTCTCCGCTTTGGGTTCCAGCTTTTCAGGCTGAAGCTTTTTGACATAAGCATCACATCCCCAAACTTTAAGAAACGACAACTTTTGCTTCTTGCCAAACCTAGTTCATATGGCATCATCTCAACGGATTTTGATGCTGCCCTATTTAAAGTGAATGCAGATGTCTCTAACGCATAACCCCAAAACGATAGTGGCAAATCAGCAAGAGACATCATAGAATGCACCATATCTAATAAGGTTCGATTACGACGTTTGGACACACCATTACGCTATGGTGTTCCGGGCGGTGTCAACTGTGAAACAATTCCACATTGTCTTAAGTGACTGCTAAACTCATAACTCAGATATTCACCTCCTCGATCAGATCGTAGGAACTTAATCTTCTTGTTACAATGATTCTCAACTTCACTCTGAAATTGCTTGAACTTTTCAAACGTTTCAGACTTGTGTTTCATTAAGTAAATATACCCATATCTACTTAAGTCATAAGTGAAGGTGAGAAAATAACAATATCCACCACGCGTTGTAACATTCATTGGACCGCACACATCAGTATGTATGATTTCCAATAAGTCACTTGCCCGTTCCATTGTTCCAGAGAACGGCGTTTTAGTCATCTTGCCCATGAGGCATGGTTCACATGTGTCAAGTGATTCAAAATCAAGTGACTCCAAAAGTCCATCAGCATGGAGCTTCCTCATCCGTTTCATACCAATATGACCTAAACGGTAGTGCCACAAGAAAGTGGTACTATCATTATCAACTCTACATCTTTTTGCATCAATGTTATGAGCATGTGTATCATCACTATAAAGATTCAATATGAATAAACCCCTCACATTGGGTGCATGACCATAAAATATATTACTCATATAAATAGAACAACCTTTATTCTCTGATTTGAATGAGTAACCGTCTCGCAATAAACAAGATCCAGATATAATGTTCATGCTTAATGTAGGCACTAAATAACAATTATTCAGGTTCATCACTAATCCCGATGGTAATCGAAGAGAGAGCGTGCCGACATCAATCACATCAACCTTGGAACCATTTCCCACGTGCATTGTCACTTCATCCTTTGCTAGCCTTCGTTTATTCCGTAGTTCCTGCTTTGATTTGCAAATGTGAGCAACCAAACCGGTATCAAATACCCATGCACTACTACGAGAACTAGTAAGGTACACATCAATAACATGTATATAATATACCTTGTTTGCCATTGGCCGCCTTCTTGTCAGCTAGGTACTTGGGGCAATTCCGCTTCCAGTGACCAGTTCCCTTGCAATGAAAGCACTCAGTTTCTGGCTTGGGTCCATGCTTGGGCTTCTTTACAGGAGTAGCAACTGCTTTGCCATCCTTCTTGGTTTTACCCTTCTTGCCCTTGCCCTTGACCTTGCCATTTTTCTTGAAACTAGTGGTTTTATTGACCATCAACACTTGATGTTCTTTCTGGATTTTAGACTCAGCGACTTTTAGAATCGCAAACAGCTCGGCGACTGACTTGTTCATCCCGTGCATGTTATAGTTCATCACAAAGCTCTTGTAACTAGGTGTCAGTGATTGAAGACCTCTATCAGTGATCGCCTCTGGCGGAAGGGCAATTCCCAACTCCGCCAGATGAGTTGAATACCCAGACATTCTGAGTATATGTTCAGTGATAGACCCGTTCTCCTCCATCTTGCAAGCATAGAACTTATCGGAGGTTTCATACCTCACGATCTGGGCGTTCTTCTGAAAGATAAACTTCAACTCCTGGAACATCTCATATGCTCCATGACGTTCAAAACGTCTTTGAAGTCCCGGTTCTAAGCCATACAATATTGCACACTGAACTATTGAGTAATCTCCAGTACGTGCCTCCCAAGCGTTCTTAACGTCTTCGGAGGTCATGTCTTCTGGTTGGTCACCAAGCGGTGCATCAAGGACATATGATTTCTGGGAAGCCATGAGGATAATCCTCAGATTACGGGCCTAGTCAACAAAGTTACTTCCATCATCTTTCAACTTAGCTTTCTCTAGGAACGCATTAAAATTCAGGGGTGCTACTGCGCGAGCCATTGATCTACAACATAAATTTGCAAAGTTTAATTAGATTATTGTTCAGGATAATGAGTTTAGTTAATCAAATTACTAAAGCTCCCACTCAAATTGACATCCCTCAGGTCATCTGAGTGTCACATGATCCAAATCCACCAACTCAAGTCTGATCATCACGTGAGTTGAGGTGGCTTCAATGGTGAACATCATTATGTTGATCATATCTACTATATGACTCATGTTCGACCTTTTGGTCTCTTGTGTTCCGAGGCCATGTCTATACATGCTAGGCTCGTCAAGTTTAACCTGAGTGTTCTGCACGTGCAACACTGGCTTGCACCCATTGTATGTGAACGTACAGTCTATCACACCCGATCATCACGTGATGTCTCAACACGACGAACTTTCACAATGGTGCACACTCGGGGAGAACACAATTTATCTTGAAATTAAGTGAGGGATCACCTTATAATGCTACCGTCGTCCTAAGCAAAACAAGGTGCATAAAAGGATTAACATCACATGCAAATCATAAGTGACATGATATGGCCATGAACTTGTGCTTTTGATCTCCATCTTGAAAATACCGGCATGATCTCGATCGTCACCGGCAAGACACCATGATCTCCATCATCTTGATCTCCATCAACGTGTCGCCATCGGGGTTGTCATGCCCAACATGCTTCTACTACTATTGCTACCGTTTAGCGATAAAGTAAAGCATTACATAGCGCTTAATGATTGACACGCAAGTCATACAATAATTAAAGACAACCCTATGGCTCCTGCCGGTTGCCGTACTCATCGACATGCAAGTCGTGATAATCTATACATCACATGATCATCTCATACATCACATATATCACATCATGTAATTGGCCATATCACATCACAACATACCCTGCAAAAACAAGTTAGACGTCCTCTAATTGTTGTTGCATGTTTTACGTGGCTGCTACGGGTATCTAGCAAGAACAATTCTCATCTACGCAAAAACCACAACGGTGATACACTAGTTGCTTTTCAACCTTCTCAAGGACCGCCTTTGTCGAATCTGATCCAACTAAAGTGAGAGAAACTGGCACCCACAAGCCATCTATGCAACAAGTTGCGGTCGAGGGAACCGGTCTCTCGTAAGCGTACGAGTAATGTTGGTCCGGGCCGCTTCATCTCACAATATCGCTAAACCAAAATCGGACCAAGGGAGGAAGCAATCTAAGCATCAACGCCCACAAACCTTTTGTGTTCTACTTGAGATCTCATCTACACATAGACCTAGCTCATGATGCCACTGTTGGGGAACGTTGCATGGGAAACAAAAAATTTCCTACGCACACACATATCTATCCATGGTGATGAGCATCTACGAGAGGGAGAGTGGATCTACGTACCCTTGTAGATCGCTAAGCGGGAAGCATTAAGAAACGTGGTTGGTGTAGTCGAACGTCTTCGCGATCCAAATCGCCGTGCATCCCGAGATCCAATCACGATCCGTCACATGATCCAATCACGATCCGTCCCACGAACTTGATCATGATCCGTCCCACGAACTTGATCACGATCCTTCTGATCTAGCGCCGAACAGACGGCACCTCCGTGTTCAGCACACGTACAGCTTGATGACGATCTCCACTGTCTTGATCCAGAAAGAAGGAGTGGAGAGGAAGAAGAGTTCTCCGGCAGCGTGACGGCGCTCCGGATATGGTGGTGGAGCTATTCTGGCAGGGCTTCGCCTAAGCAGTGCAAAAATCTGATCTAGAGGAGAAACTATGCACTGGAGGAACGGGTAGCACGTGGCTGTAAAAACTAGTGCAAAACCCTAAAATCCACTAGTATATATAGGAGGAGAGGACATGAGTCTAGCTCAAGGGCCAAGGACCCTATAGGAGTCGGCCGAACCAACTAGGATTGGAGGACTCTTCTCCAATCCTAGTAGGACTAGGATTCGTCCTTTCCCCCCCTTTTTTCCACCTTTTCCTATTGGGTTTTCTTCTCCAGCCACATGGGCCTTGTGTGGGAGTTTCCACCAGCCCACTAAGGGCTGATATTAACTCTCCCACAGCCCATGAAGCCTCTTGGGTCGAAATAGCCCTCCTGGAGGTCTCCCTATACACTCCCGGTACACTACCGATGAGCCCAAAACTTTTCCGGTGACCAAAACAGGACTTCCTATATATGAATCTTTACCTCCGGACCATTACGGAGCTCCTCGTGACGTACGGGATCTCATCCGGGACTCCATATAACCTTCGGTCACCACCATACATAACTCTATACTACCGAAACGTCACCAAACCTTAAGTGTGCAGACCCTGCGGGTTCGAGAACTATGTAGACATGACCGAGACAACTCTACGGTCAATAACCAATAGCGGGAACTGGATGCCCATATTGGTTCCTACATATTCTACGAAGATCTTTTTCGGTCAAACCTCTATGTCAAGGATTCAGTTAATCCCGTATGATGTTCCCTTTGTTCTTCGGTATGTTACTTGCCCAAGATTCGATCGTCGGTATCTCCATACCTAGTTCAACCTCGTTACCGGCAAGTCTCTTTACTCATTCCATAATACAAGATCCCGCAACTAACACTTAGTTACATTTCTTGCAAGGCTTATTGTGATGTTGTATTACCGAGTGGGTCCTGAGATACCTCTCCGTCACACGGAGTAACAAATCCCAGTCTTGATCCATGCCAACTCAACAAACACCTTCGGAGATACCTGTAGAGCACCTTTATAGTCACCTAGTTACGTTGCGACGTTTGATACACACAAGGCACTCTTCCAATGTCCGTGAGTTGCATGATCTGATGGTCATAGGAACACATACTTGACATGGAGAAAACAGTAGCAATAAACTGACACGATCATATGCTACATTTGTAGTTTGGGTCTTGTCCATCACATTATTCTCCTAATGATGTGATCCTGTTATCAAATGACATCACATGTCAATGGCTAGGAAACCTTGACCATCTTTGACCAACGAGCTAGTTCACTAGAGGCATACTAGGGGCAGAGTGTTGTCTATTTACCCACACATGTAATGTGTTTCCAATCAATACAATTATAGCATGGATAATAAACGATTATCATGAACAAGGAAATATAATAATAAACACTTTATTTATTGCCTCTAGGGCATATTTCCAACAAAAACACCTCGAAAGCAGTTCAGCATAAAGCTCGGATGTGAATGGCTGGCCCCATAAAAGACTATTCCAGCATTTATGCTCAGATGGACTCCTTCAAATTTTCAGAGACCAAGGTGATCTATGACACCTTGGATGATGACCGGCGTTGGAGCTCGGCTGCAAAAAGACACCTTGGATGCAGTTCGGCGTTGGACCTCGGACACAATAGGACACCGCCGCACGAGAAATACTTCAAACCTGAGGTGTGGCATAAAAGATAACAAGGCATCTATAAAGGCCGAGAACTTAAAGGATGCCCGACATGTGAACTCTTAAAATACACCTCGGCAATCCTCAAGATCGGAGATGGCAAGATTTGTTGAACCAGTTTTCAAGACCGACGACGGAAGACGAAGAACAGTTTAGAAGAACCGAGGAGCGTCCCCAACTTGAAGACCGGTTCAGGGGGCTACTGATGGTGTCCTAGACTAGGGGGTATTCACCACGTCGTCTCCCGACCAGTGGGTCGGGCCAAGGACCCCCATGATGATTTACTAATGGGCCACTTAGGGAAGCCCATGATGCATACAAGGGAGATTCCACAAGACTTGGCGCACAAGACAAGGCCTCCTCTAAACCCTAGGCCTCTAGTATTATATAAACCGAGGCCAGGCTAGTCAATAGACAATCTCATATTCATTACTAAAATCTCATGATAGATACCTGTACTATGTACTATCCCCATATATATACAATCAAAAGCAGGACGCAGGGTATTATCTCTTGAGAGAGCCCGAACCTAGGTAAATCCCGTGTCCAGGTTACCATCGCTCCAAGATGCCTAGCGTAGGACCCCTACTACGACATATGCCGGATTTGACACCGACAACAATCTTCACTGGTAGTATTTCAGCCTAATTTGTTGATTCAACACAAGGGGAGCCAAAGAATATTTATTGGCCTTAACAGTTGAGTTGTTAATTCAACCGCACCTGGGATATCTCTCTGCAACAAAAGTTTAGTAGCACGACAAATAGTAGTAGCAAAAGTAACATTAGAAGTAACAACAGTAATTTTGTAGGAGTTGTGACAATAGCATCAGCAATGGTAACTTAGCAAGATTCAGTATATGTAAAGCACAGAAACATGGATCGGTGATGGATAATGATTTAGATAACATCAATCATGTAACCGTTGGACACTAGGGCAACACAGAACTATGTAACATCCCAAACTTTGGAATGTTATAATAAATATTAGAATGAATGTTTGTTGGTTTGAGTGATTGAATTTGAGTGAAAATTTGAATTTTTTTGAAACTTTTGAAAGTTTAATGAGAGGGAATGAAATGACTTTCCCAAAACTTTCAATCTGCATTTTGATCACCAGGAATTCAAATTCTTTTCAACACAAAATCCTAGAGTGAAGATGACATGACTTCTTCCATTTAAAGAAATGAAAAGGGATTTGGAAATGATTTGAATTTCATTTGAAAAATATTTCAAATTCAGAAAACTTTATGCAACTCAATGATTTTCATGAGAGAGGATAATATGACTTCCTCAAATTTTAAGAAATATGAGTTGGAAGTTTAAAAGAAGGAATTGAAAGAGCTTTTGAAAACCTCTGGATTATTTTGAAAATCCATTTCATATTTGGTCCCTATTCAAAATTTTCAAAGTATTCAAACCCCTGACAAAAATTTGAAAGGAGTAACATGACACTCCAAGCCAAGGGGTAATTTGTGAATTTTTTTGAATCATCAAACCCAAAAAGTTATTTGAAAAATATTTGCAAAAGTAAATAAAGCCAATTAAGGCATTTTCTGAAAAATGATTTTTTTAATATATTCAACTGCCAGAATAAAAATGTCCATTAAATGGAATTTATTATTATGTTAATATTTATATAAAACTTGACTATATTTGGAATTTATTCGAATGCTTTAAATAGGTTTTATGGCTCTGGAAAAATCATAAATAGAAAAAAACGGTAACGGTTTTATAATAAAACGGCCAGCCCACCAGCCTTAAATGCCGAGACCGTTACAAGCCGGTCAACCGACGCGGACCCCATCCTCTCCTCTCGCTGACGTGTGGGACCATCACCCGCTCCCTTCTCCCGTGCGGTCGCCTTCCTCCTCCCACGCGCCCGACGCCGTCGCCGGATCCCCTCGCCACGGACCCCCTCCCTCCTTTACTCCCCTACCCTGCACCTGGCCCTATAAGTACCCACCCCTCTCCTCCCTCCATTCCTCTTGTTTTCCCCACCTCCCGTGCACTCTCCACGCCGAGATTCGTCGCCGGACTTCACCACGGCCGCCGCGCCATTGTCGCCCCACTGCTCCACCCCGACCACCCCCTCGCCGCCCGAGACCACCATGAGCTCCTCTCACTCGCCCGCACCTCCACAACCACCTGCCCGAGCCCCGGACCCCCTGGAACGCCGTAGCCATCGACCTCGCCGGAGTCCGAATCGCCCCCGAGCTCGTGCCCGTCGCATCCATCACCCCCGAGCCTCACTAACACCACCGACGTGCTCGCCGTACTCGCCGCCGTCGACTAGTGCCCTCGCCGTCGCCGGAGGACCACCGGAGCGCCGCCCACATCGACCACTACGCCTCGGCCTCGCCGGAGAAGCCCTCGCCGGCGACCCACCACCGCGGTGAGCTCCACCACCCCTCTCCCCCGTCCAATCTGGATCTGACGATCCAGATTAGAACCTATAAAACCGCGAAGCGTTTTCCTCTAATGTTCGGTCACCCGCTCGCACGCGCACCCCATAGCCAATAGCAGAGCGCCACGTCACCCCCCCTGTCCGTTAGAAGCCACCTTTTCTTTTTTCTGTTTAAATTTCAAAAACAGAATAGTTCTGTTATTATTTTCTTTATATATTTTATGTTTTTAACTATTTTTAATTGATTCTTTTTGCATTGTGTCACAAATTCCATCTAGTTTCTGTAGATATCAAATTTGATTATGTTTGAAAATTTAAATTTGAATTTAAACAGATTTGATTTAAAACTTGTTTTCTGAATAACTTGAGTTTAAAAATATTTTTTTATATGAATCTTTTTGCTACTGTTTGGTATTACTTAGAACTATCTTCATGTTTAGTTTGAGAATTTTTAGAATAAATTTGATTCGGATTTTAACTAGAAACAGTATCTGTTTAGTTTGTTAATATAGTTTTATTAGTTTTATTTTGTTAGTTGAAATCTGAGTTTGTTTTAATTTGATTTAGTAGGTTCTGTTAGTTAAAGTTTAGGTGTTTTACTTACTGTTAATAAAAATATAAATTTGCTTAGTTTGTTTCTTTATCAATATAGGAATCACAACTCCTCTTCAAATAGGTTTAATTTGTTATAAAACAGACTAGTTAGTAATAGTTAATTTTAACAAAGTTTTATATAATTAGATTCTGTTTTCAAATAAAATTTGTAGTAATCTTTTCTTTTAAGAAATGTTTGTCAATAAAAATGGTTTAGTTTTACTCTATTATAGGAAACTATATTCTCTATCATTAGGTAATGTTTTATAAAACAACTTAGTTTTAGTAGAGATTATTTTCACAAAGTTTTAGATGATCTAATTCTGTTTTGTAACAAATATATTTTATTAATTATTTTCTGTTAACTAAGTTGTTTCATAATTTGTTTTCTCTTAGTTTATGGTTGTGCTTGTAGTTAAGTTCATTAGACAAACACTCTTGTTGTTTAGGATAATGTTTTCATAGTTTTACTTGTTCTTCAAAAGTAATTCTTTTTGCTAGTAAAATATTTACTAAAATCCTTTTGTTATATTTTACTTTGTTTTTGTTTTGTTACTATTTTTTGTAGAGGAAAACTACCTTAGTTATTTTTATGAAAACTTTCTTGGCTTTGAGTTTTGTCTTAACTGTTTCCTTCATCAACCTTGTTGCTTTTGTTCTTGTGTTACATTGTGATTGTCAGTTTTGATTGCTAGAAGTGTTTGCTTATGAATGCAATGTTTGTTATATAGTTTTTCATCGGAGAGTGACGTATAGTCTATCAAGTTATTTCTGAGAGCGATCTTTCTCTTCATCAACAGTACATGCAAGTTCACGTTGACCATCTATTTCATACCTATGTTTTTATTGCATGTAGTGACATCATTCAGCACATCCCTCCCGTAGTGTTATTGAAATTCTTGTAGTCGAGTACAATGCATGAGGTAGGAACCCACCACTGGTTACTAAAGCCCCGGGAACGTTAGTTACTTTTATGCTATGCTAAAGTAGACGGGGTTTGGTATGAGCGTTCGTGAGTGGTGTGAAGAAGGACTCTACGTCAAGACGACAACTTCATGAAGACATTTTCAAGTCCTGCATCTTCAAGTACTCAAGACTTCAAGACTCGAGAAGACAAGTTTTCAGTACACACTACTGGGTGAAGGATGGTTGATTGGGCATCCCTGGAGAAACCAGTGGATGGCCGGGATGCATGGAGAAGCGCCATGACATCTTGCGGAAAGCTTCACCCAGACTCAAAGAGAAAGAAGAATACTTCATGCCCGGAAGCTTACCTGTGTAGCCACAAGTCATTATGGGCACTGGCTTGGTTGATCTTTGTTGTGACTCTGTTGGGCAGTGCTACGAGATGTAGTCGACGTTAGGATTGGATGGGCACTGTCGGACAGTCAGGGAAACACTCTGAAAGACCATGTTTCTTTCATCCTGTTCTCAAACACCAGGCAGTGCGAGGACTTACCAGGAGGGAAAGAATCTTGTGGGTAAAGTACACAACACTCTGCAGAGTTAAACCTAATCGATTAGCCGTGTCCCCGGTTACGGACAATTTGAGCTTCTAGACTTGGATCTATCTTTGAACTCTCAACACTGGACTGATAACTAATTATGGGCAACTTAATGATACTTATGGGCATTGAGACATTGGTTGGCGGAACCATGTCATGATAGGTAACTCCATAGTGAAACTCCTGATATTCCTTTGTTGTAGGAAAACAAAATCAGCTTTTATGCAAAAACTTAGCCACAGAGCCATAAAGCCTTATTGCATATAGTATAGTTTATTCTTCTGTTCTTCTATGGTGATCTTGCCAGCATATTCAAAATGCTGACCTACATGGCTGCAACGTCTCATGTTGCAGATACTCTTCTACGACGGGTAAGAGTACGATTCCGGGTTACAGTCCGCACTCAACCTGCCGTTGGTGTTATTGGGACTCCACTCCCATTGACTGTATTCCGCTGCTATTGTAAGGTATATATCACTTTTACGTTATTTACATGTGATTACACTTTGATATATACATTGATGTACTGTGTGTGCCAGCATACTGATCCAGGGATGGCACAGAACACACAGAGGCTTGACTCGTTTTGAGTCGGGTCGCTACAGAAATGGTATCAGAGCACATGTTGACTGTAGGACGGGACCCTAGAAACTAGAAAGCCCTTAGGAAATGATTTCTCAAAAACTTTGTTTTCAAAAGACCTTCTACTTCTCATCCCTTCTGAGTTTTATCAAAAAGTTAGATAATACCCTTGTCCCTTGACCATTATGGAAAGAGCTACACAAGGATTGAAGATTTTACAGATCTGAAGAAATTGAAGACCAGAAGAATTTCCAAGATGTTATGCCCCTAGAAGACCAAACCCCTGATGTAAACTTACGTTAGATACGAAGATTTGCGAGCCGTCATTTGTGTGTAATTTTCGACAGCCACAACTAAAATCTATTTTCAAAACCATTGTTTGTATTGTGTGTATCCCCTCCTTTCTCTCTCTTGCTTCTCATCCCAAAACCTTGACCCCAATAGATGATGAATGAAGATGGACTTGTGTATTCTGGATCAATGACTCGGCTGGAGACAGAAGTATGGATTCACAACATGGAGAATCACTTCAGGAGCAACTCGAGAGCACAGAAGTATAAGGTTCAATATGCTCTGCAGCACTTTACCCAAAGTGCCGCAACTTGGTGGAAAATGCATCATGCCATACAAGGATTTAATGGAGCAAAGAATTGGGAAGAACTCAAGAAGACTCTATTAAGATCCCGTCTCATTCAGAAGCATTGTGTTATCCCGATGAATAAGAGCCGAGCATGCAAAATCTGTGGAGAGATAGGACACACCCAGGAAGAACACAAGGAAGGATGTCCTTATTGTGAAGAAAATCACCCTGCTGAGGAATGCCCAACTGGGCAGGTGACATGTTTCTTGTGTGAAGGAACCAACCACTACCCGGCTCAATGCCAAATGTACCCCAAGGTACGAGAAGGCATCAAGCAATAGAAGGAAGCCTTCAAAGAAAACTTAGGAGAACTTGTGATGAAGGAAGATGTTGAAGACCCTAATGGAGAAGGCCTAACCAGATTTTACTCCAATGCCTGCTATACATGTGGAGAAGAAGGACATTTCTCAAAGGACTATACGAAGCAAAGAAAAGAGTATCTGGGAAACTTCCCGGTAGAAGAAGTGGAGTTTGATCCACGAGAAATTGAAGTGTTGATCAGAACAAAGAACCTCAGGAAGAGACAAACCCCTGAACAGAAGGACTTGAGTCATGTTAGATGTTTCAAGTGTAAGGATATGGGCCACTATACCAATAAATGTCCAAGAAAGAACCAAGAACCCAAGGAGCAAACACCAACATCAAGAAGCCTCGAGAGTTGTCAGAAATCATCTGTTTTCATTGCAAGGAAGCAGGACATTATGCTAACGAATGTCCCCAGAAGAAGAAAGCTAGAATGGAGGATTTCAAGGAGCACATCGCAAATTTCCAGTGGTACTAGAGTATCTCCAAGGGGAGATGAATGAATAAAGTTGGGAGTTGATGCTAGACCATACCAAACTATGTGGATGGCAGCATTTTTAATAAAGTACTTTCTAGGAGTTTTAAGAAGTGATTGAGGATGTAACCAAGGATTGAATATGAGAAGAAAACTAGAATGGGATAGTTAAGTTTTGAAGATGGAAATACCTGTATCATGAAGCACCTTTGTTTTTCATGAGCTTATCTTGTAACGGAAGCCTCAGAGTTGTAATAAGTTCATGAGATCAATGGAATTTATGGTGTCATGATTTATCTTATGTTGTATTACATGAGTTGTTACTCGATGACCCAAAATCTCCGACCATTTTCAAGGATATGAGAAAATATGGTCTATGCAGACCTGAGTGCATTTCATTTTAAGTGTGGTAGTGACCACAGGTACCTCCCGGTTAAGGAATTTGGAGAAGTGAATACGGATGAAGAGAATGTGTAACCACCTCAAACTGTGTGGATGATAACCTTTGTGACAAGGTACTTTTAAAGTTGGAATAGAGAATGATTGTGATGAAACCATGCCCAGGGTTAAACAGACCAATGGAAAGGAAAATGGATTCCACAGAGTGGAATCTAAACAAGAATAAGTCTGTGATTTGTTACCTCAAGGGCATGATGTATTGAATTGAAGGTAATGCTGGTGTATGGAACGATAGTAACCCCAGGAGTGAGTTAAAGCGATCCAAGTATTCAAGTGAACCCACAAGTCACTGACCTCAGGATTGATAAGGAACAATCTCCACCTTTGTGAAGGAAGCAACTTGGAAGAAGCTACGACTGATCAGCAAACGTTTTCTTAGGAGCATACGATAACCTGAGAGTAGGGATCAAGCCCTATCAAACTGAACTCGATTACATGATCAATCTTATCCCGTCCCGTCACCATCCAGCAAGCCTATAAAGGAATTACTCACTCCTGATGATGATGAATGAGGGTCGATGATGACAACAGCGGCGAATCCCCTTCTCCGGAGCCCCAAACGGACTCCAGATCATCCCTCCCAAGGAAGAACAGGAGGTGGTGGTGGATCCATCTCATGAAACGCGATAAAATCTTCTCTCTTATTTTTTTCTCCGAAGATGTAAATTTATAGGAGTGGAATTAGGGTCTGGGGGAGCAACATGGCCCCCACAATCCATCATGGAGTGCCGAGGGGGCGCGTCCTATTGGCTTGTGGCCCACACGCAATCCCCCTTCGGTGGATCTTCACTCCATAATTCATTATATATTCCATAAATAATTCACAAAAAGTTTTGTCCAATTCCAGGAACTTTTATTTCTGCACAAAAATAACACCAAGATAGTTGTGCTGAAAATAAGGTCAGTCCGAGTTATTTCCATTCAAATGATGCAAATTAGAGTCGAAAACCAGAGCAAAAGTGTTTAAAAAAGTAGATACGTTGGAGACGTATCAACTCCCCAAGCTTAACTCAATGCTTGTCCTCAAGAATTCAGTTGATAAACTGAAAGTGATAAAGAAAAATGGTAAATACATCACTCGTACTTGAACTTGCCCTGAATGTGCACTTTGATGCCTCAACTTGTAAAATACATCTAACTGGTTTCAGAACTTGACATGTACATGCATATATGGTTCAAAACACAGTTGTATACGTCCATGATGCTAACAAGATGCATCAGCGTGGCATGAGACCCATTGTCAGTGAGCGGATGGCAGAGCAAAGTGTGTGGCCTAGTTTTTTTGGGAAATCCCTCGACAATAAATTTTTTCTTACAAAAGGGCTCTTGAAGAGAAACTAATAAATTGTAAAACGAAAATCTGTTAATAATGGAATCGGGTCAGGAGTTTGAAAGAGCGATCCAATGCACCCATGTGTGCGTGGTTAGCCAGTTAACGAGTTGAAATTTAGTGTCATGTGACAATTGATACACCTTATAAACAAAATGCTAAACAACATAAACTAAAAATATTATTCCAACAAAATAGTGCAACCAAGGGCTATATAGCAGCCACACATACAACTCCAACTGACGACATCAGATTATAAAAATGATAAATTTAGGTATATAACATAACGAGCCTCTATGTCTAAAACGGACCACAGTGCAGCCCGGTTTTCATCGTGTTTGGCTTTTATTTAAAAAGTTGTAAAAAATGTAAATTATAATCTTGTGTTACCAACAACATACATATATTTAAAATAAATAACATTGAAAAAGCTTACATAATTTATTAAATATCTATGCAATAATTTTTTTTAAATACGCATAATTAAATTAAGAATTTTATTTTATTTTAAAAAACATGTAGTGTTTTAAAAATAATTTTAGAAAGTTTCATACATTTAAATAAATTATCATATAATGTTAAATTTTTCCAAATTTTTAATAAAATATTCATGTAGTATTTAAAGGTGTTCATGCTTTAACAAAAAAACGATTGTGTTATAAAAAGTTTATATTGCCTATAGAGGTGTGTGTGTTTTCTAAGAAAATAAATACAAGCCTATGCGCCCTTGGGCGCTTATTGGATTGTCATTTCTCAGTGCTAAACGCCTGTAAAATATACACGTCTCCCTCCATCATTTTCGTTTCGAGATGAACATAGTGTGTGTCCAATGATTTACACGCGTAAATTATATACGGGTGTATAAATATACACCGATTTCAAGCGGCGCTCAGATTGCGAATCTTCACATGAATAATATTTGAATCATATGAAGATTTTTATCATTCATAAAAAAATCAACTGTATGAATATGTTTTAAAATAACATGTGGATTATTTTTTAAACGACTTGAAGATTTTTACACTCTTTTGAAATTATGTTTGTTATACAGTCATAAAGAGTAGATGTACCTTTGGTTTGATGTTCGAATCACAGAGCCGTTACTTTTTGCAGGATTAAATTGCTTTTATTTTTTGTTGTTCTGTCTAATATATATATAGATTATGAGTCATCAAATAGGCGCAAAAGAGAAGTACTCAAGTGGCTAGGCCTGCATGCAACGCGACTAGTAGTTTGTTGCTTCGAAGCCGACTGCACGTATTTTAGTTTTTATTTTATTACTTTCCAGTTTTTTCCCGAGGGCCTTATTGTAAGAAAAGATAACTCCAAGGGTTTGCCAAAAAACAAGGTCACACGCCTTTCTCCTATCCATCCAGTCACTAACAACTGGTCCCATGCCATGGTGGCATGCCTCGTCAGCATCGCAGACGTATAGAAACGTGATTTGAAACGTGTATGCACGTTAAGGTCAAGTTATGGAACCAACTCGATGTATTTTGCAAGTTCAGACACTAAACTATACACTCATGACAAGTTCAAGCACCAGTGATGTATTTATCTCTAAAGAAAACTTTTATAAACTCTTTTGTTCTCGTCATTATACACATGCTTAGTTACTATTCAAGTTTTAAGCATACATCATAAATAACCATATCCATGATAACAATTAAACATCATATTCACTCATGGCAATACATAACCAGCTAGCAAGCAATAATAAGATATCTCACACGCCAAAAACTTATCAAAACAATTATTATATAATATGGTGACATGGTATATCTCTAGCTCTTTCTAAGACCGCAAAACATAAATGCAGAGCACCTCCGAGGTTCAAGCAGCGACTAAACATTATAATTCACGGTAGAAACGATTTAGTCATGCTCATGTTCAACATTAACTAGACTCAATGCATAAGAATGAAAATACACTACAGTAATCAGGTACTTTGCCGCCTGACATAGCGGACGGCAAAGGGTAAGTCCACTGACGGTAAAGGCTTTGTCGTCCCGTAGCAGTCGGCCAAATTTTCGTCACTGTGAACTCTGGTAAAGAGGTGCTTGCTACGTCTTGAGCATGCGTTGGTTTTTCTTTGAAGAGGAAAGGGTGATGCAGCGAAGTAGATAAGTATTTCCATCAATTGGTGAGAACCAAGGTATCAATCTAGTAGGATGAACAAGCAAGTCACCAATGGATGCACCTACACAAATAATCAAACTCTTCTAGCCAACGCTATAAAGGGGTTGTCAATTCCTTCACGATTATTTGTAAGGATTAGATCTGATAGAGATAGATGTGATAGATTGCAAAAAGTAAAAGGAAATAAATTGCAGCAAGGTATTTTTGGTTTATAGATCTGAAAATATATTATGGAAAGTAGATCCAGGGGCCATAGGTTTCACTAAAGGCTTCTCTCTTGAAGGAAAGTATTACAGTGGGTGAACAAATTACTATCGAGCTATTGATAGAAAAACAAATAATCAAGAAGATATCCAAGGCAATGATTATGCATATAGGCATCACGTCCGTGTCAAGTAGACCGAAACAATTCTGCATCTACTATTATTACTCCACACATCGATCGACTCCTGCCTGCATCTAGAGTGTTAAGTTCATGAAGAATAGAGTAACACATTAGGTAAGATGACATGATGTAGAGGGATAAACTCAAGCAATATGATGAAAACCCCATCTTTCTACCCTTGATGGCAACAATATAATATGTTCCTCGCTACCCCTACTTTGTCACTGGGTGAGAACACCGCAAGATTGAACTCAAAACTAAGCACTTCTCCCATTGCAAGAATTACCAATCTAGTTGGCCAAAGCAAACCAATAACTTTAAGAGACTTGCAAAGATGTGAAATCATGCATATAAGAATTCAGAAAAGAATCAAATAATATTCATGGATAATCTGGACATAAACCCACAATTCATCGGATCTCGACAAACACACCACAAAAGAGTATTACACCAGATAGATCTCCATGAAGATCATGAAGAACATGGTATTGAAGCGCAAAGAGAGAGAGAGGAAGCCATCTAGCTACTAGCTATGGACCCGTAGGTCTACGGTGGACTACTCACGCATCATCGGAGGGGCAATGGAGTTGATGTAGATGCCCTCCGTGATTGAATCCCCCTCCGGTAGATTACCAGAAAAGGCTCCAAGATTGAATCTCTCGAGAATGGAGGCTTCTGGTGGCAAAAAAGTATTTGCGTGGCTCTTTTTGGTATTGGAGGAATATTTGGATATTTATAGGACGAAGATTAGGGCTAGGAGGCCTGCCAGGAGGTGGCAAGCCTACCAGGTATGGCCAGGGGGGCTGGCCACGCCTCGTTGGCTTGTGACCTCCTGGCAGGTGCCCTGGCATGCACTCCAAGTCTGGTACATATCTTTCCTTCCAGAAAAAATCATTTTGAAGATTTTATTCCGTTTGGAATCCGTTTAATATTCCATATCTGCAATACTCAAAAACAAGGAAAAACAAAAACCGGCATTGGGCTCTAGATTAATAAGTTAGTCCCAAAACTAATATAAAATAGCATATAAATGCATATAAAACATCCAAAATAGATAATATAATAGCATCCATCATAAAAAATTACAGATACATTGGAGACGTATCAATGCTTTGCCGTCTACCTAGGCAAAGCGGATGGCAAAGACTTTTGCCCTCAGGGGGCACACGACAAAGGTAATGGACGACCTACTGCTGGAGCTAGCCTTGTAAGGGGCTAACGGCAGCCTTTGCCATCTGCCATGAATACTTTGCCGCCAGCCCCCTGATGGCCATGCCCACACGCGCCTTTGTCGTCTACCCCCTGACGGTCATGCCCCACGCGCCTTTGCCATATGCCCCCGGACGGCAAAGCGACCAAATGGCCCTAGGCCTGGTACTCCCATGTTGCACAGGTGAGTACTGATACGTCTCCAACGTATCTATATTTGATGAAGTATTCATGCCATGTTTACAATAATTCTACATGATTTTGGTATGATTTTATTAGAACTAACCCAGACTGACCCCGTTTTCAGTAGAACTACCGTGGTGTTGTTTTTGTGCAGAAATAAAAGTTCTCGGAATGAGCTGAAAATTTATAGAGAATATTTTTGGAAAATATAAAAAATATAGATACGTTGTGAATATTTTTGGAGGGGGAAACCATCACCGGAGGCCATCTTCATCATCCCGGCGGTCTCCATGACGAGGAGGGAGTAGTTCACCCTCGAGTTTGAGGGTATGTACCAGTAGCTATGTGTCTGATCTCTCTCTCTCGTGTTCTTGAGATGGCACAATCATGATGTACCGCGAGAATTATTGATATAGATGAATCATATGGAGTTTTCCCCTCTCTATCTTTTTGTGATGAATTGAGTTCTTCCTTTAAAGTTTTCTTATCGGATTGAGTCTTTAAGGATTTGAGAACACTTGATGTATGTCTTTGCGATGGGATATGTGTGGTGACAATGGGATGTTCTATTGATCCACTTGATGTATGTTTTGGTGATCAACTTGCGGGTTCCGTGACCTTGGGAATCTATGCTAGGGGTTGGCACATGTTTTCGTCTTGAATCTCCGGTAGAAACTTTGGGGCACTCTTTGAAGTTCTTTGTGTTGGATTGAACATGATGAATCTGAAATTGTGTGATGCATATCGTATAATCAAGCCCATGGGTACTCGTGGTGACATTGGAGTATCTAGGTGACATTAGGGTTTTGGTTGATGTGTGTCTTAAGGTGTTATTTTAGTATGAACTCTAGGGTTGTTTGTGACACTTATAGGGATAGCTCATAAGATTGATCGGAAAAGATAACTTTGAGGTGGTTTCGTACCCTACAATAATGTCTTCGTTAGTTCTCCGCTATTTGTGACTTTGGAGTGAATCCTTGTCGCACTGGAGGTATTTACATATGATTCAACCATGTCAGTATTGTTGAGAGAAATTGCACTAGTGAAAGTATAAACCCTAGGCCTTGTTTTCAAGCATTACAATATCGTTTGTGATCACTTATGTTACTAGTTACCTTGATGTTTTTACATTTTTGGATTACAAAAACCTATATATACCATTCATATTACACTTGTATCACCATCTCTTCGCCTAACTAGTGCACCTATACAATTTACCATTGTATTGGGTGTGTTGGGGACACAAGAGACTCTTTGTTATTTGGTTGTAGGGTTGTGTGAGAGAGACCATCTTGATCGTACACCTACCACGGATTGATAAACTTAGTTCATCCACTTGAGGGAAAATTGCCACGGTCCTACAAAATTGTGTGATTGGAGGCCGGACACGAGTCTACAAGATGAAGGTTGCTTAGTAGACATCAAGCTCTTTTCCGGCGCCGTTGCCAGGGAGGTGAGTGCTTGAAGGTATATATTTAGATCTTGCAATCAAATCTTTTAGTTTCTTGTTTTATCACTAGTTTGTTTTTATAAAAGAAAACTACAAAAAAATGGAAATGAGGTTGCCTCATATGCTTCATCTTTTTAATGTCTTTCGTGAAAATGATGGAAAGGAAAATTGTGCTCAAGTGTTAGAAGAAGAAGTTATTAAAATGTTTGGCACTAAATCTTTGAGTGATGAGAATGATTGCAATGTTGTTAGTATGAATTCTATGAATATTCATGATGATAATGATATGCAAAGCCACAAGCTTGGGGATGTTGTGTTTGATGAAGAAGATATTTTTAGTCCCCCAAGTTTTGGTGAGCAAAACTATTATGATTATGGCATGCCTCCTATCTATGATGATTATTGTGATGAAATGGATGCTATAAAGAGTAATGACAACCATGAAACCTATTATCATGATTTTAATATTCAATGTGGTTATGTCAATCAAGTGTCACATGATAGTTGTTTTGTTGAGTTTGCTCCCACTACTATGAATGAGAAGAAAATTGCTTATGTGGGGAGTGACAAATTTTCTATGCTTGTAGAGCGTGAAAAGAATGCTTTATGTGCTGGTTATATTGTGGAATTCCTTCATGATGCTACTGAAAATTATTATGAGGGAGGAACATATGCTTGTAGGAATTGTAATAATATCAAGTTTCCTCTCTATGTGTTCAAGGTTTTGAAGTTATGCTTGTTTTGCCTTCCTATGCTAGTTGATTCTTTCTCCCACAAATTGTTTGCTCACAAAATGCCTATGCATAGGAAGTGGGTTAGACTTAAATGTGCTTGTCATGATATTCATGATGCTCTTTTGCATGTTTCAATTATTATTCCTATGTGAGCATCATTCACATCATCATGCCTAGCTAAAAGGTATTAAAGAAAAGTGCTTGTTGGGAGACAACCCAACACTTTTACTTTCTGTTTTGATGTGTTCACATGATGAAGATACTGTAGTAATCGTGTTTTGTGTCTTTTATTTCAATAAAGTGCCAAGTAAATCCTTTGGGATAGTGTGGATACTTGCTTGTTTGATTCTGTGCAAAAACAAAAAGTTTTCCGTCCAGTATATGAATTATCTGATTTTACTGGAGCGTAAAAACTTCTGAAATTTTTACAAAACATTTATATGCAAATTCATTGAGTTTTCCTAATGTTTTAGAATTTTTAGAGTCGGGTAAGTATGGTGATTATTCAATCTTTACAGACTGCTCTGTTTTTGACAAATTCTATTTTGCATGCATAGTTTGCTTGTTTCAAGTGTTCCTATAGCTTATATTGAGTAATATAAATTGTGGGAATGATGGAATACATTAGGTATCATGTTAAAACAATTATGAATCTTGTCTTTATAGTACCTAAGTGAATGATCTATCTTTATTACATTAACCCTTCTCACAAAGTTCCGTTAAGTTTTGTGTGATTGAAGTTTTCAAGTTTTGGGTGAGACACCGATATGAGGAGAATAAGGAGTGAAAAGAACCTAAGATTTGGGATGAACAAGGCACCCCCAAGGTAATATCCAAGGAATACTCAAGTGTATATGCTTGGGATGCCCCGGAAGGCATCCCCTCTTTCGTCTTCAACACTATCGGTATATCTTACTTGGAGCTATATTTTTATTCGTCACATAATATGAGTTTTGCTTGGAGCGTCATATTATTTTGTTGTTTTCAGTTAGGTGTTATTTATAATCTTGTTTTTCAATAAGAACTTCCAAGAATTGCCTTAGGATGCTTGCATTGCATGTTTTGATATGTGCTGGGTAAAAACAGAAACTTTTGTTGTAGTTTTTGAATTTTCATATTTTACTGGAACGTGAAAAGTTTCTGAAATTTTAACAAAGTGTTTTAATATAAATTTTTTAGCATGTAAAAAAGTCTCATAAATGTTTGAGTTACAGAAGTACATTGTTTTCATAAATTTCTACAGATTATTCTGTTTGGACAGATTGCTGTCATAGTTTCGTTATCTACTTATCCTATAGTTTCCATAGCCTATATTGGTAGATATAAATTTTGTAAATGATAGTATACAGTACATAATGTTTGAAAATTATTGTGCAACTTGTCTTGTCAGTACATGAAGATTTGATTTATTATTATGTGTACTAACCTATCTCACGAGTTCTTTTCGAGTTTTGTGTGGATGAAGTTTTTGAGAATAGGTGAAAACATGATATGAAAGAATTGAAAAAAATACAAAAGCTAAAGCTTGGGGATGCCCAAGTCACCCCAAGTAAATATTTCAAGAACTCTCAAGCATCTAATCTTGGGGATGCTACGCATCCCACCTCTCTTCGTCAACTATCGATTAGCCTATGTTGAGCCTAAATTTTTATTCGTTCACATGATGCGACCTATTCTTGGAGTGCTATTTTTATTTTGCTTGTTGTTTAAATAAAATACTCAGATCTGAAAATCTTTATTGAGAGGCAGAGAGAAAGTCCTCACATAGCTACTTAATTGTTTGACTACTCATTGATCTTCACTTATATGTTTTGGAGTAGTTTTGTCATTTACTCTCGTGCTTCACTTATATCCTATGAGTAAATGGTTGAATGAATTGAATATCATAATTCTGAAATTATATATGTTTTATATGCTTATCCCATGGGGAGTAATGACTTCACATATAATAAGTATAGGTGGTAAAATTTATTGAAAGTTAGCAAACACCGCATTGGTCACTTGAACAATTCATGAACGAATATTGAAGGAAGAGAGATTTAACATATAAATATACTATCTTGGACATCTTCTATGATTGTGAATACCCATTAATTATTTTCAAACCTAAGCAAATTAGTTGAAGTTGGACAAGGAATACAACGTAATGAGTTATGTTTGGGTATATTTGTATAGAAGTTATATTGTTATGGATCCTCCAACATGTGGTGCTTGCTTCCACCTCATACTAGCCAAAACTTCCGCACCAAGTAGAAATACTACTTGTGCATCCAAACAACCTTAAACCCAAAGTTGTTCCATATGAGTCCACCATACCTACCTATATGCGGTATTTACCTAATGTTCCAAGTAAATTTGCATGTGCCAAACTCTAAACCTTCAAATAGTATTCTGTTTTGTATGCCCGAATCACTCATATAGTGATTAGGGGCTTCCAATATCTTCCATGCTAGGTGGGTTATTCTCACGATATGTGTTGACTTACTATCATTCACGAGAAAGTGGCTGGTATTCGGGATGCCCAATTCCATGATGAAAAATCAAATCAAAATATAATGAAACAAAACTCCCCCAGGATTGTTGTTTGTATGGACGGTACCCGTGGATTCGGCTCGCGTGGAGTGTGATTGATTGGTGGAGGGGGAGTAAAAACTTTACCATTCTGTTTGGGAACAGCCTATAATGTATCTAGCATGGAGATATCGAGATCTCTCGGTTGTTATGTTGTCAATGAAAGCATACCGCTCAAAATTATTATTCATCTCTATTTTAAAATCTTGAGCTCTAGAACCTTTGCAAAACAATTCTACCCTTTGCGAAGGGCCTATCTTTTACTTTCTAGTACTTACCTTTATACAGGAGTCATGCTGATCTTCACCACTTCCTATATTTAGCCTTTTTCTCTTGGCAAGCATCATGTGATGTGGAAATATCCAAGCATATATGGCCATTTAAATATATTTGACCATGGATTATTATTGTTGACAGTTATCTATATGATAAATAAGTTGGGAGGCAAAACTTTAAGCCCCTATCTTTCTCTGTGTTCGAAGGATGCCATTTGCTCTAAAAATATGCTTTGATAGTTAGTAATCATGGAAGAAAATATGATAGTTGAGTATGTGGAATTTGCTAAATCAAATCTCTTACATAGACCCTTCCTGAAAATAAGATGAATTCCAATTGTTTGGTGACTGAAAGCATAGTTTGTTAGTTTTCAAGAAACTTTATGGTCTATACTTTAACTTGTGAATAGCTTGTTACTTCATCATGAGAAGTTTTATGAGATGAGATAATGTTTATGATTTATAATGATGCTAGAAAAAGTGTTTGGAACTATCATTGGTCAAATTTATGCACTATGATAGCATCCACACTTCATAAATTATTTCTTTTGTCATTTACCTACTCGAGGACAAGCAGGAATTAAGCTTGGGGATGCTGATACATCTCCAACGTATCTATAATTTATGAATTATTCATGCCATGTTTACAATAATTCTACATGATTTTGGTATGATTTTATTAGAACTAACCCGGACTGACGCTTTTTTCAACAGAACTACTGTGGTGTTGTTTTTGTGCAGAAATAAAAGTTCTCGGAATGGGCTGAAAATTTATGGAGAATATTTTTGGAAAATATAAAAAATACGGGAGAGAAAAGATACCGGAGAAGAGTCCCGAGGGAGTCACAAGCCTGCCAGGCGCGGCCAACCCCCTGGCCGCGCCTAGCGAGATTGTGACTCCCTCGGGACTCTTCTCCGATATCTTTTCTCTCTGGTATTTTTTATATTTTCCAAAATTATTCTCCGTAAATTTTCAGCCCATTCCGAGAACCCTCTGGCCACACCTAGCGAGATTGTGACCTCCTTAGGAACCTTCTAGATGTGGGAACAACACCAAATACTCCTATAAATATCCAAACCTCTGAAAAGAAACCTAGATCGGGAGTTCCACGGCCGCAAGCCTCCAGAGACACGAAAAATCTATCGGGAGCCCGTTCTGGCACCGTGCCGGAGGGGGAAACCATCACCGGAGGCCATTTTCATCATCCCAGCGGTCTCCATGATGAGAAGGGAGTAGTTCACCCTCGAGGCTGAGGATATGTACTAGTAGCTATGTGTTTGATCGATCTCTCTCATGTTCTTGAGATGGCATGACCTTGATGTACCGCGAGCATTATTGATATAGATGAATCATATGGAGTTTTCCCCTCTCTATCTTCTTGTGATTGTCGGTGTACCAAGGATCGGGTCCATTAGTACTACTTGTGCACGGGCACTTGTAGCCACACCCGCAGCAAGGCTTGCCAGAGGACTACTGGAAGCAAGCACGAAGACATAGAAGGGAACACTCAAGTCAACGAAACACAAGACCGAAGGTCAAGGGCTGGAGCCCCTGCAAGACCTTGTCGGGGTGACCTGCGGAGCCCTGGCAAGGAGGGCACTTGGCGAGGCCTGGCCACCTCACCAGCGCGGAGGCCAGGTGTCAACCCCCAGGATACATGTCAAAGCGTTGGCAATGGAGAGGCTAAGCGGTGCAGATGGGATGGGCCCCTGTACCATCCCGTAGAAGGCCAGGGACGCGGACGGAGTATTAAATGCATTTGTCCCACCCCATCAGGGTTAGGCATGATAGCACTATAGCACTATGCACCTCGTGCGTGCATTGTACGCCACTGTTGGGATCCCCTTAGTCATATAAAAGGGGGCCCAAGGCGTTACGAGAGAGGACTTTTGGCTCCCATCTTCTAGCTTGCACGCGTAGTAGCTCCTCGTAGCGCTCCTTTAGCTGGAACCCCCAAAACACCCACAATACATTAAAGCAGGAGTAGGGTTTTACGCTCCACAACGGTCCGAACCTGAGCAAAAACCTCCCCGCATGCCGTTCGTTTGATCTGCTCTTTGTACATACCTTCTCCCCGCCAAACCACAAAGGCATCCTCGCGGTCCCATAGGTGTCGTGCACCGACATATTTGGTGCGCCAGGTAGCGGAGGTACGGTGTTGCGAACCTGATCACACGATCTGTGCACCACTTCATCCGTCGCCATGGCCCCCCAAGAAGAAGGGTTTCACGATGGTCGACCCATCCACATCCTGCGCTCCCGTAGCCACTCAGACGGGCGGCAGTGTGGATGCGGGCGGAGGCCTCGAGCCTCCACGACATTCTGGAGGTCAAGGCCAAGACAGCGCCGCCGTCCGCAACGACGATGGCAACCCACATGCCGCTGGACCTCAAGACGAAGCCGTGCGGCCTACAGGCGGGCCGACGAACACCAGAGATGGTGGTGCACCATCCAAGACACCTACGCCGGTGCATACACCGTGTCCTTCTCAGGTCGCGTGCAACGAACATCATCACAACAATAGTGGTTCCAGGCGCACCCATGGAAAGGCGCCTGCGCATCACCCTCGAGATGCGTGGGACCAACATGCACACCAAAATGCTGACAGAGGTGGCGCGTGGTCGCGGGACCATGACGGAGCTCCTTCTAACACCGTTAGGAGTCAGAGCACCTCACGTTCATCGCACCTTCCACTGCCAACCTCGTCAACAGAAGCATTGGCGCGAGCGAAATTGCTCCTGAACTTCCCTTCTGCGGCGGAGAAGCTCGATGAGTGGAGAGCTACTATCCAGAGCCTCATCAGGTTCACTGACAGGGGTGGACCACAGCGGGTAGATCCCTCACAGCAGTGGTATGTCGAGTTAGCGTGCGCTAATGGTGGCGAGGTCGGAGGTGGCATGACCATGGTGCACTCTCCCCCGTGACGGCAGCGGCGGTCACCGACTCGGCCGGTAGGTGCTGGCGGTGACAAATCCACTGCATCATCTGATTCGCGGACTCGCCACAATCAATGTCAAGTTCTTCGGGAGCGTACCAAGGAGGACGGCCGGACCACCATCGAGCGGCAGCGGGAAACGCGCCATCAGTCCGATAAGCGCATGGGGCCCACTATAGACAAGCATGTGCCAGGGTATCCTGTCGACCTGCCTTATGAGGTGGGTTGTCCATCGTTTACCCGTGAGCTGCGGTGAGTCCAGTGGCCCAATTCCCGAACATTCAAGCCGGAGGCCCCAGACAAATATGACGGCAAGACCCACCCGTCGGAGTTCTTGAGCATCTACACCATTGCGGTGTTGGCTGCTGGGGCTCGCGATGACAAGATACTCACCAACTACTTCCCGTTGGTGCTCAAGCCCAACATCAGGTCGTGGTTGATGCACTTACCGGAGAAGTCCATTTCATCCTGGGCAGACTTATGCCACGAGTTTGTTGGCGCCTTTACCGGAGGCCACCAAGCTCTTGGTCAAGCAAGCGATTTGCAACTCATCCCCAAGAAGGAAGGCGAAACCTTGCGCAAGTACATTCAGAGATTCAGTCGCATACACCACAACATCCCAGACGTTCATCCTGCCGCTGTTATCAGCGGGTTTCATCAGAACGTGCGTAACCGTAGGATGCGTGAAGATCTAGCGATGAATAAGGTCAAGGATGTCACCGAGCTCTACGCCCTGGCTGATAGGTGTGCTCGAGCTGAAGAAGGGAGAAGACTCCCCGGTGAAGATGTCGGTGTTGGGGTCGACTCTGACGACGACACTACTGCCTCGACAAGGAAAGGCCAGCGGCAGAATAAGAAGCGCAAGGACAAGGCCGTGCTTACCGTCGAGGAGTCCAGCAACCTTAGCGCCGCCATGAAGACAAATGTTGACAAACCCTTCAAGGAGGTTGCCGGGTGCGCCTCTTGTCAGGCCTTGGCGGCTGCCAACAAGCCCGAGGGCTCTGACAAGTAGTATTTCAAGATCCATCGCACCAAGGGCCATGACCTCCAAAACTGTCGACAAGTCGAGCAGCTTGCCGAAAGGCAGAAAGCTGAGTACATAAGGCGGGACAAGGAGAAGTTCCAAGAAGGTGCAGAGGAGTCCGGCAAGAAGCGCGATGGCCGAGGAGGTCACCGCGGCAAGGCCAAGCAGTAGGAGAGGCTCGCTAGAGGCCGCGACAAGGAAGAGGAGCATGATGATGGAAATGAAGAGGACGATGAGTCTAGCGAGCATGAGTTTTAGAGAGCTACAAATGTCATGTGCATTGACGGAGGCGCCTTGTTGCATTCTTCCCGCCGCCAACTCAAACAGTGGGCGTGCGAGATTAATGCGATGGAACCATCCGTTGAAGCCCGGAAACCCCTGAGATGGTCCCACGTGCCTATCATTTTTGACGCTGAGGATCACCCTAATCGCACGACAGTAGTCGGGTGTCTGCCATTGTGGGTTTCGCCAATGATTCGCAACCTCAAGGTGAAGAAAATGCTAGTTGATGATGGGGCCGTCCTGAATCCGATCTCGCCTGATGTGATCAAGAGGTTGCAAATTCCTTACAGGGTCTTGAGGAGACAGCCACCTTTCAGGGAATCAATCCGGGAAGGACTCAGCCAAAGGGCAAGATCACATTGCCGGTAACATTTGGCAGTGACATGAACTTCATAACAGAGAAGATTGTTTTTGATGTTGCCAAGATACCCTTGCCGTAAAATGGGATACTTGGACGCCCGGCGCTGACCAAGTTCATGGCGGCGTCGCACTATTCTTACAACGTGTTGAAGATGCCTGGGCCGATTAGCGTCATCACGATCAACTCCGACAAGACGGACACACTTATCTGTGCTGGCCAGCTTTATTGGGAGGTGGTTGTAGCACCTTCCGCCAAGGTACCTGCTCCTGTCGTTGAAGCTCCCTAGGGGAAGAAGACCGGCAAGGCCTCTGGCGCACTCTCCGACAAGCGTGCCTCTTCGGAATGCCACGCTCCCGTCAACGATGTGCCAGAGAGCTCCATAGGCAAGAACAAGAAATCTAAGGCAGCTTCGCCAAAAACCAAGAAGGTTCCCATCAAGAAGGATGGCACGGGGGAACTTTCACCATAAGTTCCACCCTCGATGACAAATAGGAAAGTGCGCTCGTTGCCTTCCTACGGGCGAACGGTGATGTGTTTGCATGGCAACCATTCAATGTTCCCAGAGTTCCCAAGAAGGTAATTGAGCACCACCTTGCTGTCTGTCCCCACGAGTGGCCCGTCAAGCATAAAGTGAGGAAGAAAGCCTTGGAGCGGCAAGAATTCATCGTCGTGGAAATCAGGAAATTTGAAGTGGCAGGCTTGGTCAGGGGAGTGCTTCATCCAACATGGTTGGCCAACCCAGTTGTAGTGCGCAAGGCGAATGGAAAATGGAGGCTATGCATTGATTATACAGATCTTAACAAAGCCTGTTCAAAAGATCCTTTCCCCTTGCCATGCATTGACCAGATTCCGGACTCCACTGCAGGCTGTGATTTGTTGTCGTTCCTCAATGCTTATTCAAGATACCACCAGATCTTCAGTCCAAGGACGATGAAGAGAAGACCACATTTATCACCCCATGTGGTACGTATTGCTTTGTGCATATGCCTTTCGGGTTGAAAAGTGCTGGTTTGGCATTTGCAATAGTAGTCCAGATTGGTTTTGAACCCTAGCTACATAGAAATATGGAAGCCTACATGGATAACATAGTGGTCAAAACCAAGGACAAAGCAACGCTTGTGTTGGACCTGGAAGAGACGTTTACGAATCTGCGCAAGATCAACTTGAAGCTCAATCCTGAGAAATGCATGTTTGATGTTCCATCCGGCAAGCTTCTCGGTTTCTTTGTATCTCAGCACGGGATCGAGGCGAACGCCGACAAGATCAAAGCAATTGAGCAGATTGAAGCACCAAAACGTGTCAAGGATGTACGCCGTCTTGCCGGTTGCATCGTGGCTCTAAGTAGGTTCATCTCAAAGTCTGCTGAGCGTGCCCTGCCCTTTTTCAAAATCTTGAAGAAGGCAGGTCCAATAAAATGGACTCCAGAAGTGGAGGCATTGCTTCAGGATTTGAAGAAGTACCTCTCCTCTCTGCCGATACTAGTCGCGCCTAGACCACAAGAGTCGTTGCTGCTATACTTGGCAGCAATGAATCAAGTGGCTAGTGATGCGTTGGTAGCGTAGAGAGAAGCCAACGAAGAAGCATCTACTGAAGTAGGACTGCCAAGCGACAAACTAGGGGCTTCCTCGGCAAGGTCTGGTGCCGGCAAGTCAGAACATGCGCAGATGAACGAAGCCACACAGAAGAAGAAAATGGTGCAGCGCCTAGTGTACTTTGTCAGCTCCCTTTTGCAAGGGGCCAGGTCAAAGTACTCTGGTGTGCAAAAGTTACTTTTTGGCCTCCTCGTGGCCTCAAGGAAGCCGTGCCATTATTTTCAAGCACATGAGATTACCGTCATCACTCATTTTCTGCTGCAATGGATTTTTCGAAACCCAGACGCTACCGGCAAGATTATGGAGTGGGCCTTGGAGTTGTCAAGCTTTGGCCTCAAGTTTGAAAGCAATTCAACCATTCAGAGTAGAGCTTTAGCAGAATTCATTGCAGAATGGACTCCAACGCCAGATGAAGAGATCCAAGAAATGACCATCCCCGACAAGGAAACAAACCAAGAATGGGTTATGTACTTTGACGGAGCTTTCTCCCTGCAGGGAGCCGGTGACGGCATGCTGCTTGTCGCACCCACCGAAGAGCACCTCAAGTATGTAATTCAGATGCACTTTCCCTGGGAGAAGTTGACAAACAACACCATAGAGTATGAGGGGCTGCTTGACGGCCTCAGAATCGCGGCTGACCTTGGGATCAACAAGCTCATTGTCAGAGGAGACTCATAGCTTGTCATCAAGCAAGTCAATAAGGATTATCAGACCCCATTGATGGAAGCTTACGTAGATGAAGTGAGGAAGTTGGAGGAGCGCTTTGACAGTCTGCAAGTAGAGAACGTTCCTCGTGGAGAGAATAGTGTTGCTGACAAGCTATCGAAGCGTGCTGCCCTCAAGTTACCTATGGAAGCAGGGACTTTCGTGCTCCAACTGAATCAGCCATCTGTATCACCATCGGCAAAGCAGAATAAGAGGAGGAAGCTGAATTCTGGCCAGTACTTCCCGACAGAGCTTACGGAAGCTGCCGACAAGGAAGTTGCCGGGATCAACGCCAATCTTGCCGGTGGCAACATGCTCCGGCAGGGCCTCAAGCCCTTACCGTAGAGACAAGCACCCCATGGTAGAGGACATGCCTTTAGTCCTGCCATCGAGCCTCATGCTCCAGCATGGGCACAACGCATAGTCCAGTTGCTTCAAACAGGAGAACTCCCGAAGGAACAAGAAGAAGTGGAGAAAGTAGCCTGTTAGTCTAGTATGTACCAGTTTGTGGACGACGTCCTGTACAGAAAGAGACCGAACGATGTGAAATTGAAGTGCGTTCCTCGGGAGGATGTACTATAGCTGTTGGCAAAGATACATGGAGGCATATATGTGGCTCCCACATAGGATCAAGAGCTCTTGTCGGGAAGGCCTTCCGGCAAGGTTTCTTTTGGCCCACTCCTCTCCAGGATGCAACTGCACTAGTAACCAAGTGTAAAGCGTACCAGTTCCATTCGTAGAAGCTACATCAACCAGCTCATGCTCTTCAAACAATCCCTATTTCCTAGCCATTTTCGGTCTGGGGGCTTGACATCTTGGGCCCCTTTCCCCGTGCCACCGGGGGCTTCGAGTACTTGTACGTCACGATCGACAAGTTCACAAAGTGGCCGGAGGTGGAAGCAGTGAGAAAGGTGACAACACAATCAGCCGTCAAGTTCTTTAGAGGACTAGTTTGCCATTTTGGTGTACCAAGCAGGGTCAACACCGATAACGACACATAGTTCACAAGACGCACCTTCATGCAATACGTCCAAGACCTTTGCGGCAAAATATGATTTGCTTCCGTCGCTCATCCAAGGAGCAACGGCCAAGCGGAAAGGGCAAATGCTGAAGTGTTGCTTGCGGGAAGGAGTATGACAAAGAAAAAGATAAGTTGCAAAACTCTAAGTAAACCTTTACTATGACGTTGTCTTCGTCCTTGGACGATTTTAAACTTTTGTATGGAAAACATGCACGCAAGGGAACCTTGCCGTGATCAGTTGCGCCCTTGTTCTCTTTCGAGTCCGCTCAACAGTTTAAGTGGCTGCACTAGAAATGTTAAGGTAAGTTGTCACAATTGGTCGCGCCCTTACTCTGTTTCGAGCATGCTCAACCGTTTAGGTGGCTGTGCTAAAAGTGACAAGACATCTTGCCGGTAGTGGCATCGCCAGCAGGCTGCTAAGGATCCGTTCCTCAAAGCGCTCGTGGCGGTGTTGCATATGCCGGGAAGTTTTTCGATAAAACGTAGGGAATACACCATACAAAGGAAAATCAGAGAAGAGGGGTAACATGCATTCATTTAAAGGGAATAAAATTTACACGAGACAATGCCTTTTCCTAAGTACATCTTTATTTGACTTTCTCCCCTAGGGGCAGATTACAAGAAGAAAAAGATGGGGAGAGGCCCCAGGAAGAAGCCCAGCCTGACCCCTTCTGGACCAGCACTGCACGGAGGGCAGGGCATCCAGAAGGGGGGACGAAGCCATAGTCCACGGGGCTACCAAGGGATCCAACTGGAAGATGAGGCAGCGGGAGGGACAAGGACCCCCAGCAAGGTCGCTCCACCAGGAGAGGGAGAGGCGTGAGCTGGCGATGATGGTGCGGCCGGCGACTAGTCAAAGCTTAGGTCGTCATATTCCGACTTGACGGCCTGGAGCTCGGACTCGTCGTCATTGTCTTCACCACTATCCTCCTCGTTAATGTTGCTCGAGGAGGAACTTCCAGCGCCGCTCGATCTCTCTTCGCAGTAGCTAAGGCGGATGTTGAGCGCCCATAAATCTTGACGTAGAGCAGATTGGCGTCTATCATCTTGAAGCGGAGGACGTGCCCATCCTAGAGGCTGTGGGCGCGAATGAAGGTTTTCCAACCGCGTCTGAGTAACATGACGCGATGCTCTGGGTACTTGACATCCACCCGCGTGGCGCCATTACAGCATCCATGTGCCCGCAACCATAGGGCGGGTGGCTTGTCAACCTCCATCACCCTGGCGAAAGGATGAGGGAGACGTAGATGGCTTTGAAGGGTACCGTGCAGTTCGAGGACAAACTCCAGCACCGTCCACTTAGCATGGGTCTCTTCAAGAAGGGGGTTTGGTGTTTGAGGAAGAGGTGGAGCGGCGCTCCGCCTCCCCCAGACTCGGCCTCCACACTGACAACAATGCCTCGCGCCCCTTCCACCACGCGTGCTCGAGCCACCCTCCGCCTCTGTGGCTGAAGCGGTGGCATGATCCTGACAGGAACTCCTCGCCGAGTGGGCAGAAGACGGAGGCCACACTCGTCGCCCAGCCATGGCCAAGGGCGGGCACAACCCAAGATCGGGAAGGCATGGAAGGGCTGGTTTTGGAGGTCTTCACTCAATAAGGGAGAAAGACAGGTGAGCCTCGCCTTCACTGTGCCCCCCCAATTTATAGGGAGAAGCACGGGCATTATCTCTCCTCGCTCCAAGAGTCGCAGCCCATCTATACTAATAGCGCCACCCATGATCATGGGGCGAACAGACGTCCGCCCCGTTCCCCCAATCCATGGCGTTGCGGTTTTTGCCACAAACGGGACTTTAAGTCACGGGCGCCCATTGCTGATTCCCCTCTATGCATGCGGCGCGCATGGCGTAAATGACCTGACGTAGTAATCGAAATAATTACGGTTGCTCCACGCACGCCTCCCATGTCACGCACTTAACGCGCGTCATGGGGTGGCGGAGTAAGCGGAATGATTGCAACTGCAGACACCTGCCACGCGTGCCCATGCACTGTTTGGGCCTAACCCAACAACGCCTCGCACCTTGTGTGGCCCAGGCCCAGGGGCTCCTGTCGGTGTACTAAGGATCGGGTCCATTAGTACCCCTTAGTTGTGCACGGGCAGTTGTTGCCACACCCGCGGCAAGGCCTGCCAGAAGACTACTAGAAACAAGCACGAAGACGTCGAGGGAACACTCAAGTCAATAAACACAAGACCGAAAGCCAAGGGCTGGAGACCCGGCAAGACCTTGCCAGGGGTGACCTACGGAGCCCTGGCAAGGAGGTCACATGACGAGGCCTCGCCACCTCGCCAGTACAGAGGATAGGTGTCAACCCCCAGGATACGTGTCAAAGCGCTGGCAATGGAGAGGCTAAGCGGTGCAGATGGGATGGGACCCTGTCCCATCCCGTAGAAGGTTAGGGACGCTGGCACAGCATTAAATGGATTTGTCCCACCCCGTAAAGGTTAGGTATGATAGCACTGTAGCACTATGTGCCCCGTGCGCGCACTATACGCCACTGTTGGGATCCCCTTAGCCATATAAAAGGAGGTCCAAGGCGTTACGAGAGAGGACTTTTGGCTCCCATCTTCGAGCTAGCGCGTAGCAGCTCCTCGTAGCGCTCCTATAGCTAGAACCCCCAAAACACCCACAATGCATCAAAGTAGGAGTAGGGTTTTATGCTCCATAGTGGCCCAAACCTGGGTAAAAACCTCCCCGCACACTGTTCGTTTGATCTTCTCTTTGTACATACCTTCTCCCCGCCGAACCACAAAGGGATCCTCGCAGTCCCATAGGTGTCATGCACCAACAGTGATGAATTGAGTTTTCCCTTTGAATTTTTCTTTTTGGATTGAGTCTTTAAGGACTTGAGAACACTTTTTGTATGTCTTGCGATGGGATATTCGTGGTGACAATGGGATGTTCTATTGATCCACTTGATGTATGTTTTGGTGATGAACTTGCGGTTCCATTACCTTGGGAATCTATGCATAGGGGTTAGCACATGTTTTCGTCTTGAATCTCCAGGAGAAACTTTGGGGCACTGTTTGAAGTTCTTTGTGTTGGATTGAACATGACGAATTTGAAATTGTGCGATGCATATCTTATAATCAAGCCCATGGGTACCCATGGTGACTGATAACCCACAAGTATAGGGGATCGCAACAGTTTTCAAGGGTAGAGTATTCAATCCAAATTTATTGATTCGACACAAGGGGAGCCAAAGAATATTCTCGAGTATTTGCAGCTGAGTTGTCAATTCAACCACACTTGTAAGATTTAATATCTAGAGCAAAGTATTCAGTAGCAAAGTAGTATGGAAGTAACGGTAACGGTAGCAAAAGTAACACTAGCAGTTTTGTAGTGATTGTAACAATAGCAACGGAGAAGTAACTTAGCAAGGATCAATATGTGGAAAGCTCATAGGCAATGGATCAGTGATGGATAATTATGCCGGATGGCATTCATCATGCAACATTTATAACATAGGGTGACACAGAACTAGCTCCAATTCATGAATGTAATGTAGGCATGTATTCCATATATAGTCATGCGTGCTTATGGAAAAGAACTTGCAAGACATCTTTTATCCTACCCTCCCGTGGCAGAGGGGTCCTAATGGAAACTAAGGGATACTAAGGCCTCCTTTTAATAGAGAGCCATACCAAAGCATTAGCACTTAGTGAATACATGAACTCCTCAAACTACGGTAATCACCGGAAAGAATCCCAGTTATTGTCACACGGGGGGATGTGGATCATAACTCGTAATAGGTGTCTACAACTTGCAAGATAGGATCAAGAACACATATATATTCATGAAAACATAATAGGTTCAGATCTGAAATCATGGCACTTGGGCCCTAGTGACAAGCATTAAGCATAGCAAAGTCATAGCAACATCAATGTCAAAACATAGTGGATACTAGGGATCAAACCCTTGAAAGCACAACATGCTCCCTTGGTGGTTTTGATAATTCATGACAACATACATTGTCTCTTGGACTGATATTTTTACCTAGTGTATTTCAGATACAGTCTATAGAGAAGTTTGGCAAAAGGAAATTGTGGAGATACCCCAAGATGCAGGGAAATAGATTGGCCAAGCTTCAAGCAAGAGGACTCTACATTTTATATTTGTGAGAAATCACTTTGAGTACATAGGAAAGCCAATACTATTAAAAGGGGGTAAGGTTTTGTTGGTGAACAATATGCTCAAACATGCACAGGTGATAGTCGCCAAAAACATCCACAAACTCTCCCACCAAAGTCTGTTCTATACCTAACACTCAAAATCGGTGCAACCAACTTTCCCGTACCGGTGCCACCGATTCCAGAACCTAGATAGACTCAGCCAAACCCTAGCCACTTCGATGCAACCGATTCAATACCGGTGCCATCAAGTTTAGGTTGCCAACTTTCTGTTATGCAAATTCACATTATTGGTACCATCGAGAATGTTGGATCGGCGTCGCCAAGATTGGAAATCTGACCGTTGGTCACCTTATTGGTGCAACCAAGTTTCTCATATCGGTCTCACCGAGATTCAAAAGTTACCACCTTTTGGTCACTTTGGTACCACCGAGATTAACACATCGGTGTCACCGAGTTGGTCATTTTGTGTGTAACGGTTGGATTTTTGGGGATGCCTATATATACCCCTTCACCACCACCTACTCAAAAGAGAAGCACTCAGAACTATTCCACACTTGCCCCATCTAGTTTTCTGAGAGAGAACCACCTACCCTTGTGTTGAGGTCAAGATCTTCCACTCCAATCGTATGGATCTTGATCTCTAGCCTCCCCAAGTAGCTTTCCACCAATCCCATCTCTTCCACCATGCCAAATCTGTGAGAGAGTGATTGGGTGCTAAGGAGTCTATCATCTTGAAGCACAAGAGCAAGGAGTTCATCGTCATTACCAAGGCTATTACCTTTTGGAGGGTGGTGCCTCCTAGATTGGTTAGGTGTCGCTTGGGAGCCTCCTACTTGGTGTTGTGGAGTGAACCAAGAAGTTTGTAAGGGCAAGGAGATCGCCTACTTCATGAAGATCTACCCATAGTGAGGCTAGTCCTTCGTGGACAGAAGCCGTTATGGAATAGTCAAGGTTGCTACTTCGTGGACCCTTTTGGGTGGAGCCCTCCGTGGACTCTCGCGACCGTTACCCTCCGTGGGTTGAAGACTCCATAAAAGTGGTTGTACGATAGCGCCACCTATTGGAACCACGGGAAAAATCCATGCGTCTCCAACTGCGTTTGATCTACCTATCTCAACACTTTACTTCATATGCAATGTCTTTACTTTCCACTGCCATATCTATTGACATGCATGTGTAGGGTTGTTAGACTTGCTAGCTTTGCTAAAATTATTAAAATCTGCCAACCAATTAACCTGGGAAAGGTTAGGTTTTAAATTCCTGCTAGTAGTCTATTCACCCCCCTCTAGACACTCTTCTAGTGATCCCTCAACCCTAACAAAACTAACTCGATTACATGATAAATCTCATCCAATCCATCACCGTCCAGCAAGCCTACGATGGGATTACTCACAAACAACAGAGAGCATCATGGAATTTGTGATGAAGGATGGTTGGTGATGACGATGGCGTCGATTTCCCCTCTCCGGAGCCCAAAACGGACTCCAGATCTGGTCTCCGGAGGAAGAACAGGGGGTGGCGCCGGCTCCGTATCATGAAACACAATGAACTCTTCTCTCTGATTTTTTTTCTCTATGAATAGGGTTATATGGAGCTGGGGATGAGGTCGGAGGAGCCACGAGGGCCCCACAAGCCTGCAACGCGCGGCCTGGGGGTGGCCGTGCCTTGCAGGCTTGTGGCCTGTAGGTGGCCCCCCCTCTGGTTGATTCTTGCGCCGGTATTTTTTATTAAATCCAAAAATATTCTCCGTAAATTTTTAGGATGATCCGAGAACTTTTATTTCTGCACGAAAATAACACCAAAGCGTTAGTGTGGGTTAGTTCCATTCAAATCATCCAAATTAGAGTCCAAAACAAGGGCAAAAGAGTTTTGAAAAGTGGGTATGATGGAGACGTATCAACTCTCCCAAGCTTAACCAATTTCTTGTCCTCAAGCAATTCAGTTGGTAAACTGAAAGTGATAAAGAAAAACTTTTAGAAATTCTGTTTGATCTTGTTGTTGTAAATACGTCTAACTAATGTTCAGATTTTCAGCAAAGATCATGGACTAAACATGTTCACAATAACATTTAGGTCTCACATTTAGTCATAGCAATGACATAATCAACTAGCGAGCAATAATAATAACTCTCGGATGACAACACTTTTTCAAAACAATCATGATACAATATGACAAAATGGTATCTCACTAGCCCTTTCCGAGACTGCAAAACATAAATGCAGAGCACCTCTAAAGAACAAGGACTGACTAGACATTGTAATTCACGGTGAAAGAGATCCAGTCATGCTCATACTCAATATCAATTGACAACAAAGCATACAAACGTCGATGGTGCTCTCTAACTAGTGCCTTTTATAAGAAGATGATGACTCAACAATAAAGTAAATGGAAAGGCCCTTCGCAGAGGGAAGCATTGATTTGTAGAGGTGCCAGAGCTCGAGTTTTTAAAATAGAGATAAGTAAAGATTTTTGAGAGGTATACTTTCATTGCTCACATAAGAACCAAAAGGTTTTCAACATCTTCCATGCTAGATACATTGTAGGCGGTTCCCAAATAGAATGATTAAGTTTTTTTCTCCCCCTCCACCAATCAATCACACTCCACGGCAAGTCGAATCCATGGGTACCGTCCATACAAACACAGTTCTGGGGGAGTTTTGTTTAATTAGATTTTGCTTTTATTTCGAGCATGGAACTGGGCATACCAATTACCAGCCACTTCTCGTGAATGATAGTGAATCAACATATATCGTGATAATAACCCACCTAGCATGGAAGATACTGACAGCCTCCAGTCGCCACATGAGCGATTTGGGCATACAAAATAGAATGTTTATTTGAAGGTTTAGAGTTTGGCACATGCAAATTTACTTGGAATGGCAGGTAAATATCACATATACGTAGGTGTGGTGGACTCATATGAAACAACTTTGGGGTTGAGGGATTGGATGCACCAGTAGTATTCCCGCTTAGTACAAGTGAAGGCTAGCAAAAGAATGGGGAGCGACCACTTAGAGAGCGATACAGTCATCAACATGCTTTGAGATTAACCAACATTGAATGCAAGCATGAGTAGGATATAAATCACTATGGACATAAATATCGTAGAGGCTATGTTGATTTTGTTCAAACTACATGCGTGAACATGTGCCAAGTCCAGCCACTCGAATCGTTCAGAGGAGGATACCATCCAACCATACTACATCACAACCATTTTAATATGCATGTTGGCACCCAAAACAAACCATTATCCACTCTTAACTAATTAAGCATGGCATGAGTAACTATAATCTCTAATTGTTATTGCAAATATGTTTCACCCATGATGAACTGAATTCGGAATGAAGAGCTAATCATATTTACAAAAGCAAGATAGGTCGAGTTCATACCAACTTTTCTCCATCTCAATCTTTTCATCAAATATCGTCATTATTGCCTTTCACTTGCACGACCAAATGGTGTGGAAAATAATAAGAGTGCACGTGCATTGGACTAAGCTGGAATCTGCAAACAATAACTCAAAGGAGAAGACAAGGTAACATGGACTCTCTAGCAGGTAAGCAATAATGCATATGAGAGCCACTCGACATTTTCATTGTGGTCTTCTCCTTATGACCCAAAGAAGGAAAAATCAAAACAAGAATGAGAAAACTATTTACACGGGAAAGCTCCCAACAAGTAAGAGAAGAACGAAAAATCTTTTTGGGTTTTCTTTTTAATGCTACAACTAAACAACTGGAAATAAATCTAGAACTATTTTTTTTGTATTCTGTATTTTTCTCAAAGTTAATTAAACACACAAGAAGAAAGCAAAACAAGAAAATAAACTACCATGGATGGTACAATGAAAGAGTATGAACACCGACTACTTAGATGAGTATGTGAACATGAATGTAAAGTCGGTGAGAAATATGTACTCCCCCAAGCTTAGGCTTTTGGCCTAAGTGGATCTATGGCCATGGCTGGAAAGAGCTCTCTCCCGGATACTCAGGAGCATCATCAGGGTTCCATTGGTTGACGAACTCCTATGGCTCCCACTGAAAAATTGGCTCCGGGTACGGATCAAGGGCGGGTGCCGGTTCAGGAGCTAGGGATTGCGTTAGACCCCAATATCTGTAAATGTCTCCAGACATAATTGTGTACCTGCCTGAGCGAATGTTGAACAAAGAAGAGGCAGGCAGAGTAATAATTTCACAAGTACCCTGGCTAAAAACTAAGTTGTAAAGTAGTCTCTCATCTTTCTCGTTAATCCTAATGGGTATCTCAAAATGTTTGGCTAAACGAGATGCATAGATACCTCCGAATATGGGCCCCTTCGAACGGTTGGTGTTCAACCGTTGGGCCACCATAGCGCCCAGACTAAATGTTCTATCAGCAAATAAAGCATGGCGCAAAATGGCTAGGTCAGGGGCACTAAGACTTCCACTCTCCCAGCGACCAACTAAACATCTTCCCGCAAATAATGAATAATAGTGTAGCACAGGAAAATGTAAACTAGATGCTCTTGCCTTTGACACACCTCTCTCTTCCCCTACAGTGACTGCGGTAATAAAATCTTCCATGTCCCTAGGATGTGGTTCCCTGATGCTACCCTCATAGGGTATTTTGCAAACTTTGCAAAAATAATAAAGGTTCATTTTCTTAGGCACATCATATAAGTGAAATTATACTGTAGGAGGGTCTTCCCTAGAATGAAAGTGAAAATTTTGCACAAAGGTATTCGTGAGCAAGAGGTACTGGTCACACTTATCGTTGAGGAAGTCGGTGATGCCTGCATTCTCGGCCAAATAATAGAACTCTTCATAAATTCTGGCCGCCCTCAAGAATGTGTCACACAACCATTCACATGGTCGACCTTCTGTGACACGAGGTAGATTATACTTGGGTTTCTCCCTCATTTCATTTTCATCTTCCTTACAACTCCGGCTTGAAGAGCCTCTTAATAATCTCCTTAGGATTTCTTTCTTTTTTGAAAAATTCTGAATTTTTTAGTGACTCAAAATAAAGGTGAACAAAACTCGATGAAACTCATATCAACTACTCCCTCAAGTGCCTAGAGGCTATATCATGCATCAAAACTACTTGGGACCATATGAATTTGACATGCAAACTCAAGAACAAGGTCACCACAACAGCAAAAAATTGCAATATATAAAGCACTAGTACAAAAACTAATTCGACCATTGGAGGAGTCACATACCGAAGAGCAATCTCCCAAAAAAGTTTTGCGAATGAAGCATTGAACAAGGAGATCGAAAATGGCAGCAAAATGAGCTAGAACACGAGTTTGAGCAATTGTGGGTTTTTTCTGGAGGAAGATGAAGTGGATGGTTGCTGGAATAAGTGGGGGGCCATGTGGGACCCACAAGCCTGCTAGGCGCGACCAAGGGATGGCCGTGCCTTGTGGGCTTGTGGCCCACTGGTGCAACCCCCTGCAGTGTGCTGAGTGCCAGAAATTTTTAAATATTCCAGAAAAATCATACTCCATTTTCAGGACATTTGAAGAACCTTTATTTCCTGGTGACTTTTTTATTGCACGGGAAACTCAGAAAACAGAAAAATAAATAGCATTTTTACTTAATTTAAACTTACTAACATAAAGTAAAAGTTGGGTATAGAAAGTTGTGCTTTCTAAATTCATCTATCTCATGCTCATCAAAAGGAATCCATCAATAAGGTTGATCAAGTCTTATTAACAAACTTCTTTCGAATAACATGAAACCGAATAATTTTTGAATAACACTAAGTTACCTCAATGGGGATATGCATGTCCCCAACAATAAGTATAACATATTTCTTCTTGATAGTAGGAAGAGGGAATTCAAAGTCTCCAATAACAATCGTTGGAATTTTTTCAATGGAGTTGATACTATGAACTTGAGGTTGTTTCTTCAGAAAGTGTACCGTATGCTCATTACCATTAATATGAAAAGTGACATTTCCCTTATTGCAATCAATAACAGCCCCTGCAGTATTCAAAAAGGGTCTACCAAGGATGATCGACATACTGTCGTCCTCGGGAATATCAAGAATAACAAAGTCTGTTAAGATAGTAGCATTTGCAACTACGACAGGTACATACTCACAAATACCGATAGGTAGAGCAGTTGATTTATCAGCCATTTGCAAAGAGATTTCAGTAGGTGTCAACTTATTCAAATCAAGTCTTCGATATAAAGAGAAAGGCATAACACTAACTCCAGCTCCAAAATCACATAAAGCAGTTTTAACATAATTCCCTTTAATAGAGCGTGGTATAGTTGGTATTCCTGGATCTCCTAATTTCTTTGGTACTCCACCCTTAAAAGGATAATTAGAAAGCATTGTGGAAATTTTGGCATCCGATATCTTCCTTTTATTAGTCACAATATCTTTCATATACTTAGCATAAGGAGACATTTTTAGAATGTCAGTCAAGCGCATACGCAAAAAGACATGTCTAAGCATTTCAACAAAGGGCTCAAAATCCTCATCATCCTTTTTCTTGGATGGTTTAGGAGGAAAGGGCATGGGTTTCTGAACCCGTGGTTCTCTTTCTTTACCATGTTTCCTCGCAATAAAGTCCCTTTTGTCATATCTTTTATTCTTAGGATGTGGGTTATCAAGATCAACAACAGGTTCAATATCCTCATCATTATCGTTACTAGGTTGAGTATCAACATGAACATCATCATTAAGATTATCACTAGGTTCATGTTCATCACCAGATTGTGTCTCAGCATCAGAAACAAAAATATTATTTGGGTTTTTAGGTGTATCTATAACAGGTTCACTAGCAGCATGCAAAATTCTATCATCATCCTTATTCCTCTTATTACTAGAGCGAATAGGTACATCAGTATTACCCCTTTGAGAATCTTGCTCAATTATCTTAGGGTGGCCCTCAGGATACAAAGGTTCTTGAGTCATTCTTCCACCTCTAGTCACAACTTTAACAGAATGATCATTGTTCTTACTATTCATCTCATTAAGCAAATCATTGTGTGCCTTAAGTACTTGTTCTACTTGAGTAGTTACCATGGAAGCATGTTTACTAATCAGTTTAAGATCATTGATAGTTCTACTCATATAATCACCTAAGTGATCAAGCATGAAAGCATTATTATTTCAATTGTCTACTAACATAAGCATTAAACTTTTCTTGCTTAACAACAGAATAATCAAACTCATCCAAGCATTGGCTAGCAGACTTATTATAATTAATATCGCTTTCATCAAATCTACAAAGAGAAATTACCTCTACTACCTATGTCGGGTTATCTAGACCATGTATTTCTTCAATAGGTGGTAGATTCTTGACATCTTCAACTTTAATACCTTTTTATTTCATAGATTTCTTTGCCTCTTGCATATCTTCGGGACTGAGAAATATAATGCCTCTTTTCTTCGGAGTTGGCTTCAGAGGTGGTTCGGGAATAGTCCAATCATTATCATTGCTCAATATATTATTCAATATTATTTCAGCTTGTTCAACAGTTCGTTCCCTGAAAACACAACCAGCACAACTATCTAGGTGGTCCCTAGAAGCATCGGTTGGTCCATTATAAAAGATATCAAGTATTTCATTTTTCTTGAGAGGATGATCAGGCAAAGCATTAAGTAATTGGAGAAGCCTCCCTCAAGATTATGGGAGAATCTCTTATTCCATTTGCACAAAGTTAAATATTTCCTGCAAGGCATCTTGTTTCTTATGGGCAGGAAAATATTTTTCAGAGAAGTGATAAATCATATCCTGGGGGCTACGCACACAACCAGGAGCAAGAGAATTAAACCATATCTTAGCATCAGCCTTTAACGAGAAAAGAAACAACTTAATGATATAATAGTAACGAATTTTTTCCTCATGAGTAAATAGGGTGGCTATATCATTCAGTTTAGTAAGATGCGTCACAACAGTTTCAGATTCATAACCATGGAAAGGATCAGATTCAACCAAAGTAATTAACCCAGGATTAATAGAGAATTCATAGTCCTTATCAGTAGCAAAGATAGGTGAAGTAGAAAACTTAGAATCATATTTCATTCTAGCATTCAAAGATTTTTCTTCCCACTTGCATAGCAATTTCTTGAGATCATCTCTATCCTTACAAGCAAGGAAGTCCCTAGCTACCTCTCCTTCCATAACATAACCCTTAGGAATATTAGGCAATTCATATCTAGGAGAGCTAGGTCTAGCAGGTGTCTCCAAGTGTTCAATTTCAATAATTTCATCAGTTTGAGAAGTATCATAATTTTTAGCATTGGCCCTAGCAACTTGTTCATCAAGAAATCACCCAGTGGCATAGTATTATCAAGCAAAGTATCATCATAAGCATCATGCATAGAAGAAGTGGCATCATAATTACTTGCGACATATCAGAATTACTAGCAGGTGGTGGTGTCGCAAACGTACTCATAACAGAAGGTGAATCAAGTGCAGTGCTAGATGGCAGTTCCTTACCTCCCCTCATAGTAGAGGGATATATCTTGGTTTTTGGATATTTCAAATTCTTCATAGTGATCAACAGATATAAATCCCAAGTGACTTGGAGAATAGAGCTATGCTCCCCAGCAACGGTGCCAGAAAAAGGTCTTGACAACCCAAAAGTATAGGGGGTCGCAACATTTTTCGAGGGTTGAGTATTCAACCCAAATTTATTGATTTGACAAAAGGGGAGCCAAAGAATATTCTTGAGTATTCGCAGCTGAGTTGTCAATTCAACCATACCTGTAAGACTTAATATCTACAGAAAAGTATTTAGGAGCAAAGTAGTATGAAAGTAACGGCAACGGTAGCAAAAGTAATAGTAGAAGTTTTGTAGTGATTGTAACAGTAGCAACGGAGAAGTAACTTAGCAAGGATCAATATATGGAAAGCTCGTAGGCAATGGATCAGTGATGGATAATTATGTTAGATGGCATTCATCAAGCAACAGTTATTGTTGGGGAATGTTGCATGGGAAACAAAAAAAATCCTACGCACATGCAAGATATATCCATGGTGATGAGCATCTACAAGAGGGAGAGTGAATCTACATACCCTTGTAGATCGCTAAGCGGGAAGCACATAGTAAATTAGTGTTAGTCCAATGATTATCATGTCCCGCGAGCAAATATAGGGACACACTAGGGACATAGTGTTGTCTATATATTACTTGCATGATCTCATGGTCATAGGAACGGATACATTGACATGCAGAAAATTGTAGCAATAAACTGACATGATCATATGCTATGTTTATAGTTTGGGTCTTGTCCATCACATCATTCTCCTAATGATGTGATCCCGTTATCAAATGACATCTCATGTCTATGGCCAGGAAACCTTGACCATTTTTGATCAACGAGCTAGTCTACTAGAGGCACACTAGGGACATAGTGTTATCTATATACCCACACATGTATTTAGTTTCCAATCAATACAATTAATCATGGATAATAAACGATTATCATGAACAAGGAAATAAGATAATAACTAATTTATTATTGCCTCTAGGGCATATTTCCAACAGTTATAACATAGGGTGACACAGAACTAGCTCCAATTCATCAATGTAATGTAGGCATGTATTCCATATATAGTCATACGTGATTATGGAAAAGAACTTGCATGACATCTTTTGTCCTACCCTCCTGTGGCAGCGGGGTCCTAATGTAAACTAAGAGGTATTAAGGCCTCCTTTTAATAGAGAACCAGACCAAAGCATTAGCACTTAATGAATACATGAACTCCTCAAACTACGGTAATCATCGGAAAGAATCCCAGTTATTGTCACCCTGGGGGATGCGGATCATAACTCGTAATAGGTGTCTACACCTTGCAAGATAGGATCAAGAACACATATATATTCATGAAAACATAATAGGTTCAGATTTGAAATCATGGCACTCGGGCCCTAGTGACAAGCACTAAGCATAGCAAAGTCATAGCAACATCAATCTCAGAACATAGTGGATACTAGGGATCAAACCTTAACAAAACTAACTCGATTACATGATAAATCTCATCCAACCCATCACCGTACAGCAAGCCTATGCTGGGATTACTCATGAATGGCGGGGAGCATCATGGAATTGGTGATGAAGGATGGTTGGTGATGACGATGGCGTCGATTTCCCCTCTCCAAAGCCCAAAACAGACTCTAGATCTGGTGTCCCGAGGAAGAACGGGAGGTGGTGGCAGCTTCATATCGTGAAACGCGATGAACTCTTCTCTCTGATTTTTTCTCCGCGAATAGGGTTATATGGAGCTAGAGATGAGGTCAGAGGAGCCACGAGGGCCCCACAAGCCTGCTAGGCGCAGCCAGGGGGTGGCCGAGCCTAGCAGACTTGTGACCTGCAGGTGGCCCCCCTCTGGTGGATTCTTGCACCAGTATTTTTTATTAAATCCAAAAATATTCTCCGTAAATTTTCAGGACGATTCGAGAAATTTTATTTGTGCACAAAAATAAGACCAAAGAAATTCTGCTGAAGACATCGTCAGTCCGGGTTAGTTCCATTCAAATCATGCAAATTAGAGTCCAAAACAAGGGCAAAAGAGTTTGGAAAAGTGGATACATTGGAGACGTATCAATGACATTGGAGTATCTAGGTGACATTAGGGTTTTGGTTGATGTGTGTCTTAAGGTGTTATTTTAGTACGAACTCTAGGGCTGTTCGTGACACTTATAGGGATAGCTCATAAGATTGATCGGAAAAGTTAACTTTGAGGTGGTTTCGTACCCTACAATAATGTCTTCGTTAGTTCTCTTCTATTTGTGACTTTGGAGTGAACTCTTTGTCGCACAAGAGGTATTTACATATGATTAAACTATGTCAGTATTGTTGAGAGAAATTGCACTAGTGAAAGTATGAACCCTAGGCCTTGTTTTAAGCATTGCAATACCGTTTGTGCTCACTTATGTTACTAGTTACCTTGCTGTTTTTTATATTTTCAGATTATAAAAACCTATATCTACCATCCATATTACACTTGTATCACCATCACTTTGCCTAACTAGTGCACCTATACAATTTACCATTGTATTGGGTGTGTTGGGGACACAAGAGACTCTTTTTTATTTGGTTGCAAGGTTGTTTGAGAGAGACCATCTTCATCCTACACCTCCCACGAATTGATAAACCTTAGGTCATCCACTTGAGGGAAAATTGCCACTGTCCTACAAAACTCTGCGCTTGGAGACCCATCACGAGTCTACAAGAAGAAGGTTGCATAGTAGACATCAAGTGCCACGTGTCACCTTTGCCGTCGGTGGCAGACGACAAAGGAACTTTGTCGTCAGTGGCAGACGGCAAACAGGCAATATTGCCCAAGTTTTTTCTGTTTTTTCTTATATCCAACAATTTTCACAGGCAAAATATGCTATATATGTATATATATTTCACAATAACCATATTCTTGCCATACAGATGATCATCCAACAAGCACAAATATCATCCAACTACAAGCACAAGTCACAAGTATCATCCAACAACAAGCACAAAATCAAATGTCACATTGTTCACCATATTACAATAGTTGAAAGTTTCACATATGTAGCAAGTTTAACATTGTTCATCGATACAAAATTAGAAGCACTCCATCAATGCAAGCTTCCATGAAGTGACTCTAATATGCAAAATGGGAAATACGAAAGTTAGATAAAGAAAACTACAAGAACAAGAATAAGAAGAAGATGATGATGATGATGAACTTGGAAGAAGGATAGATCTTTCGAGGTTTGCCTCATGGTGTGTATGGTGCCAACTCACTCACACTTATATGGTGGTGTATGTTGGTGGACACTACCTAACACTAATATTTCGACAATTGGTGATGGTCATTTCCCCTTCTCCTCTCCCTCAATATACCAAGGTATATATGGAGATAAGGAGAAGAAGAAACGACCCCCGCTACAACAATCTGGATTCCTCCATCAAGAAGAGACATATAAATCTCACAAGGAGCTCTGACAGACCAAAAGTATGTAATTTTGTCTAAGTGCTAAGTTTGTGTTTCTTTGAGAAAATGAGCCAAGTAAGTGCCATATTGGGGCTTACCGTCCTTGTCATCACGGAGGTGAAGCATCGCGGTTGCTCGGGCCGGTTTCACCTGGAGAAGGTTGCCCTGGAGAAGGATCGTGTGGTACGTCTCCATCGTCTCTATACTTTTTTATTGTTTCATGCCAATATTCTACAACTTTCATATACTTTTGGCAACATACTAATTTTGGGACTAATATATTGATCCAATTCCCAGTGCCAGTTCCTGTTTCTTGCATGTTTTTTGTTTCACAGAATATCCTTACCAAACGAAGTCCAAACACGATAAAAAATTATGGAGATTTTTTTGGAATATATGTGATTTTTGGGAAAAGAATCAACACGGGACGATGCCCGAGGAGGTGACAAGCCTGCTAGGCACGACCCACCCCCTGGTCGTGCCTCGCAGGCTTGTGGACACCCCTTAGGTTAGTTGGAGCTGTCCTTTGGCAGAAAGGAAGATATTTTCATAATAAACATACTCTCAAAATTTCAGCCCAATCGGTATTAAGGATCTTCGGATACTTAAGAAACGGTGAAAGGCCAGAATCTGGGAGCGAAGAAACAAAAGGAAACAAAGAGAGAGAGAGAGAGAGAGAGATCAATTTTCGGAGGGGCTCTCGCCCCTCCGCCGCCATGGAGGCCATGGACCCGAGGGTAAACCCTTCTCCCATCTAGGTGGAAGGTAAATGAAGAAGAAGGAGGGGGGCTATCTCCCCCACTCTCTCGGTAGTGCCGGAACACCGTCGGGGCCATCATCGTGACGGCGATCTACTCCAACAACTCCGTCATCTTCACCAACACCTCCATCACCTCACCCCATCTATCTACAGCGGTCCACTCTCCCACAACCCACTGTACCATCTACTTGAACATGGTGCTTTATGCTTCATATTATTATCCAATGATGTGTTGCCATCCTATGATGTCTGAGTAGATTTTCGTTGTCTTATGGGTTGATTGATGATAATGATTGGCTTGAGTTGCATGTTTTATTATTGGTGCTGTCCTATGGTGCTCTCCGTGTCGCACAAGCATGAGGGATCCTTGCTGTAGGGTGTTGCAATGTGTTCATGATTTTCCTATGGTGGGTTGCTTGAGTGACAGAAGCATAAACCCTAGTACGTGGGTTGTTGCATATGGGAGTAAAGAGGACTTGATACCTTATAGTGCTATGGTTGGGTTTTACCTTAATGATCTTTAGTAGTTGCGGATGCTTGCTAGAGTTCCAATCATAAGTGCATATGATCCAAGTAGAGAAAGTATGTTAGCTTATGACTCTCCCTCATATAAAATTGCAATAATGATGACCGGTCTAGTTATCGATTGCCTAGGGACAATTCCGCAACTCCTACCACCACTTTTCCACACTCATTAAACTAACTTAGTTGTTTCTTTATCTTAGCAGCCCTAGTTTTTGTTTACACGCTCTTTATTATCTTGCAAACCTATCCCACAACACCTACAAAGTACTTCTAGTTTCATACCTTTTCTAGGTAAAGCGAACCTTAAGCGTGTGTAGAGTTGTATCGATGGTCAATATAACTTGAGGGAGTATTAGTTCTACCTTTATCTCCTCATTGGGTTTGACACTCTTACTTATCGAAAGAGGCTACAACTAATCCCCTACACTTGTGGGTTATCAAGACCTTTTTCTGGCGCCGTTGCCGGGGAGCAATAGCCTGGGGTGAATATTCTCGTGTGTGCTTGTTTGCTTTATCACTAAGTAGATTTTATTTGCTGTTCTAAGTTGTTCTCTATCTTTAGTTATGGATATGGAACACGAAATACCAAAAAAATAGGTGTACTTGCTGCTCATGGAGATGGGGAACCTCCTAAAACCCTCGATGCTCGTTATGTGAAAGATATTATGCACTACTTTAATAATCCTGAGAAAACCCCATTCAATTATATAATGGGATAGACGTTGGATCAACGTGAACACTGGATACTTTAGGGATTATCGCTTGACTCAAAAAGGGAAACAGTTATGGGATCAAATTCATATGTTGAAATGGTATGCTTGGAATCTATGCTTGAGATATGATATTACTTGTTGCTCTAGGATGAAGGCTAAACACCTTCCCTTTTCATGTAAATTTAATGATAATGAAACCTTGGCTTCTTATGCTAATGGTATATATGATTACTATGATGTGGAACAAGCAGAAGAGTTTGTTGCTTTTAAGGGTGCTTATGAAATTGAAGCTTTGTTTGAAAAGTATGAAGATTATGATGATGATGTTTACCGATCCCAAAATTTGGCTATGCTTCATTATTGCTATGATAATTATAAATATAATTCTGGTATTAATGCTTTTATTGAGAAAGTCTTCGCTATCCAAGAAGAGACTAATATTTTGCAGGAATCTATGGAAGAGGAAATTGATGACACGGTGAGCTCATTAGATGAAAAAGATGAGGAGGAGAGCGAAGAACAAAAGGAGGAAGAGCAGATTAGCTACCCGTTCCCACCTTCTAATGAGAGTGACTCTTCAACTCATACATTGTTTAATTTCCCTTTGTGCTTACTGAAGGATGAATGCTATGATAATTGCTACGATCCCTTGGATTCGTTTGAAATATCCCTTTTTGATGAACTTGATCCTTGCTATGCTTGTGGCCATGATGCCAATATGAATGATTCTTATGGATATGAACTTGCTATAGTTCCTTATGTTAAACGTGAAATTGTTGCTATTGTACCCACACATGATAGTCCTATTATATTTTTGAACTCTCCCAACTACACCATATCGGAGAAGTTTGCGCTTATTAAGGATTATATTGATGGGTTGCGTTCTACTATTGCACATGATAATTTTGATAAATATAATATGCATGTGCTTTCTGCTCCTACTTGCAATTATTATGAGGGAGGAACTACATATCCACCTCTCTATGTTTCCAATACGATAAAATTGCAAGAAACTGTTTATACCATGCATTGGCCTTTACTTTGTGTGCATGAATTGTTCTTTTATGACATGTCGATGCATAGGAAGAGAGTTAGACTTCGTTGTCACATGATTTATATCACTTTTTTCTCAATACTAAATTACAAATCATTTTTAATTAAAATTGGCTTTGATATACCTTGGGATCCGGGTGGATCCATTACTTGAGCACTTTATACCTAGCTTAATGGCTTTAAAGAAAGCGCTGCCAGGGAGACAACCTGAAAGTTTTAGAGAGTCATTTTATTATGTTGTGTTCTTTTAAAATAGTTCAAAATCAAAAAAATAAAGAGGGGAACCTAAAACTTTTTCAAAAAGAAAAGTGAAAGTGAGAAAGACGAGCAACGTTGAAGTGGGGGCTAGCCTTGAACTTTGTTCATGCCCATGGAAACTTTGTGAATCTTGATTACAGAAACTTTTCAACAAAAATAATTATACCCTTGTACAAATCCATTGTAGTATAAAAATAATGTCCCAAGAATTACCTTTAGGATGATTAGATTGCTTGTTTGGTGTGTGCAGTGCAAAAACAGAAACTTTGACTGTAGTGCGTGAATTTACATTTTTTACTAGAATGTCAAAAGTTTCTGAAATTTTTACACAGTACTTCCATGAATTTTTAATTTTTCCCTAATTGTTAAGAATTTTTAGAGTTATAGAAGTATAGTAAATGTTCAGATTGCTACAGACTGTCCTGTTTAAGACAGATTCTGTTTTTGATGCATTGTTTTGCTAGTTTTGATGAAACTATAGATTTTATCGATGGTATAAGCCATAAATAAGTTATAATACAGTAGATAAAATTCAAAAACAAAATATGAATTGGTTTGCAACAGTACTTAAAGTGTTAATTTGATTTATTATACTAACGGATCTCATGAGAGTTTTGTTAAGTTTTGTGTGATTGAAGTTTTCAAGTTTTGGGTGAGATCACGATGGATGAAGGAATAGGGAGTGGAAAGAGACTAAGCTTGGGGATGACCGAGGCACCCCAAGTTAATATTCAAGGAATCCCAAGAAACTAAGCTTGGGGATGCCCCGGAAGGCATCCCCTCTTTCTTCTAACAACCATCGGTAATTTTACTTAGAGCTATATTTTTATTCGTCACATGATATGCGTAAATCTTGGAGCGTCGTGTGGTTTTTATTTTTCTTTTAATAATGCACCATGCTGGTATGATAAAGTCATTGGCTGATTTATAGATGTCTCTTTTCACCTCACTTATATCTTTTGAGTATGGCTTTATAGAATGCTTCATGTGCTTCACTTATATCATTTGAAGTTTTGATTGCCTGTTTCTCTATACATAGAAAACCGCCATTTGTAGAATGCTCTTTTGCTTCACTTATATTTGTTAGAGCATGGGCATATATTTTGTAGAAAGAATTAAACTCTCACGCTTCACTTATATCTATTTAGAGAGTTAACATGAGTTGGTCATTCACATGGTTAGTCATAAAGTCCTACATAAAACTTATAGATCACTAAATATGATGTGTTTGATTCCTTGCAGTAGTTCTGCGATATAAAGATGGTGATATTAGAGTCATGCTAGTGAGTAATTGTGGATTGGCAGAAATACTTGTGTAAAGGTTTGTGATTCCCGTAGCATGCACGTATGGTGAACCGTTATGTAAGGAAGTCGAAGCATGATTTGTTTATTGATTGTCGGCCTTTGTGTGAGGATCGGGAGCGCGCGATGGTTAACTCCTACCTACCGCTCCCATAGGAGCATGCATCTAATACTTTACTTCGATGACTAATAGACTTTTGCAATAAGTATGTGAGTTGTTCATGACTAATGTTGAGTCCATGGATTATACGCACTCTCACCCTTCCACCTTTGCTAGCCTCTCTAGTACCGCGCAACTTTCGCCAGTGAAATAAACCTACCTTCCTCAAAACATCCACCATATACCTTCCACAAAACATCCACCATATACCTTCCTCAAAACAGCCACCATATACCTTCCACAAAACAACCACCATATACCTTCCTCAAAACAGCCACCATACCTACCTATTATGGCATTTCCATGGCCATTCCAAGATATTGCCATGCAACTTCCACCGTTTCCTTTTGTTATGACATGCACCATCACTTTCATATTGCATATGAAGTCATATTTTGTTCTAGGTATCGAGTTTTAATTTTCTTTTGAGTTGTAAGTAAATAAAAGTGTGATGACCATCATTATTAGAGCATGTGCCATGTGAGGAAAGGATGATGGAAGCTATGATTCCCTCACAAGTGGGGATGAGATTCCAGACTTTATAAAAAATAAAAGAGGCCAGCAAACCCAAATAAAAATAGTAATAATAAAACAGGCCTTAGATGCCCACCAAAAAAAAGAAAAAGGAAACAAAAATAAAAAACGAGAGAAAAGAGAGAAGGGACATTGCTACTATCTTTTTCCACACTTGTGCTTCAAAATAGCACCATGATCTTCATAATAGAGAGTCTCCTATTTTGTCAGTTTCATATAACTAGTGGAAATTTTCATCATGATGCACATCCACTTAGTTTCTTTTTGAGCTTTCATACACTTATAGCTCTAGTGCATTCGTTGCATGGCAATCCCTACTCACTCACATTGATATCTATTAATGGGCATCTCCATATCCCGTTGATACGCCTAGTTGATGTGAGACTATCTTCTGCTCTTTCTTCACAACCTCCACCATATTCTATTCCACCTATAGTGCTATATCCATGGCTCACGCTCATGTATTGCGTGAGAGTTGAAAACGTTTGAGAACATAAAAGGTGTGAAACAATTGCTTGACTTGTCATCGGGGTTGTGCATGATATAAATACTTTGTGTGGGGAAGATGGAGCATAGCCAGACTATATGATATTGTAGGGATAACTTTCTTTTGCCAGTATATTTTGAAGAGATACAATTGCTTTATTGGTATGCTTGAAGTATTATTGTCTTAATATCAAATGATAGACTATTGCTTTGAATCACTCGTGTCTTAATATTCATGCCATGATTAGATTATATGAACAAGATTATGCTTGGTAGTATTCCACATCAAACAATATCTTTTTTATCATTTACCTACTCAAGGACGAGAAGGAATTAAGCTTGGGGATGCTGATATGTCTCCGTCGTATCTATAATTTTTGATTGTTTCATGCCAATATTCTACAACTTTCATATACTTTTGGCAACTTTTTATACTATTTTTGGGACTAACATATTGATCCAGTGCCCAGTGCCAGTTCATGTTTGTTGCATGTTTGTTGTTTCATAGAATATCCATACCAAACGAAGTCCAAACGTGATAAAAACTTACGGAGATTTTTTTGGAATATATGGGATTTTTGGGGAAAAGAATCAATGTGAGACGATGCCCGAGGAGGTGACAAGCCTGCTAGATGCGGCCCACCCCCTTGGCCACGCCTAGCAGGCTTGTGGCCACCCCTTAGGTCGGTTGGAGCTGTCCTTTGGTCGCAAGGAAGATATTTTTATAATAAAAATACTCTCATAATTTCAGCCCAATCGGAGTTATGGATCTCCGGAAATTTAAGAAACAATGAAGGCCAGAATCTGGGAGCGTAGAAACAGAAGGAAACAGAGAGAGAGAGATCCAATCTCGGAGGAGCTCTCGCCCCTCCGCAGCCATGGAGGCCATGTACCAGAGGGGAAACCCTTCTCCCATCTAGGGGAAGGTAAATAAAGAAGAATAAGGAGGGGGCTCTCTTCCCTCTCTCTTGGTGGCGTCGGAACGCCTCCAAGGCCATCATCGTGACGACGATCTACTCCAACAACTCCGTCATCTTCACCAACACCTCCATCACCTTCCCCATCTATATATAGCGATCCACTCTCCCACAACCCACTGTACCGTTTACTTGAACATGGTGCTTTATGCTTCATATTATTATCCATGATGTGTTGCCATCCTATGATGTCTGAGTAGATTTTTGTTGTCCTATGGGTTGATTGATGATCATGATTGGCTTGAGTTACATGTTTTATTATTGGTGTTGTCGTATGGTGCTCTCCGTGTCACGCAAGCATGAGGGATCCTTGTTGTAGGGTGTTTCAATGTGTTCATGATTTTCCTATGGTAGGTTGCTTGAGTGACAGAAGCATAAACCCGAGTAGGTGGGTTGTTGCTATGGTTGGGTTTTACCTTAATTATCTTTAGTAGTTGCGGATCTTTCTAGAGTTCCAATCATAAGTTCATACGATCCAAGTAGAGAAAGTATATTATCTTATGCCCCTCCCTCATATAAAATTGCTATAACGATGGCTGGTCTAGTTATCGATTGCCTAGGGACAATTCCGCAACTCCTACCACCACTTTTCCACACTCATTAAACTAACTTAGTTGTTTCTTTATCTTAGCAGCCCCTAGTTTTTTTACGTGCTCTTTATTATATTGCAAACCTATCCCACAACACCTACAAAGTACTTCCAGTTTCATACTTGTTCTAGGTAAAGCGAACATTAAGCGTGCATAGAGTTGTATCGGTGGTCAATATAACTTGAGGGAATATTAGTTCTACCTTTAGCTCCTCGTTGGGTTCGACACTCTTACTTATCAAAAGAGGCTACAACTTATCCCCTACACTTGTGGGTTATCATCGTGCGATGCGACTCCGAAGTTATATTGCACCAAAGATGATTTGCAATGTCTCGTTAGCATGATGACAATGAAAAGATCAATGCATTCAAATGAAACTCACCGTTACAGCCGTGGTAATGACTCGCATCGACGGAGCAGTTTAGCCATTCTTCTCATACATAGTCTGCACATTTGGTTTTCATACGTCAATGATATTCATTATTAAACGAACATTAAATTCAAGATTTGACAAATATGAAGAAGAATCTTACCACGAAGAGCTCATAGATGTCCCGGTAAGACGCATCGAAACGTTCCCTCTCCTCCAACAACCTAGCCGTCCTCTCCTCCATCCCCTTCTCCTTCACCACCATAAGCCTCTGTGTTGCCTCTCTCTCCCTCTCTTTCTGAATAGTAGCCTGCAACATAACTCCTCGTTAGCATTGTAATCATCTTTCTTCACACACACAACGTAATGAGGAAAGATATCCGAGTCTGTATAACTAACCTCGATGGCGAGCTCGACTGGCTGTGGATGAGGCCTTATCTTAGGACAAGAGCTCGTTTGGCGCGCCTTGATCTACTAGAGAGTGCTAGGACAACGTATAAGGTCATCTCCAATGGCCATCGAGCCATGGGGCCTCCCGCCGCCAGCTATCATCACCAGCTCTGGATCAATAGACCCCTGGCTTGGGTTAAAGTCCTACCCTTTCCTCGCCTTCCCCTCATCTCTGCACCTCACGAGCTTGTTGTGGGAGGATATGTTGGTGAAGTTCTCGGGATGATCAAGGTCAGACTCAAAGAATGCCTTGACCTTTTTGTACGAGGCAGTATGGGCCATCGCATAGAGGTCGTACATCTCTGGCACCTCCGTTTTATTGTGTTGCGCCTAAAAGAGCGAGATAGAGGATGAAAGTATTAGTAAAGGGATAAATCTAGAATCAAGAATGAATTGCATGAATCATGAAGCTTACCACATACCCAGTTCTGACCAAACTGATTTAGGTTGGCACTCCCTTGATGGTGTGGCACACCAACCATTTTGGCACGCCGGTCCTTGGCATTGTTGTGGACGGCTAGCCATTGTTCTGAGCACCACCCATTCACCAACGCCTCCCAACAATCCGTCTTATCCGCACACGATCTCGGGGGCACCTAAGTTAATAAAGAGGTATTTGAGCGCTACGCGTACGGATCAAATGAAGGAAACTAAGTACAAGGCCTTAAGAATACATAATTACCTTCATGTAATGCTCCTTATCCATCTTATTTCCGCGGCACGTCGACTTCTCCTTCCTAATACGCAGTGAGGCGTAGTAGTCTCGAACAGCCTGCACTCGAACCTCATGCCGTAAGTTTTGCAGTAGGCGCCTACATTGGTTATCGATAACGTTTGCCGTGGCCTCCTCGTATCCCTCCTCACACCTGTAGAAGGTATGCAATCAAACGAGACAAGCCTTATTAACAAGTACAATAACTAGCTATTGTTGATTTTTAATTGTGTAAAGGAGAAATTACCCAAAACTGTCTGATCACCATGTCTGCCCTCGTGTGGCACAAAACACCATCGATCCTATCCTTCGGCGGGGCCGGTGCAGCCAAGTAGTGCTCCTAGGTCATTCCTAACTCTCGAACCTGACCCTCACCAGGCAACTTGACAAACCCCAGGAAGTTCTACCTGATAAGGACACCAAGGATGTTGTTGGGCCTGCGGGCATCCTTGGATTGATGCCAACCCCTGCAGTATGACAAAGCCAACACACATTAGATATTTTAAAAATGTGAAGGCAAAATGTTAAAACAAAGTACATGCATATACTTGTCCCCATCGGGACTAATCAACCACCTTAGCTCGTGGGGCGCCAGCACGAGCGGGAGCCATGTACTACCACGCTGGTAGACGGTGGCCCCCTCAATGACCTCCTCGTCTCTATCAGAAAAATGATCCCCGCCACCATCAGCATGGCCACTAGGATCCTCCGATCAGGTATCCCATGGGGTCCGCCGGGACGTGCCCTCATCCCTACTTTGCTCCGGAGTCTCGTGGGATGAAGCCTTTGGGACAGGAGTCCCGTAGGTCGAAGGCTCGTCGAACCGAGGCTCATGGACCAGAGTCCGCGTAGCCTCGTCCTCAGACGGGTCCACCCTAGAAGTCCTCTGCTCGGGTGAATCATCTAGGGGTGGCGGCGAGGAATGCGTAGCAGCCACCCTACCTCTCTCGCGACATCCTCTCCCACGTGTACCTCTACTACCTCTCTTCTTCCTCGGCCTCCTCTCACGGGGGTCGATGAAGAAGCGACACCGTTGTATGCATACTAGAGAGCAACACTCTCCGGAGAGAGTCGGTAGGAATGGAAGTACCCATCCCACCAGCCTCCGACGAAAAAGGAGCCATAGAGTGCTCTCGACCCTTTCCCACCATCTTTCAGCAACTTCCATGACAAATAGTAAACGAAATTAGTACAACATAAAATTGAATACCGACATGAATAATAAAATCTATATAATTTAAGTTGATTAGTACAACATAAAATTAAACACACACATATATATAGAGAGAGAGAGAATAAAAGTTGATTACCAGACATGAATTAATAATAATCTTGATCGTCTATATATTCCCCGGGATCAATAAATGCATCGTCATCATCACTATCATCAGTAAATGCATGATCATCAGCACTATCAGGAACAACGTGTGGAAGGCCTCCTTTATGTAATCGGTCAAGCATTGACAGATCACCCGCATCAGTAACCTCTTCCTTTTCCGGCTCAGTGGTTAAGTCGGATTCACTGTCGCTGTCTACTTCAATGTTCATGTTAATGTTCCCGGGTGAAGTAGAGCGGTTCTTGAAACGTCTTTTGGATATATGTGTTTCTTGGAAGAATTCTCCTTCATATGTGTCTGGGTTAATGTGAGGTTCGTAATCCTCTTCATTGAGGGGAGGTGGTCTAAAATGTGGCGGCACGTCATAAACGACATCCCAACCTTTCAGATTTGGATCAGTTTGGTAGGCCTACGGTACATAGAAAACTTGGGTCGCCTGTTGATCCATAATATAGACATCGGGAACATCTAAATGGGTGCTTTGTTTGATTTTGACTAGACCTATATGTTCATTAGTCCTTCTAGTCTCCTTTGGCTGGAACCAATGAAATTTGAAGACTACGGCATTCGGTGGGTTTTCACCATAGAATAGATGTTCATAAATTGCTTCAACTCTTCCATAGTACTCTGTACCTCCTTCGTCGATAGCAGAGACACAACAATTTGTAGTCTTCAGGTCGGTCATAGATAGCTCTTTGCCAAAGGTATGAAAGCGACACCCGTTGATGTCGTATCTATCAAATGAACGGGCCTTATAGTCAAAATCATTGGCGACTTGTCTCAACTTGGCGTCCATAGACTCTGAATTAGCCTACAAGTTTAATACGAAAGAATTTTTGTATTAGCCAAAAATTAGACAAAGAAATGCAATGGTCCATTAATGGTAATTACCATTTGTTTGAACCAAGTGATGAAACCGGGATAGCCGCCTCATTGCTTCGCCAGAAGCTCATACTCTTTGATGGAATCCTTTTGGATGACTGCTCCATCCAAGCATTTGGAGACATATCGACTATATCAAATATTCAGGAATAAGAGTAGTTCTAAGGAATTACAAGTTGCAAAACAATAATGCACCAAGAACTTACTCGACGTACGGTCGCACTTTTGTTAGGTTGTTGAAGATATACAACCAAATGGTCCGCCATTCATCGACATCCAACGCTTTTGGTTTCGAAGCGCCTACTGGTGCGAGCTTCCCTTTGAATAGGCTGAGGTTGGATTGACTTTTTTCAAGGTTGCCATCATTGTATCGAGGCTTCGAATTATGCAAATGATGATTTTTGTCTTCGTAGTGTGTTGTCGCAAAGTTTGCCGCCTCCTCAATAATGAATGCCTCGGCCATCGATGCTTCAATTCTACGTTTATTTTTACATTTTGCTCGAAGCATCTTCTGCATCCTCTCAGCTGCGAAGCACCAACGATTTTTCACGCCCCCCCAATCTTGCCTCGGTCGCGAGATGCAAAATCAAATGCTGCATTGGATTAAAGAAGTCTAGTGGAAAGATCTTCTCTAACTTGCAAATCAACTTTGACGCCAACTCTTGCATTTCATCTAGCACACCAGGCGATAGTTCTTTGGCACAATGAGAACGGAAGAAGTAGCTTAGCTCTGCCAATACTATCCATTCATCCTCAGGGATAAAGCCACGCAGCATCACCGGCATTACCCGCTCAAGCCCTATGTGCCAATCAAGACTCTTGAGACCAAATATTTTTAGTTTGTCAAGACTCGCTCCCCTCTTTAGATTCGCTGCATAACCATCGAGGAACATCAATTGCATTTCAACCCACAAGATCATTTCCCTCATAGCTGACCTTCCAAGATTGAACCATGCCTTTGGCTTTGTCTAGTTCTGCTTTCCTTTCGCTTGTCACATGTTTTGTAACGGTGTGTCACATAGAGCCTCCTGATCGATTCTAGCCTTAGGATTATCCTTTGCTTCCCCTCTATGCCGAACAATGTACCAAAAATGGACTTGGCGATATTCTTTTTAGTGTGCATCACATTGATGTTGTATGGGCAAAGGAGGTCTTTGAAGTAAGGCAGATCCCATAATCATGACTTGTGAGTCCATGCGTGTTCTGTATTATACCCTTTGAAATACCCGGGACAATTTGCATCCGGCTCAAGAGCATTTAACTGTTCCAGGATCTGTTGGCCTATTAACGCAGGTGGTGCAGAGTTTTTGACAACTCTACCTTTGATGAAATTCTTCTTGTCTTTTCTCAACTTATGGCGAGGATCGAGGAACTGTCTATGCATGTCGAAGTAAGAAAACTTGTGACCCACCTGTAGCCAACGGAACTGAAGATTTGCCTTGCATGAGGGGCACGGGAATCTTCCATGCACACACCAGCCAATGAATAGGGCATACGCCGACAAGTCATGCGTCGAGTACATGTACCACACGTGCATTTTGAAGTTTTTTGGTAGCGGCGCCGTATGTCTTGATCCCACCATCCCATGCTTCTTGTATTTTTTCCTTAAGTGGCTGCATTTACACATTCATATTCTTCCCCCATTAGTTGGGCCTTGGAATTATCAACGTCGGGAATATGTTCTTTATTTTCATAATCTCTTCGGGGGAGATTGAGTGGAATGGAAAATACAGGCCAACAACTGTATTGGGTTGCCGTCATACCAAACACATTGAACCCATCCGTGCTGATGGAGACTCGAGGATGCCTTGGATCTGTTGTTTTATCCTTATGTAATGCATCAGAATGCTTCCACACAAAAGCGTCTTAAGTGTGTACCAACATCTGATTCCCATCTGCATCTAACTCAATTCTTTTGCCCAATTTGTGCCATTCATCTGTGTGGCCGTCTCTTTGACCATGAAAAGACATTGAAGTCTTGGTACGATTGGCATATAGCGAAGAATGTTGACAGGGATTTTAGTCTCCATCTTCTCACCCATACTGTTGTCTACGACAACATACCTGGAAGACTTGCAAATGGGACAATAGTTCAAGTCCGCATACTCAAGCCTAAATAAGGCACATCCATTCTCACAGGCATCTATCTTCTCATAGGGCATCTTAAGTACACGGAGGATTTTGTCCGACTGGTACAGGTTTGCAGGCAGTACATGGTCTTTGGGTAGAAAGCGTCCAAATATTGTCATCATTGCGTTGTAGCATTCTTTGCCCAGGTTGAATTGAGCCTTCAGAGCCATTACTTGCACGATAGCATCGAGCGGACAAAGCTTAGTGTGCTCGTGGAGAGGACGTTTTGAAGACTCCAACATTTCATAGAATGCCTTTGCAGATTCCTCCATCTCATCGTCCGAATCTCGAGCATCATCAAAGTCTTGCACCATGTCTTCGATCCTGGTACCATGCTCGTTGGTTTGATGACGAACCCCCTCAGCTTTGTCACGTTGGTCAGACTCACCATGAAAAGTCCACACCGTATAAGGCGTAAAACCCCACTTCTACAGGTGTTTAACCATTTTACCCTCTTTCTTCTTTTTATAGTTGTCGCACCGGGGACAGGGGCACCATGTTTTTTCTTGGCCATTTGCAAATGCAGATCTCACAAACCCCTTGGTATTTGTTAACCATTCTTTGGTCATGTCTTTCTAACTAGTGTGACCTATGTACATCCACCCACGATCGCTCATCTTGCCTAGCTATTGGACACACAAGAAATATATATATATATATATATATATATATATAATTCAGCATATATATTCATCAGTTAATCAAGTTTGTCAGTTTTATTACGTCCATGCAACCTACACACTAATAGGTTAAGATAGGTCCTAATCCCACCTGAGTATGTGTAGATTGGGTTTGTTTTCCCATGCTCTGCTCCGGATCTGACGTAGAATTTCAACAGCACCTCCCCATTGTTCTTCTTAATACACGTCTTGGCAATAATTAGAGAGGATGTGTACCCGAAGAACAATAGGGAAGCACTGACGATATTCTGCATAGGATCCAGAGCAGAGCATACAGGATAACGAACCCAATCTACACATACTCGGGTTGTCCATGGATAACGTTGGACAATTCGAAAGGACGGAGGTTATAAATATGCAAAGACATGCATATTTATAGATGCTGCCCTTTCGAACGGGAAACGCATATTGGTCACGCATATTGATGATTGAAGACACCTATAACAAGCAAGTTTCATCGGCACGAAGACCGTAATAGAGCAAATTAAGGGGCACATATGTCATTTGTGCTCACCCATGAACGCAGGGGAGCTCGTCCAATGCACGGGGAGGTCGTCGAACAACAGACCGTCGCAGCGACGAAACAACTGCACATTAAAATCCACCCGATCAACACAAATATGATGTTTTTCATCAAAAAATCCAATAATATATGACCTAACTCATAATTTACAAAACTAAGACCCCGTCGGCCTCTGGAAGGCCGAAGAGCACATTTTCAGTCAACAGGAGGCCGAAGAGGTGTCGGGGGTCGGGGTTGGGGCTCGGTGGCGTCGGGTGTTAGTGGCGTCGGGGGTCAGTGGTGTCGGGGGTCAGTGCCGTCGGGGGTCAGGGGGTCGGGGGTCAGTGGGGTTGGGGGGTCACTGGTGTCGGGAGTCAGTGGCGTCAGGGGTCGGGGTCAGTGGCGTCGGAGGTCGGGGTCAGTGGCGTCAGGAGTCAGTGGCGTCGGGGGTCGAGAGTCGGTGGCGTCGGGGGACGGGGGTCAATGGCGTCAGGGTTAGTGGGGGTTAGTGGCATCAGGGGTCGGGGGTCTTCTTCTTCTCCTCCTCCTCCTCCTCCTCCTCCTCCTATTCTTCTTCTTCTTCTTCCTTCTTTTCCTTTTTCCTATTCTTCTCCTCTTGTTCTTCTCCTCTTCTCTTCTTTTTCTTATTCTTCTTCTTCTTCTTCTTTTCTTCTTCTTCTTCTTCTCCTCCTCCTCCTCTTCTTCTTCCTCTTCTTCCTTTTTTCCTTTATACTCCTATTCTACTTATTCTTCTTTTCTTATTTTTTGCACTAACCTAATTAACCTAATTAACACTAACCCAAGTAACTATAATAGTAGCCTAAACTAACAGATGCAATGAAATGAAAAAAGAAAAAAAAGAAGATGTAAGAACTCATCGGAGGAGGGCCGGTGGAGGAGGGTCGGCGTAGGGAGGAGGGCAGGCGCGGGGAGGACGTCGCGGTGGTGGAGCCTGGCCACGCGAAGGGGGTGCTCACAGTCGTAAGGGTGGGCTCACCGCGGGGAGGGCGCGATGGTGGCGACAGCGGGAGCACGGGGTGGCGGCAGCGAGGGGGCACGGGGAGGGGGCGCGATAGTGGTAGCGGCGGGAGAAGGGGGTGGCGATGGTGAGAGGGTCGCGGGGAGGGGGGCTCACCACGGGGAGGGGGCGTGATGGTCGCGACGGCAGGAGCAGGGTGTGGCATCGGCAAGGGGGCACGAGGAGGGGGTATGATGGTGGAGGAGGGGCGCGGGGAGGGAGGGCAGGGGATGCCGGCGGCGGGGGCGGCGAAGGGGCGAACAGGGGGCCGGCAGCGGCGTGGCGAGCGCATGTGGTGGTGGCTGCAAAAGCAGGGGTAGCGGCGGCGAGAGGGCACGTTGCAGGGAGAGGGTGTGAGAGAGAGAGAGGAGTGGGGGCGGGGCACGGTCGTTACTAGGACATGCCCTTTGTCGTCTGCCAGCAGACGACAAACTTTCTTTATTGTCTGCTAGCAAACGGCAAAAAGAACTAACCCATCTGACCTAAAGCATGTCTAGGGCCCAGTGGACCCAGCTGGCTCCTTTGCCGTCTGCTAGCATACGGCAAACTTTCTTTGCCTTCTGCTGGCAGATGGCAAAGAACTTGCCTACGGCAAATTCATTATTTTCCATCTAGCCTTTCTTTGTCGTCTGCTTTTTGCCAGCAAACGGCAATGGCCTTCTTTGTCGTCCGCTGGCTGACGACAAAGAACTGGCATACGACAAATTCCCCGATTCCAGTAGTGATAGTGCTCTCTCGTCTCGTGCTTTTAGCAAGAGGGTGATAACTCGACATAAAGTAAATAGATAGGCCTTTCGCAGAGGGAAGCTTTGATTTGTAGAGGTGCCAGAGCTCAAGGTTTAAAAACGGATTGAAATTATGGTGCATTTTTCCTGTCAACGTTACGACAAAGGTTTTCAGTATCTTCCATGATAAACTCATTATTGGAGGTTCCCAAACGCAGTTCCCAAACATAATTATAAAGTTTACTCCTATCCACTATTCATAGACGAACCATCGCTGACCGAATCCAGGGGTGCCTACCGACATATCAACTATCCCAAGGAGTTTTGTTTAATTAATTTTGATTTTGCAGGACTGGGCATCCTTTGTACCAGCCTCTCTCGTGCAATGATGGCGAATAAACAACCGTCTTGAGAATAAATCACTTAGCATGGAAGATACCGACCGCCTTGTTGCTCCATGTGCGGTATGAATGCACAAAACAGAAGTTTTATTTGAATATTAGAGGTGGCACATGAAAATTTACTTGGAATGGTAAAGTACTACCGCATATAGCTAGGTATGGTGGACTCATGTGGAATAACTTGGTTTAAGGATTTTCGATGCACAAGCAACATTTCCGCTTAGTACAAGTGAAGGCTAACAATAGATTGAGAAGCGACCAGCTAGAGAGTGAAAACGGTCATAAACATGGTTTGTGAATAATTAACATTAGACAGAGCATGAGTAGGATATGAACACTCTGAATTTAAACATCATGAAGGCTGCATTGATTTTGAATCAACTACATGTTTGCACATGGGCCAAGTCAAGCCGCTCAAATTACTCAGAGGGAAATACCATACTGCCATACAACATCATAACCATTTTAATGCATGTTGATACATAAGATAAATCGTTATCCACTCCTAGCTATTTATGCATGACATGAGAAACTATAATCTCTAATTTTCATCATAAACATGTTCACCCATGATATACTGAATCGAGATCGAACGAGCTAAACATATTTACAAAAACGGAAAAAAATAAGAGTTCATACCGGCTCCCTTTGTCATGATCACTTCATCAAATATCATCATTATTGCCTTCCACTTGCATGACCGAATGATGTGATAATAATAATAGTGCAAGAATGTCGTTGATTAAATTGGAATCTCCAGGGCAGTTTTATACAAAGGAGAATACATGGTAATGTTGGCTCACTGTTAGATCAACAATAAAGCATGTGAGCCACTCAACACTTTAATCATCGTCTTTTCCTTTAATGACTCAATAAAAAGAAATAAATTCAGAGAAACACACTGAAATATTTTTGGAGTTTTTGTTTTTCTAAAGAAAGCATAAAAGAAAAAAACAAGAACGAGAAAAATTATTTACACAGGAAAGCTCCCAGCATGCAAAGGAAATCTTTTTGGGTTTCCTATGCAACATTCCCCAACAATTATTGTGTTTCCTGCACACTCTTTGTAACGATCATGCCAAGCACTGTCGAAGCAATCTAGAGGAGAACACAATCTAGTGGGGGAGAGAGGGCTACACCGTGGCTTGGGGTGTGGCTGCCCTCTCTCCCCTCCAATATATATAGGAGGGAGGGGAAGGGCTGGCGCTCTAGGATTTCCCTCCTAGGGTCGGCCGAACCAGGGGAGGATGACTCCCCCTCCAATTAGGAGGTGGGGCGTGGGAGGGGTCCTCCTCCTATTAGGACTCCTCCCCCTCTCCTCTTTCCTTGCACATAGGCCCATAGGGGCTGGCCTCCCAGCCTACGAGGGGCTGGTGCGCCACCTCTTAGTCCCATGTGCCCCCCTTGGGGGTGAGTGGACCCACTTGGTGGACCTTCGGAACCCATTCGTCACTCCCGGTACACTACTGGAAATGCCTGAAACTTTTCCGGAGCCCAAACACCAATTTCCTATATATCAATATTTACGTCCGGACCATTCCAGAGCTCCTCGTGACATCCAGGATCTCATACGAGACCTCGAACAACCCTCGGTCACCAACATACATAACTCAATACTACCGAAACGTCACCGAACGTTAACTATGCAGACCCTGCGGGTTTGAGAACTATGTAGACATGACCGAGACACCTCTACGGTCAATAACCAATAGTGGGACCTGGATGGCCATATTTGTTCTTACATATTCTACGACGATCTTTATCGGTTGAACCTCTATGTCAAGGATTAAGTTAATCCCGTATGTAGTTCCCTTTATTCTTCGGTATGTTACTTGCGTGAGATTGGATCGTCGGTATCTTTATACCTATCTCAATCTCGTTACCGGCAAGTTTCTTTACTCGTTTCGTAATACAAGATCCCGTGGCTAACTCTTTAGTCACTTTGCTTGCAAGGTTCATTGTAATGTTGTATTACTGAGTGGGCCCTGAGATACCTCTCGATCACACGGAGTAACAAATCCCAGTCTTGATCCATGCCCACTCAACAGACACCCTTGGAGATACCTGTAGAGCATGTTTATAGTCACCCAGTTACATTGCAACGTTTGATACACACAAGGCACTCCTCTAGTGTCAGTGAGTTGCATGATCTCATGGTCATAGGAATAGATACTTGACATGCAGAAAACTATAGCAATAAACTAACAAGATCATATGCTATGTTCATAATTTGGGTATTGTCCATCACATCATTCTCCTAATGATGTGATACCGTTATCAAATGACATCTCATGTCTATGGTTAGGAAACCTTGACCATCTTTGATCAACGAGCTAGTCTACTAGAGGCATACTAGGGACATAGTGTTGTCTATGTATCCACACATGTATTTGTGTTTCCAATCAATATGATTATAGCATGGGTAATAAACGATTATCAGGAACAAGGAAATATAATAATAACCACTTTATTATTGCCTCTAGGGCATATTTCCAACAGTCTCCCACTTGCACTAGAGTCAATAATCTAGCTCACATCATTATGTGATTTACGTTGTAACGAATCTAACACCCATACAGTTTTGTTGTTGATCATGTTTAGCCCTTGGAAGAGGTTTAGTCAACGGGTCTGGGACATTCAGATATGTGTGCACTTTGCAAATATTTATGTCCTCCTCCTTGATGTAATCACGGATGGAATTGAAGCGTCGCTTTATGTGTCTGGTCCTTTTGTGAAACCTTGGTTCCTTAGCCAGAGCAATGGCACGAGTGTTGTCATAGAATAGAGTCATCGGGTCCAGTGCACTGGGCAGTACTCCAAGATCTGTCATGAACTCCTTCATCCATACACCTTCCTTCGCCGCCTCCGAGGCAGCGATGTACTCCGGTTCGCATGTAGAATCAGCTACCACACTCTTCTTGGAACTGCACCAGCTTACCGTCCCCCCATTATGAATGTATACGTATCTGGTTTGAGACTTAGAGTCATCTGGATCAGTGTCACAGCTTGCATCAACATACCCCTTTACGGAGAGCTCTTGATCACCTCCATAAACGAGAAACATTTCCTTAGTCCTTTTGAGGTACTTAAGGATATTCTTGACCGTCGTCTAGTGTTCCATTCCTGGATCACTTTGAAACCTTTCGGCCATACTTATGGCAAGGCTGCCATTACGTCTTGTGTGTAGAATTGCATACATGATAGAGCCTAGGCAGAAGCATAGGGGATGACACTCATCTTGTCTCTATCCTCTGCAGTCACTGGGCATTGAGTCTTACTCAACTTCACACCTTGCAATACAGGCAAGAACCCTTTCTTGGACCGATCCATTTTGAACTTCTTCAAAACTTTGTCAAGGTATGTGCTCTGTGAAAGTCCTATTACGCGTCTTGATCTATCTCTATAGATTTTGATGCCTAATACGAAAGCAGCTTCTCCTAGGTCCTTCATTGAAAAACTCTTGTTTAAATATTCCTTCAGGCTTTCCAACATTTCTATATTTCTTCCAATCAGCAATATGTCATCCACATATAATGTTAGAAATGCTATAGAGCTCTCACTCACTTTCTTGTAAATACAAGCTTCTCTGTAAACTTGTATAAACCCGAACGCTTTGATCAACTCATCAAAGCAAAGATTCCAACTCCGAGATGCTTGCACCAGTCCATAAATGGATCGCTGGAGTTTGCAAACTTTGTCAGCATTCTCTGGATTGACAAAACCTTCTGGTTGCATCATATACAAATCTTCCTTAAGGAAACCGTTAAGGAACGTTGTTTTGACATCCATCTGTCAAATTTCATAATTGAAGAATGCAAATATTGCTAACATGATTCTGACAGACTTAAGCATCGCTACGGGTGAGAAAGTCTCATCGTAGTCAACTCCTAGAACTTGTGAAAAACCCTTTGCCACAAGTCGAGCTTTATAGACGGTGACATTACCGTCTGCATCCGTCTTCTTCTTAAAGATCCATTTATTATGAATGGACTTTTGCCCATCTCGGATTTCATGGCCTCTAACCATTTCTCGGAATCCGGGCCCATCACCGCTTCTCCATAGCTCATAGGTTCATCGTTGTTCAACAACATGACCTCTAAGACAGGGTTACCGTACCACTCAGGAGCAGTACGTGTCCTTGTCGACCTATGAGGTTTGATAGTAACTTGATCCAAAGCTTCATGATCACTATCATCTACTTCCTCTTCAACCGATGTAGGCTTCGCAGAAACGTCTTTCTGCGTCGCGTTACTCTCTAGTTGAAGTAAAGGTTCAACTACCTCATCAACTTATATGTTCCTCCCACTCAATTCTTTTGAGAGAAACTCTTTCTCAAGAAATGACCCGTTCTTAGCGACAAACACTTTGCATGTGGATCTGAGATAGAGGGTATACCCAACCGTCTCTTTTGGGTATCCTATGAAGAAAAATTTCACTGCTTTGGGTTCCAACTTTTCAGGCTGAAGCTTTTTGACATAAGCATCACATCCCCAAACTTGAAGAAACGACAACTTTGGTTTCTTGACAAACTACATTTCATATGGCATTGTCTCAACGGATTTCGATGGTGCCCTATTTAAAGTGAATGCAATTGTCTCTAATGCATAACCCCAAAACGATAGTGGCAAATCGGCAAGAGACATCATAGAACGCACCATATCCAATAAGGTTCGATTAAGACGTTTGGACACACCATTACGTTGTGGTGTTCCAAGCGGTGTCAATTGTGAAACAATTCCACATTGTATTAAGTGACTGCCAAACTCATAACTCAGATATTCCTCTCCTCGATCAAATCGTAGGAATTTAATCTTGTTGTTACGATGATTCTCAACTTCACTCTGAAATTGCTTGAACCTTTCAAATGTTTCAGACTTGTGTTTCATTAAGTAAATATACCCATATCTACTTAAGTCATCAGTGAAGGTGAGAAAGTAACGATATGCACCGCGCACCTCAATGCTCATTGGACCGCACACATCAGTATGTATGAGTTCCAACAAGTCACTTGCTTGTTCCATTGTACCAAAGAACAGGGTCTTAGTCATCTTGCCCATGAGGCATGGTTCACATGTGTCAAGTGATTCGAAATCAAGTGACTCCAAAAGTCCATCATCATGGAGCTTCTTCATGCGTTTTACACCAATATGACTTAAGCGGCAGTGCCACAAGAAAGTGGTACTATCATTATCAACTCTACATCTTTTGGCATCAATGTTATGAACATGTGTATCATCACTATCGAGATTCAATAAGAATAAACCCCTCACATTGGGCGCATGACCATAAAGGATATTACTCATATAAATAGAACAACCATTATTCTCTGATTTAAATGAGTAACCATCTCACAATAAACAAGATCGACATATAATGTTCATGCTTAACGCAGGCACTAAATAACAATTATTCAGGTTCATCACCAATATCGATGGTAATCGAAGAGCGAGCGTGCTGACGGCGATCACATCAACCTTGGAACCATTTCCCATGCGCATCATCACTTCGTCCTTTGGCAGCCTCCATCTATTTCGTAGTTCCTACTTTGAGTTGCAAATGTGAGCAACCGAACCAGTATCAAATACACAGGTACTACAACGAGAGTTGGTAAGGTACACATCAATACATGTATATCATATATACCTTGTTTGGTGTTGGCCGCCTTCTTGTCGACCAGATACTTAGGGCAGTTCCGCTTCCAGTGACCAGTTCCCTTGCAATGAAAGCACTCAGTTTCTGGCTTGGGTCTAGCCTTGGGTTTCTTCACAGGAGGGGCAACTGCTTTGCCACTCTTCTTGGAGTTACCCTTCTTACCCTTGCCATTTTTCTTGAAACTAGTGGTTTTATTGATCATCAAGACTTGACACTCCTTCTGGATTTTAGACTCAGCGACTTTCAACATCGCAAATAGCTTGTGACTAACTTGTTCATCCCTTGCATGTTATAGTTCAACATGAAGCTTTTGTAGCTAGGTGGCAGTGATTGACGAACTCTATCAGTGATCGCCTCTACGAGAGAACAATTCCCAACTCAGCCAGTCGGTTGGAATACCCAGACATTCTGAGTATGTGTTCACTGACAGACCCATTCTCCTCCATCTTACAAGCATATAACTTATTGGAGGTTTCATACCTCTTGATCCGGGCATTTTTCTCAGAAATAAACTTCAACTCCTGGAACATCTCATATGCTCCATGACGTTCAAAATGCCTTTGAAGTCCCAGTTCTAAGCCATACAACACGGCACATTGAACTATTGAGTAATCTTCCGAACGCGAGTGCCAGGCGCTCACAACGTCTTCAAACGCTGCTGGAGAGGGTGGATCACCGAGCGGTGCATCAAGGACATAAGCCTTTTGGGAAGTCATGAGGATAATCCTCAGATTACGGGCCCAGTCTACAAAGTTACTTCCATCATCTTTCAGCTTAGCTTTCTCTAGGAACACATTGAAAGTCAGGGGTGCTACTGCGCGAGCCATTGATGTACAACATAAATTTGCAAAGATTACTTGGACTATTGTTCAAGATGATGAGTTTAGTTAATCATATTACTTAAAAACTCCCACTCAAATTGACATCCCTTCGGTCATCCGAGTGATAGATGATCCAAATTACCAACCCAAGTCCGATCATCACGTGTGATGAGGTGGTTTCAATGGTGAACATCTCCCTGTTGATCATATCTACTATATGACTCATGTTCGACCTTTCTATCTCTTGTGTTCCGAGGCCATGTCTGTACATGCTAGGCTCATCAAGTTTAACCCGAGTGTTCTGCATGTGCAACATTGGCTTGCAACTGTTGTATGCGAATGTAGAGTCTATCACACCCGATCATCATGTGGTGCTTCGGAACGACGATCCTTCGCAACGGTGCACACTCGGGGAGAACACAATTTGATCTTGAAATTTTAGTGAGGGATCACCTTATAATGCTACCGTTGTCCTAAGCAAAACAAGGTGCATAAAAGGATTAACATCACATGCAAATCATAAGTGAAATGATATGGACATGATCTTGTGCTTTTGATCTCCATCCCCAAAGCACCGGCGTGATCTTCATCGTCACCGGCATGACACCATGATCTCCATCATCTTGATCTCCATAAACGTGTCGCTATGAGGTTGTCGCGCCAACTCTTGCTTCTACAACTATTGCTAACTCATAGCGATAAAGTAAAGCAAAAAAAGGCAAAAATAAATTAAAGACAACCCTATGGCTCTTGCAGGTTGCCATACTCATTGACATGCAAGTCAAGATAATCTATACAAAACATGATCATCTCATACATCATATATCACATCATGTCTTTGGCCATATAATATCACATCATATCCTGCAAAAACAAGTTAGACATCCTCTAATTGTTGTTGCATGTTTTACGTGGCTGCTATGGGTATCTAGCAAGAACGATTCTTACCTACGAAAAACCACAACAGTGATACAAAAATTGCTATTCAACCTTCTAAAGGACCACCTTTGTCGAATCCGATCCAACTAAGGTGGGAGAGTCAGACACCCGCCAGCCATCTTTATGCAATAAAGTCACATGTCAGTCGACGGAATCGGTCTCTCGTACGTGGACGAGTAAGGTTGGTCCGGACCGCTTCATCCCACAATACCGCTGAATCAAGAAAAGACCAAGGGAGGAAGCAATCTGAGCATCAACGCCCATAAACCCCTTTGTGTTCTACTCGTGATCTCATCTACGCATAGACCTAGCTCTGATACCATTGTTAGGGAACGTTGCATGGGAAACAAAATTTTCCTACGCACACGCAATATCTATCAATGGTGATGAGCATCTACGAGAGGGAGAGTGGATCTACATACCCTTGTGGATTGCTAAGCGGGAAGCGTTAAGAAACGCGATTGATGTAGTCAAACGTCTCCGTGATCCAAATTGCAAGCCGTCCCGCGATCTAATCATGATCCGTCTCGATGTAGCGCCGAACGGACGACACCTCCGCGTCCAGCACACGTACATCTCGATGACGATCTCCACCTTCTTGGTCCAGCAAGAGGGGCAGAGAGGTAGATGAGTACTCCGACAGCACGATGACATGGTGATGGTTGTGGTGGAGCTGATTCGACAAGGCTTCGCCAAGCACCGCCGAAGCAATCTAGAGGAGAACACGATCTAGTGGGGGGAGAAAGGGTTGCACCGTGGCTTGGGCTGCGGTTGCCCTCTCTCCCCTCCAATATATATAGGAGGGAGGGGAGGGGCTAGCGCCCTAGGGTTTCCCCCCTAGGGTCGGCCGAACCAGGGGAGGAGGAGTCCCCCTCCAATTAGGAGGTGGGGCGCAGGAGGAGTCCTCCTCCTATTAGGACTCCTTCCCCTCTCCTCTTTCCTTGTGCATAGGCCCATAGGGGCTGGACACCCAGCCCACCAGGGGATGGTGCACCACCTCATAGGCCCATGTGGCCCCCTTGGGGTGAGTGGTCCCACTTGGTGGACCCCCGGAACCCATTCGTCACTCCCGGTACACTATCGAAAATGCCCAAAACTTTTCCAGAGCCCAAACACCACTTTCCTATATATCAATCTTTACCTACGGACCATTTCGGAGCTCCTCGTGACATCTGGGATCTCATCCGGGACTCCGACCAACCTTCAGTCACCAACATACTTAAATCAATACTACCGAAACGTCAGTGAATGTTAAGTGTGCAGACCCTGCGGGTTCAACAACTATGTAGACATGACCGAGACACCTCTATGGTGAATAACCAATAGAGGGACCTGGATTCCCATATTGGTTCCTACATATTCTACGAAGATCTTTATCGGTTGAACCTCTATGTCAAGGATTCAGTTAATCCCGTATGCAGTTCCCTTTGTTCTTTGGTATGTTACTTGCCCGAGATTCGATCATCGGTATCTTTATACCTAGCTCAATATCGTTACGGGCAAGTCTCTTTACTCGTTCCGGAATACAAGATCTCGTGGCTAACTCTTTAGTCACTTTGCTTGCAAGGCTTATTGTGATGTTGTATTACCGACTATGCCCTGAGATACCTTTCCGTCACACGGAGTAACAAATCCCAGTATTGATCCTTGCCCACTCAACAGCCACCCTTGAAGATACCTGTAGAGCATCTTTATAGTCACCCAGTTATGTTGCAACATTTGATACACGCAAGGCACTCCTCCGGTGTCAGTGAGTTGCATGATCTCATGGTCATAGGAACAGATACTTGACATGCAGAAAACTATAGCAATAGTCTGACACGATCATATGCTACGTTCATAGTTTGGGTCTTGTCCATCACATCATTCTCCTAATGATGTGATCCCAATATCAAATGACATCTCATGTATATGGTTAGGAAACCTTGACCATCTTCGATCAATGAGCTAGTCAACTAGAGGCATACTAGGGACATAGTGTTGTCTATGTATCCACACATGTATTTGTGTTTCCAATCAATACAACTATAGCATGGATAATAAACGATTATCATGAACAAGTAAATATAATAATAATAACTTTATTATTGCCTCTAGGGCATATTTCCAACAATAATATCACGAGTATCCTCGCTAAATACTAAGTTATAGATAATGTGCTACGGTTGCTCAGGTTCCTCCATGAACTGGTGCACTACCATAGACTGGTGATCAAGATAAACCTTAGGCAATAAGTAGTCAGTGGGGCGTATGGTGACATTAAAACGCTTTGTTAAGCGAGTGGCATAAATACCACCATGAACCTTGCCCCTGGTTCGGTTAAGATGCAGGCGATGCGTGACAATAGCTCCTGCGTTGTACCTGTTATCACCATAAAGTGCGTGTAGCAAAATAGCATGGGTGGGGGCACTGAGACCACCACCCTGCTCCATAGCAGTCATGCATTTTGCTATAAACAGAGAAAAATAGTGCATAGATGGAAAATGCAGACTAGTAGCCCTGGCATTTGATACGCCCCTGGTTTCCCCCACAGTTAAAGTGAGAAGGAAATCCTTGAATTCCTCAGGCTTAGGGTCACGCATTCCCCCGTTAGAGGGAAGCAAGCTTATTCTGCAAAACTCATCTAGAGGCATTTCATTGTTTGTTGCATATAAATCAAAGCGTAATGTGGGAGCATCGGGCCTATTCGAGAAGTAAAGAAATTGCACGAAGGAATTCGTGAGAAGATAGTATTGATCACACTCATCTGCGAGGAAGTTGGTCAGCCTGGCATTTGCAACAAATTGCATAAATTCTTGATAGAAACCCGCTTCGCTCATGAAGGGCACATGTGGCCATTCATAGGGCCTAACCTCCGTGCGGCGAAAAATGTTGATGTCACGATCTTGAGTCCTCCCAACAACTCCCTTGGGGCTCTGACTTGAAGAACCTTTCCTTAAGAAGTTCATTTTCCTAAGCACCAATTTCTGAAATTTTTGAGCCACAAATTTATGTCAATAAAACTTTATAAGATTGATGGCAACTACTCATATGGGTACCTAGAGGCCATATCAAGCATTCATACTACTTAGAGCTCAAAGAATTTAACATGCAAGCTCATTTTCTATAGCACCAAGTGCAACAAGGTATGCAAAATATAAACTACTAAAGCAAAAACTAATTGGAGGAATGGAAGAGTCACATACCAAGGAGCAAATCCTCAAAACAGTTTTGGACACAAAGTTTCGAGCAAAGAAATCGGAAATTTCAGTTTCTAGAGGAAGAACACGGGAGAGAGAGGGCTAGAGAATTTTTGCTGGAGGTAAGGGATGAAGTGAGCCAAAGGGATAAGGCAGGGGGGCTATGGGCCCCACAAGTCATTTGGACGTACCTAGGGGGGTGGGCACGCCCTACTGGCTTCTGTCCCACATGTGCACCTCCCTGCTGTAATTTTAATACAAAAAAGTCATAAATATTCCAGAAAAAATCATGTTGAATTTTTGTGGCAATATGAGACTTTTCATTGTTTGGTAATTTTTCATTGCACGAGAAAAATCAGAAAATAGGATAATCTAACTATTTTATTTTTCTTAACTAAAAATAACAGAGGATAAACTTGTGATACAGAGAGTTGTGCATACTAAATTCATCAATCACATGTCTTTCAAAAAGGATCCATTAATAAGGTTGATCAAGTCTTATTAACAACCGTTTTTGATTGAATGAAACCAAAGAATTTTCCTATAACACTAATTTACCTCAACAGGGATTTGCATCTCCCCAACAATAAGGTTATAATATCTCTTCTTGACATTAGGTAGTGGTATTTTAAAACTTCTAATGGTAACCATGGCATTAGGCTCAATGACATTAATATTATTAAGCAAAGTTTGCTTCTTCGGAAAATGCACGGTATGTTGCTTGCCATTAACGTGAAAAGTAACCTTGCTTTTGTTGCAATCAATAATAGCCCTTGCAGTATTTGGAAAGGGTCTATCAAGGATGATCGACATGTTGTCGTCCTCGGGCATATCAAGAATAACAAAGTCTCTTAAGATAGTAACATTTGCAACCACAATAGGAACATCCTCGCAAATTCCAATAGGTAAAGCAGTGGATTTATCAGCCATTTGCAAATATATCTCAGTAGGTGTAAGCTAATTCAAATCAAGTCTTTTATATAGAGAGAAATGCATAACACCAACACCGGCTCCTAGATCACATAAAGCAATTTTGACATAACTTCTTTTAATAGTGCAAGGTATTGTGGGTATACCCGAATCTCCCAACTTCTTAGGTACTCCACCATCAAAAGAATAATTAGCAAGCATGACAGAAATTTCAGTTTCAGGTATTTTTTCTTTTATTGCTAATAATATCCTTCATATACTTGGCATACAGAGGCATTTTCAATATATCAGTCAAGCAAGTGTGCAAATGGAGGGGTCTAATCATTTCAGCAAAGTGTTCAAAATCTCCATCGTCCTTACTTTTAGAAGGTTTACGAGGGAATGGCATGGGTTTTTGAACCCATGGCTCTCTTTCCCTACCGTGTTTCCAAGCAACAAAGTCTCTTTTATCATAGTGTTTACTTTTGGGATGTGGGTTATCAAGATTTTCAACGGGTTCTATGTCCACATCATTATCAGGTTCTTTATTATTATTTGGTTGAGAATCTACATGAACATCATCATTATCATTTTCATTTTCATTATTACTAGGTGCATGTTCACTACCAGATTGTGTCTCAGCATCAGAAATAGAAACATCATTATGTACCTCAGTGGGTTTTTCTATAGTGGGTTCAGTAGAAGCATGTAAGGTCCTATCATTTTTATTTTTATTTTTCTTCTTAGATGTACTAGGTGCATCATCATTAATTCTCCAAGAATCTTGTTCAATTCTTTTAGGTTGTCCCTCGGGATAAAGAGGTTCCTGAGTCATTCTACCTCCTCCAGTCATTACTCTAATAGCATGATCATTCATATTATTATTTATTTCGGCAAGCAAATCATTTTGTGACTTAGCAACTTGGTATAGTTGGTTGTGAACCATAGAAGAATGTTTACCTAGACCCTTCACACCATTAGCAATTCTAAACATCAAGTCAATCATGCGATCTATCATCATGGCATTACATCTTAATTGATCCTTAACATAATTATTGAAGTGCTCTTGCATAACAATGTAATTATCGAATTCATCCATGTAGTGACTAAGAGTCTTAGTATAAGGTATATCTCTTTCATTAAAGGTACAGAGAAAATTTACCTCTACTACCTGTGTCGAGGTGCTAAGTCCATGTATTTCTTCGATAGGTGGTAATTTCTTTACATCTTCAGTTTTAATACATTTCTCTTTCATAGATCTTTTTTGCTTCTTGCATATCTTTAAGGCTGAGGAATAGAATACCTCTCTTCTTTTGAATAGGTTCTGGAGGTGGTTCATGAAGTTTCCAATCATCGACATTTTGCAATATGTTATTCAATAATTCTTCCGCTTGTCCAACAATTCTTTCCCTGAACACACAACCAGCACAACTATCTGGGAAGTCCCTAGAAGAGTCGGTTAGTTCATTATAAAAGATATCAAGAATTTCATTTTTCTTAAGAGGATGATCAGGCAATGCTCTCAATAACTGGAGAAGCCTCCCCCAAGCTTGAGGGAGATTCTCTTCTTCAATTTGCACAAAGTTAAATATTTCTTGTAAGGCAGCTTCTTTCTTATGGATAGGAAAATATCTTTTAGAAAAATAATAAAGCATATACTGGGGACTATGCATACAACCAGGAGACAGAGAAAGGAACCATTCCTTGGCCTTGCCTTTTAGCGAGAAAGACAAAAACTTAAGGATATAATAGTAGCATATCTTTTAATCATTAATAAATAAAGCAGCAATATCATTCAACTTCATGAGATGTTCGACAACAGTTTCATTTTCATAACCATGGAAATGATCAGACTCTACTATAGGGATCAATTCAGGGTCTATAGAGAATTCATAATCCTTATCAGTGACAAATATAGGAGAAGTAGAAGATTTAGGATCATGTTTCATTTTCTCTATCATAGATTTTTCTTTTAGTTTGCATAGTAGTTTTTTCAAATCATCTCTATTCTCACAAGCAAGAAAGTCCCTAGCTACTTTCCCATCCATAACATAACCTTCAGGTACATAAGGCAATTCATATCTATTAGGAGAGCGAGGTGTAATAGGTGATTTAAAATCTTCATCAGTTTCAGCATTTTCAAGTTCTCTAGCATTAGCAATATGAGCATCAAGTAGTTCGCTCAGTGGCATAGTTTCAGTTTCAACATGTGTAGCAATAGTATCATCATTAATTTCAGAAGTAGCATCATCAAGTTCATGTGACAAATCAGGACGATCAACAGGTGGTGGTGTAACAAGCTGATTCAAAATAGCAGGTGAATCAAAAGCAGAGCTAGATGGCAGTTCCTTACCTCCTCTCGTGCGAGAGGGGACGGTCTTAGTTCAATTATCTTTCAGATTCTTCACAGTAGCAATTGGATATCCTCAAGTTAACACAATAAATATAGCTACGCTCCCCGATAATGGCGCTAGAAAAGGGCCTTGATAACCCACAAGTATAGGGGACCGCGACAGTCTTCACGTGTAGTATTTCATCCTAATTTATTGATTCGACACAAGGGGAACCAAAGAATATTTATTGGCCTTGACAGTTGAGTTTTCAATTCAACCGCACCTAGGATATCTCTCTGCAACAAAGATTTAGTAGCACGGCAAATAGTAGCAAAAGTAATGGTGGTGGTAACAATAGTAATTTGGTAGCAGTTGTGATAGTAACAACGGCAATGGTAATTTAGCAAGATTCGGTATATATAAAGCGTAGGCACGTGGAACGGTGATGGATAATGATTAAGATGACATCAATCATGTAACCGTTACACACTAGGGCAACACGGAACTAGCTCCAATTCATCAATGTAATGTAGGCATGTGCTCGCGATAAGAACTTGTATGACATCTTTTGTCCTACCCTCCCGTGGCAACGGAGTCCTATTGGAAACTAAGGGATATTAAGGCCTTCTTTTAATAGAGAACCGGAACAAAGCATTAACACATGGTGAATACATGAACTCCTCAAACTACGACAATCACCGGAAAGAATCCCAATGGATCATTAGTGGGCACAACATTAATAGGAACTAAATCTACAATTTTGGCTCCACCATTGAGTACACAAGATCCATTTACATCCACTACTACAACACTAAGTGGCACTTTCAGCTCGGCTGCATACATATCAAACATCATGTACCGCTGCTCATTACACAACAGCGTGACATCTCCACCCAACACTTTGTAAAAACACGAAAGTGCCACCAATTTATTATTGCCAATGTTTAACTCTATAGCTAGTTGTCGTGTTAATGCATCCATGCCGAACTTTTCTTTGTCTACTGTCCATGTCAAAGTCCTTCCCTTCACATAATTCATCCTACCATCACGACTTGTACAAAAAAAACCTCCACGACAATTTTTGAATTAAAAACATTGATGCCACTACACCTACCAAAAACGTATGGGTAATCAAACATCAACGATTGGAGAAGAACTAAACACACGTGCCATAAATCATTGAAGATTGAGCAATTTTTCTACAAACTTACTCAGATTTCTAGTCTCAGGATGACAATGCAGTGGGGGAGCTTCAAATCTTCAACAGAGGTGCTCGGGGATGTGATTCAAGAGGCCTCCAACATGGTCACCATCGCCATGCTCGCTTGCTGGTGGGGGGCGTTGGCTGGAGCTCCTACCCGGCGATCAGAAGTAGCAGTAGGGGCGTGGTCGGGGATGTGGAGCAGCAGGGGGCGACACGTGGATGTGGAGCAACAGAGGTTCCACCTAGGAAGTGGAGCAGCAGCAGCGCGGCGGCGGCGACATCTAGGGTTCTTGGGAGGGTGGAGAAGGAGAATGGGGGAAAGGAACAAGAGTATGAACTGGACTAGTGTGAGCTGGACTAGTGGGGATTTTTCGAAGTATGCAAATTGGAGTGGCATTTTTCGAAATCGCCAAAATTGAAGTGACATTTACCCCATTAACCCTTTAATGAAAATCCCCATGTTTTATGAGTTCGTGATTTTTTTTTTGAAAACAAGAACATTTTTAGAATTTCTGAATAAAACTTTGAGTGGGAACATTTTCTGAAATTCCGAAACATTTGCTAAATTTGTGAATAGAAATTTGAAAGTGCGAACATCTTTAGAATTGTATATCCTATTATTGATGAATTTCCAACATATTTTTATTAAAGAATCAAACAAAGATTTAAAATTCTAAACTATTTTGGAATTTCTGAACAAAATTTCAAAACAGGAAAGTTATATGAAAAAATGAACAAGATTTTAAAAATGAGATATTTGTTGAATTTTTGAACATTTCTTAAAAATGAAACTTGATAAAATAAAAGAAATGTAAATAAAAAATAAAAAGAAAGAAAAAAGAACACAAAACAAGAGAGAGAGAACACACAAAAAAAAGGGTTCAGGAACCATCTAAAAGGTTCCAAAACCCGGGAAACCCAGCTGAAACATTTTCCCAAAACCGGAATCCATGGAACCCTTCAAATGGGCCAGGTTGTCTCGGTGGATCGCTCCAACCATGCATTCGACACCCCAACAATTTGATGCCAAATGCATCAAATAGGATTTCCCAAAAAAGGGTCCATCCATACGGCAAATCCTATGACCCTAGTCGAGGTAAATTGCCGCTGATATCTTCTTGGCAAAGTCCACTAGGTTTATTGATTAATAGTCATCTGAATACAAAGAGTGTCAGCCATGAATGCATCCCCTTGTTTGTCAGATTTAGAAAAATGTTTGTATAATTCGGAAAACATATTATACTTTTCAAAATAATAATAACTTTAAAAATATGTTCATTACCTTTCTAAAAATCATGACCATGTAATTTCTAAAATAAGTTCGTACATTTTTCAAAAACAATTATGAGACTTTTTTTATCGCATTCCAAAATGTCCATGTATTCAACAAGATATCCATGATAGCTTTCGAACATTGATATTGAAAATATTAAATTTTGTTCCAATCAATTTTAAAGAAATGTTCATAACATGTAACAATTTCTATGTTAAAAAATGTTCGTAAAACACTTAGAAAATGTTAGACGCGTTGTAAAATATTCACCGAGTGTTAAAAAATTGTGTTTTAATAATATTTGTTGTGTATTAAAAAAGATTCAATGTGACTTTTACAAATATTCAAACATGCATGCGGATAAATGTCAACATTTATTTGTAAAATGTTCAACATGTACCTGAAAATGTTCAACATGTGTTTTATAACTTGTCAGTATTTCTAAAAATGAAAAAAATCATACATGAAAACCAAAAACTAACAGGAAAAACTGAAAACCCAATAAGAAAACACGAAAAATCAAAGTAATGTTTGGGTAAAAACCTGGCGACATAAGCAAAAACAGACAAGTACATAAGATATTTCTAAAACATACTAGTGGACCAACTCAGTAATGAAAATGCTTGAGGCAAAGTTTCCTCTGTATTTCACAAACCGGGGCACACCCCTCCGACTGCAGTGCTTTTTCTTATGGCATTTTTCTATATTTTGGGTTCGATTCATTTTTTATTTTTCCTTTGTCCTCTTTTTATATTTTTCAATTTCTAATGTAATATGCGCGAAATTATTTCAAATTTGAAAATTTCTTTATCTTTATATTTTGTAAAGTTAGATCATTTTTTTTCAAGCACCTAATTTTATTAACAAGTCATGATTTTTTTTGGAATTGTGTGAATTTTTAAAATCGATGAATATGTTTTCCAGATATATTAAATTAATTCAAAATCCGCAATGAATGTTTTAAAAAAAATTGGTGAAGTTTTTGCAAAAGCGTGAAATTATCTCACATTAATGATTTTGTTTCCAAGATCCACGACCTTTCTCTGAAAATCCATAAGCTTTTGTAAAGTCTATGAATTGTTCTTCAACATCGATGGGTTTTTTAAGTACTCGGTTTTTTTTCTTCAAATCCACGATCGTTTTGTAAATTTGTGAACTTTGTTTTCCCAAACTCGTTAAATGTTTTAGATTTTCTGAACTTTTTTGAATTTGTGATTTTTTCAAATTTTGTGAACTATTTTGAATTCACACACACCATTTTGATTTTTTGTGATTTATCTAAATTTTTCGCCTTTTGCCAAAAGTCAATGGTTTACTGTCCAACCATTGAGCAAGCAAACCAGGTGCTCCTTGTCACCTTGTGTGAGGGATCTCATACGTCTGATGGTCCGGCCCAAATCTACTTGCTTGTGGGCGCAAAAACCCCTACTATGCGAGAGCACTGCTGATGGAAGCAAATAGTTAGCGAGCACTCCCTCACAAACGTTCCAACGATCGCTTCCATACGCCGTCACTTGGCGAGTTTTCAGTCACCGCCACGTGTCGCGCTCTGAGCGTTCCCTTCGTTTTTTTTGTTTTTTTCGCACGTGTTTTCTCCTTTTTGGAGTGTTTTTTTTCGAATTTTGGTGTTCCGGTTTTTCATTGGGCTTTCTTAGCTTTAAAAAAATGCGCGAAAAATTGCGTTTTCTGTTTTTTTTTGCCTTCGCGAGAGACACGGAGGAAAAAAACGTTTTTTTCGGCTCTCTTTTCTTTTCCGCGAGAGGCACGGTTTTTGTCTTCACGAGAGGCACCGCCGTGCCTCTCAGAAAAGGAAAAAATGTGTTTTCTGCTCTCTTCTTTTTTCTGCGGGAGGCACGGTTTTGCTATCGCGAGAGGCACGGCTCCCGAAAGACGTTTTTTTCTGTTTTTTTCACGAGAGGCACGGTTTTGCTTCAGCGAGAGGCACGGTTTTGCTATCACGAGAGGCACGGTTTTACTTCCGTGAGAGGCACGTTTTGCTATCGTGAGAGGTACGGATGTGCCTCTCTCGAAAGGGGAAAAAACATGTTTTCTGCTCTCTCTTTTTTCCGCAAGAGGCACAGTTTTGCTTCTGTAAGAGGCATGATTTTGCCTTCACGAGAGGCACCGGCCCGTGCCTCTCCGAAAGGAAAAAAACGCATTTTATATTATTTTTCTATCTCATGAGGCACGGTTTTTTCGTCCGTTTTTTTCGTGAAAAAAAGCTGGTCAAATCCTATCAACATGGGATCTAGTTTTGAAGATCTCGACGCGAGAAAGGCAATGATGGAAACGATTCTAGATTTGAACGCACGGTTTAAGAGATAAAACGTTTTAAAAATACGGATCTACGAAAAAAGGAAAAACTACTAGGTTGCGATAAGTGACATACATTCAGTGCACCATTTATCGCAACCTGTGAAGATGGAAATAATCGTTAAAAGGTGTAGTGATTTCGACTGCTAATCCGCGTGTTTTACCCCTTTAAGATAAATAGCCTCCGCATGTGATCCTAGTGGGCCGTGACCTAATTTTTTTCTTAAAAAAAGTCACTAATCGTTTTGCGTCATATATGTTGTACGCCAGCTCCTGCAGAAGACAACAATTGACAAATGGACCGGTTCATCTTTGCCCATTGTAAAACCGACTGTTTTACCATTGACGAGTGACCGGTTCATCCCTAACGAACATAAACACAAAAATCTGAAGAACATATCAAAAAATGGGAACAAGTTTGCGAATTTAAAAAGTTCCAGAGTTTAAAATAAGTTAATGGAATTAGTTTTTCGCAAATTCAAATTTTACAAATCAAAAAATGTTCACGAGAATGATAAAGTTCAAGGATTTGGAAAACAAAACAACATTGCATATTACCATTTGCTCAATTTGTATGGTAGAAAGAAGGAATAAAATTGAAAACCGGCCGAGCCCAAATGGACGATGGGGGTGCGCCCATTTATGTTTGCCCTAAACCAGCGTCACGTGATGGGGTGTGAGCCCAAATGGAGGAGGCGGTGTGAGCCCAAACTGAGGAGTCTATTTCTTTATTCCTTTCTTTTCTAGAATAGTTTTTTTTTTGCAATTGAATGATTTCTATAACTAAGGAAACTAGTAGAATGTCCCTGTGTTGCTACGGGCTATAATATATATATAAATGAATCAAATACAATATTATGATCGTTTTTAAGATCAATGTTTATTTCTCCCTTATATGTGGAAGAGAAATGTCAAAGACCGAACCTGGCTAATTTAAACTTTAGGCCCAGCAGCTTCACTAGAGAGATGGGAATACAGGGAGCTCCTAGTCTGCGCTTTAAGCGCCATGGGAGCAAACTGGAGCTCGCAGCAGCATCATATTGGGCCGGCCCATAAACGCTAGCTCAGCACACCAAGTAGTGTAGCGCGAATATCTACCAAAAAAAATCCGTGGCTACGGAGATTCGATCACGCCGCATCAGTCCTGAAAGAGGTAGCATACCGATGCACCATCTAAGTGCATGTGAGTACTAGCAGCGCGCACTATTTAAGAAGAATTGCAGTCACGCTATTTGAATTGTTGTCGCATATTCCAAAAAAAATATGAAATTATTATTTTTCACTAAAACAAGAACAAAAGTTCAAGAATTTAGCAAAAATGGTGAGTTTCACAGACTATCGTTATTTTTGCAAAATTATAGTGAGTTTGAAAAACTATCATTAATTCTGAAAAATTATAGTGAGTTTGAAAAAAGTTCATAGATTTTGCAAAAAGTTCACAAATTTGAAAAAAACTTCACAAAATCAAACAAATCATGAAATTACGAAATAACTTGAACAATTTGAAAACGTTCACCAAATATGAAAAATGGTCGTCAAATTAACAAAAACAGTTTAACATAATTGAAAAAAGTTAACCGAATTTTAAAAAGATTCATAAAATTTGAGAAAAAAGTTCGTGCAATTAAAAAAAGTTCATCGACTTTGAAAAAAGCTCATCGAATCTGGAAAAAAATCATAGAAATTACAATTGAATTCAATTATTTTGAAAAAAGATCGTCAAATTGGTTCAGATTGTAAATCAAGGAAAAAGTTCGCTAGTTATACCAAAAAGTTCAACCATTTGAGAAAACTTTCATCGATTTAAGAAAAAGTTCATCGATTTTTAAAGAAATCAAAATTTGTTTTTAAATAGTTCATCCATGATGAAAAAAGTTCACTAATTTGAATTTGTTTTCTTCAATTATGAAGAAAGTTCACGAATTGGAAAAAAAGTCCATCAATTATGAAAAAAAGTTAAGGGATTGGAAAAAATAAATTATCGAATATGGAAAATATTCATCGAATTTAAAAATAATTATCTATTTTCAAAAGTAGATCTATGTAGAAAAAAGGTTCACGAATTGAAAAAAGGATAAGAAGAAAAGAAGCGAACCGTAGAACGGAATATAGATGGAAGAAGCGGAGTGTAGAAACAAATGTGGGGCGATAGCTTGATGGCTTGGTGGTTCAAACGCTGGCTGCCGCACTTATTTTTACGTTTCTAGAAATAGGAAATCAAAACATAGAAAAGGGCCGGCCCATCTGGGAGTGCTGCAGGCGCCGGTTTGTAAAATTGGTTCTTTTCATATATACCAACATTAAAACAATAGAAACTTTTTTCATGGGTTGTAAAAGAAAATGCATACCAACGAATATTGCTCACGTGTTGTAAGGTAAATGTTTAATGTGTAGGAAAAATATGATCATATTCTTTTGATTTCCACCAAATATTTTGTATTTCAATAAATGTTCAAATTTCTTCACTCATATGTGCAATTTTTGGAAAATAAATATTCTCGTGTACCAAAATTGACGTATGTGATTGTAAAAAAATGTTAATATTGTTTTTTGAATCCATTTACCTTGTATAGAAAACCATGTGGTGCAATACTAAAATAATATACAAAAAGAGAAACATAAAATTATAAATAAAACGGTAAATAAAAAATTATAAAACAAAGAATAGAAAAGTGAAAGGAAAATCAGGAGAAAATATTAAATTATAGAAAACAAAGAGAAAACATGCAATAAAAAAATAAAGAAAAAGAAAATAAAAGGTTATATTTACATAAAGACAACTCGCATGGCTGGATCACAGCTCATGCACGAGTGCCCTTGGGGAGCTCCTATTTGGCGCTTCAGACCCTATGCACATTCTTATTTTAGGAAAAAAGGAAAGTGACAGGGAAGAAACGCAAGGAACGGGAAAAATCGTGAAGTTTAAAAATTTCACAGATTTTGAAAAAGAGTTCATTATATTTAAAAAAAACTCATTGAATTTGAAAAAAACTTCGTTGAATTTGGAAAAACGTTCATCATTTTTTTTAAAAACCATTAAATTTGAAATAGAGTACATCAAATGTTGTCAAAAAACTTTACTGATTTAAAAAACATTAACTTTTTAAAAAGCTCACAAATGCTGAAAAAACTTATTGATGAAATGAAATGAATAAAGGTCATCAAACTTGAAAAAAAAAGATCATCTATTTTGCAGATCTTTCTGTATAGTTCATCAAATTCTGTAAAAAAATTGAAAAAATTCCTCTTTTTTTGAAAATATCCACCGATTGTGGACAAATCTTGCGAAATTGAAGTAATCAAAAAACAAAAAACAAAAGCACTTTTTTTTATTTAAACAAAAAAGAAAAATTAGCTAAACTGGCTGGCCTAGATTAGAGCTCTTCATGTGCGGTTTGCAAAATGCACAATAACGGACACGTGAAACGCCAAATAGGATATGCATCCGCCTTGCAATAGTCAATGCAAAGGGTTTGTGCCTCGCAAAAAAAAGATGTCACTAACCAGAGAACATCATATTTTTAAATAATTCCAACGAACACCCTTAGAACCGTCAAATTCCGATTGAGTGCATGTCAATTACTCTATGTGGCGTGGCAACTCTTTTGTATATTTTTTTTTGTATTAAATGCCATTTTTCGATTTGGAGCATGTTAGACCCCTTACAAGAGCATGGCAATTTTATCTCTTTTCGCATGAAAAAACTGAGTGTTCACTGGAAATTCTTAAAAATCTTGTTCTGAAATTCAGCAAGTGTTCGGGCAAGTTAATTTCTATCTTTTCGATTATTTCGTCCTGTTTCTTTTCTTTCCTTTTTCTGTTTCATTTTTTGAAACTTCGCAAATTTAAAAAAGGTCAGCACTCAAAATTGTTCGCAAAATTAAAATTATGTCTGGGGTTTTCAAAAAAATGTTCTTGTTTAGAAAATATGTTCGTAAAGTTTTTAAAAATATGCATGTTTTTTTTTAAATTTGAGTATATTTTGTAAAATATTAACGTTTTTTCAACATAGTGTTGCAATTTGAAACAATGTTCACCTTTCTGAAAAATGTTCGCGCTTTCAAAACAATATTTTCAATTATTAAATTTGCGAACTTTTCGTTTTGAACAATGTTTGTGTCTTCCTGTTTCTTTTGTTTGATATTTTTATTTATTTTCTTAATTTTAAAAAAAACGTGTGTCCAGATTTTTGATATTTTAAAAATTAAATAAAGTTCATATTCCCAAAAAATGTTCATATTCAAAAATAGTTCAGAAATTGCCAAACATGTTCTTGCGTTCAGAATATGTTCACATTGCAAAAACATAACCGTGTTTTAAATTTTCTTCAGGATTTTAAAAAAAATGTCCGTGTTTTGGAAAATATTGTTCCTGTTTTTTATTTTTTTTAATAATTTCATAAAAATATTGCTGTTGTAAAGTTGTTCTCATCTTCAAAATTTGTCCATGATTCATAAAATTTTTGTGTTTCAAAAAAATTGGAGGGATCTCAAAAATTGTTCTCATTCTCAAAATTTGTTCACGACTTTCATAAAAAAATGTTTCTATTTCAAAGAGTGTACAGGAATTTTGAAAAATGTTTTTAATTTTTCAAATGTGTTTACAACTTCAGAAAAAAGTTCGTGTTTCAAAAAATGTTTAGGAATTTCAAAAAAATCGACTTTTTAACATTTTGTTCGTCATTTGAAAATTATGCGATTTTAATAAGAACTTTTTTCTTTTAAGAACAATGTTTTGAAAATTTTGTTAATTCAAAACTATTCAAAACTTCAGAAAAAAAGTTCGTGTTTCAAAAAATGTTCTTGTTTTATCAAATGTGTTGAGAAAAAAGAATAATCTGTACTTTACAGTAATAGGACGCTAGAGTAACCATCGCATTATAAATAAAAACGGTTCACTTTTTCAAAGTATACAGTTTCAAAAATAGTACACTTACGTTCACTATAATAACTAATTTTGGTCTGGTTCCAGTTCGCTAGAGTAGCCCAGTCCGGTTTAGTTCTTTAAGTTATTGGCCCTTGTACTGCCAGCAGTGGTTATTAGCACCCAATTGCTGCCGGCAATACTAGTTCAAATCCGCTGATCACTGCCGGCCTACTGTTTTTTTGTTTGCTTTCTTTTTCGTATCGCGGTACAGCTCGATGGGCTGGCCCAGTCGGGCTGTCTCCTGTGCGTGGCGTCGCCAATTTGACGCAAAGAGCATCCAATAGGACTTCCCCTTTTTTAGCAGATTTAGCGGAAAGTAGCCGCGGCATTGCCTGCAGCAGAGCCACTTGGGGTAGTCGGCTTATGGGTTCGCATGATATTTTGTTCGCTAGTTGCTGCTTGCTTTCTCTTTTTTTTTCTTTCTTGTTCGGTTTTTCTCCTGTTTTCCTTCGAGCTTTCAGTGGTTTTGTTTGCTTTTTTTCTTTTTCCCGTATTCATTCTTTTTCCTTTCCTTTTTTTATTTCCTTTCTTTTTCACTTTTTTTGTGTATTATACACAATGTTCAATGCATATTTTTTCTATTGTATATTAATGAAATGTTCACCCATTTATTACCAAAAAAAAATCTATTATGTATTAATTTATCATGTATTTAAAAAATATTTATCATATATTACGAAAGAACTTCTGAAATGTGTATTTAGAAATTATTTAGCATATATTACAAAACAGTTCATTGCATTTAGAAAATGCTCATTGTATATTAACTAAAATTTCAGCAAATTTTATTGAAATGTTCATCGTGTATTAAGAAATGTTTTTGAAATTTGATATTGAAGAAAAATTATACATCGCATATTACAAAAAAATGTAATTTTTTAAGAAATGTTTTTGAAATTTGATAAATTGTTCACGTCTTAAAATAATTTAAATTTCAAAATAAAAAAAGGAGTCACGACAATGAACCACATGCTACAGTCCTGGTCACTGTAGTGCATCATCAAACGCACAAGTAAATTGGTTCGTTATAGTACGTTTTCTTACACTTTATTATGGATTATTGGGCAAACCCATTCTACTCTCGTTAGCCCCCCACCCCCTCTCGTCCCCCACGTCACCTCCCGGGGCGGCTCGGGCGGAGCTCAATCCTGCCGCCGCCACCCACACCCTCCTCTCCTCCACCCCCTCGCCGTTGTCGAATGACGTGGCCGGGCTAAGCTCGCGCAATGGACGACGGCGGTGGGACTCTCTCGACCCGTGACGACACGGTTGGTGTGCTGCATCCTGGGCGGCGACCCTGGCTTCGTGACGGCGGGCGACCGTAGTGGCCGCGAGGGCGACGCGGTGGTTGGGCCCCGGGTCGCTCTGGTATCCCTCATGGCAGTGGTCGGCTTGAGAGGGTGTGGCGCTCTGGATCTCGATGTTGGTGGCTCCTGACTAGGTCTCTGACTCCGTTTGGAGAGATGGTGGAATTCGGAAGGCAAGCGGTGGTTTCCTGCTACGAACATTTCTCCAGGTGGTGCGACTGCAGCGCAGCGGGGCGACCTCGTGTTTGTCAGATCCCAACAATTCCCTAAGGTTTTCTATGGATGGATATGAGCAATTGTAGTGATCTGAATATGAGATAAGAGGAACTCTAGGGTTCTGATGTATTAGCCATCAAGGCAATTGGGGAATTTATCATAATAGCATATCGAGCTTAGCCACAACCCGGCTAGTTATAGGCGGTTGTTTTTACTAGAGGGCGAATAGTAAGAAAAGGGAAAACAGTAATATAAGGTAAACATGATTGGACGGCTGTGATGAGCTCTTAGTGAAGAAGCAACCTGGACCGTTGGATAATTGAATCGGTATTTTCAGGCAATGGTATAGCTAGCTGAAGCTTTGGACAAACTGAGCATAACAGGTCTGACATTGCTCCCCTCTTGAGTGACGACGTGTCCTCATGGCATCTCTTCTGCCTCGCGCCAAGCTTGTGTCGTAGACCTGAAAAAGTCTGGAAAAGTGTATTTGATGAAATCAGCATTTTCCCATGTAGCGTCCTCTGGTGGTAGGTTTTGCCATTGGATAAATCATTGAACCACAGGTGCATTGTTTCTTGGTACTTGCCGCACTTGAAGAACTGCTTCGGGACCTGTTTTAATAGTGCCATCTTCGTTGACCATTGGAAGGAAAGAGCTAGGTATGGATTTATGGCCCACATGTTTCTTGAGTTGACTCACATGAAACACTGGATGTATTTTAACCCCTTCTGAGAATTGTAACTTGTATGCTGATCTGCCCACTTTCTAGTGACAAGAAAAGGACCATAATATTTGTTTTGAAGTTTGAGAGCTCCTCGAAACCCCAAAGTAGCTAACCTGTATGGTGCCATTTTCAGATAAACCAAATCTCCCACTTCAAATGTTCTTTCCACTCTCTTCATATCAACATAGTGTTTCATTCTATTATGTGCCTTTTGCAAATTTGCTTTGAGATGCTCAAGGATTTGTTGCTTGGAGGAGAGGAAATCATGTGCTTCTACATCATATGGGCCAGGAATTGCCAACTCTGTAATCAATGGAGGGGGAAATCCATACAATGCTTGGAAGGGAGACATCTTCAGGGAAGTATGGTAAGTGGAGTTGTAACAATATTTAGCTAATGATAACCATGAAACCCATTTCTTTGGTTCATTTGTGGTCATGCATCTTAGATATGTTTCAAGGCACTGATTTACTCTCTCTGTCTGACCATCTGTTTGAGGATGATAAGTTGTGATGTATCTTAATTCCACTTTTAGAGCATTAAAAATATCCTTCCATAGTTTGCTAGTGAAGATTCTGTCTCCGTCTGTGATGATCAGTTTAGGAGGGCCGTGTAGCTTGATGATATGATCCACAAAAGCCTGAGCAACGCTGAGAGCAGTATAAGGGTGATGCAGAGGAACAAAATGAGAGTATTTTGTAAATAGATCCACTACTACCATGATAACTTGTTTGCCCTGAGAGTTAGGAAGACCCTCTACAAAATCCATTGTGACATGCTATCAAGCCATGTCAACTACAGGTAAGGGATCAATGAGTCTAGGTTGTAAGCAATGCTCATGCTTTGCTATCTGGCATATTGGGCAAGCAACAATGAAGGTTTCTACTTCCTATTTCAAGCCAGGCCAATAGAAAATGTTCTTAATTCTCTGATATGTGGCTCTCATTCCTGAGTGGCCTCCTACAGGTGAACTATGAAATGCCTGAAGTAGTTGATTTCTCAGAGTAGGATTGTTACCCACTAATATTTTTCCCTTGTACCTAATGATTCCTGCATGGACTGTATAATATGAATTTCCTCCAGGCTTGTGCAATAGTAACTGTTCCAGCAGCTGTTTGCTAACTGGGTCCTGCTGGTAACTCTCGATTAATTCTTCTGTCCATACACGAGTGGCAACAGATAATGCCATGCAGCTAGGGAGCAATCTGGATAATGCATCAGCTACTTTGTTTTCACTTCCTTTTTTGTACTGGATCTTGAAATCAAACTCTGAAAGTTTCACCATCAACTTATGTTGCACTCCCTCAGTGATCTTCTGATCAGTAATAAACTTGAGAGATTCTTGATCAGTTTTAATGATCAATTCATTTCCCAATAAATACTGTCTCCATTTCTTTAGTGCTTCCAAGATAGCCAGAGCTTTTTTTTCATAGGTGGACATGGCTGCATTTCTTGGGCATAAGGAAGAGTTGTAATAAGCTAATGGTCTACCCTGTTGCATGATAACAACTCCAATCCCTTTCCCCGAAGCATCTGTCTCTAGAACAAAAGGTATAGAAAAATTTGGTAGTACTAAGACAGGGGTTGTCACCAGTGCTTGTTGGAGTTGTTTGAATGCTGCATCATGTTCCTGTTTCCAAGAAAACTGCCCTTTCTTAAGAAGGTCATGTAAGGGTCTGCATATAGAACCATATCCCTTGATAATTCTTCTATAGTAACCAGCTAAACCTAGGAAGCTTCTCAATTTAGTAACACTGTCAGGTTTGGGCCATTCAGCAATGGCAACTATCTTTTGAGGGTCAGTGGCCACTCCTTTTGTAGATATCACATGTCCCAAATATTCCACCCGTTGCATAGAAAACACACACTTGGACATTTTAGCAAATAGCTGATGCTCTTTTAGTAACTACAATACTATCTGAAGATGTTCTTGGTGCTCTTTGAGGTTTTTGCTATAGATCAAGATATCATCAAAGAAAACCAACACAAAATTCCTCAAATATGGACCAAACACACTATTCATCAATGCGTGGAATGTTCCTGGAGCATTGGATAGACCAAAGGGCATGACTAAATATTCAAAAGGGCCTAAGAATGTTCTGAAGGCAGTTTTCTGGATATCATCAGGGTGCATTCTGATTTGATGGTATCCAGATGTTAGATCAATCTTGGAAAAGTATTGAGATCCATGCAATTTATCCAACAAATCTTCTATTAATGGAATAGGGAATTTTTTCTTTATTGTTAGAGAGTTTAATTTTCTAAAATCAGTACAAAGTCTCATTGAGTTATCTTTTTTCTTTACCAACAAGACAAGGGCTGCATAGGGACTTTGACTATGTCTGATGAGATGTGCTGCTAGCAATTTTTTATTTGATATTCCATATCTTTCTTTTGATGTTGAGGTACTCTATATGGTCTGGCATGAGGAGGGGTTGCACCAGGGACCAATGGTATAGTATGATCCAAAGCTCTTGCAGGAGGCAATGTAGTAGCTTCTTCAAAAAGATTAGCATATTGGAGCAGTAACTTCTAAATGTGGGGTGGAGTTTTAGTTCCTTCTGGTGCTTCCATTAATATGTTGTGGACTTGCAACAGGAACCCTTCCACTCCTTTATCCAGTAACTTGTTCATTTCTTTAGCTTGTATCTCCTTCACTATCTCGGGTCTGTTGAAAACTGCTGTTGTTACTATCTGTTTTCCCTCTTGAGAGAAGCTGAATGCATGTTTAGGAATATTGAAGGAAAGTGGGCTGACTATAGACATCCAATCATATCCCAATATTACTTGTTCCTGGCTTCTTCACTGTTGTAGCCACATGTGGATGATTAGGCTCTATGTCCTTTGCCATGCAATAAGCATCTGTCAGTGTTTGAGGTATGAAGGGTCTGAGTTGAAACTTAATCCCTTCCCTTAAACCATTTACATAGCATCTAACAAACCATAGTTCTCGTAATTTTGGTTTTTCCTCCTGCACATCTGCCATCGGATCTTCAAAGATATTTGCATATTCAGATACTGTGTAGTGTAGTTGTTTTACTGAATTAACTTGTCAGTAAGATCATAGGAGCCTATAGCCGAAAATCTTTTTAGCACTTCTGCTCCAAATTGTTTCCAAGTAAGTTGTTTCTTTAACAAGCCAGATCTTCTAAGCCAAACATCAGCTTCATCCACTACATACATTTGAGCCAAAGAATCCTTGTATTCTTCTGGAGCTGCAGACATCTGAAAGTATTTGTTACACTGGCTTATCCAACCCACTAGATCATCTCCTGAGAACCTGGGGAAATCAAGTTTAGGACCCTTTGTTACTGATTTCATGAACTGGGTTTGCATCTCCTGCTCATATGTTATTGGATATCCTTGCCAAAGTTGCATGTCTCTGTTTGTCTGATAGAACTTGTTGAAGGCTGGTGATGGATCTTGTCTCTCTCAGTGACAGGAGTTCCTATGACACTTGAAGTTCATATCTGAAAGCACAACATGCTCCCTTTGTGGTTTTGATAATTCATGACAACATACATTGTCTCTTGGACTGATATTTTTACCTAGTGTATTTCAGATACAGTCTATAGAGAGGTTTGGCAAAAGCAGATTGTGGAGAAACCCCAAGATGCAAGGAAATAGGTTGGCCAAGCTTCAAACAAGAGGACTCTACATTTTATATTTGTGAGAAATCACTTTGAGTCCATAGGAAAGCCAATACTATTAAAAGGGGGTAAGGTTTTGTTGGTGAACAATATGCTCAAACGTGAACAAGTGATAGTCGCCAAAAACATCCAAAACTCTCCCACCAAAGTCTGTTCTATACCTAACACTCAAAATCGGTGCAACCAACTTTCCCACTTTGGTACCACCGATTCCAGAACCTAGACAGACTCAAGCCAAACCCTAGCCACTTCAGTGCAACCAATTCCATACCGGTGCCACCGAGTTTAGGTTGCCAACTTTCTGTTATGCAAATTCACATTTTCGGTCCCACCGAGAATGTTGGATCAGCGTCACCGAGATTGGGAATCTGACCGTTGTTCACCTTATTGGTGCAACCGAGTTTCCTATACCAGCTTTACCGGGATTCAAAAGTTGCCACCTTTTGGTCACTTCGGTACCACCAAGATTAACACATCGGTGTCACCGAGTTGGTCATTTTGTGTGTAATGGTTGGATTTTTGGGCATGCCTATATATACCCCTTCACCACCACCTACTCGAAAGAGAGGCACTCAGAACTATTCCATAACTACCCTATCAGATTTTCTAAGAGAGAACCAACTACCCTTGTGTTGAGGTCAAGATTTTCCACTCCAATCATATGGATCTTGATTTCTAGCCTCCCCAAGTAGCTTTCCACCAATCCCATCTCTTCCACCATGCCAAATCTGTGAGAGAGTGATTGTGTGCTGAGGAGTCTATCATCTTGAAGCACAAGAGCAAGGAGTTCATCGTCATTACCGAGCCTATTACCTTTTGGAGGGTGCTGCCTCCTAGATTGGTTAGGTGTCGCTTGGGAGCCTCCTACTTCGTGTTTTGGAGTGAACCAAGAAGTTTGTAAGGGCAAGGAGATCGCCTACTTCGTGAAGATCTACCCATAGTGAGGCTCGTCCTTCGTGGACGGAAGCCGTTATGGAATAGTCAAGGTTGCTACTTCGTGGACCCTTTTGGGTGGAGCCCTCCATGGACTCTCGCGACCGTTACCCTCCGTGGGTTGAAGACTCCATAAACATGGATGTACGATAGCACCACCTATCGGAACCACGGGAAAAATCATCGTGTCTACAACTGCGTTTGATCTACCTATCTCAACACTTACTTCATATGCAATGTCTTTACTTTCCGCTGCCATATTTGTTGACATGTATGTGTAGGGCTGTTAGACTTGCTAGCTTTGTTAAAATTGTTAAAATCTACCAACCAATTAACTTGGAAAAAGGTTATTTTTTAAATTTCTACTAATAGTCTATTCACCCCCCCTCTAGACACTCTTCTAGTGATCCCTCAATTGGTATCCGAGCATTGGTCTCCATTGCTTTGGTTTAATCACTGAGGAGGAAGATGGATGTATCTAGTATAGGGAGTTTGAGTTGTAGAGTGCCATTCTTGATGGAGAGTACTATAGTCAATGGAAGTCTTTGATGCTTGAGCTGTTTAATGAATTTCAATTGAGCAAATATGTTATGCGCCCCTATGAGCCTCCTATTGATCCATTGCATCCCACACATGAAGAGGAAATTAACATGCTTGGCAACCTAAGAACTGTCAATCTTATTGTTAGAGGTTTACCAAGATTCGTGCTTTCGCAAATGAAGAACTTTGCATGTGCTTATACCTTATGCACTGATTTGGATAAACGATATCCAAATCTTTCCTTAGGGAATCTAGATGAAATTCTTCATAAAGCTATTGCTTTTCACAAAATGAAGCCTAGTGATCCAAACTTTGATAAATGCCTATTTGAACTCCATGATCTTATGCATGCTAAAGGAGATGTCACCACTATCAACAACATTATCTTTGAAGCCATTCACACTCATAAACTTGAACATTGTCATGATTACTATTTTAACGAATCTCTTGTTCTTTATGACGAGGATTTCCCACTTGATGATGACAATGTGGAACATGGCTATTATGAAGAAGATGAGTTGTTTGACATCGAGTATGAGAAGATCATGAAGAATCTGAGTCTTATGGCAAACCTTAAGGATTACATGTTCGGAGGAAAAGAGTGGATTCTCGACAGCAGATGTACGAATCATATGACTGGTGATAAAGACATGTTCCAAGAAATCACGCCTAATCAAGGTCCTCGACGGTACGTGACCTTTGGAGACAACTCTAAGGGTAAGGTACTCGGCCTTGGTAAGGTGGCCATATCCCATGATAGCTCTATTCAAAATGTTATGCTTGTTGAATCCCTTGGTTACAATCTTCTTTCCATATCTAGACTTGTTGATTTCGGTTTCAATGTTCTATTCAGGAAAGTAGATTGCCAAGTGTTTCGTCAAGATAATCATAAAATTGTCTTTACCAGCATCCGTAGAGGTAATCTATACATTGTTGATTTCACCAAAATATCCAAACCTCGCACTTGTTTAATTGCTAAATCTTCTAAAGGTTGGCTTTGGCATAGAAGATTAGGACATGTTGGTATGCGTAACTTAGACAAACTTATCAAAGGTGATCATATACTTGGTGTTAAAGATGTTATCTTTGACAAAGACAGACTTTGTAGTGCTTGTCAAGATGGAAAGCAAGTAGGTGGAAGTCATCCTGTTAAGAAAATCATGACTACTAGGAGACCACTCGAGTTACTTCACATGGATCTTTTCGGTCCCAATGCTTACAAGAGTCTTGGTGGAAATTCCTATGGTCTAGTTATAGTTGATGATTTTTCAGATTTACGTGGGTATTCTTTCTTAATGATAAGTCGTAGGTTCAAAAGATCTTCAAGAACTTTGCTTGCAAAGCGCAAAATCAGTTTGAAGTGAAGATCAAGAAGGTTCGGAGCGATAACAGATCTGAGTTCAAGAACACCCATGTGGATACTTTTCTTGACGAAGAAGGTGTTTCACATGAGTTCTCGGCTACGTACACACCTCAATAAAATGGAGTTGTCGAGAGGAAGAACCGTACACTTATTGAGATGGCAAGAACAATGCTTGACGAATACAAGACGCCAAAGCACTTTTGGGTAGAAGTCGTGGAAACAACATGTCATGCCACAAACCGACTTTACTTGCACAAGCTTCTCGGTAAAACGGCATACGAGGTACTCACCGGTAACAAACCCAAGTTGGATACTTTCAGGTATTCGGCTCCAAGTGCTACATTCTTGATAAGCATCGTCATACTAAATTTGCTCCTAAATCTCATGAAGGATTCCTACTTGGTTATGGATCGAACTCTCACACTTACCGTGTTACAACAACTTCACTCGAAAAGTTGAAGAGACGGTAGATGTGAAGTTTGATGAACCTAATGGTTCGCAAGTCGAACAATTGCCAAATGATGTAGGTGATAAGAACCCTTCGGAAGCTATCCTAGATTTACCCATCGGCAAGATTCGTCCCATGGAGGTGAAGGAAAGTACTTCGTCAAATCAAGTGGAAGCCCCAACTTCACGACAAGGTGAATCACAACATGATATGGAGGCATCCACAAGCTATACACGGCAAGATGATGAAGAGGAGGAAGTGCATCATGAAGATCCACCACAACCTCCTTCACCACCACCTCAAGGGAATGATACCTTCAACAACAACGAAGATGAAGGAAATGATGATGATGAAGAAGCTCCACCAACCAACAATCGGAAGCTGACCCAAGTTCAAGCACAAGTGACCAAGAATCATCCCCTATACCAAATCTTTGGTGATATACAAACAGGGAGGATCACTCTCTCTAAAACTCGTCTAGCAAACTTCTGTGAGCATTATTCTTTCATCTCTAGCATTGAGCCCTTGAAGGTAGAACAAGCTCTTGAAGACGCGGATTGGGTGAATGCTATGCATGAATAGCTTCACAACTTCGAAAGGAACAAAGTGTGGACACCCGTGGAGAAACCCGAGGATGAACACAACATCATCAGAACCAAATGGGTATTTCGGAACAAGCAAGACGAAGACGGTCAAGTCATGCGCAACAAGGCTCGCCTCGTAGCTCAAGGATATACGCAAGTCAAAGGTATGGACTACGGTGAGACATACGCCCCCATCGCTAGACTTGAAGCTATTCACATTCTTCTTGCTTATGCCAATCACCATGATATCATGCTTTATCAAATGGATATTAAAAGTGCATTTTTAAATGGTGAAATTGAAGAAGAGGTTTATGTTAAACAACCACCTGGCTTTGTGAATCCTAAGAAACCTAATCATGTATACAAACTTCGTAAAGGTCTTTATGGTCTTAAGCAAGCCCCTCGTGCTTGGTACAAATGTTTAACGAAGTTTCTTATCAAAAAAGGTTTTGAAATTGGTAAAATTGATGCAACCTTATTCACTAAGAGAGTTAATGGTGAATTATTTGTGTGTCAAATTTATGTGGATGATATTATCTTTGGTTCAACTAACCCTCAATTTAGTGAAATATTTGGAAGGTTGATGTCCGAGAAGTATGAGATGTTTATGATGTGTGAGCTGAAATTCTTTCTTGGCTTGGAAATCAAGCAATCAAAAGAGGGAACTTTCATCTCTCAAACTAAGTATACCAAGGACTTGATCAAAAATTTCAACATGCATGAGTGTAAAGGTATGAAAACCCCTATGCCTACTAGCGGACATGTTGATCTCACCAGAGAGGATGAGCCGGTTGATCAGAAAGTTTATCGATCTATGATAGGTTCATTCCTATATCTTTGTGCATCTCATCCCGATATTATGCTTAGTGTTTCCATGTGTGCTAGATATCAAGCTGCACCGAAAGAATGTCATCTTTTAGCTGTAAAATGCATTGTGAGATACTTGATACAAACGCCAAGTTTTGGCATTTGGTATCCCAAGGGATCTTCCTTTGACCTTGTTGGCTATTCCAATTCGGACTATGCCGGTGACAAGGTTGATAGAAAATCTACCTCTGGTACTTGTCAATTTTTGGGCAGATCTCTTGTATCTTGGTCCTCTAAGAAACAAAACTCGATATCTTTATCAATTGCCGAAGCTGAGTACATAGCTGCTGGATCTTGTTGTGCGCAATTACTATGGATGACACAAACACTTAAGGATTGTGGAATTCATGTTAAAAATGTTCCATTACTTTGTGACAATGAAAGTGCTATTAAAATTGGTCATAATCCTGTGCAACATTCTCGAACTAAGCATATTCAAGTTCGACATCATTCATTCGTGACCATGTTGCCAAAGGAGATATTAATCTTAAGCATGTTCGCACTAACAAGCAATTGGCAGATATCTTTACTAAGCCACTTGATGAGAAGACATTTTGTCACTTGAGGAGTGAGTTGAACATCATCGATGCTTCAAACTTGAGCTAGACTCACTCGGTTGCATGCAAGGGCATGAGCTTTCTTGATATTTCCATGAGTCTTAACATTTCATCTTTTGCCACAGAATTCTATGCTCCCTTGTATTGCATCTAATCTCTTGTAGGTACTTGGAAAAACTTCATTCCACAAGATTTCCATCAACTCCAATCATAAGCAATCTTGTCGTTACCAAGTATCCACAACCCCTCTTGATGATGGAAGGAAGAAGGCCACTCAACCATATCCTTGACATATACATGATTAAAATTGCACACTTTCAATTGGTATCATGTCAATGGGATATATCTGTTGTTCTTCCTTGCATGACTAATCTTTGTAGGTAACCAGTGTACTAGAACAAGAAGGATTGCTCAAAAATCAAGATGATCTTCATCAACCTCGAGCATCCTCAACAAGTTCATCTACAAGCTACGTCATCAACATCACTCAAAGGTATGTACTCATGTCCTTGAAAAGGCTTTACTCCAAGAAATGAGCTAAAGCAACTCAAGCGATATGAAGACATTAAAACACTTAATCAAAAAATGGTAACCCCATTCTGAGCTTAACGTAGAGTATGACCTATGATCAAGTATTCTTGCTTGTCTCCTAAGTCAATATACTCTAATATAAGTGACCTAGTCACCGCCCATCATCTAGTTAATAAACTAGTGTGGTTTGCTCTCTATTGCATGATTTCTCATAACTAGTCCAATCTTCTCTAGCTGATGTCCATTGTAAAAACTTTACGTTTCATTGAAACTCTTTCTCTTGACTCTGTGAAAAACAGAAACTTGGTTTCTCCTTCGTAGCCGCGGACTTAGATATCTCGGCGTCACCGATTTTCACTCTGTCTCTTTTGAATTCGTTTTTGCAATTATGTGTTTTCTTAGTGATCTTTCTTGTGATACTTATGTTACTTCGATGATCCCCTATTATTATTTAAAAAATATTACTCAGGGGGAGAAGAACTAAAGTTAATTTTAAGGAGAGAATTTCTTTCTTCAAGGATCCCTATCTTCAATGAAGAAATGAGGAGAAGAACAAATCAGTTTCAATGCCTCTCTAAATTTTTAGTTCTATGGATCCTACATTTCTATGACCCTTGTTCTCAAGGATCCCTTCTCAGTCAATGATCCCTGTATCTATCCCTATTCTTGACCTTTTTGGAAATTAATGCCAAAGGGGGAGAAGACCAAAGCTTCAAGCTAAAGGGTAGATATCCAAAGCTTCATGCTAAAGGTGATACATGCTTATGCAAAAGGGGAGATATGATCAAGGGGGAGAGCCTTCTCATACATTTATAAACAAGGGGAGAATATCAAAGTAGGGGGAGAAGAAATTGTTGACCTTTCTCACCTTATCCAATCCTAATATCTACATGCTAAGATTCAGGGGGAGAGGATAATCTATTTTCATATCTACGGTGAGAAAATTCTAAATGATCTTGGAGACATATCAATTCTAATGAATACTATTTTCTACATGCCCTCCATATCTTGGCATTTTTGAGTTCTATTGCCTTGTTGTTTGGTAGAATACTCTTGTGTTTTCCTAACATTGTTTTCTCAAGTGTGTTTCTATTACCAGGATGCTCAAGAACTGAAGGTAAGTATATGCATCATACCCTTGGTCAAGATGATCTCTTGCTTCTTGCACATATTGTTTGCAAGAGTGATGTCTTGAACAAACATACATCTCATTCATATATATTTGATGCATATAGCCAAGATACACATGACCTGTTATATTCCTTCTACCTTATGTGTGTTCATGCATTCAAAAGCAACTATCCTTTAAAGGACTACACACTTAGGGGGAGCAAGTCTAAGTCATGTGTTTCTCAAAGTCTTCAATATAACCATGCATATCTTTAATTGAAGCTTTGATTGTATGTTGTCATCAATTACCAAAAAGGGGGAGATTGAAAGCACAACATGCTCCCTTAGTGGTTTTGATAATTCATGAGAACATACATTGTCTCTTGGACTGATATTTTTACCTAGTGTATTTTAGATACAGTCTATAGAGAGGTTTGGCAAAAGGAGATTGTGGAGAAACCCCAAGATGCAAGGAAATAGGTTGGTGAAGCTTCAAGTAAGAGGACTCTACATTTTATATTTGTGAGAAATCACTTTGAGTCCATAGGAAAGCCAATACTATTAAAAGGGGGTAATGTTTTGTTGGTGAACAATATGCTCAAACGTCCACACGTGATAGTCGCCAAAAACATCCACAAACTCTCCCACCAAAGTCTGTTCTATACCTAACACTCAAAATCGGTGCAACCAACTTTCCCACTTTGGTGCCACTGATTCCAGAACCTAGACAGACTCAAGCCAAACCCTAGCCACTTTGGTGCAACCGATTCCATACCGGTGCCACCGAGTTTAGGTTGCCAACTTTCTGTTACGCAAATTCACATTTTCGGTCCCACCGAGAATGCTGGATCGGCGTCACCGAGATTGGGAATCTGATCGTTGGTCTGTTGGGGAATGTTGCATGGGAAACAAAAAAATTCCTACACACACGCAAGATCTATCCATGGTGATGAGCATCTACGAGAGGGAGAGTGGATCTACGTACCCTTGTAGATCGCTAAGCAGGAAGCATTAAGAAACGCGGTTGGTGTAGTTGAACATCTTCGCGATCCAAATCGCCGAGCGTCCCGCGATCTCATCATGATCCGTCCCGTGATCCAATCACGATCCGTCCCATGAACTCATCATGATCTGTCCCGCGATCCAATCACGATCCATCCCGCGAACTCATCACGATCCGTCCGCGATCTCATCACGATCCGTCTCGCGATCTTGATCACGGTCCTTCCGATCTTGCGCCGAACGGACGACACCTCCGCATTCAGCACACGTACAACTTGATGACGATCTCCGTCTTCTTGATCCAGTAAGAGGGAGCGGAGAGGTAGGAGAGTTCTCCGATAGCATGACGATGCTCCGTCTATGGTGGTGGAGCTATTCCGGTAGGGCTTCGCCTAAGCACTGCAGAAATCCGATCTAGAGGAGAAACTATGCACTCGAGGAACGGGTAGCACGTGGCTGAAAATCTCGTGCCAAAAACCCAAAAACCTCTAGTATATATAAGAGGAAGAGTGGAGGAGGCTTGGCCCTCAAAGGACCAGCTCTTGGGTCGGCCGAATCAAGGAGGATTGGAGGATTCCTCCTCCAATCCTAGTAGGACTAGGACTCCTCCTTATTTTTGCTTTTTTTTCCTTTTTCCACCTTTTTCTCTTTGGGATTTTTGTTGGAAATATGCCCTAGAGGCAATAATAAAATGGTTAATATTGTATTTCCTAGTTCATGATAATTGTCTATTGTTCATGCTATAATTGTGTTAACCGGAAACCGTAATACATGTGTGAATACATAGACCACAACGTGTCCCTAGTAAGCCTCTAGTTGGCTAGCTCGTTTATCAATAGATGGTCACGGTTTCATGGCCATGGACATTGGATGTCATTGATAACGGGATCACATCATTAGGAGAATGATGTGATGGACAAGACCCAATCCTAAGCATAGCACAAGATCGCGTAGTTCGCTTGCTAAAGCTTTTCAATGTCAAGTATCGTTTCCTTAGACCATGAGATTGTGCAACTCCCGGATACCGTAGGAATTCTTTGGGTGTGCCAAACATCACAACGTAACTGGGTGGCTATAAAGGTGCACTATGGGTATCTCCGAAAGTGTCTGTTGGGTTGGCACGAATTGAGACTGGGATTTATCACTCCGTGTGACGGAGAGGTATCTCTGGGCCCACTCGATAAGACATCATCATAATGAGCTCAATGTGACTAAGTATTTAGCCACGGGATGATGTATTACGTAATGAGTAAAGAGACTTGCCAGTAACGAGATTGAACAAGGTATAGAGATACCGACGATCGAATCTCGGGCAAGTATCATACCGATAGAGAAAGGGAATTGCATACGGGATTGATTGAATCCCCGACATCATGGTTCATCCGATGAAATTATCGTGGAGCATGTGGGAGCCAACATGGGTATCCAAATCCCGCTGTTGGTTATTGACCGGAGAGGTGTCTCGGTCATGTCTACATCTCTCCCGAACCCGTAGGGTCTACACACTTAAGGTTTGATGACACTAGGGTTATAGGGAAATGGTATACGTGATTACCTAAGGTTGTTAGGAGTCCCGGATGAGATCCCGGACGTCACGAGGAGCTCCGGAATGATCCGGAGGTAAAGATTGATATATAGGAAGTCCAGTTTTGGTCACCGGAAAGTTTTCGGGCTCATCGATAGTGTACCGGGAGTGCCGGAGGAACCCCGGGAGGGGTGTGACGACCATAGGACTTTGTGGGCCCTTATATGAGGTGTGCCATCCCTTTTTGGGCTGGCCAAGACCTTCTAGAAAGGCCCATGTGGCTGGAGATCAAGAGATAAGGCTGAAAAGATTTAAAAGGAGGAGATCCACCTCCCTTGTGGGAGGTGGACTCTCCCCCTAGTTCGGCCAAACCTCTCCTCCTTGGAGGAGGGGCCAAGGCAGACCTCCCTCTCCCTCCTCCTATATATATGCAAGGGTTTGGGCTGATTTGAGACACGACTTCTCTCTCTCTCGGCGCAGCCCTACCCTTCCTCTTCCTCGTTCTCCGTAGCGCTTGGCGAAGCCCTGCCGGAGTCCACGTAGCTCCACCGTCACCACGCCGTCATGCTGCCGGAGCTCTCTCTCAACCTCTCCTTCCTCCTTGCTGGATCAAGGTGTAGGAGATGTCATCGGGCTGCACGTGTGTTGAACGCGAAGGCGCCGTTGTTCGGCGCTGAGATCGGAATCCACCGCGATCTGAATCGCTGCGAGTACGACTCCACCAACCGCGTTCTTGTAACGCTTCCGCTTAGCGATCTTCAAAGGTATGAATATGCAATCTCTCCCCACTCGTTGCTGGTTTCTCCATGGATAGATCTTGGTGATCGTAGGAAAAAATTTGATTTACTACTACGTCTCCCAACAGTGGCATCATGAGCTAGGTCTATGTGTAGAATCTATGCACGAGTAGAACACAAGTTGTTGTGGGCGTCGATTTTGTTAATATGCTTACCACTACTGGTCTTATCTTGATTCGGCGGTATTGTGGGATGAAGCGGCCCGAACCGACTTTACACGTACGCTTACGTGAGACTGGTTCCACCGCCTGATATGCACTTGTTGCATAAGGTGGCTAGCGGGTGTCTGTCTCTCCCACCTTAGTCGGATTGGATTCAATGAAAAGGGTCCTTATGAAGGGTAAATACCAATTGGCATATCACGTTGTGGTTTTGGCATAGGTAAGAAACGTTCTTGCTAGAAACCTATAGCAGCCACGTAAAAATTTGCAACTACAAATTAGAGGACGTCTAACTTGTTTTTGCAGCATATGCCTTGTGATGTGATATGGCCAAAGAATGTGATGTGATACATTGTGATGTATGAGATTGATCATGTTCTTGTAATAGGATTCACGACTTGCATGTCGATGAGTATGACAACCGGCAGGAGCCATAGGAGTTGTCTTATTTGATTGTATGACCTGCGTGTCAATCATAAACGCCATGTAATTACTTTACTTTATTGCTAAACGTTAGCCATAGTAGTAGAAGTAATAGTTGGCGAGACAACTTCATGAAGACACAATGATGAAGATCATGATGATGGAGATCATGGTGTCGTGCCGGTGACAGTGATGATCATGGTGCCCCGAAGATGGAGATCAAAGGAGCAAGATGATATTGGCCATATCATGTCACTATATTGATTGCATGTGATGTTTATCATGTTTACATCTTATTTGCTTAGAACAACAATAGTAAGTAAGATGATCTCTCAATAAAATTTCAAGAGAAGTGTTCACCCTAACTGTGCACCGTTGCTAAGGATCGTCGTTCCTAAGCACCACATGATGATCGGGTGTGATAGGTTCTAACGTTCGCATACAACGGGTGTAAGCCAGATTTACACATGCGGAACACTTAGGTTGACTTGACGAGCCTAGTATGTACAGGCATGGCCTCGGAACACAGAAGATCGAAAGGTCGAACATGAGTCATATAGAATATACGATCAACATGGAGATGTTCACCATGGATGACTAGTCCGTCTCACGTGATGATCGGACACGGGCTAGTTGACATGGATCATGTGTCACTTGGATGACTAGAGAGATGTCTATCTAAGTGGGAGTTCATTAAATAATTTGATTATGTGAACTTAATTATCATGAACTTAGTCTAAAATTGTCTTTACAATCTATATTGTAGATCCAATGGCCAACGCGAATGTCACCGTAAACTTCAACGCGTTCCTAGAGAAAACCAAGCTGAAAGATGATGGAAGCAACTATGCAGACTGGGTCCGTGGCTTGAGGATCATCCTCATAGCTTCCAAGAAATTGTATGTCCTTGATGCACCACTAGGTGACCCACCCCTTCTCCCAGCAGAGCAAGACGTTGCGAACGCTTGGCATTCTCGCTGCTATGATTACTCCCTTGTTCAGTGCGGCATGCTTTACAGTTTAGAATCGGGGCTCCAAAAGTGTTTTGAGCAACACGGAGCATATGAGATGTTCCAAGAGCTGAAACTGGTTTTCCAAGCTCATGCTCGGGTCGAGAGATATGATGTCTCCGACAAGTTCTTCAGCTGTAAGATGGAGGAGAATAGTTCTGTCAGTGAGCACATCCTCAAGATGTCTGGGCTACACAACTGCTTGACTCAGCTGGGAGTTAATCTCCCAGATGACTCGATCATTGACAGAATCCTCCAGTCACTTCCACCTAGCTACAAGAGCTTTGTGATGAACTACAACATGCAAGGGATGGAGAAGTCCATTCCTGAGTTGTACTCGATGCTGAAATCAGCAGAGGTCGAGATCAAAAAGGAGCATCAAGTGTTGATGGTGAATAAGACCACTAGTTTCAAGAAAGGCAAGGGTAAGAAGAACTTCAAGAAGGACAACAAAGTTGTTGCCGCGCCCGGTAAGCAAGTTGCCGGGAAGAAGAAGAACAAGCATGGACCCAAGCCTGAGACTGAGTGCTTTTATTGCAAGGGTACCGATCACTGGAAGCGGAACTGCCCCAAGTACTTAGCGGATAAGAAGGACGGAAACATTAAAGGTATATATGATATACTTGTTATTGATGTGTACCTAACCAGCGCTCGTAGTATCTCCTGGGTATTTGATACCGGTACATTTGCTCACATTTGTAACTCCAAGCAGGAGCTGAGGAATAAGCGGAGGCTGGCAAAGGACGAGGTGACGATGCGCGTCGGGAATGGTTCCAAGGTCGATGTGATCGCCGTCGGCATGCTACCTCTACATCTACCTTCGGGATTAGTGTTAAACCTTAATAATTGTTATTTAGTACCAGCTTTGAGCATGAACATTGTATCTGGATCTCGCTTGATGCGAGATGGCTACCCATTTAAATTTGAGAATAATGGTTGTTCTATTTATATGAGAGAGATGTTTTATGGTCATGCCCCGCTAGTCAATGGTTTATTTTTGATGAATCTCGAACGTGGTGTTACACATGTCCATAGTGTGAGTACCAAAAAGTATAAGGTTGATAACGATAGTCCCACTTACATGTGGCACTGCCGCCTTGGTCATATTGGTGTCAAACGCATGAAGAAGCTCCATACTGACGGACTTTTGGAGTCTCTTGATTTCGAATCATTTGACACGTGCGAACCATGCCTCATGGGCAAGATGACCAAGACTCCGTTCTCCGGAACAATGGAGCGAGCAACTGACTTGTTGGAAATAATACATACCAATGTATGCGGTCCAATGAGTGTCGAGGCTCACGGTGGCTACCGTTATGTTCTCACCCTCACTGATGACTTGAGCAAATATGGGTATGTCTACTTAATAAAACACAAGTCTGAAACCTTTGAAAGGTTCAAGGAATTTTAGAGTGAGGTAGAGAATCAACGTGACAAGAAAATAAAGTGCCTACGATCTGATCGTAGCGGAGAATATTTAAGTCACGAGTTTGGCACGCACCTAAGGAAATGTGGAATTGTTTCACAACTCATGCCGCCTGGCACACCTCAGCAAAATGGTGTGTCTGAACGTCATAATCGCACTCTATTAGATATGGTACGATCTATGATGTCTCTTACCGACTTACCACTATCATTTTGGGGATATGCATTAGAGACTGCCGCATTCACTTTAAATAGGGCACCGTCAAAATCCATTGAGACGACACCGTATGAATTATGGTTTGGAAAGAAACCTAAGCTGTCGTTTCTAAAAGTTTGGGGATGCGATGCTTATGTGAAGAAACTTCAACCTAAGAAGCTCGAACCCAAAGCGGAAAAGTGTGTCTTCATAGGATATCCCAAAGAGACTATTGGGTATACCTTCTACCTATGATCCGAGGGCAAAGTCTTTGTTGCCAAGAATGGATCCTTTCTCGAGAAAGAGTTTCTCTCGAAAGAAGTAAGTGGGACGAAAATAGAACTTGATGAGGTAGTTGTACCTCCGCTCGAACCGGAGAGTAGCGCAACATAGGAAGTTGTTTCTGTGGAGCCTACACCGGCTGGAGAGGAAGTTAATGATGATGATCATGAAACTTCAGACCAAGTTACTGTTGAATGTCGAAGGTCCACTAGGACACGTTCACCAGAGTGGCACGACAACCCTATCCTAGAGATCATGTTGTTGGACAACGATGAACCTTCGAACTATGAAGAAGCGATGGTGGGCCCGGATTCCAACAAATGGCTTGAGGCCATGAAATCCGAGATAGGATCCATGTATGAGAACAAAGTATGGACTTTAGTAGACTTGCCTGATGATAAGCGAGCCATTGAAAATAAATGGATCTTTAAGAACAAGACTGACGCGGATGGTAATGTGACCGTCTATAAGGCTCGACTTGTCGCTAAGGGTTATCGACAAGTTCAAGGAGTTGACTACGATGAGACTTTCTCACCCGTAGAGATGCTGAAGTATGTCCGAATCATGTTAGCAATTGCCGCATTTTATGATTATGAGATCTGGCAAATGGATGTCAAAACGGCATTCCTTAATGGTTTCCTTAAGGAAGAACTATATATGATGCATCTAGAAGGTTTTGTCGATCCTAAAGATGCTAACAAGGTATGCAAGCTCCAGCGCTCCATCTATGGGCTGGTGCAAGCATCTCGGAGTTGGAACATTCGCTTTAATGAAGTTATTAAAGCGTTTGGGTTTGTACAGGTTTATGGAGAACCCTGTATTTACAAGAAAGTGAGTGGGAGCTCTGTAGCATTTCTCATATTATATGTGGATGACATACTGATAATGGGAAATGATATAGAACTCTTGGAAAGTATAAAGGCCTACTTGAATAAGTGTTTTTCAATGAAGGACCTTGGAGAAGCTGCTTACATATTAGGTATTAAGATCTATAGAGATAGATCGAGACGCCTCATAGGTCTTTCACAAAGCACATACCTTGAAAAGATATTGAAGAAGTTCAATATGGATCAGTCCAAGAAGGGGTTCTTGCTTGTGTTACAGGGTGTGAGATTGAGTACGACTCAATGCCCGACCACGACAAAGGATAGAGAAGAGATGAGCGTCATCCCCTATGCTTTAGCCAGACCTGATGTGCCATGCTGTGTACCAGACCTGATGTGAACCTTGCCATAAGTTTGGTAGGGAGGTACCAAAGAGATCCCGAAGCGGAACACTGGACAACGGTTAAGAATATCCTGAAGTATCTGAAAAGGACAAAGGACATGTTTCTCGTATATGGAGGTGCCGAAGAGCTCATCGTAAAGGGGTACATCGATGCTAGCTTCGACACAGATCCGGATGACTCCAAGTCGCAAACCAGATACGTGTATATTTTGAAGAGAGGGGCAGTCAGCTGGTGCAGCAGCAAGCAAAGCGTTGTGGCGGAATCTACATGTGAAGCGGAGTACATAGCTGCTTCGGAAGCAACAAAGGAAGGAGTCTGGATGAAGGAGTTCATCACCGACCTAGGAGTAATTCCAAGTGCGTCGAGCCCGATGACTCTATTCTGTGACAACACTGGAGCTATTGCCCTTGCGAAGGAGCCCAGGTTTCACAAGAAGACAAGACACATCAAGCGCCGCTTCAACTCCATCCGTGATTACATTCAGGAGGGAGATATAGATATTTGTAAAGTGCATACGGATTTGAATGTCGCAGATCCGTTGACTAAACCTCTCTCACGAGCTAAACATGATCAACACCAGAATGCTATGGGTGTACGATTCATCACAATGTAACTAGATTATTGACTCTAGTGCAAGTGGGAGACTGTTGGAAATATGCCCTAGAGGCAATAATAAAATGGTTATTATTGTATTTCCTAGTTCATGATAATTGTCTATTGTTCATGCTATAATTGTGTTAACCGGAAACCGTAATACATGTGTGAATACATAGACCACAACATGTCCCTAGTAATCCTCTAGTTGGCTAGCTCGTTGATCAATAGATGGTCACGGTTTCATGGCCATGGACATTGGATGTCATTGATAACGGGATCACATCATTAGGAGAATGATGTGATGGACAAGACCCAATCCTAAGCATAGCACAAGATCGTGTAGTTCATTTGCTAAAGCTTTTCAATGTCAAGTATCGTTTCCTTAGACCATTAGATTGTGCAACTCCCGGATATCGTAGGAATTCTTTGCGTGTGCCAAACGTCTGTAGGAGATATGCCCTAGAGGCAATAATAAATGTTATTGATTATCTTCCTGTTCATAATTATGTTTATGTTCCATGCTATAACTGCAATGATTCTCGAGTCTACAAATAAAACGAGGCTTGGAGGGAAACTCATGTGCACGTGTGGGATAATAAATGGTAAAATGTATTCCTAGTCTGGCCTCTAAGACTGGCTCAAGTATTGCATGATGATCCTGTTTTCCTGATCATGGGCATGGCTATGCCGGCAATTTTGAGGGCACAATGTTAGAAGAACATTTGTGTTGAATCGACCCAAATTAATGTTATGCTATGAGATACATTCGTCATAAGTTAATGGTTAATAACACAGAGAAGTTAATGTTTGCATAATTCCTTAGACCATGAGAGTATCGAGTTTCTTCATGCTTGCTTCATGAACTTTGGGGTTTGTTAAACATCATCCGTAAATGGGTGGCTATTACGGCGGCTTACGGGTTCATGGAAAAGTAAGTGAAGTAACTTGATAGCTCAAGATTGGGATTTGCTCCTCCGACGATGGAGAGATATCTCTGGGCCCTCTCGGTGTTACAGTATCCATCATCGTCTGGCCAGACACTTTGTGATTTGATCACGGGGATGCCGGAACATGGGAACGAGAAAAGAGAACAATACCGTTAACGAGGTAACTGGCATAGTGGACAAGTTGTTGATCCACGAGGATGCCAACATGTCTCACCTCGGGTATTTGTAACATATCGCGAAGCAACAGGAATAGCACACGGCAACTGGAGGTTCACTCGAATATTTATTCGTGTGGGTATAGGGATCGATATGGGTGTCCACGGCTCCGATGTTGATCATTGATCGGAAGGGGTTCCAGGTCATGTCAATGCTTCACCGAACCTATAGGGTCACACGCTTAAGGGTCATCTATCTGTTGAATACTAGACAGGGAGTCTGAGAGAAAATCACCGAAAAGTTTCGGACACCGGAAAAGTTTCGGACAGCGGAACTGTTCCGCAGACAGGTCACCGGAACAGTTTCGGTGAAACTGAAAAGTTGTTTCAGAGGATACCATAAAGTCAAATTGGTTTTGGCACATGCCTGATAATTCTTGGAGGGTGCCAGAATCATTTTGGAAACTTCTGGGAATTTTCCGGAAGAATAACCGGAAATGTTCCGGAGCTGCCGGAACCGCTTCAGATGCTTTTCACAGATGAAAATCACTATTCCGGAATTGTTCCGGATTGTATTGAAAATTATTTTAGTGGGTACTGGAAATGTTCTAAGCCCACATAAATATTTTTAGTTCGAACGGACGCTGAAAAATATCGTCATGAATAGTGAAAGTGCTTTTTGGATTACTTTATTGGAAACACTATTTGTGAATAGTGGAAACACTATTCGTGAATAGTGGAAACACTATTATGAATAGTGGGAAACACTATTGGGAGAACATATCTCATGACTAGTGAAAACACTATTACGAAATAGTGGAAAACACTATTGTGAATAGTGGGAAACACTATTTATGAATAGTGGAATCACTATTATGAATAGTGAAAATATCTGAGGGCATTTTGGTATTTTTACCATAGTCTCTCATCCTATAAATAGGGGTGAGGAGGCAGCGCAAAATCCTCATCCTTGTGCTCTCATACACATGCTTTGCTTTGCAAGCTCTCTCTCTCCCTCCCAGCGAAATAGTTTCGTAGAGCCGAAAGGCTGTCTGGGTTCCGGCAGGAACTAGTTCTGGACGGCGAAGCCCTGCCGGATAGATGACACCGTATGTGTGCAACTCTGTAGAGAGATCGTAGTTTCGGTCTTAGTTCGAGAGTGCCTCCCGAAGGGCTGTCTGTGTGACCGTCCAAGTTTTGGAGGTCCTCCCGAAGGGCTGTCCGAGTGACAGTCCGAGTTTCGGAGGTCCTCCCAAAGGGCTGTCCGCGACACCGTCCGGGGGGCTATGCGACCGCCTCCCGAAGGGCTGTCCGCAGGGCAGATGAGGGTATACATCCTCGCGGTTGGGAGGTTGTAAAATCCTAGCTGCGGGGATCTGCACCGCCGTTCGTCATCGACTCTACTTCCGCTGCGCTTCGAGTCGGTACGGATTAGATCAAACCTTGTATGCAGTCTCCATAGTGGTCCTGGGCTGGTGCGTAGGTCGGGAAATTTTTGTTTTCTGCTGCGTTACCCAGCAGTGGCATCAAGAGCCAGGCTATGAGTAGATGCATGTTATGATCTAGAATACATGAGATGTATGGGTATTGCATAGTATAATTTTGTAGTAGATGAGATCTATTGCTGAAAATTATTTGTGTGGGTAGCAGATGAAATCTGTTACCCGATGTTCCTATTGCTTCCCGTGAATTTGCGTAGTCCATATCTTGACGGAATGGTGGAATCTTACAAAGTTCTGACAATCCGCGATCCTTTCATGCTGCTCCTGAGTATGCTGATTGACAGATCAACGAAGTGCTAACAGTTCTTTGGGTTCCACCATAGTCAAAAGAAATATGGATGTTTCGCAGACGAAAGGGCAATGCAGATGTGATCTGCACGGGGGTCACGCGTATGACGAAGTTTAGTATGGGGCTCGAGATTTTAGTATCTCGTGTTTCATACACCCTGGAAAGTTAATCTAGCAACTTGAATTATCATACTTGATGATGGACGTTGGTAGATTCGGTTTGTTTCGAAACCTTAGAAGCCACGTAAAACAAGTTTTTGCATGGACTGATTAGAGGCGTCTAACTTGGTTTTGCAGGATGGTTTGCATGTGCATGTGATGTGGTATAGCAGTGTTCATAATAATTTGATTATGTATGACATGACTATATGATGTAAATTGATTAACATGACCTGTGTGTCATGATTCGGCATGATGGTTGGAGCCATATGATTGCACTTTAATGACCTGCGTGTCAACCTTATGTAATGCACTTATTTTATTAAGCTATAGAGATAGCAATATTATTTGGTGCATCAACAAGGTGGTGGCAATCTTCGCAAAGGTGAACACCGACGCGAATGCCGAAGACGAAGGAATGAAAGACTTCTCCGTCAGAAAGGGCTATACCATATCATGCTATTATGAATTGCCTGAGATGTTTATCCCTCTTGATGCACCCTTCTTGATTGCGCGGTAGTCGCTTTTTATTAGGGTGATCTCTCACAAAATATCAAGTAGTTAGTGTTCTCCCAAGTGTAGCACCGTCACGGCACCTATCTCTTCGAGGTATCACATGGTTACATGGGTACGAACGATTAGAGAAGTGTGAGGCGGGTGAGTTGAGACCTCGCAGCGAGATCACTTGGTTGTCTTGACGTTCAGGCACGAAAGTCATGAGCTCGGAACACATGCATCGAAAGATGAACAAGAGTCACATAGAGATGTGATTGGCAAGTTGGCCTACCGATTGCAATTCTCGTCACTTGAGATGGATACATCCTTGGCGTTGAATTGTAATTTGGATCTTGAATCACTCACAATCAATTATGAGAGATATTGATTTGAGTGGGAGCTCATTGTAGAATTAACTTGTTTTAATTCTCAGTGCAATTAATTTTGAACAATGTCTAAGTGTGATTTGCATAATAGTTGTAGGATAATGGCTCACGTTTCCACCTTCCCTATTAAAATTGAATAAGCTGTTAAATATCTGGTTAAAACTTCACGGTTGGTAACGTAATGCGAGGATTGTCCTCAAGAGTGCCGAGAAAGACTTGTCCTATCGCATGCTTTCGGTATTCTCCCGCTAATGCTATGGATGATATGACTCCCGTCCTTCGATCCAAAAGCTAAAATTCCATTTCGGTCAAGTGAAATATGTTTGCTTCCATGAGACCCGAACTTCGAAAGTTTGGATAGTTATGTGATATTCATGGAATCTGAAAATCATTTTCAGAGACAGACAAAGGCTAAAAAGATATAAGATATCCAAAGCAATGTTTGTTTGCAAACTATTAGTAAAGGAGCTTACTATGCATTAGACTGATAAGAAAGGGATCTAGGAGAACGCCTGTCATATGATGAAAGGTGAATAAAACAACAACTTAAAGAGAAAGGAAGTGTCCGAAGGGTGTTAGTGAGACTTTCACGCCTAGGAAGTCCAGGGCTAATGCCACTCTTAAGTTGGGTGCTTCTTCTGAGAGTAGGAGAAATACTGAAAGTTAAACTATTAGAAGTATAATGGCAAAAGGAAAGAAGAATGGAATATCCAGCTCATGTATGAATGTCATACAAGTTTTTGATGTATAGAAGGCTGGTCAAAGATATAGTTCTTGGGAATTATGGTTAAACATGTTAATCATTAATTCTTGAGTACTATGAGTTGGTCACAAAGATACCCGCTCGATTGCATTCTGTTGCAACTCGATGTAAGAACTACTATGGCCTGAAAGACTAGCCAGAAATATGAGGCTTAGATACACGCAGGGAACATAGTAAATGTTACTATGCCTTCCATCGGTGTATTCCCTATGTATTAAGTTTCATAATTCATTTTAGAGTTTCACACTCTAGCCCTTTGCATAAGGTATCTTGCAAGAAGGTTGTTCATAAGAGAACTTTTCATGTTCGGTGTTATGAATAACATAAGGGCCATATTTTCATTATGAATGAGACGTATGTTATGAATATTGATAATAATACATTACCTCTGGGTTTATTTTCATAGTTCATTTTAGAGTTGCATACACTCTAGCCCATTGCACAATGTTTGTTGCAAAGATTTGTTCATAAAAACAACAATTGTTGTTCAGTATTATGAATAACATGAAGGGCCATGCTTCCATCCTAATGGGATGTATGTTATGAATACTGATGGAAATATGATACATCCATAACACTGACGCTAAATGTCGCAAGACTAAAAGAATACCACATATGTGTGGCACTGCATTTGGTCACATTGGAGAAACCCGCATGGAAAATTCCATTATGATGTATTTTGAAGTCGTTTGATTTTGAATCATATGACACTTGCAACTTTCCTCCAAACGGTGAAGTGACTGAAATACCGTTCACAGGCAATAAGGAACGAGCAAAGAACTTATCAGTGATCATACATTTGATGTATGTAGTCCGATAAATGTTGTTGCAAACAGTGGATTTGTCTACCTTCAAAAATGACTCAAGTAGATATATGGATATTTACTTGATGAGACGTAAGTCTGGATCTTTTGAAATCATTCGAAAGGTTTTAAAAATTGAAGTAGAAGTTATTGTACCAAGAAAATTATGTTTCTGCAATTTGATTGCGGAAAGGAATATTTGAGTTACAAGTTTAGCGAATGTCTGATGAGTTGTGAAAAGAGTTTCATAACTTGCACCTCCCCGAACACTACTCCAAAGTGGAAAGTCCGTGAAGATGTAATCGAACCATTTATGACATGGTAAGATCAAAGATGACATAAATAGATTTGCCATTATCCCTTTTATAGAGTGATGCTTTAGAGACTGCGGCTTTTACACTGAAAAGAGATCCATTAGGTCTGTTGAAATGACGCCATGGTATGGTACGCCCAACCATGTTATATCTTTTCTTAACATTTGGAATATGGGGCTTGTGTAAAAGGTTACAAACCTATTCCAAATCAGACAAGTACTACTTTGTATGGTTATCCCAAGTCATTGGGTATTCCCCCACCACTATACCGAGGCAAAGGGTTTTGCCACAAAACAATATGTTTTTAAAGAGAATAGTTCTTACAAAAGGTGAGTGGGAGGACAGTGCAACTCGATGAGATAACCAGTATCTTCGTCATCGGTTCAAAGGAAAGAAACCCTGGAAGTGATTCCGTTGTTTCCTACTACGACTGATACGTAAGTCTCTACAATAAAATGTATGGACTTCGGTCGAACGTGCAGCTGAACCACGTAGGCAAAGCTCGTGCAAACCTATCAGGTGCGCAAAGGAGATATTGTTGTTGGACAACAGTATACCTACAATACACAAGGAAGCATTGATGGGCCCTGACTCCGGGATTGGCTAAATGCCAATACAATCTGAGATAGTTTCCATATATGTGATTCAAGATTAAAACCTTGATACACCTTTCAGAGGACTTAGAGTCTAACGAATATTTATGGAACTAAAAACTGACACGGATAAAAATGTTTTATCCATAAAGCTCGACTTGTTGAAATAACAAGTTCAAGGAGTTGGCTACGATGAGGTTGTTTCATCGTAGCGATGCTTAAGGTCGGTTCGGGTTGAACTAGCAATTAATACATATATCAATCATGATATATGAAACATGGATGACAAAAGGATTTCCATCTGATGTAAATGAAACCTAGGACTTGTATGTGATACAGTCCAAAGTAATTTGTCGATCCAGAGGATGCTAGTAAGTATGCAAACTTCAGAGTTCCAGCGATGGACAGAAGAGAGCAAAGTGGAGTTGGAATCTTCGTTTTTGATGGAATGGTCAAAGGGGTTTGACTTCATCAAATGGGTATCGAAGATGCTTGTGATTCAAGAAAGTAAGTGAGAGCATAATACTATTTCTAAAAACCTTGTGTAATTGACACATTGTTAATTGGAAATAAATTTCTTGACACGAATTAGGACTTCATTTGAAAATAGTTTTTTCCATGAAGTGCTTAGGCTAAATAGCCTCAATATTAGGCATGATGATCTATGGAGATAGATTTACCTAATGGGGCTAAGCAATGAATACATATTGACAAGGTGCTAAAACCTTTTAGCATTTAAAATGCCAAGGAGTGATTCTTGCCGAAGTCACATGGAAAGAGTTTTTGCAAGACTCAGTGTCCCAAAACACTGATGAGTGAAATACATGATGGAGATTCCACACACTCTTGTGTTTGGATTAATCATGTATTCCATGGTATGTAAAGCAACCAGATATGTCCGATACTCCCAAGTTGTTGCGAGTATAGATACCAAAGTGATCAAAACACTGATCATGGGACAATAGTGAAAGATGTCATTAAGTACTAGAGTAGTGTTGATGACATGTTTCTCGCAAGCAGAGATTATGAAGTGCTTGTTGTAAGAAATTACATCGATACAGTCTCAATCAATGCTCCATGCGATTTTCGATTTAAGTTAAGGGTTTTGTGTAATACACAATATGGTGGCACGGTAGTTGGAAATTGTTCCAAACAAGATACTGTGGCGAATTCTATAACAAAGGCTAAGTATGTTGACGCTTTGGAAGCGACAAAGAAGTTGTTGAATCATATAGTTCATTCATGAACTTAGTATGGTTCCAAGATGGTTTTGGTCTATGAGACACTATTGCAGATAGTTGCTCCATAGCTCAGTCTGAGGAATCGGGTTTCGACCAATGATTCACACATATGAAAAGCCAAGTTCACACAAAATATGAATTTTGTGATAGCGTGAAAGCGCGAGGATATGCATAGTTACACACGGAGCTGAAGTTGTCAGATCCGTTGGACATCAGGCTATACCACAAGCGAAGCATATTTTACACCAGTATGCCATAGGTGTAAAGTGCATTAGCATTGACTAGATTATTGACTCTAGTGCAAGTGGGAGTCTGTAGGAGATATGCCCTAGAGGCAATAATAAATGTTATTGATTATCTCCCTGTTCATAATTATGTTTATGTTCCATGCTATAACTGCAATGATTCTCGAGTCTACAAATAAAATGAGGCTTGGAGGGAAACTCATGTGCACGTGTGGGATAATAAATGGTAAAATGTATTCCTAGTCTGGCCTCTAAGACTGGCTCAAGTATTGCATGATGATCCTGTTTTCCTGATCATGGGCATGGCTATGCCGGCAATTTTGAGGGCACAATGTTAGAAGAACATTTGTGTTGAATCGGCCCAAATTAATGTTATGCTATGAGATACATTCGTCATAAGTTAATGGTTAATAACACAGAGAAGTTAATGTTTGCATAATTCCTTAGACCATGAGAGTATCGAGTTTCTTCATGCTTGCTTCATGAACTTTGGGGTTTGTTAAACGTCATCCGTAAATGGGTGGCTATTACGGCGGCTTACAGGTTCATGGAAAAGTAAGTGAAGTAACTTGATAGCTCAAGATTGGGATTTTCTCCTCCGACGATGGAGAGATATCTCTGGGCCCTCTCGGTGTTACGGTATCCATCATCGTCTGGCCAGACACTTTGTGATTTGATCAGGGGGATGCCGGAACATGGGAACGAGAAAAGAGAACAATACCGTTAACGAGGTAACTGGCATAGTGGACAAGTTGTTGATCCACGAGGATGCCAACATGTCTCACCTCGGGTATTTGTAACATATCGCGAAGCAACAGGAATAGCACACGGCAACTGGAGGTTCACTCGAATATTTATTCGTGTGGGTATAGGGATCGATATGGGTGTCCACGGCTCCGATGTTGATCATTGATCGGAAGGGGTTCCAGGTCATGTCTATGCTTCACCGAACCTATAGGGTCACACGCTTAAGGGTCATCTATCTGTTGAATACTAGACAGGGAGTCTGAGAGAAAATCACCGAAAAGTTTCGGACACCGGAAAAGTTTCGGACACCGGAAAAGTTTCGGACAGCGGAACTGTTCCGCAGACAGGTCACCGGAACAGTTTCGGTGAAACTGAAAAGTTGTTTCAGAGGATACCATAAAGTCAAATTGGTTTTGGCACATGCCTGATAATTCTTGGAGGGTGCCAGAATCATTTTGGAAACTTCTGGGAATTTTCCGGAAGAATAACCGGAAATGTTCCGGAGCTGCCGGAACCGCTTCAGATGCTTTTCACAGATGAAAATCACTATTTCGGAATTGTTCCGGATCGTATTGAAAATTATTTTAGTGGGTACTGGAAATGTTCTAAGCCCACATAAATATTTTTAGTTCGAACGGACGCTGAAAAATATCGTCATGAATAGTGAAAGTGCTTTTTGGATTACTTTATTGGAAACACTATTTTGTGAATAGTGGAAACACTATTCGTGAATAGTGGAAACACTATTATGAATAGTGGGAAACACTATTGGGAGAAAATATCTCATGACTAGTGAAAACACTATTACGAAATAGTGGAAAACACTATTGTGAATAGTAGGAAACACTATTTATGAATAGTGGAATCACTATTATGAATAGTGAAAATATCTGAGGGCATTTTGGTATTTTTACCATAGTCTCTCATCCTATAAATAGGGGTGAGGAGGCAGCCCAAAATCCTCATCCTTGTGCTCTCATACACATGCTTTGCTTTGCAAGCTCTCTCTCTCCCTCTCAGCGAAATAGTTTCGTAGAGCCGAAAGGCTGTCTGGGTTCCGGCAGGAACTAGTTCTGGACGGCGAAGCCCTGCCGGATAGATGACACCGTATGTGTGCAACTCTGTAGAGAGATCGTAGTTTCGGTCTTAGTTCGAGAGTGCCTCCCGAAGGGCTGTCTGTGTGACCGTCCAAGTTTTGGAGGTCCTCCCGAAGGGCTGTCCGAGTGACAGTCCGAGTTTCGGAGGTCCTCCCGAAGGGCTGTCCGCGACACCGTCCGGGGGGCTATGCGACCGCCTCCCGAAGGGCTGTCCGCAGGGCAGATGAGGGTATACATCCTCGCGGTTGGGAGGTTGTAAAATCCTAGCTGCGGGGATCTGCACCGCCGTTCGTCATCGACTCTACTTCCGCTGTGCTTCGAGTCGGTACGGATCAGATCAAACCTTGTATGCAGTCTCCATAGTGGTCCTGGGCTGGTGCGTAGGTCAGGAATTTTTTCTTTTCTGCTGCGTTACCCAACAACGTCACAACATGACTGGGTGGCTATAAAGGTGCACTACGGGTATCTCCGAAAGTGTCTGTTGGGTTGGCAAGAATCGAGACTGGGATTTGTCACTCCGTGTGACGGAGAGGTATCTCTAGGCCCACTCGGTAAGACATCATCATAATGAGCTCAATGTGACTAAGGAGTTAGCCACGGGATGATGTATTACGGAACAAGTAAAGAGACTTGCCGGTAACGAGATTGAACAAGGTATAGGGATACCGACGATCGAATCTCGGGCAAGTATCATACCGATAGACAAAGGGAATTGTACACGGGATTGATTGAATCCCCGACATCGTGGTTCATCCAATGAAATCATCGTGGAGCATGTGGGAGCCAACATGGGTATCCAGATCCCGCTGTTGGTTATTGACCGGAGAGGTGTCTCGGTCATGTCTACATGTCTCCCGAACCCGTAGGGTCTACACACTTAAGGTTCGATGACGCTAGGGTTATAGGGAAATGGTATACGTGATTACCGAAGGTTGTTCGGAGTCCCGGATGAGATCCCGGACGTCATGAGGAGCTTCGGAATGGTTCGGAGGTAAAGATTGATATATAGGAAGTCCAGTTTTGGTCACCGGAAAGTTTTCGGGCTCATCGGTAGTGTATCGGGAGTGCCGGGAGGGTGCCGGAGGAACCCCGGGAGGGGTGTGACGACCATAGGACTTTGTGGGCCCTTAGAGGAGGTGTGCCAGCCCTTTTTGGGCTGGCCAAGACCTTCTAGAAAGGCCCATGTGGCTGGAGATCAAGAGATAGGGCTGAAAAGATTTAAAAGGAGGAGATCCACCTCCCTTGTGGGAGGTGGACTCTCCCCCTAGTTCGGACGAACCTCTCCTCCTTGGAGGAGGGGCCAAGGCAGCCCTACCTATCCCTCCTCCTATATATATGCAAGGGTTTGGGCTGATTTGAGACACGACTTCTCTCTCTCTCGGCGCAGCCCTACCCTTCCTCTTCCTCGTTCTCCGTAGCGCTTGGCGAAGCCCTACCGGAGTCCACGTAGCTCCACCATCACCATGCCGTCGTGCTGCCGGAGCTCTCCCTCAACCTCTCCTTCCTCCTTGCTGGATCAAGGCATAGGAGACGTCATCGGGCTGCACGTGTGTTGAACGCGGAGGCGCCGTTGTTCGGCACTGAGATCGGAATCCACCGTGATCTGAATCGCTGCGAGTACGACTCCACCAACCGCGTTCTTGTAACGCTTCCACTTAGCGATCTTAAAAGGTATGAAGATGCAATCTCTCCCCACTCGTTGCTGGTTTCTCCATGGATAGATCTTGGTGATTGTAGGAATTTTTTTGATTTACTACTACGTCTCCCAACACTTTTCTTCCCAGCCGCATGGGCCTTGTGTGGGACTTCCACCAGCCCACTAAGGGCTGGTATTTACTATCCCACAGCCCATGTAGCCTCTTGGGTCGAAATACCCCTCCCGATGGTTTCCCGGTACACTACCGACACTCCCGGTACACTACCGATAAGCCCGAAACTTTTCCGGCGACCAAAATAGGACTTCCTATATATCAATCTTTACCTCCGGACCATTATGGAGCTCCTCGTGACGTCCGGGATCTCATCCGGGACTCCGAACAACCTTCGGTCACCACCATACATAACTCTATACTACCGAAACGTCACCGAACCTTAAGTGTGCAGACCCTGCGGGTTCGAGAACTATGTAGACATGACCGAGACACCTCTATGGTCAATAAACAATAGCGGGAACTGGATGCCCATATTGGTTCCTACATATTCTACGAAGATCTTTATCGGTCGAACCTCTATGTCAAGGATTTAGTTAATCCCGTATGATGTTCCCTTTGTTCTTCGTTATGTTACTTGCCCGAGATTCAATCGTCGGTATCTCCATACCTAGTTCAACCTCGTTACCGGCAAGTCTCTTTACTCGTTCCATAATACAAGATCCCACAACTAACACTTAGTCACATTGCTTGCAAGGCTTATTGTGATGTTGTATTACCGAGTGGGCCCTAAGATACCTCTCCGTCACACGGAGTAACAAATCCCAGTCTTGATGCATGCCAACTCAACAGACACCCTCGGAGATACCTGTAGAGCACCTTTATAGTCACCCAGTTATGTTGCGACGTTTGAGACACACAAGGCACTCCTTCGATGTCCATGAGTTGCATGATCCCATGGTCATACGAACATATACTTGACATGCACAAAACAGTAGCAATAAACTGATACGATCATATGCTATGTTTTGTAGTTTGGGTCTTGTCCATCACATCATTCTCCTAATGATGTGATCCCGTTAACAAATGACATCTCATGTCCATGACCAGGAAACCATAGTCATCTTTGATCAATGAGTTAGTCTATTAGAGGCATACTAGGGACATGGTGTTGTCTATGTATCCACACATGTATCTGAGTTTCCGATTAATACAATTATAGCATGGATAATAAACGATTATCATGAACAAGGAAATACGATAATAACTAATTTATTATTGCCTCTAGAGCATATTTCCAACATGGTCACCTTATCGGTGCAACCGAGTTTCCTATATCGGCTTTACCAAGATTCAACAGTTGCCACCTTTTGGTCACTTCGGTACCATCGAGATTAACACATCGGTGTCACCGAGTTGGTCATTTTGTGTGTAACGGTTGGATTTTTGGGGATGCCTATATATACCCCTTCCCCACCACCTACTCGAAAGAGAAGCACTTAGAACTATTCCATAACTACCCTATCAGATTTTCTGAGAGAGAACCACCTACCCTTGTGTTGAGGTCAAGATCTTCCACTCCAATCATATGGATCTTGATTTATAGCCTCCCCAAGTAGCTTTCCACCAATCCCGTCTCTTCCACCATGCCAAATCTGTGAGAGAGTGATTATGTGCTGAGGAGTCTATCATCTTGAAGCACAAGAGCAAGGAGTTCATCGTCATTACCGAGCCTATTACCTTTTGGAGGGTGGTGCCTCCTAGATTGGTTAGGTGTCGCTTGGGAGCCTCCTACTTCGTATTGTGGAGTGAACCAAGAAGTTTGTAAGGGCAAGTAGATCGCCTACTTCGTGAAGATCTACCCATAGTGAGGCTAGTCCTTCATGGACGAAAGTTGTTATGGAATAGTCAAGGTTGCTACTTCATGGACCCTTTTGGGTGGAGCCCTTCGTGGACTCTCGCGACCATTACCCTCCGTGGGTTGAAGACTCCATAAACGTGGATGTACGATAGCACCACCTATCGGAACCACGGGAAAAATCATCGTGTCTACAACTGCGTTTGATCTACCTATCTCAACACTTACTTCATATGCAATGTCTTTACTTTCCGCTGCCATATTTGTTGACATGCATGTGTAGGGCTGTTAGACTTGCTAGCTTTGTTAAAACTGTTAAAATCTGCCAACCAACTAACTTGGGAAAAGGTTAGTTTTTAATTTTTTGCTAATAGTCTATTCACCCCCCTCTAGACACTCTTCTAGTGATCCCTCAATATCGCCCTTGAGCATTAAAACTAGGAGGAGCTGTAGGCCGATTGGTTCTGATAGGAGGAAGATTCTGTAGTTGGAATTCTTCCCATTGCTTAGATTTTTCCTTCTCTGTTGCTAACTGGTTTCTCAACTGCTCTATTCTGGCTCCCTGATCCTGTGTTTCTTATGGATGGAGTGTTGGGGATCTCGATACTTCATTTGAACTGGAAGGAATATCAGTTTGGGGTGACGGATGCGTGGTTTTTACTGGCGTTTGGAGGACATTACTAATTACAGATAGTTGTTTGCTCAAGTCGAGTACCACTTGTTCCACGGTACCTATTGTTGCTGAAATTTCCCCTTGCTTGGCACCCATGAGTTGCACCTCATCTTGCACTTTAGACACCTGGTTCTGCATCTGAACATTATCTTTCTGCAGAATACCAAAATCTTTGCGCAAAGACAGAACCTCTTGCAGGTCAGCCTCATCAATTGCTTTTGCGTGCACCATCACCTGATCTGGAGCACGAAACAAGGGATTTTACCACTGGTACACCAGCAACCCGATTCCTGTTCAGATCCTACCGCCACCATGATCCACGCCTCCCTGGCACACGGATCAGCGCTAGGCACGGGATTTTACTGCTCGAAAATGTTTCGAAAGCAACCGTCCTGCTCGACTGATCTATGCCCGAACGTACACCGCCGCACGCGCCAGCACTCTGCCGCCAATTTCACCAACCCTACTGCCAACGCCACCGAAATTGCTCTGCCGTTGCTCACCGAAGGGTGGGAAATAGGGTGGGAGCTCTTGGTCTAGAAGATTGTTTCGCCAAGGATAGCTGGCTACTAATACCAATTTGTCAGATCCCAACAATTCCCTAAGGTTTTCTATGGATGGATATGAGCAATTGTATTGATCTGAATATTATAGGAGATATGCCCTAGAGGCAGTAATAATAGTTATTTTGTATCTCCAAGTTTGTAATGAAAGTTTATGTTCCATGCTATAACTGCAATGATTCTCGAGTCTACAATAACCACGAGGCTTGGAGGGAAACTCATGTGCACGTGTGGTATAATAAACAGTAAATTGAATTCCTAGTCTAGCCTCTAATACCGGCTCAAGTATTGCATGATGATCCTGTTTTCCTGATCATGGGCATGGCTATGCTGGCAATTTTGAGGGCACGATGTTGGTAGAACACTCTTGTTGAATTGATCCGAACTGATGTTATGCTATGTGATACATTCGTCACAAGTTAAAGGTTAATAACATAGAGATGGTTAGCGTTTGCATAATTCCTTAGACCATGAGAGTATCGAGTTTCTTCGTGCTTGCTTCATGAACTTTCGGGTTTGTTAAACATCATCCGTAAATGGGTGGCTATTACGGCGGCTTACGGGTTCATGGAAAAGTATGTCAAGTAACTTGATAGCTCAAGATTGGGATTTGCTCCTCCGACGATGGAGAGATATCTCTGGGCCCTCTCGGTGTTATGGTATCCATCATCGTCTAGCCAGACACTTTGTGATTTGATCACGGGGATGCCGGAACACGGGAACGAGAAAAGAGAACAATACCGGCAACGAGGTAACTGGCATAGTGGACAAGTTGTTGATCCACGAGGATGCCTACATGTCTCACCTCGGGTAATTGTAACATATCGCGAAGCAACAGGAATAGCTCACGGCAACTCGAGGTTCACTCAAATATTCATTCGTGTGGGTATAGGGTCAATATGGGTGTCCATGGCTTCGATGTTGATCATTGATCGGAAGGGGTTCCGGGTCATGTCTATGCTTCACCGAACCTATAGGGTCACACGCTTAAGGGTCATCTATCAGTTCAATACTAGATAGGGAGTCTGAGAGAAAATCACCGAAAAGTTTCGGACACCGGAAAAGTTTCGAACAGCGGAAAAGTTCCGCAGACAGAACACCGGAACAGTTTCGGTAAAACTAAAAAGTAGTTTCAGGGGATACCATTAAGTCAAATTGGTTTCGACACATGCCTGATAATTCTTGGAGGGTGCCAGAATCATTCTAGGAACTTCTGGGAATTTTCCTGAAGAAAAACCAGAAATGTTTCGGAGCTGCCGGAACCGCTTCACGTGCTTTTCGCACATGAATATCACTATTCCGAAATTGTTCCAGATCGCATTAAAAATTATTTTAGTGGGGTACTAGAATTGTTCTAAGCCCACATAAATATTTTCAATTCGATGGGACGATGAAAAATGTCGTCGTGAATAGTGAAAGTGCTTTTTGGATATTTATGGAAAAGCACCTTTTTGGATATTTCCAAAAAGGCTTCTAGAAGGGATTGGGGAGCAGGTAGCTCCTCATGGGGGCCCCCAAGGGGTGGCCGGACAAGGGTGGAGCTCCTCCATGGAGCTCCACATGGCACCCCTTTTCCTTCGTATGATTTTTTATGTGTGACATAAAGTGGGGGTAGTTTGGTATTTTCAAGTCCCAACCCTACCCCTTGGTTTTCCTATAAATAGAGGAGATGTGGGATGCCATCTCTTCATCCTTGTGATCTCATACACATGCTTTGATTTGCAAGCTCTCTCTCTCCCTCCCATGAAAAGAGTCTTTCGTAGAGCCGAAAGGCTGTCTGGGTTCCGGCAGGAACTAGTTCTGGACGGCGAAGCCCTACCGGATAGATGACACCGTATGTGTGCAACCCCGTAGAGAGGTCGTAGTTTCGATCTTTTGCCCGAGGGGCTGTTCGTGTGTCATCCCGTAGGGCTGTCCGAGTCTCCGTTCGAGTTTCGAGGGTCCTCCCAAAGGGTTGTCCGCGACATCGTCCGGGGGGCTGTCCGACCGCCTCCCGAAGGGCTGTCTGTCGAGGGAGTACATCCTCGTGGTTGGGAGGTTGTAAAATCCTAGCTGCGGGGATCTGTAGCAACAATCTCCACCGACTCTTCTTCCTCTACGCTTCGAGTCGGTACGGATCAGATCAAACCTTGTATGCTGTCTCCATAGTGGTCCTGGGCGTGCTCGCTATACCGGAAATTTTTATTTTTTGTCGCATTCCCCAACAAGTATGAGATAAGAGGAACTCTAGGGTTCTGATGTATTAGCCATCGAGGCAATTGGGGAATTCATCATAATAGCATATCGACCTTAGCCACAACCCAACTAGTTATAGGCAGTTGTTTTTACTAGAGGGTGAATAGTAAGAAAAAGGGAAAAACGATAATATAAGGTAAACATGATCAGACGGCTGTGATGAGCTCTTAGCGAAGAAGCATCCTGGACCGTTGGATAACTGAATCGGTATTTTCAGGCAATGGTATAGCTAGCTGAAGCTTTGGACAGACTGAGCATAACGGGTCTGACAGTGTCCTAGGGCCTGGTGGCGTGACATTTGGACTCCAGGGTGGCAGGCCCGGTACATCGGTTGACTTGTCGGTGGCTACGGAGTTCGCGCGAGCGACACGATGGCCGTGGTGTGCTCGGCGGAGGGAGACTCGTCTCTCCTGTTTGGGCAGCTTTGGCTCGGCCGCGACGCATGGTGGTGGTCCTTGCGTGGCAACGGTGCGGTTGTTGTGAAAGGGTTCACGGGTCAGTGGAGGTGTTGGTTGGCGTCGGTCGACCGCGTGGGAGTGATGGTGTTGCTGATCCGGGTGAAAGCTTGGTCAGTGTTTGTTGGCCGGTGGCAGCGTCCGTGGGCGAGGCTTTCTTCCTTGGAGGCCCCGTCATGGCGATTTGTGCATCCTCAACTCTCAGATCAAGATTGATGGGCAAAATTCATCCTGGTCGGATCAGGCGGCGGCAATGTCTCCAATGTTATATTTCCTCTGTGGTACACCATCTTGGAGATCTTGGTCCCATTTTTGCTTCTTACGTGATGGACGTGCACGTCATCGCAGTCGTTTGGTATGGCGTTGCGACGTGTGTGGCAACAATGATGGTGGCGAGCAGAGCCGAGTCAGGGCTTGTCCTTCTAATGGCGACGGTCTAGTGCGCCAATGGGTGTGCCCATGCAGGTTTTTGGCTGTGACAAAGAATTCGGAGCTATGGGCGGTGGGGCCGTTGTGGCAAGGATGACTCCATGAGGGCAATTTTCAGCGGGCGGTGCTCTCCAGATGCCGTGTTAAACTAGGTCAGTGCAAGGCTTGCAACTTTCTTGTGTGAAGCTCGTCGGCAAAATTGGAGTTGCCATGTCCTCAACGTTGTGGTCGATTGTTTGGCATTGTTGTGGCCAGGTCGGCCGCATGTGCCCCTTGTGGGTTTTGTATCTATGTTTTCATCCGGTTTTCCTTTAGTTAACCGGGCAACTCTTTCCTTCTTAATTAATGAAAATGGTAAATCTTTTCCCTTGTTTCAAAAGTTATGCTCTCATTAGGCGCCATGTTCACTGTTTGGCGCATGCAGGCGAAATAAATGAGCTCTCCCCGATCCTATTTGGCAACACATGTTGTACTTCTAGTATTTCATCTGTTTTTTTTCAGTTTGCATATAAATTTTGTGTAAAGTCAAAGTATCTCAACTTTGATCAAAGTTATAGAAAAAAGTATCAACATTTATAATACCAAATCAATATTATAAGATTTTTATGGAATATAGGTTCATATTATATATATATATATTGTGTTGTAGATGTTAATATTTTCTAATATAAATTTAGTAAACTTCGTAAAGTAAGTTCGATTTGACAGAAATCTTATACGCGGCACATGCGGCCGACCTGGCCAACGCACACCCCTTCGATTGTTTCATTCGTTAATAGGTATGTCCCTATAATGTTGCGCACGATCTGGTCAGGAGCTCCCCCAAATGATTTTGGGAAGCTTCTAGAAACTTCCAAGTCTGGTTTTCGGAAGCTTAGGAAGCTTTAATACTATTTTTCTTTTCTACTATTTTACCCTACTTTGTTAGTTTTTTTTCTATATTTGTACCCCTTTCTATTTCTATTTTTATCTTTTCTTTTTTATTTTAGTTTCAACTCTTGAATACATTAAAATTGTGAACATCAAAAACTTTCTTCAAATTAGTGAACTTTTTCTTAAATTCTCTAGCTCTTTTTGAGTTTCGGGAACATTTGTTGCTTAAATTCATGATTTTTTAAAAAAAATTGTGAACATTTTCCTCAAATACTTGAACTTTTTGTAAAACCAAGTTTTTTTTAATCCATGGATTGTTTCTTTTTCAAAATAGAAGAATTTATTCCAAATTCATGAAATTTTTCTTAGTTGTTGAATTATTTTGTTCAATAAGTGAACTTTTTCAATCCACCAACTTTTTCTTGATAAATATTTTTCAAATTCTCTAAATTCCCCAATTTTGTGAATATTTTTCATATTCATGAACTTTTTCATATTGATAAATGTTTTTTTCGAAATTAAAAACTTTTCTATATTTTGTGAATTTTTTTGTTGCAAGAAGTTTTTTAAATTCATGAACTTTTTTATTTTCATCTTCTTAATATTAGAACTTTTCTTAAAAGTCAATGGTCAACGTGCTTGTCAACGGTGAACTATGGCCAATCACTGGGAACCGACTAAACTGAGTTAACCATAGAAATAAAATACCGAGCGCATAGGACCACCACGACGACGATGCTCCGAGATGGAAAAGAAGCAAAGTGCCTCTAGAACAGGGGACTAGGCGAGCTTATTGATGGAGGAGGTAGTTGCATGTGCCTTAGCAGCGACTGACTGTCGACCAACCTTGCCCAAATCATAGCCACCGCATGCCACCGCTCGCTACTCGCATGCGGCCGCAAGGTTCTCCACATCGGCATGGCGCAAGACGCCACATGTGACCTTCTGAACCTAGACTTAGACTCTATATACACTTGAGAACCCCCGTGCACCTCTCTTGTCTCCACTCCGTCCAGACACACCCCGGAGAAGATAGGGGATCACACGGGGAGCTGTGGGCTTTTGTTGACTCTCAACGGGGCTCCATGGAAGCCGACCCCCTTGTCTCTTTAGGGATATTTAGTCGCCTGCCCTACATGTCGGTGTTCTGGGACCGGGGGTACCCAGACCTGCTTGCCTGCGGCCCAGCGCATGGCCCACTTCAGAGGCCCGGTACGGCCAAGCAGCAAGTCCCCTCAAGACAAGACCCTCACGAGAGCCCTAGCCTCGTGAGTAGAACGATGCCAAGACCTCCAAAGGAGTGGCATCCCCCAGGCTGCATCCCGAGGAGTAGATATTTCTATGCAGGTACCCGGCCTCATGAGGCCGGGATGACGTGGGCTCTGACAACTGAGGCCAGGAGGGCGCCAGCGGGCACAGAGGAGGACAGTTTCCTCTTTAGTGCTAAGGAGGCAAGGACAAATGCGGGTTCCCAAGGAATCCCCAAAGGTTTCCCCTCCAGTGCAACAAGACCAAGACCACGAGCTCGGCAGGACGAATTTCATCGCCGATCCCAGCATTGCGTCACGCCCAGAAGCTTTACAGGCGAAGACCACCTTTAGTCAGGATAGGATGTACCTCATGTCCCCTTTCAAATTTGGCCATTGTGGGATCCCTTCCTGCTTGTGCGATAAGGGAAGAGGACCGAGGCCGCTATAAATAGGGACCAACCTCCATAGTAGAGGAGGATCGGATCTCATAAAATTCACCCTCACCCTCAAGCCCCCGCGAGGGGGCTCAGCCATTGTACAAGTTCATCCCCAACCTCCTCGTGAGGCTAATCCACCCAAAGCAAGAGTAGGGTATTACACCGCAAGGTGGCTCGAACATGGATAAATCTCTGTGTTCATCCTCTTCCCGCACGCAAGCACTTGACGAAGCTTGGCCGTAGGGCGAAGGGCTTAAGACTTTGAGCCGGTTGAGATCTTCGCACATGTCCCAGAGTTTGAACCTCGTTGAGGTCTGCGGAGCCCTGTTTCCGACATCTGGCACGCCTGCTAGCGGCATGTCGTAATCTTCCTCCGGTTCCACTTGGTCTCCGCTTTGTCGCTCCCATGGACGAAGCCCGCCGAGTTCGCGCCGAGAGCCGGGCCCCTCGTGTCGCCCAGACAGCGCCCGTAGGCCATGACATCCCGCGCCGCTCCATCTCTCCTTCAGCCACCGCTGCAACCGACCCGACTGCTCAAGTGCAGCAGGACTCATTGCTGCCTCCCTGCGTGCGGCATGATGGCTACCCGCCGCTCCGTCCCCCACTCCCTCCACAGCGTCGTCCTCCCACGCACGTCGCGGACTGGCAAACGCACTAGCTGTGCTGATCATGGCGCGTGAGCTGTTGTGTTACTGCCCCGCCCACGATCGCTAGAAGAGTGGCTTGGCCGCATTGCCGAGCTCGTTGATGCCGCCAACGAGGCCCCGACGCCCTCTCACTCGCTCCGTCCCCTGCCCTTCCAGATGGGTGACGTGGCCCACGATGCGCCTCCTCCTCCTTCTTTGCAAAGCGTCGACCTCGAGCCCAGATGCGAAGCACGCCCCTGCGACCCATCGCTAGGAGCGCCAGCGTGTGCATAGGACGAGGCAAGCTACCAGGTGCTGCTGCAGCCACAAGATGACACGCGTGCACTCCGCGCACCATCGTGCCAGCATCAAGACCGTGGGCCACTAGAGGTCGTGGCACATGGATGCCAAGACCGAGCTCCCCTTGCATGCGCTATGCATGAGAGTGAAGCGGCCTGCCACGCCTTCACCTCAGAGATGCACCGCGTCGTCTGCCCTGACAAGTTCAAGCCGGACCTGCCTCCCCGCTACGACGGTAGCCCCAATCCTATAGAGTTCCTCCACTGGCTAAGCATCGAGGTGGTAGGCGGTGGCGACAAAGTCATGGCGAACTGGTTCCCATGGCTCTGAAGGATGGCGCGCAACTCCTGGCTCCTCAACCTCCCGGAAGGATCGATCTCCTCCTGGGACGAGCTTCACGAGCGTTTCATCACCAACTTCTAGGGCACCCGGGACCTCCCCCAGCCATGAGCGACCTTTGGCGCGTGAAGCAGCTGTCAAATGAGACCCTACACAAGTACATACAACGCTTCACGAGCGTCCGCCTCAAGATTCCGAAGGCGTCGAATGAGGCCATCATCTCGGCATTTACCTATGGCGTCTGGGACCTTAGGATGAGAGAGGAGCTTGCCATCCATGATGATCTATGCTCAGCCCTGGAGATGTTCAACCTGGTGAACAAGTGCGCAAAGGCCGAGGCAGGCCACGTCTCCCTCTGCGAGCTCTCAGAGGCAGACCCTGAAGACAAGAAGGCCAAGGCTAAGGAGGTGAAACGCAAGGGCCCCATTGTGCTGGTGGTCGAGCCTGAGACGAAATGCGGTCGTGACAAAGAAGATCCCCCCAGGGGCAACCGCCCGTTCTGCATCTTTGTAGGACCGAAAGTAGGTCTAGAGGGGGGGGTGATTAGACTACATGATCAATTAAAAGTTTTGCCTATGCCAAGTTTTAGGGTTGACAGTTTTTAGAGTTTCATGGCAAGTCAAGTACACCCTACACATGCAAGTCTAAGAGTATATAGCAGCGGAAAGTAACAACAAGCATGTATAGAAGGGATAGGGTAGGAAGATCAAATGCAATTGTAGACACGATGATTTTTCCCATGGTTCCAATAGGTGGCACTATCGTACATCCACATTTATGGAGTCTTCAACCCATGAAAGGTAACGGTCGCGAGAGTCCACAGAGGGCTCCACCCAAAAGGGTCCACGAAGTAGCAACCTTAACTATTCCATAACGGCTTCCGTCCACGAAGGACTAGCCTCACTATGGGTAGATCTTCACGAAGTAGGCGATCTCCTTGCCCTTACAAACTTCTTGGTTCACTCCACAACACGAAGTAGGAGGCTCCCAAGTGACACCTAACCAATCTAGGAGGCACCACCCTCCAAAAGGTAATAGGCTCGGTAATGACGATGAACTCCTTGCTCTTGTGCTTCAAGATGATAGACTCCTCAACACACAATCTCTCTCACACAGGTTTGGCTTGGTAGAAGAGATGGTATTGGTGGAAAGCAACTTGGGGAGGCTAGAAATCAAGATCCGTATGATTGGAGTGGAAGATCTTGACCTCAACACAAGGGTAGGTGGTTCTCTCTTGGAAAATCTGATAGGATAGGTATGGAATAGTCCTGAGTGCTTATTTTTCGAGTAAGTGCTGGTGAGGGGGTATATATAGGCATCCCCAAAAATCCAACCGTTACACACAAAATGACCAACTCGATGACACTGATGGGTTAATCTCGGTGGTACTAAAGTGACCAAAAGGTGGCAACTTTCGAATCTCGGAGGGACCGATATACAATTCTCGGTTGCACCAATAAGGTGACCAACGACCAGATTTCCAATCTCGGTGACGCCGATCCAACATTCTCGGTGGGACCGAAAATGTGAATTTGCGTAACAGAAAGTTGGCAACCTAAACTTAGTGGCACCGGTATGGAATCGGTTGCACCGAAGTGGCTAGGGTTTGGCAGAGTATGTCTAGGTTCTGGAACCGGTGGCACCGAAGTGGGAAAGTTGGTTGCACCGATTTTGAGTGTTGGGTATAGAACAGACTTTGGTGGGAGAGTTTGTGGATGTTTTTGGTGACTATCACTTGTGCACGTTTGAGCATACAAAACCTTACCCCCTTTATAGTATTGGCTTTCCTATGACTCAAAGTGATTTCTCAAAAATATAAAATGTAGAGTCCTCTTGCTTGAAGCTTGGCCAACCTATTTCCTTGCATCTTGGGGTTTGTCCGCAATCTCCTTTTGCCAATCCTCTCATTGAACATTTCCTGAAATATACTTGGTGGAAACATTAGTTCAATGACTTATATGTGGTTATTAATTACCAAAACCACCAAGGGAGCAAATGTGCTTTCAATCTCCCCCTTTTTGTTAATTGATGACAACATATAGATCAAAGCTTCGACATATGATAAAATCAATGAAATTAATCATCGCTTCGAGAAGTATGTGATAAGCAAGAGCTCCCCCTAAATTTGTGCATTATTTTGAATTTGTGTTTGAATGAAAATGCACAATCGATTAGGTATATGGGGCACTTCTTCCATGTCACATACAACTTGGTGGCGTGCGAGATCAATTAGAATGAATAAATCCGCACAACACAATCAAACAAAGGTGAATAATCATCCCACGAGCATTAAGATGATAGGAAATAGTAGCATCACCCATAACATAGTAGCATAACACACATGTATCTCACATCAAACCAAAAGAACCAATTGTTTTTGAAAAGCAATAAAAACTAAATCGCTCTCTTGCTCGAAGCCTAAAGATCTATATACACTTCTCCCCCTTTGGCAACAAGTTACCAAAAAGTTCAAAGGCATATATCTAAGCGTTCTTGGGCATATCTCCTCCAGTTGTGGATGAAGGAGTCGAGATGACAGCTTCGGCGAAGATTTCTGCAAATGTCGTGGATGGAGCTGGAGTGGTCACTGATGGAGCTGAAGTTGATGGAGCTGTTGGAGCTGGTACTGTGGTTGATCTGGCCTGAGTAGTGAACTGAGTGCCTGGCCCTAGAGGTGAATCATCCTCATCATCCTCATCATCATCATCATCCTCATCTGAAGTAGAAGAGACCCGAGGGATTTGCACGGAGTCAACTTCATGCTAAAGTTCTGTGACTATCTTTGTTAGCCCGTCCACCTTATCAGTAAGTGTCTTGATTATGTTCTCAAAGATCCTGACAAGATTGTTCTGGTTGTCCAGAATCCCCTTAATGTCCTTTTGCATGCCCTGAACTGATGCAATCAAGAGATCCATTTGCTCGTTCCTGGATCGTGGGACTTGAGCACTAGTGGCTCTTGATGCCTCTGCCTCTGCCTGAGCTGTAGCTGAAGTGGGATGATCAGCATCCATCACTACAACATTGTCCTCGAGATCTGGCTGTAGGGGCAAATGTGGGTGATCCAGGGCAAAGATGTGCTTCTCCAGTCTTGAGTTTATGAGCATCCGGATGTAGGGTGCATAACAGCATGAGCACTTTTGATCAGCAGCAACCCTCTTGACTGTCTCTACAATCAAGTCCATGACTCTGATCCTGGTGTGAGTGTCAAGGTGGATCAACAAGTTGATGGAGTGGCCTTGGATCATCTTGTCATGTACGGACTTGGGCATCAGGGTATGCCTCAGAATGGTGTTGATAGTGCGTAGGCCAGCCTAGAGAAAGTAAATAGACCCTAGCTGGTGAGACTTCACTTTGTTAGCAGGGATCTCCTTGTACATATTGGCCACAACATTGTGACTAGCCTTGGATTCTGAGTAGACATCCAGGTCACCATCCTGTGCTTCAGGAACTCCTAAGATCTCAGCCCATTCTTCCACTGTTGATTCGTATCTTGCACCTTCAGTCATCCACACAATTCTACCATCTTCGTAGAAGTGTGCAGTGGAGTAGAACTGCATGATCATCTCGTCATTCCATGTTGTGAATTCTCTGCCAACGAACTCATCCAGACCTATGCAATGGAAGTTGTCCTGGACACTTGGAAAGTAGTCCTCATTCTCCTTGATGTACTTCCAATCAACGTATCACATATCGCTGACAGCTGGACTCTTGTCAAAGAGCACAGTCTCATAGAAATCTTGCCGCTCTCTCGTATAGAACATGTAGTCCATAGTTGTTTTCTTCCTCTGGGCATAAGGATCAATAGCTCTCCATGCCCTCAGTTCTGAGTCCTTCCTCTTCTTCATGTCCTCCGCTAGTGGGTAGCTGGCATTATGAACTGGGAGGTGTGGTCTGAGCTTCATCAGTGTTGTCAAGTCATCCACATCATCAACTCTGGAAGCAATTCCTTTGTTCTTCTCAGAAGCTGGAATCTGCCTAGTTGTCCTCTTGGGCTTCTCAGCAGCCTTCTTGGATGTGCTGGTCTTAGGCATAGCATCAGACATCAACTTCTTTGCCTTGTTCTTGGGAGGAGCCTTTGTAGCTAGCTCAACCTCTTCTTCTTCAGCAGCAGTAGCTTCTTCAGGATCCTCAAACATGGAGGTAGGCCTGCCAATCACATGAATGATCCTCTTCCTGGCCTTTTTCTCTCCTGCCTTCTTGGGCATAGCTCTTTTGGGGATCTCAACAGACATTGCTGCTCTGGCAGTCTCATGAACCTTGAAGGTAGAAGCGGTGCATATATTTTGCTGGCAACCCTTCTTGAGGAAGTAGCTTCAGTTGCAGCTTTCTTGGCAGCCTTCTCTTGCTTCTTAGCAAGAATCTCCTCAGGCACAAAGTATGAATCCTCTTCATCTGAGTTCAACCTCTTCTTGGTTCTGGTGGCAGCCTTGGGCAACCCATGAGAGCTGGGGGTGCCTGGATCTGAAAATGAACTGGACTCTGGGCTTGTGCCTGAACTCATGTCTGCTCTCTGCTCTGACCTGTTCTGACTGTCTTCTGAACCTGACATGATGGCCCTATGAATAGAGTGTAGATGAGCAGAAGGAGATGAGTCATCACAAAATGAGGCTAGATTTTGAAAATTGAGGAATGAGTTTTCAAAAGTTTTGCAATCTGTCAAATACATGTCGGTGCAGCCGAAAAGAATTTTTCGGTGAGACTGAGACTGACCAACTCGTTAACAGAAACTTGGCAGCCTTTTCGGTAGTACCGAAAAGAGCTACTCGGTTCCACTGAGTTAGTTCTCGCCCTCACAGAAACGCATATTGGTGAGACCGATATTTCTGTTTTGGTGCCACCAAGATGTATCGTGCGGACTGCAAAACCCTAGAAAATCCATCTAACTCAAGATTTTGCAGTTTTCTATGGATGAATATCTAAGCAAAGGGTTCAAAGATGATAATATAGATTCTAATGCGCAAGAATCGGATGGGGAGCGCACTAGAGATCGAATCCGTACCCTAGCTTGGCGTGGATCCTCTCTGGCGGCAACGTTGGTGTAGATTACGTCGACGGCGGCGATTCCCAGCGGCGGAGGAGCTCGGGAAGTCAAGGGCGATGGCCAGGGGTCTTGGGGCGACAGCTTTGGGTTCTGGGTCGCGACATTGAAGATAGAGTTTCAAAGCGTCGGGGTCCACATCATATATACCCCTCACTGTCGGTGATACCGATTTTATGTTTTTGGTGTCACCGAGTTCCACAACTGTCAGCTGACAGGGAAACTCGGTGTTACTGAGAATATGAAATTGGTGTTACCGAGATTGAAAACCAGATCAACCCTAGGCAATCAGTGAGACTGAGCTTGTGGTGTTGGTTCCACCGAGTTACACTTGGGAGGTTTTAATGGCTAGTCCTTGTCGATACGGAACTCCGAGTTCTCCACACATAGAGGGATCGAAAAGCACTTGTTCAAATTTTGTGATGCAGCATGAATGTAATATGAGGTGAGAGAGCATAGATAGCTAAAGAGTGGTCCTAGGCATTCTTGTCCATCCAATTGGCAAACGATAAATCAAAAGCCAAATAGCAACAATTGGATGTCCTTGAATGAGAAAATAAATGCAGACCAACATGCTCACACAATAAAATGTCAAAAGAAATCATGACAAACATGCACAGACACTCTAGCATCTAACAAGCACTTGGGCGATGACAAAGTCATCTATATATGAGTATTTGACTTAGGAGCCAAGTAAGAGTACTTGATCATAGGTCATATACTCATCGTTTAAGCACAAGTGGGGTTACCACTTTTTCATAAAGCATTTAATGCTGTCACATACTAAGAGATGCTTTGAATCAATAATTAGAGTAAAGCTCCCCCTTAATGTAAAATCCCCCCATAAGAGGGATAAACTAACCTTGGGTTTTGTCGATGAAGACTTCATGTTGGTGAGGTAGTTGTGGATGCTCAATGTTGATGAAGATCACCAAGAGTTGGGAGCATCCTTGTTGTTTCCTTACTCCTCTCACCTGCATGGGTTAGTCCCAACACACAAGAGACAAATACAAGGATATCTATGGACATGGAGTGCAAAGCATGTGTTATGATGTCCATTGATTTGTTGATTACCTTGTCCCTTGCTTACCTTTGAGGGAATGTGTGACTCCTTGAACTATTGCATTGAGTTGGTGTTGAGTGCAAAAATTTCTTGCCAATAATGAATGTGAGTGAATTTCATTGGCAGAGTCACCCCTCAAGAACTTACTAGTTCTTCTTCTTGGGAACCCACATCAAGTTGATGGGTATCCTTGGTGTTGAAGTAGCCTTTGTAGTAGTTGAGCTTGAAGTAGCCTTGGGAACCCTCCACCAAAGCTAGGGGTTCATCTTCAAATGAGTCAATGTCCTCTTGAAGCTTGTTCTTGCCCTTGAGCTTGTGGTCTTGTGGTGGAAGGTCATCTTGAATGTTTGTCCCCTTGGGAAGAGTATTTTCATACTTATCCTTTTGAGGAACAAGCTTGGGCTTGGGATATTGACCTTTTTCCCACTCAACTCCATTAGCGTTGAAGTACCCAACAACATGATTCTTCCGGTATCCTCCATGCTTTCGTACAATTTCCTCAAATTTCTTACATCCGGCAAGACTCTTGTAGATACCCTTTTCTATAATTCCTTTCAATAAAGCCTTTTCTTGCTCAAGTGTGACTTGGCTAAGAGAATCATCATTAGTGGAATCAATAGAACTACTAGAAGCAACATCATTGGGTTTAGCATTTTTATTGTTGCTACGAGATGAAGAACCTTTCTTTCCTTTGTTACTAGATTGCTTAGTTTTAACTTCAGGCATGAAAGTAGACAAGAGTAGTCGTTTGGCTAGATAAGATGAGGTCTTCTTTCGACGATCGTCATTGATGTCTTTGAGAAACTCATGCTCTTGCTCTAAGTTGAGCTTCTCTAAGCTTGGCTTCTCATGAGTTCTCACAAGCTCTCTATGATCTTCGAGAGTAGATTCATGAGCTAACTTAAGAGTGTTTAGTTCTTTAGTTAGTTGTTCTATTTTCATCTTATCATCAAATGACTTATCTTGACTAGCATGAGAATTATCAAGTTCATTTTGATCAATATCACTAGTTTTATCACAAAGCAAGTCATCATCACAAAGTAAATCATCTTCATCATTATCAAAATCAAGATACTCGAGGTGTGATACCTTGGGGCCTTTAGCCATGAAGCAACTTCCACTCCCTTCATTTGGTGAATCAAATAGATCGTAGGAGTTGGTAGTCACTAGAGCAATTCCAGCAACACCTTCATATTGAATATAGTCGGAGTCGGAGTGATAGCTTCTCTCAGAGTGGTTGTCGGAGTCGGAGCCTGAAACCCATTCACCAACATGAGCTTGATGTTTTCTTCTTGTGTAGCTCTTGGTGTGCTTGTCCTTATTCTCCGAATATCTACTTCTCCTTGAGTGTCTTCGTTCATGACGATCATGTTTACTCCTTCTCTCTCTTTGTGGTGATTGATTCCTTGAGCTTCGTCTTCAAGGTGACTCTTCTCTTATTTTGTAGGGAGGCATGCACTCATTTGATTAGTGTCCGGGATTCCCACAATTGTAGCAATTTCGGTCACGGCTTGACGAACGCTTCTCTTCATATCTTGAGTTGTAGTTTCTTTATTTGCTTCTATTCTTGTAGAACTTGTTGAATTTCTTGACCATGAGGCTTATCTCTTCATTGGTGACAAGGTTGTTTCTTGAAGTTCCAGGAGCATCACTTGTGGCTTTGTAAGCACCGCTAGACTTGTGATGAAGCTCTTCTTTATCTTTTAGTGTCATCTCATGAGCAACAATCCTTCCAATGACTTCCATAGGCTAGAGATCTTTGTAGTTTGGCATCATTTGGATTAATGTGCACATGGTGTCCTATCTCTCATCCAAAGCTCTAAGTATCTTCTTGATGATGAATTTATCGATCATTTCTTTGCTTCCTAAGCCGACAATCTCATTTGTGATGAGAGCTAGCCTAGAGTACATCTCTGCGACTCATCCTTCATCTTGAACTTGTCAAGCTGACCATGAAGAACATCTAACTTGGATTCTCTCATGGACTCGGTTCCTTCGTGCATATCAACCAAAGTATCCCAAATCTCTATTGCATTCTCAAGATAGCTGATTTTGTTGAATTCTTCGGGGCATAAGCAGTTGAAGAGAATGTCGCATGCTTGAGCATTGAGTTGCAACATCTTTAATTCATCCGCGGTCGCTTCACAATTCGGTTCCCGTCCATCCGCAAAGAACTCACCTTGCAAGCCAACACAAACAACAGCCCAAACGGAGGGGTTGTGACCAAGAATATGCATATTCATTTTATGCTTCCAACTATGAAAATTAGTACCATCAAAGTACAGACCTCTATGGTGATAACTTCCCTCACTAGACGCCATACTTCTCCTAGGTTGTGAGACCTAAGCAATGGAGACCAATGCTCTGATACCACTTGTAGGACCGAAAGTAGGTCTAGAGGGGGGTGATTAGACTACTTGACCAATTAAAAGTTTTGCCTATGCCATGTTTTCGGGTTGACGGTTTTTAGAGTTTCATGGCAAGTCAAGTACACCCTACACATGCAAGTCTAAGAGTATATAGCAGCGGAAAGTAACAACAAGCATGTATAGAAGGGATAGGGTAGGAAGATCAAACGCAATTGTAGACACGATGATTTTTCCCGTGGTTCCGATAGGTGGCGCTATCGTACATCCACGTCTATGGAGTCTTCAACCCACGAAGGGTAACAGTTGCGAGAGTCCATGGAGGGCTCCACCCAAAAGGGTCCACGAAGTAGCAACCTTGACTATTCCATAACGGCTTCTGACCATGAAGGACTAACCTCACTATAGGTAGATCTTCACGAAGTATGCGATCTCCTTGCCCTTACAAACTTCTTGGTTCACTCCACAACACGAAGTAGGAGGCTCCCAAGCGACACCTAACCAATCTAGGAGGCACCACCCTCCAAAAGGTAATAGGCTCGGTAATGACGATGAACTCCTTGCTCTTGTGCTTCAAGATGATAGACTCCTCAACACACAATCTCTCTCACACAGGTTTGGCTTGGTAGAAGAGATGGGATTGGTGGAAAGCAACTTGGGGAGGCTAGAAATCAAGATCCATATGATTGGAGTGGAAGATCTTGACCTCAACACACGGGTAGGTGGTTCTCTCTCAGAAAATCTGATAGGATAGGTATGGAATAGTCCCGAGTGCTTCTCTTTCGAGTAAGTGTTGGTGAAGGGGTACATATAGGCATCCCCAAAAATCCAACCGTTACACACAAAATGACCAAATCGGTGACACCGATGGGTTAATCTCGGTGGCACCGAAGTGACCAAAAGGTGGCAACTTTCGAATCTCGGAGGGATCGATATACAATTCTCGATTGCACCGATAAGGTGACCAATGGTCAGATTTCCAATCTCGGTGACGCCGATCCAACATTCTCGGTGGGACCGAAAATGTGAATTTGCGCAACAGAAAGTTGGGTGCTTAAACTCGGTGGCACCAGTATGGAATCGGTAGCACCGAAGTGGCTAGGGTTTGGCAGAGTCTGTCTAGGTTCTAGAACCGGTGGCACCGAAGTGGGACAATTGGTTGCATCGATTTTGGGTGTTGGGTATAGAAGAGACTTCGGTGGGAGAGTTTGTGGATGTTTTTGGTGACTATCACTTGTGCACGTTTGAGCATATTGTTCACCAACAAAACCTTACCCCTTTTAATAGTATTGGCTTTCCTATGACTCAAAGTGATTTCTCACAAATATAAAATGTAGAGTCCTCTTGCTTGAAGCTTGGCCAACCTATTTCCTTGCATCTTGGGGTTTGTCCACAATCTCCTTTTGCCAATCCTCTCATTGAACATTTCCTGAAATATACTTGGTGGAAACATTAGTTCAATGACTTATATGTTGTTATTAATTACCAAAACCACCAAGGGAGCAAATGTGCTTTCAATCTTCCACTACACTAACACCCACAACACCAGCGACTGCGAGGAGCTCAGGGAGCTCCGGGACGAGCGCCTCGGCCGACGCCCCGAGCGCGGCGGTCGTGGCTACGGTCGTGGAGGGGGGGCGCAATGGGGGCCGACGGGAAAACAGTGACCCGCGTCAAGACTGGCGCGACCAGCCTAACGAGGACCGCTGGCGTGACGAACCTTGCGACGGACCCTGGCGCAACCAGCCTTGGGAGGCCCGTCCTCCGGGCTGGGCCGTCCTCCCTCCGTTGCCGCCGCCTCCAAGGAGAAATGACGATAACTGGCGGGATGATGGGGCTGGGGGATTCCAGGAGCCCCGTGCGATCGCCTGCACCCTGGGCGGTGCTCAGGCCCCAACCTCCAACCGCATCTTCAAGCAATTCTATCGTGAGGTGAACGCAGCCCTCCCGAAGCTCGAGGCCGCGTGTACCCTCAAGTGGTCGAAGTGTGCCATTACCTTTGACTCCAAGGATCACCTCAAGTGCTTGGCCGCCGCAGGCGTGCTCCCCTTGCTCTGCACACCCACCATCAGCACCGTGCTCATCACCAAGACCCTCATTGATGGTGGTGATGGGCTCAACCTCCTCTCCGTCGAGACATTCGAGACGCTTCAGGTGCCCTATGATCAGCTCACGCCGACCAAGCCCTTCTCAGGACTGGCTGATGGCTCCACCATACCCCTAAGGCAGGTGCGCCTCCCACTCGCCTTTGGCAAGCGCGATAACTACCACACCGGGCTCATTGACTTCGACGTTGCCCAGATCGGCCTTCTGTACAATGCCATCCTCGAGTACCCTGCTCTCGCCAAGTTCATGGCGGCAACTCACCATGGCTACAACGTCCTCAAGATTCCAGGGTGTAATGGCATCATCACAATCGCTTACAACGGAAGGATGCAGTCTGCTCTCTCGAACGCGCCTACCAAGCCGCGACGGCTGAAAACTCTAACGACGAGGGCGACATCTTGCCTCCCAAGGACACCCGCAAGAAGAAGAAGCAGCTCCCCCCAAGAGCCACCAGGAGGTTGGGACCACCATGGCTGGTCTCTCGGGCCCCGCGTCCACTACCAAGGCGCCTCTCCCCCCGTATAGGAAGGCGCGCCTGGCGCCTCCCTCAGGGCAGGCTCGGGGGCTTCCACCTGGAGAGCTTCCGACCTGACCGACGCGATGAGGGAGGTGCTCTAGCACCACTTGGAGGCGTTCTTCGACGCGTGCTGCCACAAGAAAGGAGCAAGGCGCGAGGCGCCAGGAGCATGGGAGTTCATCACCAACATGATCAAGGAGCTTCAGGAGGCGCATGCCATGCACGACAAGCTTCTTCCGGTGCCATCCAGCGCGGCTGCCGTCCCGGACATCAGGATGTGTGTCTGCGTTAACATCCTGAGCCTTAATAGGGCCACATCATAGGGCCTCTTCTGGCCATCGCGTGTCGAATGCAGTGAGGGCTACCCCTGCAGGTATGTCTGCATGCCCTTTGGCCTCGTGAACACGGGTGCCACGTACCAGCGCCTCATGTAGACCGTGCACGCGTCTCATGAAGCCCGATGTCGCATGATTCTTTAGGAGGTCTCGGATCCTCGCAAGCCCTCTGGGCCTTCCGGGCCCATCGAGCCTCTAAAGCCCTCTAGCTCGTGAGGGTCAAGCTTCGATAACTACCCAAACGCTTCAGTAGCACCATTGCCAGGTGACTTTTTGGTTTGTTCAATTGAGGGCACCCATCAGGCTGCATCATCCTCAAGCTGTTAGGGCCCGCCCCACAGTTGTATCGTTTTGTGCATGAGTCAGGTTGATTCTCAATTTGATGAATTTCCTAAGTATTCCAACTGCATGCCTGGTGCTTCATCACCATGAATGTTGCCGCGCCCTAACAACCCCGTCCTCGACCTCTTCATGATTAAGGGCTCACATGGCATATGTGCTTAGTTCCATCCCTGCAGCGTTGATAAATCCAAGCGGCCGGGCTCTGTCTCGTGGGCCAGCCCCATGCACATCACCTCACCTAGGTCCTTGGTGCATGTCCTCACGTGAGCTAATCGAGAGTCGGTGAGTCAAGGACCGCGGCCCGGTTCGTATAACCGTTGTTCGGCACCTCACCGTCGCAGGAGCCACGCGTCATGTGTCTTTCCTCGGGTTTGTCACACGACAAGACTAGGCATGTCGTCTATGCTCGGGTCCATCCCTGCAACGTCGATAAACCCAACGGCTGAGCTCTGTCTGGCGGCCTGGCCCCGCTCACGTCACCTCCTAGGGTCATTGGTGTTTGGCCTTATCATGCAATGGCCTCTAAAGATTTACTCGGCGCGGGTTGCCCTCATCTCACAGGTTTTACAAGCATGCCTCGCGCTATAAAAATTCTGGCACAATTCGCCTTTGAGGTAGGGCCTCGTGAGTCCCGCGCTGGCTCATGGGTGATACACCTCCTCCAGTTCTGTCATGCCAGTCACGCATATGAACGAATTGGGTTGTACATGCCTAGAGACTCTAACAGAGAGCTCCCTTCCCACGCCCAAGTGGAAGCCCCATGCTCCGCGCTAGTGGACGACACTGTCACTCAGCGGTTATGCCCACGCCCAGTGGAAGCCCGATGCTCCATGCTAGGGGATAAACAACTGAGGGCGCCTAGCGGTTGCAACAACCTGAGGATGGCCTACCGACTCGTCGCACGGCCCCATCATGCAGCGTTCCCATGGGATGCACACGCGAGGGGGCTGGCCGGGGGCTACACTCAGGTCAGACCTGGCGTGAGCCACCTCACCAGGTTCTGGTACCTGGTCTTCTCGTGTCCCTCCCAGGCAAAAGCTGGCGACGAAAGGTACGGATTCACCTCACGAACACCGCTCGCACGTCAAGGGGGACCCCTGAGCATCGCGACTCAGGGGCCTCACTGGTCATGTAGCCCGTCGCCCCTTGGTCTTGTCCTGGCGATCCGGACGCCCCAACGACAGTCGAGGTATGCATGGGATTGGGCCCTGCCGACGCAGAGCACTAAGGTGCTCCAAATCAGCCTCGTCGTCGCCATGTTTCCTTCATGAGTGTTGCTCGCACGTCAGGGGGGACCCTGGGCATCGCGACTCAGGGGCCTCACTGGTCATGTAGCCCCTCACCCCTTGGTCTCATCCTGGCGATCCGGACGCCCCAACGGTGGTCAACGTATACGCAGGATTGGGCCCTGTGAACGCAGAGCACAAAGGCAAGCAGGAAGGAAACAGAGCACGAAAGGAAATCACAAATTCAAAGGATTATTAAAAGCACTAAATGTTTTGCAAATTCAACAAAGTCTTACGCCTCCACGATGCATTGTAAATGTCATAGGTTAAAATCTAGGAAGAGGGGCCACCACCACCATGGCTATCGTCGCCGACTGTCCCAGCCACGGCAAGCTCGTCGTCAACATTGCTACCACCGTCCTCACCACTGCTTGCTTCCACCGCCGGGGCCTGGCGGTAGGGACGTAGGTGAACTTCTCCACCAATGCGTCCATAGAATCCGTGTTGAAGCCAAAGCCGGGCTCGCGAAGGTAAGCTAGCTGAAGACACACATCACGGTCGTGGCAAGAAGGTCGCGACACTCGTCCTCCAAGATGGTGTCCACCCTGACGGCAGCACCTTCGAGCACCTCGGCAAGCTTAGAGGAGAGCCCTGTGTAGCCGCCCTCAGGAGTCGCCAAGGGCTCCCCGAATCCTCCCCTGTAAATGGAGCGCAGCGCCTCGCGAAGCCTGAGTTCAAGGGAGGGGAACGCATCATGCTCCGCGGCCGCCTTCATCTTGGTGGCGGCAAGGGTCTTCTCCCTGGCATCCAGCTGGGTTGTCGTCTCAGAGACATGTTGGGTGTGGGACATCTGGGCTTCTACAATCTCCTCCTTCAGCTTGGCCAGACGCTTGCTTTCATTGGCTTGGTCATCATCCACCTAGGACAGCGCGAAGTCGCGATTGGCGAGCTTTGCCTCGTGGACCTTGAGGTCCTCCTCCTGCTCACAGAGTCGTTGCGCATGCACCGTTAGCTCCTCCTGAAGGGCCTTCAGGTTGGCCTCCGCCTCGCCACAACCCTTCGCGACAGACTTTGCTTCAGCCAGTGTCGTGTCTCGAGCAGCCCTGGCTTCGGCGGTCTCCTTCTTGCTCTCCATGGTGGCAGCCTCGGCTCGACTCCAGGTCGTCTTGGTGGCCGCCTCGGCCTGGAGCCACCCAGAAATGAGTCGCATGCGCTCCCTCGCGAGGCACCTTTCGGCATCGCGGAGGTCGGCCTGGAGCTGGCCGAGCACGATGTAGGCCTAATCCAGGGCCCCAGGCCTGATCAGAGGACCGTAGGGCGCGAGCGCGAGAGCCTGACCAGGAGGCGGCACCGACACATCAATGGGTCTCGCGACCAAGGGAGCAGCGACATGACTGGCTTGAAGCGCTCGAGGTGTTGGGGAACGTTGCATGGGAAAAAAATTCCTATGAACACCCAAGATATATCCATGAAGATGCATAGCTATGAGAAGTGAGTGTATCTATATATAGGAGGCAAGGGGAAGGGTTTGGTCGCAGCCCTAGTGAGGGAGTCCTGGTTTAAGGGGTCCTCGGATAGCCGACCAGTTTCTCATGGGCCGGACTATGTGGGCCACTAGTTGAGCATTGGATGATCAAAGGCCCCATCGCCAGGGAGGAAGCTTCAGGAGTCATGGCCTATCCTCCAAGTTTTTAATAGTAGATAGGCATGTTTCTCCCTTCAAGGTGCAACCGACCATGTGTAAACCCTAGGTACCCTCGGCGTCTATATAAGCCGGAGGGTTTTAGATTGTAGGGCAGAGAAACTCATCTAGGGTTTAGCTATTTGATCTCAAGGTAGATCAACTCTGTAACCTTCATATCATCAATATAATCAAGCAGGACTTAGGGTTTTACCTCCATAGGAGGGCCCAAACCTGGGTAAACATCGTATCCTTCGTCCCCTATTACCATTGATCCTAGTCTCATAGCTCGGGACCCCTTACCTGAGATCCACCAGTTTTGACACCGATATTGGTGCTTTCATTGAGAGTTCCACTATGATCGCCAAAGGAATCGATGACTCGCCTTGTCATAAGAAACAAGATCTGTAACCAGAATATTCTTGTCCCTGGTCAGATCTTCATAGGCGGCAATGTCTTGTCGCACGCCGACCCGACCGACCATCTTAGCTAGATTGGAAGCTTTGCCCCCGATCAAGGAAATGGATTCGGAACCCTAGAGTTCGTAGGTAATTCATGGGGGGAACTTGTCTTGATGGGACCCTCAACTCTCATGGAGGAGCCCGGAGATCCCGATGCCTTGACGCCGAAGACATCGGGCCCCACCTCTGAGGTGACCTTCACCCTCGGGCTGTCTAGAATGCCAAATCCACTTGTTGTGCCCGGATCCTCTATGGCCGAACAGGACCCAGATCCACTTTCAAGTGACCCCGGAACTGCAACGCTGCAGATCGACCCAACATGCCTCAGCGACACGCATCCTACCATCGCCTCGTTCCTAAATGAGTTGTTTGATCAGATTCAGACCATGCGTATGACTCACAACCAGACCCCAGTCTATGACCGGATCGGGCTTAAACCCGACATTAGGGAGATTCTCATCCCCACGATCACTCACTTAGTCGCCACCATCGAGTGTCCGTCTAGGGACTCATCCCCCCAACACCGGAATTAAAAACGTATATCCCGATCTCTGATCATCGAGACCCCACTTGCAACCCAGGCCCCGGAGTTTGCTCTGGAGATAGATCGGTATTGGTCCCTGATCTAGCGTGCAACTTAGAACCCGTAATTCTGGACTCACATCGTGGCATGGGATCAAAGTTTTTCCCACCCACCACCCAAGTCGAGCACTCAAGCATCGCAGCAGAGTCCAAGTCTTCAGACTTACGGGATGTTAAACAATTACCAGGAGAGACAGTTCATCACTTTTGGGCTAGACTCCTCCTCGCTAGAAACAAAGCACGAGGTCTTTGTGACCAAGATATAATGGCAACCATCAATCGCAATTGCCATGATGAAGGGATTCTCAATGCCCTGTCTCGTCGACACATTCGCGACTTCACCGAGCTGTTGAAATTGGTATAAAAATATTGTGCCATGGAGAGCACCTGACAAGATGAACGACTACTTTTGGAACCAACCTTTACCTAGTACCCTAGAGGAGATCGGAAAAAGAGGATATCTCTGAAGTGGCTAGCCGAACTCGAAACCGCCGAAAAGAGAAATAGACCCCTTACACGGGTCAGAACTATCCTTGACGGGCTATTGGATAAACCATGCCCTATACACTCCGTATTGCTGAACACAAGCCCGTCTCATAGCCTTAGAGCTTGTTGGGTCGCCAATCAGGTCGCAAAAAGCGATAAAGCCATCCTTGAGGCACTACCGCCGAACATGCGCTCCACATCAACACCAGAATACAACGCCGGAGTCCTGTCAATCTACGAAATGTTCCCCTCGAGGAACAAGAGGAAAAGAGCTCTTAGAGAACTCGAATAGGTCTATCATGTGGTAGCAACAAGTTCATGGGAATACATACCCATTACCTTTGGAGATACTGACCAACTAGCCCTTCGTTCCGGTCATACACCAGCCGCACTGGTCCTAAACCCCATCATCGATGGCTTCAGGTTGCATAAAGTGCTAATGGATGGCGGCAGCGGTTTAAACCTTATCTACAAAGATACCCTAGAAAAAATGCAGTTCGGCCGATCTCGCATCGAGCATAGCAACATGACATTCTGAGGGATCATTCCTGGGAAAGAGGCACATTGTTCAAGACGTATCACCCTGGACGTAGTGTTCGGCATGCCCGAAAACTACCGATCTGAAGAACTTCTCTTCATATTGTGCCCTTCCCTAGCATCTACCACGCCCTACTAGGTCGTGACGCCTTCACAAAATACGAGGCTATACCACATTACAGGAATATGAAGCTCAAGATGCCAGGCCCAAACAGGGTAATCACAATCGCCAGTGATCCGAATATAGCCCTTCGAGCTGAAAACAAAACAGCAACGCTCGCCCTCGAGGCACAAGCTGAGACCTTCGCTACAGAAGAACTGACCGCACTTCGGTCAACAGTAGACAAGGACGATGTGATCCTTAGCAAAAGCCCCAAACCCACGTCCTTTAAACCTGCAGATGAAATCGTTAAATTTTAGGTACACCCAACGGACCCCAATAAGACAACATCCATCAGAGCTCAGTTGGACCCCATAGTGGACGTAGCACTACGAGCATTCTTACGAGAAAACTGGGACATCTTCGCCCGGCATCCTTCCAATATGCGTGGAATCCCACGGCGGATAGCAGAACATAGTCTGAACATCATCACAAGCTTCAAGCCCATTAAGCACACTCTGTGCCAATTTTTCGAGCCCAAACGACAAGCTATGGGTGAAGAATTACCCAAACTGCTAGAGGTCGGCTTCATACGGGAGATTAAGCACCTCGAATGGTTGGCAAACCTAGTGATGGTACCAAAGAAAGACAAATCCTAGCGGCTGTGAATCGACTTTAAAGACCTCAACAAGGCCTTACCTAAGGACCCTTTCCCCTACCACGCATAGACCAGATTATTGACGCCACAGCCGGACACGACTCATTGTGTTTCCTCGATGCTTATTCCAGATACCATCACAAAATGAAGGAATCCTATCAAGCCGCAACCGCATTCATCACCCCTTACATGCCATTCTGCTTCAACACAATGCCCTTCGGGCTAAAAAACGTGGGGGCTACATACCAGCGCATGATCCAGACTTGTCTCACAAAACAAGTCGGTAAAACAGTCGAGGCGTATGTGGACAATGTGGTAATCAAAACCAAACACGTCAGCCAACTGATTGACGACCTAAGGCAAACCTTTGCCAGCCTACGTGAGTACGATATACGACTCAATCCGGGGAAATGTGCATTCGGAGTCCCCGCTGCTAAACTACTCAGATTCATCATTTCGCATAGAGGAATAGAAGCGAATCTGACTAAGATCCGTGCCCTATCAGAACTTGTAGTTCCCACAGAGCTAAAGCACGTCTAGAGGTTGGCTGGTTGCATGGCGGCGCTAAGACGCTTTATCTCCCACCTCGGTGAAAAGGCTTTACCGCTCTACAGATTTCTGAAATGGACCAACAATTTTGAATGGACCGATGAAGCAGTGGCTGCATTAGAAGAAATTAAAACAATGCTGACAAGTAATCCCATTCTCACAGCACCAGGCACTGGTGAACCCATGTTATTATACATATCGGCCACCAACCAAGTCGTTAGCGCAGTGCTCGTCGTTGAACGAGAGGAGGAGGGACACAAATTCCAGATACAGAAGCCTGTCTATTACGTATCAGAAGTACTAACGTAGTGCAAGTCCAGATACCCACACTACCATAAGAAAGCCTATACAGTATTTATGGCATCACAGAAACTAAGACACTACTTTCAAGAGTGTTTAGTTATGGTGGCATATGAAGTACCCTGAATGATATAATCAACAACAGGGATGCCACCGGCCGCATAGCCAAATGGGCCATTGAGCTCCTTCCTTTTGAAATTTCCTACAAGCCACGACGAGCTATCAATCCTCAGGTGCTGGCAGATTTCCTCGCCGAATGGACAGAGGCCGAGCTCCCTAGGGAATATAGTATATACTCCCATTGGACAATGTACTTCGATGGATCCAAAATTTTGGCCGAACTAGGGGCTGGAGTTATTCTCACATCCCCCATAGGCGACAACGTTCGATACGTGTTCTAGATCATGCATGTCAATTCCAACAATGCAGTTGAATACGAAGCACTCTTGCATGGTCTTCGGATGGCAGCATCAATGGGCATACAACGGCTGGAGGTACAGGGAGACTCCAACTTGGCCATCTCCCAAATCAACGGCGAATTCGATGCCAAAACCCGAAGATGGCGGCATACAGAAATGCTGTGCTCAAGATATCTGCACGGTTTGAGGGGCTAAAATTTCACCATGTCACTAGAGACAACAACCAAGCCGCCGACATACTGGCCTGCATGGGGGCCAAACACGACCTTGTCCCAAAAAACACTTTCCTGGAATGGCTCTTTAGGCCATCAGTGGTTTGGCAGGACGATAATAAGGGCGCCGGTCTCACCAACGAGGAAGAGGTTGTTCCCCCTATAAACGAACCAGATGACCAAATCATCGGCGGCTCCATAATGGACGAAACACCCTCGGCTCATGAAGTCATGGTAGTAATCGCGCCATGGACCGAGCCCTTCCTTGCCTACCTTCTTCGCAAAGAACTCCCCGACGATCAGACGGAGGCATGATGCATAAATCGGCGATCCAAAGCCAATAAAGTCCACGAGGGTGAGTTTTACAAGAAAAGCACCACCGGAGTACTACAGCGGAGCATATCTGAGGAAGAAGGACGACAGCTCTTAGCCGAAGTCCACGCAGGGATGGGCGGCCATCACGCCGCGGCAAGGGCCTTAGTTAGCAAGGCCTTTGGGGGCGGTTTCTTCTAGCCCACTGCTCAAGCGGACTCCCAGTCACTGGTCAAGCACTGCGTGGGGTGTCAACTTTTTGCAAATCAAAGTCACATGCCCCCAACAGCTCTTCGGACTATTCTGACTACCTGGCCCTTTGCGGTATGGAGGCTGGATATGGTCGGACCACTTAAAGGAGGGACCAAGAAGAATGAATACCTACTGGTCATGGTTGACAAATTCACCAAATGGATAGACGCAAACCTATCAAATCAGCCAAGTCTGGACCAGTAATCGACTTTATATCCGGCATGGTACACCGTTACGTCGTCCTGCACAGTATAATAACAGATAATGGATCCAACTTCACAGCCCAAGAGGTCAAAGACTGGTGCGCAAAAATGGGCATCAAACTCGATTACGCATCGATGTATCACCCACAGACTAATGGACAAGTCAAACGAGCAAACTGCCTCATCATGAGTGGCATTAAACCATGTTTCGTCTGATCTTTGCATGAGTCCGACTTTCATTGGGTAGAGGAGCTTGACTCAGTTCTGTGGGGCCTGCGCACAACCCCGAAAAGATCAACAGGATACACACCGTTCTTCATGGTCTACGGGGCAGAAGCAGTCCTCCCCTGTGACATTATTCATGACACACCAAGGGTGCGCATGTACGAGGAAAAGGAGGCTGAGTTAGATCAGCAGGATGACCTGGACGCCTTAGATGGAGAGCGCGACATAACCCAGGCTCGTTCTACTTTTGATCGACAGCAGGCCCGACGTTACCAGAGTAGGGAGGTCAGGGCAAAAGCTTATAATGTGGGTGAACTTGTCTTACGGCTCCCAGAGAAGCAGAAGCATAAACTCAACCCCAAATGGGAGGGGCCCTTCATAATTGACGAAGTACTCATGGGAGGGGCTTACCGTCTTCGACACCCGTCGGATAACCGCCTTGAACCAAACCCATGGAACGCAACTCGTCTTCGGTGCTTCTACGGATAAAGCGGTGTCGTCATACTCTTTACCCTTTACCTCATTTTCTTTCCTTTTTCTTTATTTTTTGACTTTCCCTCCCACCTTGATTTTCGGCAGGATTGGGTTTTTTCTTTTCTTCCCAGGTCTATGTTTGGTTCAACCGATCTTGTATTAAGATTTTTCACATACATCCTTAACTGTTAAATCCGAACACAACACCTGGGGGGCTTCTTCCCGAAGCCAATGATTTTATACTCTAAGCATCTATTCACATTTATTGTGTATGCATGTTTCCCTTGTCGATTTTAAGCCATTATATGCATCAATTCGAACTAAGATTTTTGCCAAGCTGGGTTGCCTCGCTCCTGTGCTTACCCTCTACGTTCTCGATTGTTTGTCTAGAGGGTAAATGGAGCACCTCTGCGATTGTTACGACCGGGTCATCCGGATACGTACCTCAGACGGGTGAAGCCAAAAGCTAGCTATCTTCAGCAGAAAATTGGTCGGCTATGACAGAAACAACAAATAAAATTATGGTCGTTGTCACCATTACTCAGGCTTATTCCCTCACAAAAGCCATTAGTCACATACTAGCAATATACGGCCTTACTAACTACGATTTACGTAGCAGCCTGAAGGAAGGTACCGATGGAGGTACTATTTTCTTTGAAAGATGTTTCTTACGCTAAGTAGTAATATAACATATCTCCATGTGCATTTTCTATCTGTTCGCACCAAATGGCCGGATTGCTTGGTTCCACGAAGGAATTCCTTCTTATCAAGGGATATTTCATAAGGAACACTCCCAAGCTCTTAGCACAGGAGGTTGAAGCCGATGGACGGTTAAGACATAGTTTATAGCGCAGACGGAGCAATTTTTGATTTAAAGTACATAGTTACATAAAATCACACATCTGGCTGCTGGTCAAGATTGTCTATTATGGCATCCAGGGCACAATATTCTTGTGGAAGACGAGCAGTGTGCATCACTTGGTCGTACACCAAATGAAGCGACACTTCTTGCCCATCTGGCCCTGCCGGCCCAACCAGAGCCATATGCTCGGGGTTAAGGCCGGTATAACGGGTATTGATCATCGCCCACACCTCTCGTGCTCCCTCTCGGCAGGCCGATGTCTTCCATAGCTCGAACCGACTTCGGGCTCCCTTGAACCGATCAAGCAGTTGGTCATCTCCTCCAGAGGTTGCTCGGTGGGCCATATCACTTTTATCATGCTCTTCATGGCCTTCCGAGCCCGCTCATGAAGGGCGGACAATTCCTTTAGAAGTCTTCCCCGGTAGGATCTGATCTCTTCTTTAGGCCGTACGGTTAGGATACCTATACATGAGACAAGGAATATCCATTACACCTAACGTATGAAAGGTATTCAAGGATGTTATAATTGCACTTACTGAACATGCCCTTCTATAATTTCTGGTTCGTTTCTTGGGTCTGGGCCAATCGAGCTTTTAAACTCTCTATCTCTACGGCTTGTTGCTTGTTCTCCACCTGGAGGCGTTTCTTCTCTTCCAGCTTTCGTTGCAACGAAAGGTAGCCGACCTCATGCTAGGACTCGGCATACCTCTGAGATTCTAGGGCTGCATCTAAATCTTTTTGCAACTACCCTATTGATTCAGCTACTACAAAGTACCTTCCGTCAGCATGGGATTATATACTAAGATTGGGAGAACAGGTATACTCACCATGTGCCTCCCGGGTAAAAAATTTCACTTGATCCAATTCGTCCTTCACGATTTCCACCTGTGTTCGGCCTGCCTCCAGTTCCTTGGCCAGTTGCTCATCCTGCCTTGAGGCTTGCATCAGCCATAAAACAATACACAGATCCTTAATTTGGTCCTTCCGACCAATTCATGGCTCGGGGGCTACTGGGGTTACATGTCTGTTCGGACTCTTATAGCCGATCACTCTCCTGCAGGCTGGACGATATCAGTTTCATGGCTTCCCCAAACCCAGCTCGGGCAGCTCCGATGTGTGCGTCAGCCGAGCGTAGAGCATTGAACTCTTGTTCAGAGAATGCTGGGTGGCGTAGGGCTTCTCGTCGTTGCAAGTGATTCATCGTGCTCTCTACCTCGGACTTAGTAACTGATACCACGTCCCTAGATTCTTCAGGGGCCGGATTGACCACAGGGGCCTCCGTAGCGGGTTCAGCATGGGCAGAAGATCTGGAATCATGAGCATTGTCAGACTCCTTGGCAACATTCTCGGCAAGAGATGACTGAACTTGCTGCCTGAGTATTTTAACATGAGATCTCTGGTAAGGCCCTATCGATCGTAATAAACTAAGCAGCCAAACAAAGTACCTTTGAGCTGAATGAGTGGTCGTGCCTGTCCCCACGACCGGCTCACTTGACGGATCCTTATTGCTACTCGGTCTAGGCATTGCCACCATAGTCAATGTTCGTCGCGCGGACCGACGATGCCTGGGAGCAGGAGCCGGCGTGTTTGGGTCGGTGGAGGATACTTGCCTTTTGCGGGACGAATTTTTCTTCTTCTGCCTATAGTAGGGGAAGAGAATGATTCGGGGTAATCGGCTATGATAGGCACCTTGGAGCGCTCGAGGCTCTCTTGGTAGAAGACTCCATCTTCAAACTCGACTAATAGCACCGGGTTGTCATGAAATCCCGGATCATCGTCACGAGAATAGTTCTCGGGTTGGGGGCCGGATAGTTAACTGTCTCGACAAAGCTCCTCCAATCCTGTTCACACAGATTAAAGGCTTCGGTCAGAAAGGGACAAATGTAAAATTCGAATTTGGGTCAGAGAGTCGAAAACCTCACCCATTCGATGGGATTATGACTTGAGTAGCCCTCCTTGGTTGGTAGCCGAACAAAATCTTCTTTCTCCCCTTTGTATAGGTCGGCAACTGCGGCTGCTAATGCTGCTTGATTAGCAGGGCCCAGTCGTCGGGGGAGAGTGGTGTCGCTTGTCCCGTTGTAACACCACAAAGGGTGTATTCTTTGCCGAAGAGGCTGAACACATCGGGTGATGGCAGCGGCCATCACATCTATCATGGTTAACTTATGATGAGATAGTAGCCTCATGTGGGGAGCCAAGCATTGCACTTTGGTGCCGTCCTCTTGGAATGAGCTCTTCGGTCGCCAGTTGTACCTTTTGTTCAAGGGTGCGTCAGATTATTCAGGCAAACCCCTCCAAGCTCGATCGAAAAGGGGAACGTCCTCGATATAGAACCACTCTGACGACCATTCTTCAGACTCCTTATTCGGTGTCCCCACCAAATACCCCGTCCCAACTATGTGGCATATTTAGGCTCCTCTGACCTCTAGAATTGTCTTGCACCGAGTACGAGGGACAAGGCAGAAGTACTTCCTCCACAATTCAAAGTGTGCCTTGCAGCCTAGAAACATCTCGCAAACTGCGACAAAACCCGAGATATGTAGAATGGACACAGGGGTGAGATGATGAAGTAGGATCCCATAAAACTCCAGTAATCCCCTCGGGAAAGGACGAATGGGAAACCCGAGACCCCGCAAGAGGAAGGGCACGAAGCATAATCGCTCTCCCTTTTGAGGATTAGGGAAGTTTTTTGCGAAGGCTTCGCCGTTGAAAGAAGTCAAACCGGCATGGGTAATCGCTAGATCAGAGGAAGGAAGATACCCTTGGGTCTTGAGGTTGCACAGTCGAAGGAGGGATACGTAGCAGCTTGCCCAATCCCCAGGACGAGAGTCATAAGGGCGTAAGGAAGAGCCGCGCTCACCATGTTCTTGTGGTGATCTCTCGCTGAAGGGTTTTTCTGATGGGGAGGAAGAAGAATATGTGGCCTAGACCATGATTCAGTTTGTTTAAATGGGTGGTGCCTCCTTTGTGGGAGGGGCAGTCTTGTAAAAAGCTGTTGGACCGCTCATCTCCCTCGGTGCATGAGGATCGAGAGGTGTTGGCAGTTATTACAATGGACCCTACAAGTTTGTGACGCTTGGGATTTCACCGATATTAGGATGGTTGCCGAACAAGAAGGGATGAAGGGACTCGCCTCGCAAGCCAAGACTTTGACACGCGAGGTTTTCCGGATATTATACCTCGGCATTGGAGGCTAGTCCGGGGGCTACTGAGGGAGTCCTGGTTTAAGGGGTCCTCAGATAGCCGACCAGTTTCTCATGGGCTGGACTATGTGGGCCACTGGCTGAGCATTGGATGATCAAAGGCCCCATCACCAGGGAGGAAGCTTCAAGAGTCGTGGCGTGTCCACCAAGTTTTTAATAGTAGATAGGCATGTTTTTCCCTTCGAGGTGCAACCGACCATGTGTAAACCCTTGGTACCCTCGGCATCCATATAAGCCGGAGGGTTTTAGATTGTAGGGCTGACAAACTCATCTAGGGTTTAGATATTCGATCTCGAGGTAGATCAACTCTGTAACCTTCATATCATGAATATAATCAAGCGGGACGTAGGGTTTTACCTCCATAGGAGGGCCTGAACCTGGGTAAACATCGTCTCCTTCGTCCCCTGTTACCATCGATCCTAGTCTCACAGCTCAGGACCCCCTACCCGAGATCCGCCAGTTTTGACACCAACAACTAGAACCCTCCTCCAAGGAGGATCGACAGCTAGGGAGGAAACTCCTCCCAAGGCAAGTGGACTCCCTCCCACATAGGGTTTCCCCTTCCCCTTTCACATGGGCCTTGTGGGGCTGGTGCCCATGGCCTAATAAGGCTATGGCACCCCCAAAAGACCATGGACGCCCTAGGGGCTGGAGGGATCCTTATGCACTCCTCCGGAACCTTGCGGAACCTTCCGGAACCTTCTAGAAGCTTCCCGGTACAATACCGGAAAACCCGAAACTTTTCCGAGAGCCAAAATATGATTTCCCATATATAAATCTTTACCTACGGACCATTCCGGAGCTCCTCGTGACATCCGGGATCTCACCTGGGACTTCGAGCAACATTCGGTCACCAACGTACATATCCCAATACTACTCTAGTGTCACCAAACGTTAAGCGTGCGGACCCTACAGGTTCGAGAATCATGTAGACATGACCGAGACACCTCTCTGCTCAATAACCAATAGCAGTACCTGGATGCCCATATTGGTTCCTACATATTCCACGAAGGTATTCATCGGTCGAACTACGATGTCACGGATTCAATCAATCACGTATGCAGTTCTCTTTGTCCATCGGTATGTCACTTGCCCGAGATTTGATCGTCGGTATCTGCATACCTAGTTCAATTTCTTTACCACGAAGTCTCTTTAATCATTCCATAATACAATATCCCATAACTAACTCTTTAGTCACATTGCTTGCAAGCTCATTATGATGTTGTATTACCAAGTGGGCCCTGACATACCTCTCTGTCATACGGAGTAACAAATCTCAATCTTGATCCATGCCAACTCAACAGACACCCTCGGAGATACCTGTAGAGCACCTTTATAGTCACCCAGTTAATCTGCGACATTTGATATGCACAAGGTACTCCTCCGGTGTTAGTGAGTTGCATGATCTCATGGTCATAGGAACAAATACTTGACATGCAGAAAACAATAGCAATAAACTGACACGATCATATGCTACGTTTATAGTTTGGGTCTTGTCGATCACATCATTCTCCTAATTATGTGATCTCGTTATCAGATGACAACTCATGTCTATGATCAGGAAACCTTGACCATCTCTGATCAACGAGCTAGTCTAGTAGAGGCTCACTAGGGACATGGTGTTGTCTATGTATCCACACATGTATCTGAGTTTCCAATCAATACAATTCTAGCATGGATAATAAATGATTATCATGAACAAGGAAATATGATAATAACTAATTTATTATTGGCTCTAGGCCACATTTCCAATAGTCTCCCACTTGCACTAGAGTCAATAATCTAGTTCACATCACCATGTGATTAACACCCAATGAGTTTTGGGGTTTATCATGTTTTGCTTGTGAGAGAGGTTTTAGTCAACGGTTTGCAACATTCAGATGTGTTTCTACTTTGCAAATCTATATGTCATACTATAGATGATGCTACTATGCCCCACTTGGAGCTATTCCAAATGGCTACTCCACTATACGTATCCGGTTTGCTACTCAAAGTCATCCAGATTGGTGACAAAGATTGCATCGACGTAACCCTTTATGATGAACACTTTATCACCTCCATAATTTAGAAACATGTCCTTAGTCCTATAGTTACTAAGGATAATTTTGACCGTTTGTCCAGTGATTCACTCCTGGATCACTCTTGTACCCCTTGACAGATTCATGGCAAGCCACACACCAGGTGTGGTACACAGCATGGCATACTATACATAGCCTATGGATAAGGCATAGGGGACGACCTTCGTCCTTTCTCTTTCTTTTGTCGTGGTCGAGCGTTGAGTCTTAGTCAACTTCACACCTTAAAAATTAGGCTAGAACTCCTTCTTTGACTGATCCATTTTGAACTCTTTCAAAATCTTGTCAAGGTATGTACTCATTAAAAAATCTTATCAGACGTCTTGATATATCTCTATAGATTTTGATTCCCAATATTCAAGTAGCTTTATCTAGGTCTTCCTTTGAAAAACTCCTTTAAAACAACCCTTTATGCTTTATAGAAATTCTACATCATTTCTGATCAACAATATGTCATCCACATATACTTATCAGAAATTCTATAGTGCTCCCACTCACTTTCTTGTAAATACAAGTTTCTTACAAACTTTGTATAAACCCAAAAGCTTTGATCACCTTATCAAAGCATATATTCCAACTCCGAGATGCTTGCTCCAGTCCATAGAAGGATCACTAGTGCTTGCATACCTTTTAGCATCCTTAGGAGTGACAAAACCTTCTGGTTGTATCACATACAACCTTTCCTCAAGGAAAACGTTAAGGAAACAATGTTTTGACATCCATTTGCCACATTTCATAATCAAAAAAAGGAACAACTACTAACATAATTCCAATAAACTTCAGCATCGCTACGGGTGAGAGAGTCTCATCGTAGTCAACTCCTTGAACTTTTCGGAAACTACTTTGCGACAAGTCAAGCTTTATAAATGGTGACATTTACCATCGGCGTATGTCTTCTTCTTAAAGATCCATTTGTACTTAACGACCTACTGTTCATCGGGCAATTCTACCAAAGTACATACTTGGTTTTCATACATGGAACCTATCTCAGATTTCATGGCTCCTGGCCATTTGTGGGAATCCGGACCCACTATCACTTCTTCATAGTTCATAGGTTCACTGTTGTCTAACAACATGACCTCCAAGATAGGATTGTCGTTCCACCTAGGGGCGGTACGAGTCCTTGTCGACCCACGAGGTTCGATAGTAACTTGATCCGAAGTTTCATGATCATCATCATTAGCTTCCTCTTCAGTTTAGTGTAGGCACCGTAGAAACATCTTTCCGTGTCGTCCTACCATCCAAGTGAAGTGACGGTTCAATAAGATCATCAAGTTCTACTTTGCTCCCACTCAATTTTTGCGAGAGAAACTCTTTCTCGAGAAAGGACCCATTTTTGGCAACAAACAATTTGCCCTCAGATCTGAGGTAGAAGGTATACCCAACTATTTCCTTAGGTATCCTATGAAGATGCATTTGTCTGTTTTGGGTTCGAGCTTATCAGGTTGAAACCTTTTCACATAAGCATCACATTCCCAAACTCTAAGAAATGACAACTTAGGTTTTTGCCAAACCATAATTCATACGATGTCATCTCAACGAATTTAGATGGTGCCCTTATTAAAGTGAATGTAGTTGTCTCTCATGCATAGCCCCAAAAAGATAGTGGCAAAATGAGAAGAGACATCATAGTATGCACCATATCCAATAGAGCACAACTATGACATTCGGACACACCATTACACTATGGCGTTCCAAGTGGCGTGAGTTGTGAAACAATTTCCATGTTGTCTTAAATTGCATACCAAACTCGTAACTTAGATATTCACCTCCACGATCATATCGTGGATATTTTATATTCTTGTCATGATGATCTTTAAACTTCACTCTGGATTTTCTTGAACTTATCAAACATTTCAGACTTGTGTTCCTTTAAGTATATATACCAATACCTACTCAAATCATCAATGAACGTAAGAAAATAATGATATCCATTGCACGCTTCAACACTCATTGGACCGCATACATCAACATGTATTATTTCCAATAAGTCACTTTCCCGCTCCATCATAACGGAAAACGGGGTCTTAGTCATGTTGCCTATGAGGCATGGTCCGCATGCTCAACCGATTCTAAATCGAGTGAGTCCAAAGATCCATCAGCATGGAGTTTCTTCATGCGCTTTACACCAATATGACCTATAGCGGCAGTGCCACAAGTATGTGGTACTATCATTATTAAATTTGAATCTTTTGGCATCAATATTATGAGCATGTGTATCACTACGATCGAGATTCAATAAACCATTCACATTGGGTGCATGACCATTGAAAGTATTATTCATGTAAATAGAATAACCATTATTCACTGACTTAAATGAATAACCGTATTGCAATAAACACGATCTAATCATGTTCATGCTCAACCAAATAACATTTATGTAGGTTCAACACTAATCTCGAGGGTAGAGGGATCTTGTGATGGTGACCACATAAACCTTGGAAACACTTCTAACACACATCGTCACCTCGCCCTTAGCTAGTCTCTGTTTATTGGGTAGCTTTTATTTCAAGTTACTAACATTAGCAACTAAACCGGTATCTAATACCCAGGTGCTACTAGGAGTACTACTAAGGACACACCAGTAACACGTATATCAAATATACTTCTGTTAACGTTGCCAGCCTTCTTATCTACCAAGTATCTAGGACAGTTTTGCTTTAGTGACCATTCTTTTCATAATAGAAGCACTTAGTCTCGGGTTTGGGTTCAACCTTGGGTTTCTTCACTGGAGCAACAACTGGCTTTCCATTCATGAAGTTTCCCTTCTTGCCCTTGCCTTTCTTGAAACTAGTGGTTTTACTAACCATCAACATTTGATGCTACTTCTTGATTTCTACCTTCTTCAAAGTGTCAAATATCGCGAATAGCTCAGGGATCATCTTTTCCATCCCTGGCATGTTTATAGTTCATCACGAAGCTCTAGTAGCTTTTTGGCAGTGACTTGGAGAACTATATCAATCACTATCTTATCTGGAAGATCAACTCCCAATCGATTCAAACGATTGTAGCACCCAGACAATCTGACCACATGCTCACCAATTGAGCTATTCTCCTTCATCTTGTAGGCAAATAATATTGTTGGACGTCTCATACCTCTCAACACGGGCACGAGCCTAAAATCCAGTTTCAGCTCTTGGAACATCACATATGCTCCATGGCGTTCAAAATGTATTTGGAGTCTGAATTCTAATCCGTAATGCATGACACACTGAACTATGAAGTAGTCATCAGAATGTGCATGTTAGACGTTCACAACATCCATAGTCGCTGCTTGAGGGGGTGGCACACTGAGCGGTGCATTTAGGACATAAGCCTTCTATGCAGCAACTGAGGACAATCCTCTGATCACGGACCTAGTCCGCATAATTGCTACCATCATCTTTAAACTCTATTTTCTCTAGGAACATATAAAAAATACAGGGGAGCTATAGCGCGAGCTATGGATCTACAGCATAATTTTGCAAAGACAACTTTAGACTATGTTCATGATAATGAGTTCAATTAATCATATTACTAAAGAACTCCCACTCAAATCAACATCCCTCAGGTTGTCTAAGTGTGACATGCTCCAAATCCACCAACCCAAGTCCGATCATCAGGTGAGATGAGGTGGTTTCAATGGTGAACATCTCCATGTTGATCATATCTACTATATGACTCATGTTCGAACTTTTGGTCTCCTGTCTTCCGAGGCCATGTATGTACATGCTAGGCTCGTCAAGTTTAACCTGAGTGTTCCGCATGTGCAAAACTGGCTTGCACCCGTTGTATGTGAATGTAGAGTCTATCACACACGATCATCATGTGGTACTTCGAAACGATGAACTTTCGCAACGGTGCACACTCGGGTGATACGTCTCAAACGTATCTACTTTTCCAAACACTTCTGCTTTGGTTTTGACCTCTAATTTGCATGATTTAAATTGAACTAACCCGGACTGACGCTGTTTTCAGCAGAATTGCCTTCGTGTTATTTTTGTGCAGAAATAAAAGTTCTCGGAATCAGATGAAACTTTTTATAAATTTTTCCTGGGAATTATAATGAATTATGGAGAGAAGACCTACCCGAGAGGGGGTGCCAGGGGGCCGCAAGCCATCTGGCCGCGCCCCCCCTAGGGCATGGCCAGATAGGTTGTGGGGCCCCTGTGGCTCCTCCGACCCTATTCTCAGTCCTATAAATTCATATCCGATGAGAAAAAAATAGGAGAGAAGATTTCATCGCATTTCACGAGACGAAGCCGCCGCCACCTCTTGTTCTTCCTTCGGAGGGCTGATCTGGAGTCCGTTTTGGGTTTCGAAGAGTGGGATTCGTCACCATCGTCATCACCAACCCTTCTCCATCAATACCACCATGATTCTCACTACCGGGAGTGAGTAATTCCTCTGTAGGCTTGCTGGACAGTGGTGGGATTAGATGAGATTGATCATGTAACCGAGTTAAGTTTGATAGGGCTTGATCCCTAGTGTCCACTATGTTCTGAGATTGATGTTTCTATGACTTTGCTATGCTTAATGCTTGTCACTAGGGCCCGAGTGCCATGATTTCAGATCTGAACATAGTATGTTTTCACGAATATAATATTGATTTGGATCCTATCTTGCAAGTTGTATGCACCTATTATGTGTCTTGATCCGCATACCCCAAGGTGACAATAGTTGGGATTATTTTTGGTGATTGCTGTAGTTTGAGGAGTTCATGTATTCACCTTGTGTTAATGATTTGTTCCAGTTCTCTATTAAAAGTAGGCCTTAATATCCCTTAATTTCCAATAGGACCCTGCTGCCACGGGAGGGTAGGACAAAAGATGTCATGCAAGTTCTTATCGCAAGCACGTATGACTATATACGGAATACATGCCTACATTATATTGATGAATTGGAGCTAGTTCTGTGTGTCCCTAGTGTGTAACTCTTACATGGTCAATATCATATCAATCATTATCCATCATCGATCCGTGTGCCTACGCTTTTCATATATTGAATCTTGCTACGCCACTACTATTGTTGTTGCTGTCACACTTGCTATAAAACTGCTACTGTTACTCTTGGTGCCAAAACTGCTATTGTCACTATTACTATTGCTACTACTATTTGCCATGATACTAAATCTTTGATGCAGAGAGATATCCCAGGTACGTTTGAATTGACAACTCAACTGTCAAGGCCAATAAATACTCTTTGGCTCCCCTTATGTCGAACCAATAAATTAGGGTGAAATACTACCCGTGAAGACTGTCGCGATCCCCTACACTTGTGGGTTATCATTGGGGAGAACACAATTTTATCTTGAAATTTTAGTGAGGGATCACCTTATAATGCTATTGTCGTCCTAAGCAAAATAAGATGCATCAAAGGATTAACATCACATGCAAATCATAAGTGACACGATATGGCCATGAACTTGTGCTTTTGACCTCCATCTCCAAATCACCGACATGATCTCCATCATCACTGGCATGATACCATGATCTCCATCATCGTTTTGCCATCGGGGTTGTCACGCCAACCATGCTTCTACAACTATTGCTACCGTTTAGCGAGAAAGCAAAGCATTACATAGCGCTTAATGATCGACACGCTGGTCATACAATAATTAAAGACAACCCTATGCCTCCTACCGGTTGCCATATGCATCGACATGCAAGTCAATATAAATTATTACAAAACATCATCATCTCATACATCAAATATATTTCATCATGTATTTGGCCATATCATATCACAACATACCCTGCAAAAACAAGTTAGACGTACTCTACTTTGATGTTGCAAGTTTTACATGGCTGCTATGGGCAACTAGTAAGAACCGTTCTTACCTACGCAAAGACACAACGGTGATAATCAAGTTGACTTTTAACCTTCTACAAGGACCTCCTCTATCGAATTCGATTCAACTAAAGTGGGAGATACAAACACCCGTCAGCCATCTTTATGCAACAAGTTGCATGTCAGTCGATGGAACCGGTCTCTCGTACGTGGGCGAGTAAGGTTGGTCCGGGCCGCTTCATCCCACAATACCGCCGAATCAAAATAAGAGTAAGGAGGTAAGAAATCTGAACATCAATGCCCACAAACTATTTTCTGTTCTACTCGTGCATATCATCTACGCATAGACCTAGCTCTAATACCATTGTTGGGGAATGTTGCATGGGAAACAAAAAAAATCCTACGAACACCCAAGATCTATCCATGGAGATGCATAGCTACGAGAGGGGAGTGTATCTACATACCCTTGTAGATCGCTAAGCGGAAGAGTATATAATACGGTTGATGTAGTCGTACTCTTCACGATCCAATCGCGATCCGATCCGATCTAGGGCTGTACGGACGACACCTCCGTGTTCCGCACACGTAAGGCTCGATGACGTCTCCCTCTTCTTGATCCAACAAGCGTGGGAGGAGAATTATATGGGATCTCAACTAGCACAACGGCATGATGGATATGGTGGTGGAGCAATCCTGGCAAGGCTTCGCCAAGCGCTACCGTAGATGCGATTTGAGGAGAAAACGATCTAGGGAGAGAGGTAGGGCTGCCACCAGGGCATGGGATTATTGTGTACAGCCCTCCCCCTCTCCTCTGCTATATATAGGAGGCAAGGGGAAGGGTTTGGTTGCAGCCCTAGGCCCCTCCTCCAAGGAGGAACGATGGTTAGGGAGAAAACTTGCCTCCCAAGGCAAGTGGACTCCTTCCTCTTTTGCATGGGCCTTGTGGGGCTGGTGCCCCTGGCCCAATAAGGCTAGGGCACCCCTATAGCCCATTCACTCCCTAGGGGCTGTAGTGATCCTTCCGGACTCATCCGGAACCTTCCGGAACCTTCTAGAAGCTTCCTCATACAATACCGGAAAAACCTGAAATTTTTTCGTTAGCCAAAATATGACTTCCCATATATAAATCTTTACCTTCGGACCATTCCATAGCTTCTCATGACGTATGGGATCTCATCTGGGACTCTAAACAACATTCATCCTCCAACGTACATATCCCAATACCACTCTAGCGTCACCGAACGTTAAGCGTGCGGACAATACGGGTTCGAGAATCATCTAGACATGACCGAGACACCTCTCCGGTCAATAACCAATAGCGGGACCTAGATGCCCATATTGGTTCCTACATATTCCATGAAGATATTCATCGGTCGAACCATGATGTCAAGGATTCAATCACTCACGTATGCAGTTCCCTTTGTCCATCGGTATGTTACTTGCAAGATCTTGTTCAATCCATACCTAGTTCAATGTCGTTACCGGCAAGCCTCTTTACACATTTCGTAATACAAGATCCTGTGACTAACTCTTTAGTCACATTTCTTGTAAGCTCATTATGATGTTGTATTACTGAGTGGGCCTTGAGAAACCTCTCCGTCATACGGAGTAACAAATCCTAGTCTTGATCCATGCCATATCAACAGACACCCTTAGAGATACCTATAGAGCACCTTTATAGTCACCCAGTTATGCTGCGACGTTTGATACACACAAGATACTCCTCCGGTGTTAGTGAGTTGCATGATCTCATGGTCATAGGAACATATACTTGACATGCAGATAACAATAGCAATAAACTGACATGATCATATGCTACGTGTATAGTTTGGGTCTTGTCCATCGCATCATTCTCCTAATGATGTGGTCCCGTTATCAGATGACAACTCATGTCTATGATCAGGAAACCTTGACCATCTCTGATAAACTAGCTAGTCTAGTAGAGGCTCACTAGGGACATGGTGTTGTCTATGTATCCACACATGTATCTGAGTTTCCGATCAATACAATTCTAGCATGGATAATAAATGATTATCATGAACAAGGAAATATGATAATAACTAATTTATTATTGCCTCTCCAACAGGAGGCTCTGGGTTCTGCTCAGGCATGACAAGAGCGGACAACTTCACATCCAGCAGGCCCGTGAGGGCTGGCTACCCCTGAGGTTGCATCACTGCGCCCTCAGGAACAGATTCCACCAAAGGGTGGCGGGAAGTCGCCCCCTCCACCGATGTTGGGTTCGCCACGGCCGCGGCGGGGAGCACCACCTCGTGAGCCTCCGCGCCCCCAACGACCGATCTCCCATGCGATGGACTGGCGTGTCGTGCTTCCACGCCCACCGCGACCGTGGCCCAAGGCCGACGGCGCTCCCAAAACAGAGGGCTCCTTCACCTCAACGCTCGCCTTCTTCCTCTTTGGCACGTCGTCGACCCTGGCCATTGACGGGAGAAGGGCCATGAGTACATGCACAATTCATAATCAACCAGAGGTGAGGAAGGTTACTTACTCCTCCTGCGCGACACACTTCCTCTTATTCTCCACTTCGGCGCTGGTCAGAACGCCCCGGCTTCCCTTCGTCATGGCCTTGGCCATGCCCAGGAGGTGAGCTGGGTACTCCTTGACCAGCCCTGGTGTGGCACTGTCGCCCAAAGGGGTGAGGAGGTCGCCCTGGAGGGCCATGGCCGAAGGGGCCACATCTGCCCCAGCGGCCGCCGCCCCGACCTTCGGCCGCGGCTCGGGCAGGGACGAGACAGGCGTCCCGGTCACCTTTGTTGGGGAACGTCGCATGGGAAACAAAATTTTCCTACGCACACGCAAACCTATCCATGATGCTGAGCATCTACGAGAGGGAGAGTGGATCTACGTACCCTTGTAGATCGCTAAGCGGGAAGCGTTAAGAAACGCGGTTGGTGTAGTCGAACTTCTTCACGATCCAAATCGCCGAGCGTCCCGCGATCCAATCACGAACCGTCCCGCGAACACATCATGATCCATCCCGCGAACTCATCACGATCCGTCTCACGATCTTGATCACGATCTGTCCCGCAAACTCATCACGATCCGTTCCGTGATCACATCACGAACCGTCTCGCGATCTCGATCACGGTCCTTCCGATCTAGCGCCGAACGGACGGCACCTCCGCGTTCAGCACACGTGCAGCTTGATGACGATCTCCACCGTCTCGATCCAGCAAGAGGAGGTGCAGAGGAGAGAGAGTTCACCGGCAGCGTGACGGCGCTCCGATGATGGTGGTGGAGCAATTCCGGCAGGGCTTCGCCTAAGCGCTGCTGAAAACCGATCTAGAGGAGAAACTATGCACCGGTGTAACGGGTAGCACGTGGCCGGAAATTCTGTCCAAAAACCACCCAATACACTAGTATATATAGGAGGAGAGGAGAGGAGAGGCAGCCAAGTCCTTTGGGTCGGCCGAAATAGGAGGTGGGAAGCAATCCTACTTCACCTCCAATCCTAGTTGGAGTAGGATTGCCTCCTATTGGCTGATTTTCCACTTTTTGCTTTAGGACTTTCTCTCCTGCGCCATGGGCCTTTGTGGCTGTTTTCCCAGCCCACTAAGGGCGGGTTATTATTCTCCCACAGCCCATGGACCTCTTGGGGTCGAAATACCCCTCCCGGAGGCCTCCCGGTACACTACCGGCACTCCCGGTACACTACCGGCACTCCCGGTACACTACCGATGAGCCCGAAACTTTTCCGGAAACCAAACTGGGACTTCCTATATATAAATCTTTACCTCCGAACCATTCCGGAGCTCCTCGTGACGTCCGGGATCTCATCCAGGACTCCGAACAAACTTCGGTCAGCACCATACATAACTCTACACTACCGAAACGTCACCGAACCTTAAGTGTGCAGACCCTGCGGGTTCGAGAACTATGTAGACATGACCGAGACACCTCTACGGTCAATAACCAATGGAGGGACCTGGACGTCCACATTGGTTCCTACATATTCTACGAAGATCGTTATCGGTCGAACCTCTATGTCAAGGATTCAGTTAATCCCGTATAACGTTCCCTTTGTTCTTCGGTATGTTACTTGCCCGAGATTCGATCATCGGTATGTCCATACCTAGTTCAACCTCATTACCGACAAGTCTCTTTACTCGTTCCGTAATACAAGATCCCGCAACTAACAATTAGTCACATTGCTTGCAAGGCTTATTGTGATGTTGCATTACCGAGTGGGCCCCGAGATACCTCTTCGTCACACGGAGTAACAAATCCCAGTCTCGATCCATGCCAACTCAACAGACACCATCGGAGATACCTGTAGAGCACCTTTATAGTCACCCAGTTACGTTGCGACGTTTGATACACACAAGGCACTCCTCCGATATCTGTGAGTTGCATGATCTCATGGTCATAGGAACACATACTTGACATGCGGAAAACAGTAGCAATAAACAGACACGATCATATGCTACGTTTGCAGTTTGGGTCTTGTCCATCACATCATTCTCCTAATGATGTGACCCCGTTATCGAATGACATCTCATGTCCATGGCTAGGAAACCTTAACCATCTTTTGGTCAACGAGCTAGTCTATTAGAGGCATACTAGGGACATGGTTTTGTCTATGTATCCACACAGGCATCTAAGTCTCCGATCAATACAATTATAGCATGGATAATAACGATTATCATGAACAAGGAAATATGATAATAACTAATTTATTATTGCCTCTAGGGCATATTTCCAACAGTCTCCCACTTGCACTAGAGTCAATAATCTAGTTCACATCACCATGTGATTCGCATTGTTATGAATCTAACACCCAATGAGTTTTGGGGCTCGATCATGCTTTGCATGTGAGAGAGGTCTTATAGTCAACGGGTCTGCGATATTCAGATCCGTGTGCACTTTGCAAATACCTATGTCAAACTGTAAACACTGCTACCACACTCCGCTCGGTACTATTCCAAATGGCTGCTCCACTATACGTATCCAGATTGCTACTACGAGTCATCCGGATTAGTGTTAAAGCTTGTATCGACGTAACTCCTTACGACGAACTCTTTATCACCTCCATAATCGAGAAACATCTCCTCAGTCTCTTAGTTACTGAGGATAATCTTGACCGCTGTCCAGTGATCCACTCCTGGTTCACTCTTGTACCCCCTGACGGACTCATGGCAAGGCACACACAGGTGCGGTACACAGCATGGCATAATATAGAGCCTATGGCTAAGGCATAGGGGACGATGTTCGTCCTTTCTCTTTCTTCTGCCGTTGTCGAGCTTTGAGTCTCACTCAACTTTCACACCTTACAAATCAGGCGAGAACTCTTTCTCTGACTGATCCATTTTGAACTCTTTCAAAATCTTGTCAAGGTATGCACTCATTGAAAGTCTCATCGAGCATCTTGATCTATCTCCATAGATTTTGATGCTCAACAATTAGGTAGCTTCATCCAGGTCTTCCTTTGAAAATCACTTTCCAAATGACCGTTTTATGCTTTCCAGAAACTCTACATTATTTCTAATCAACAATATGTCATCCACATATACTTATCAGAAATTCTATAGTGCTCCCACTCACTTTATTGCAAATACAAGTTTCTCGTAAACTTTGTATAAACATCAAAACTTTGATCACCTCATCAAAGCGTATATTCCAACTCTAAGATGCTTGCTTCAGTCCATGGAAGGATCACCGAAGCTTGCACACCTTTTAGCATCCTTAGACCTGACAAAACCTTCTGGTTGTATCACATACAACCTTTCCTCAAGTAAACCGTTAAGGAAACGATGTTTTGACATCCATCTGCCAGATTTCATAATTGAAAACACAGCAACTGCTAACATAATTCCACCAGACTTTAGCACCACTACGAGTGAGAAAGTCTCATCGTAGTCAACTCCTTGAACTTGTCACAAACATCTTTGCAACAAGTCGAGCTTTACAAATAGTGACATTCACCATCAGTGTCTGTCTTCATTTTAAAGATCCATTTGTACTCAACGACCTGCCGTCCAACGAGCAAGTCTACCAAAGTCTACACTTGGTTTTCATACATGGATCCTATCTCGGATTTCATGGCCTCTAACCATTTGTCGGAATCCGGGCCCATCATCGCTTCTCCATAGCTAATAGGTTCATCGTTGTCCAACAACATGATCTCCAAGACAGAGTTGCCGTACCACTTAGGAGAAGTACACATCCTTGTCGACCTACGAAGTTCGATAGTAACTTGATCCTGAAGCTTCATGATCATCATCATTAACTTCCTCTTCAACTAACGTAGGCTTCACAGAAACATCTTTCTGCGCTGCGCTACTCTCTGGTTGAACAAAGGTTTAACAACCTCATGAAGTTCTATCTTCCTCCCACTCAATTCTTTCGAGAGAAACATTTCCTCGAGAAAGGATCCGTTTAAGCAACAAACACTTTGCACTAGGATTTGAGATTGAAGGTTCACCCAACTGATCTTAGGGTATTCTATGAAGATGCAATTTGTCCGCCTTGGGTTCGACCTCATTAGGTGAAAACATTTTCCACACAAGTGTCACATCCCCAAATATTAAGAAATGACAGCTTAGGTTTCTATCAAACCATAATTCACATGTGTCATCTCAACGGATTTAGATGGTGCCCTATTTAAAGTGAATGTAGTTGTCTCTAATGCATAACCCCAAAATTATAGTAGTAAAACGACAAGAGACATCATAGCACGCACCATGTCCAATAGAGCATAACTATGATGTTCGGACACACCATCACACTATGGTGTTCCAGGTGGCGTTTAGTTGTGAAACAACTTTCACATTGTCTTAAGTTGTATGCCAAACTCGTGACTCAGATATTCACCTCCACGATCATATCGCATTCATTTTTATCTTCTTGTCACGATGATCTTTAAACTTCACTCTGAATTTGCTTGAACCTTTCAAACGATTCAGACTTGTGTTTCATTAAGTAAATATACACTATATCTACTCAAATCATCAGTGAAGGTAAGAAAATAACGATATCCACTGCACGCTACAAGACTCACTAGATTGCATACATCAACATGTATCATTTCCAATGAATCACTTGCCCGCTCCATCCAACGGGGTCCTTTAGTCATCTTGCCCAAGAGGCATGGTTCGCATGTCTCAACCGATTCAAAATCGAATGAGTCCAAATATCCATCAGCATGGAGTTTCTACATGCGCTTTATACCAATATGACATTTAGCGGCAGTGCCACAAGTATGTGGTACTATCATTATTAACTTTGTATCTTTTGACATCAATGTTATGAACATGTGTAATACTACGATCAAGATTTCAACAAACCATTCTCACTGGGTGCATGACCATTGAAGGTATTATTCATGTAAACAGAATAACCATTATTCTCTAACTTAAATGAATAATCGTATTGCAATAAACATGATCTAATCATGTTCATGCTCAATGCAAAACACCAAATAACATTTATTTAGGTTCGTCACTAATCCTGAAGGTAGAGAGAGCGTGCGATGTTGATCACATCAACCTTGGAAACACTTCCAACACATATCGTCACCTCACCCTTAGCTAGTTCTCCGTTTATTCCATAGCTTTTATTTCGAGTTACTAACATTTAGCAACCGAACCTTTATCCAATACACAGGTGCTACTAAGAGTACTAGCAAGGTACACATTAGTAACTCGTATATCAAATATACTTCTATCAATGTTGCCAGCCTTCTTATCTACCAAGTATCTAGGGTTGTTCCGCTTCAGCGACCGCTCACCTCATAACACAAGCACTTAGTCTCGGGTTTGAGTTCAACTTTGGGTTGCTTCACTGGAGCAGCAACTGACTTGCTATCCATGAAGTTTCCCTCCTTGCTCTTGCCCTTCTCAAAACTAGTGGTTTGATTAACCATCAACACTTGACGCTCCTTCTTGATTTCTACCTTCGCGGTGTCAAACATCGCGAACAGCTCAGGGATCAACATTTCTTTCCCTGGCATTTTATAGTTCATCACCAAGTTCTAGTAGCTCAGTGACAGTGACTTGGAGAACTACGTCAATCACTATCTTATCTGGAAGATCAACTCCCACTCGATTCAAGCGATTGTAGTACCCAGACAGTCTGAGCACATGCTCAACGATTGAGCTATTCTCTTTCATCTTGCAGGCAAAGAATCTCGTTGGAGATCCTATATCTCGCAACTCGGGCATGAGCCTGAGATCATAATCTCAGCTCTTAGAACATCTCATATGTTCCGTGACGTTCAAAACGTTTCGGAGCCTCAATTCTAAGCCGTAATGCATGACGCACTAAACTATCAAGTAGTCATCGAAACGTGCCTATCAGATGTTCACAACATCTACAGACGACGCTAGATGGGGTGGCGCACCGAGCGGTGCATTAAGGACATAAGCCTTCTGTGCAACAATGAGGACAATCCTCAGATCACGGACCCAGTCCGCAATTTTGCTACCAACATCTTTCAATTCTATTTCTCTAGGAACATATAAAAATACAAGGGAGCTACAGCGCGAGCTAGTAATCTACAACATAATTTGCAAAGACACTTTGACTATGTTCATGATAATGAGTTCAATTAATCATATTACTTAAGAACTCCCACTCAAATTGACATCCCTCGGGTCATTCGAGTGATACATGATCCAAATTCACCAACTCAAGTCCGATCATCACGTGAGTTAAGGTGGCTTCAATGGTGAACATCATTATGTTGATCATATCCACTATATGACTCATGCTCGACCTTTCGGTCTCTTGTGTTCCAAGGCCATGTCTGTACATGCTAGGCTCGTCAAGTTTAACCCGAGTGTTCTGCGCGTGCAAATCTAGCTTGCACCCGTTGTATGTGAACGCAGAGTCTAACACACCCGATCATCACGTGGTGTCTCAACACGACGAACTTTCGCAACGGTGCACACTTGGGGAGAACACAATTCATCTTGAAATTCAAGTGAGGGATCACCTTATAATGCTACCGCCGTACTAAGCAAAACAAGGTGCATAAAAGGATTAACATCTCATGCAATTCAGAAGTGACATGATATGGCCATGAACTTGTGTTTAAGATCTCCATCTTCGAAACACCGGCATGATCTCCATCGTCACCGGCACAACACCATGATCTCCATCAATGTGTTGCCATTGGGGTTGTGGCGCCAGCCCTGCTTCTACTTCTATTGCTACCGCTTAGCGATAAAGTAAAGCATTACATAGCGCTTAATGATTGACACGCAGGTCATACAATAATTAAAGACAACCCTATGGCTCCTGCCGGTTGTCATACTCAACGACATGCAAGTCGTGAAATTCTATACATCACATGATCATCTCATACATCACATATATCTCATCATGCAATTGGCCATATCACATCACAACATACCCTGCAAAAACAAGTTAGACGTCCTCTAATTGTTGTTGCATGTTTTACGTGGCTGCTACGGGTATCTAGCAAGAACGATTCTCACCTACGCATAAACCACAACGGTGATACATAGATTGCTTTTCAACCTTCTCAAGGACCGCCTTTGTCGGATCCGATCCAACTAAAGTGAGAGAAACTGTCACTCGCAAGCCATCTAAGCAACAAGTTGCGTCGAGGGAACCGGTCTCTCGTAAGCGTACGAGTAATGTTGGTCCGGGCCGCTTCATCTCACAATCCCGCTGAACCAAAATCCGACCAAGGGAGGAAGCAATCTAAGCATCAATGCCCACAAACCTTTTGTGTTCTACTCGAGATCTCATCGAACCATCAACCTAGCTCATGATGCCACTGTTGGAGAACGTCGCATGGGAAACAAAATTTTCCTATGCACACGCAAACCTATCCATGGTGATGAGCATCTACGAGAGGGAGAGTGGATCTACGTACCCTTGTAGATCGCTAAGCGGGAAGCGTTAAGAAACGCGGTTGGTGTAGTCGAACTTCTTCGCGATCCAAATCGCCGAGCGTCCCGCGATCCAATCACGAACCGTCCTGCGAACACATCATGATCCATCCCGCGAACTCATCACGATCTGTCTCACGATCTTGATCACGATCTGTCCCGCAAACTCATCACGATCCGTCCCGTGATCACATCACGAACCGTCTCGCGATCTCGATCACGGTCCTTCCGATTTAGCGCCGAACGGACGGCACCTCCGCGTTTAGCACACGTGCAGCTTGATGACGATCTCCACCGTCTCGATTCAGCAAGAGGAGGTAGAGAGGAGAGAGAGTTCACCGGCAGCGTGATGGCGCTCCGGTGATGGTGGTGGAGCAATTCCGGCAGGGCTTCGCCTAAGCGCTGCAGAAAACCGATCTAGAGGAGAAACTATGCACCGGTGTAACGGGTAGCACGTGGTCGGAAATTCTGTCCAAAAACCACCCAATCCACTAGTATATATAGGAGGAGAGGATAGGAGAGGCAGCCAAGGCCTTTGGGTCGGCCGAAATAGGAGGTGGGAAGCAATCCTACTTCACCTCCAATCCTAGTTGGAGTAGGATTGCCTCCTATTGGCTGATTTTCCACTTTTTGCTTTAGGACTTTCTCTCCTGCGCCATGGGCCTTTGTGGCTGTTTTCCCAGACCACTAAGGGCTGGTTATTATTCTCTCACAGCCCATGGACCTCTTGGGGTCGAAATACCCCTCCCGGAGGCCTCCCGGTACACTACCGGCACTCCCGGTACACTACCGGCACTCCCGGTACACTACGGATGAGCCCGAAACTTTTCCGGAAACCAAACTGGGACTTCCTATATATGAATCTTTACCTCCGGACCATTACGGAGCTCCTTGTGACGTCCAGGATCTCATCCGGGACTCCGAACAAACTTCGGTCACCATCATACATAACTCTACACTACCGAAACGTCACCGAACCTTAAGTGTGCAGACCCTGCGGGTTCGAGAACTATGTAGACATGACCGGGACCTGGACGTTCACATTGGTTCCTACATATTCTACGAAGATCTTTATCGGTCGAACCTCTATGTCAAGGATTCAGTTAATCCCGTATAATGTTCCCTTTGTTCTTCGGTATGTTACTTTCCCGAGATTCGATCGTCGGTATCTCCATACCTAGTTTAACCTCGTTACCGGCAAGTCTCTTTACTCGTTCCGTAATACAAGATCCCGCAACTAACAATTAGTCACATTACTTGCAAGGCTTATTGTGATGTTGCATTACCGAGTGGGCCCCGAGATACCTCTCCGTCACACGGAGTAACAAATCCCAGTCTCGATCCATGCCAACTCAACAGACACCATCGGAGATACCTGTAGAGCACCTTTATAGTCACCCAGTTATGTTGCGACATTTGATACACACAAGTCACTCCTCCGATATCTGTGAGTTGCATGATCTCATGGTCATAGGAACACATACTTGACATGCGGAAAACAGTAGCAATAAACTGACACGATCATATGCTACGTTTGCAGTTTGGGTCTTGTCCATCACATCATTATCCTAATGATGTGACCCCGTTATCAAATGACATCTCATTTCCATGGCTAGGAAACCTTAACCATCTTTTGATCAACGAGCTAGTCTATTAGAGGCATACTAGGGACATGGTTTTGTCTATGTATCCACACATGCATCTAAGTCTCCGATCAATACAATTATAGCATGGATAATAAACGATTATCATGAACAAGGAAATATGATAATAACTAATTTATTATTGCCTCTAGGGCATATTTCCAACAACCTTGCTGGAGCGTGGGGAGTCCTTTGAAGGAGACGCGACCGCGCATTTCTTTGGGGTCGTCTGGCCAGATGCTTGAGTGGTCTAGGGGTCAGGCCCTAGCCTCCTGAGGACCCTGGGGAAGCGCTGGGATTCAGCGGCTGGGGGCTCGTCGGTATCATCGTCGTCCTTAAGGTCGCGGAGGAGCTTGCTATGCGACGGAGGGGATACCTCCTCCAAGTCATCTATGATATCCTCCGAGTCCTCCTCGCCGTTGGTGTCATAGGTGTACACCAACACAGGGGGATTGGGGTGCTCAGGCGGGGTGAGCCCCAGCTCGTCGAAGGCGAGCATGGCGGCGGCCAGCTCCCTACCATCATCACTCCGGTACAGCGGGGCGCAGGCTTCAGGAAGATCCCCGGGATCATTGAAGAGCAGGGTATTCAGGGCCTTGTCCCGCTCCTTGCCTGTCAGGCTGACGGATCAGAGCCGGATGCCGTCCCCATGCCCTCGTACTCCCACATGGGCTTCGAGTGCGGCTGGAGAGGCGCCAGATGCTATGTCAGGAACTCCTTCACCATCATCACACTGTTCAGCTTCTTGGCTTGCATGTCCGAGAAGATCCTCTCCAAGACGAATTTTGCCCGAGGATCGGTGATCTTCACGGAGGCCCGTGCGATGGTCTTCTCGGGAAGCTTCAATGGGAGCTCCAGGCACGGGTCCTCTCCCCGGACATCCATGATGACACATCGGTGCCTGTAGCCTTCCACCTTATTCCCGGCCTTCAGAAGCACATTCCCACTCTGGACCGCGACAAAGGAGACGCACGCCGACCGCTGTGTGTTGTCATGAAGCTACAGGCTGAAGTAATGGCAGAAGAGGGCCACTAAGGGCCTCGCGCCAACGAAGGCCTCACAGTAGAAGGCGAAGACCGATAGGAGCAGGATGGAATTGGGCTGAAGATGGAGAGCCTAGATCCCGTAGTGCTCAAGGATGGTGGAGAAGAACCCCGAAAAGGCCGGACGAGCCCACAAAAGATGCTATGGAGGAAGAACGGGTAGACTGTCTTCGCCAAGGTGCCCTGCTCCACAGTGCTCCGCAGAGATGCACCAGATCAAGGTATTTCCCCACTCGCTGGAGTCGTCCAACGTCAACGAGAGCGCAGGGGCAAGATCCCCATCCTTGGCGATGGTGGATGTCGTGAGTGCCGACAAGGGAGAAGAGGAGGCCGAGGCCTGAGCCTCGGGCTTTGACTTCCCGACGGGGACCATCTTAGGAATCCCTGAGGATAGGAGAGCAGGAGGAAGGACGGTGTTGCGCCAAGATCTGGAGGAGGTTCTCGTGAAGGAAAGGGGATCTGAGCAAGGGAGAAAAAGTTCAAGGAAGAAGAGAAATTATGGCTTCGCGATGGGCGTCAGGCTTTTGTCAGCCTCGGCGGTTGCCGAGGTGACGTGGGAGCAGAGGTGTCCATTCCCCATCCCGCGCCATGCGTTGAGCTTGGCACACACGCGATTAGGGCCCGTGGCGCTTCACCCTTCGCTCCTCGCCTTCACCTCGAGGCCAGGGCTGGCATGCCTTGGGCCTGGGGGCTAGTGTCGGTGTTCTGGGACCGGGGGTACCCAGACCTGCCTCCTTGCGGCCCAGCACATGGCCCACTTCAGGGGCCCGATACAGCCCGGTAGCAAGTCCCCCCAAGACAAGACCCTCACGAGAGCCCCAACCTCGCGAGGAGAACGGCGCCAAGACCTCTAGAGGAGCGGCATCCGCCAGGCTGCCTCCCGAGGAGTGGAGATTTCTATGCAGGTACCCGGACTCATGAGGCCGGGATGACGTGGGCTCTGACGACTGAGGCCAGGCGGGCGCCAGCGGGTGCAGAGAAGGACTTTTTCCTCTTTCGTGCTAAGGAGGCAAGGACAAACGCGGGTTCCCAAGGAATCAGCCAAAGGTTTCCCTTTCGGTGCAACAAGACCAAGACCACGAGCTCGGCAGGACGGATGTCATCGTCAAACCCACCACTGCGTCACGTCTGAAAGCTTTGCAGGCGAAGACCACCTTTAGTTAGGATAGGATGTACCTCCTATCCCCTTTCAAATTTGGCCGTTGTGGGATCCCTTCCTGCCTGTGCGATAAGGGAAGAGGACCGAGGCCGCTATAAATAGGGACCAACCTCCACGGTAGAGGAGGATCGGATCACATCAAATTCACCCTCACCCTCGATCCCTCGCGAGGTGGCTCAGCCACTATACTAGTTCATCCCCAACCTCCGTGTGAGGCCAATCCACCCAAAGCAAGAGTAGGGTATTACACCGCAACATGACCCAAACCCGGGTAAATATTTGTGTTCATCCTCTTCTCCACTCGCGCGCACTCGACGAAGCTTGGTCGTTGGGCGATGGGCTTAAGACTTTGAGCCGGTTGAGATCTTCACACACGCCCGAGAGTTCGAACCTCGTTGGTTCTGCGGAGCCCCGATTCCGACACTACATGATCTTTTTTCAAGTGAGACTATGTAACATCTTTTACAATTTCTTATTAGGCCGACCCATGAGGTGGAGGTGGTGAGCGCCGGTTCTCGAAAAACACTGAAGGCGTCGACTAAGAGTACTGAGGATCTCTTTCTTTTTGTCTTGGGTCGCGATAATGCCCATGCGTGTGGTAAGAGCAACAATAGCTCACACGCTCAATGATTACAAGTTACGTCACGTCACCGCATGCATGCACAAGTGACGAAACTGATGATGTCACCAAGAAACTTTTGTCTTTTTAGTTTTAAAAATGTTTTATCTCTTAACTAAAAGTTTTGATTGAAAAACCGTTTTCACCATTAAATCCGTCGCGGCGAGATCTTCAAAACTAGATCTCATATTGATATGTTTTGACGACCTTTTTGGGGGGTTAAAAGTTGCCATGTCTATTGCACATAAATTTCCATTATGATTACACTAAATTGCCATTATATATTACATTTAAAATAAATTTTGACATGTTATAAAAAAGGAAATTAACAAACTAAACTTGTCATGATGAATCACTATAATTTTCCATGATCCTTGAAATAATTTTAACATGGTTCATAAGTAAAAAAGATATATGTCATCAGTTATTTAAAAAATGCATGGACACTGTCTCAAATTTGCCATGAACCATAAACTAAAATTGACATGATGAATTACTTAAATTTGCCATGATACATGCACTAAAATTTGCCATGGTTCATACAAAAAATATTTGTCATGTTCAAAAGTCAAAATACTGAAATTGCCATGATCTATAAACTCAATTTGCCATGATGAATTACCAAAAGTTGACATGATCAATGGATTAAATTTGTCGTGGCTAATTACTAAAATTTGCCATGATGAATTAATAAAATTTGTCGTGAAAAGTAGTTGAAATACAATGGTAGCTTTAAATATAGAAGAAAAAAATAGATGAAACATGTCATGGAAACTTTATTGTAAACTCCATGGCAACTTCAGTGTAAACATGTAGCAACTTGTAGCCCTAAAAAATTCGTTGAAACATACAATACGGGCTCTAGTTTTAAAGATCTTGTCGAAACGGATTTAATGGTAAAAACAAATTTTTAATTGGATTTTTTATTTAGGAGATAAAACATTTTTAACTCTAAAAAGCAAAAAGATTTCGCTGATGTTATATGTTTGATGTGTCAAGATGAATAGTTATAAAGACTCGTGCGGACCATATTGTCTCGTGTCACATGTATGAGTGTTATCATTTAAGTTTTTCTTACTAGTTCCTTGTACAGACCCACCATATATGCAGAAACCGGACAACCTTTAGATCCACGGAAGCCTTTGTAGTATATTTCTGGGAGCTGTTATGTGGCCTCTTCAGCGCCACTTGGGAAACCGGGGCCTGCAGCACCTCGCGGGCTGGCGCATGTAAAACGCGGTTGATCATTAAAAGAATAAGAAAAACTGGAAAAAGAAAAAAATTGAAGAAATTCGTGGATTCAAAACTATTCACATAGATTGAAAAAAGTTAACAATTTTTTTAAAAAAATCAAGAACTTATAAAGAAATTCACCGAATTTTTGGAAAAGTTTACTGAAATTTTAAAAATACGTTTGCCGATATTGAAAAAAATTCGATGCTTTTGTTAAAAAAAAGTTTATTAGATTAAAAAATTTGAAAAAAAGTTCATTCATTTTGAAAAAGTTCATTCCATTTTAAAAAAATCATGTATTTTTAAAAAACGTTCATCAAATTCAAAAAACAATCATCGATTTGAAAAACAAACATCAAATTTGGAAAAGTTCGTTAAATTCGAAAAAAGTTCATAGAAATTCAACAAACGTTCATGTATATTTAGAAAAAGTCAACGAATTCAAAAAAGTTTATCAATTAGAAAGTAAAAATCACGTACTTGCGACACTTCATGAAACAAGGAAAAAACAGAAAGCAAAAAAAGTGAAACAAAAAAAGGAAAAGGAAAGAATAAAAGGAATATAGGTTAAAATATTAGCATGATTGTGCCAAAGTTTGACGGGGAGGTTGCTGGTTCGAATCCTACACCCATTCTCTTTTTTGGTTTAATCGAAACGGAGAAAAGGTAGATGGACCGAGCCCAAGTAGCCACGCCCTGCAGGCGCCCGTTTGCAAACGGGCGCATATGCGCCAAATAGGAATTGCTATATTTCTTCCCGCGTGCCACGAAGCCGAGCCAATGAATTTGTCATTGTTTGGCCTAGTCCATTGTGGTTCCATACTAACTTTAATGTACTGCAGAGTCTACTTCTATGCCCCCTTCAATGGCCGTTCGGTGATCGGATTGCGTTTTCCTATTTGACACGCTCTATGTTTTTTTTTGAGAATCTGCACCCTTTATTTAAAGATCAAAGTTCATGGGAATAGAGATGATATCGGGCAGAGAGACAAGCCACACATGGCGCCCGGTTGAAAGAGAGGTACTCGCCTTGGCAAGAGCATGTGCCTCACCATTGTACTGACGCGTGTCATGAATGAACTGGACATCTCTAAATAAGCTTTGCTTGGCCTTGATCTCCCATAGGATAGTGATATATCGACATGGAGCGCCAGATTCAATGTTAACCACCACTTCAGAGCCGTCCGAAGCAACACATAGAGAATCAATATGCAGGTCCAAAGCTAAAGCCAATGCTTCATTGCATGCACTTGCCTCCAGGGTAGCCGGATCAACAAGGCCTTGAAAAACAACAGCCGAGGCGCCAAGAAAGAGGCCACTTTTGTCTCGACAAATGACCGCCGCTGCTCCCCTGGTTCCATCTTGGGATAGCCCTCCATCGACATTCAGTTTTACCTCATGTGCAGTAGGAGGCAGCCAGCGGGCCATAAATGGTGGTGCATGCACGTCGCTCCGTTCGCCTGAAGGCTTCCAAAACTTTCATGCATGTCCTTCAAGATTACATGCATGCCCTTTGTTGGATTAGATCCGTGGATATGAACCATCCTCCAAAAACTTTGTGATAAAACAATGCATACTCATAGGACTTTGGAAATCATCGTCATGTGAAATTGGCATGAAGCATACTAGAAAGATTCTATTTGGGCCGGTCCATTTCAGGCAGCAACGGAGCCAACGTACCAGCGTCGAGTTCAAATGAACCCAACGGATTTTGCTCCGTACGTGTATGTATATGCATGTCCATTTGATGTGAACCCATTAAAAAATTGTAACTGATCCTATGAACAAACGAAATCACTAGTTAGCGAATACACCTTCTAACGATTATTCTCATTCTCAGGTTACGACAAGCGGCACACTAAATGCGTGTCACCTGAGAGTTTTCTCTTTTTTCGTAGATCCGTATTTTCAAAACGTTTTATCTCCTAAACCATGTGTCTAAATCTCGAACCGTTTTCATCATTGGCTTTCTCACGTTGAGATCTACAAAACTAGATCCTATGTTGATAGGTTTTGACGAATTATTTTTTCCGGAAAAAAAAACGGACGGAAAAACCATGCATCACGCGATAAAAAAAAACAAAAAACACATTTTTTTTCGTGCTTCTCGCGGAAGCAAAATCGTACCTCTCGCGATAAAAAAACGAGCAGAAAACCCGTTTTTTCCCTTTCGGGAGCCGTGCCTCTCGCGATAGCAAAACCATGCCTCTCGCGGAAGCAAAACCGTACCTCTTGCGATAAAAAAGAGCAAAAAACGCGTTTTTTCGTTTCGGGAGCCGTGCCTCTCGCGATAGCAAAACCGTGTCTCTCGCGAAAGCAAAACCATGCCTCTCGCGGAAGCAAAACGAGCAGAAAACATGTTTTTTTCCTTTCGGGAGCCGTGCCTCTGCGATAGCAAAACCGTGTCTCTCGCGGAAGCAAAACCGTACCTTTCGCGGAAGCAAAACCGTGCCTCTCGCGAGAAAAAAAAAGGCACGGCTATGCCTCTCGCGAAGGCAAAACCATGCCTTTCGCGGAAGCGAAACCATGCCTCTCGCAAAAAAAAACATGTTTTTCACGTAAAAAAAGAAAACGCATTTTTGTTTTGAATTTTTTTTTCATCGAAAAGCTACGAAAGATTGATGGAAACCGTAACACCAAAAAAACCCGAAAAAACCCCACTCCAAAAAGACGAAAACACGTGAAAAAAAACGAAATCCGAAGAGAACGTTCAGAGCGCGACACGTGGCGGCGACCGAGAACGCGTCAAGTGACGACGCGTGAGAACGATCGCTGAAACGTTTGTGAGGAAATGCTTGCTAACTAGTTGCTTCCAAGTTTGTCACATGAACAGAGCAAAGGGCCCAGCCCACGAGGAGTCATTGAGTCCTAGCCATAATTAATCACCTGATTAGCCTTAGCCATGTACCCAGCCCACGAGGAGTCATTGAGCCGCACCAGGGCTGAGCCGCAGGACTGTTCGCATATGATCTCTTTCGGGAGGTCCTATTGAACGCATTCTGCGTCCAATAGCTCCCGCTACGCATAGAGGTCCGTACTCACGGGCTTTTCTGGGCCCGAGCGTTTCTTCCCGTGCGTTTCTATTGTTTCATTGGTTCAACTGGTTCCCGCGAACAGAGGTTCAACTTGTTCGCTGGTTCGCTGGTTGGCTGTTCTACTGTTCAAAAAAATACTTGGATTTTTTTTGCACCTGGTTCAGCTGTTCCACAAGTAGTACCAGGTATTTCACTGTTTTCATACAAAAAGTGCTACTAGGAGTTTCATAATCTACCTATCAGTAGAATATGAATTGAAACACAGGAAATTCACTTTTCTAAAACAGTTGTAAAAAACAATTTATTCTAGAAAATTAATTCTCCAGGCTGAATATTCTTTACAACTCCTTCTGAAATTGCTGTAAGCTTACACATTGTTTACAAACTTGTTTATACTGTTTTCGAACATTTTTTGCAGCTGAAGGTATTGCAAGAAAACTACGAATTGAGCAGCAAGACGAAAAAAGAAAACTGAAGGAAACAAAATGAATATTGGGGGAACTTTTGCCCCCCTTGTCTGCTTTGAATAATGTCCCTTAAAAAATATTGCTCTGAATATTGTTCCCTAAAAAATGTTAGTTCATTATTGTTACCCAAATAATGTTCCCTAAGTAATACTCCACCAAAAATGTTCCCTAAGTAATATTACACCAATAATGTTCCTTTGGCATTATTCTAACAAAATTATATTATTATGGGACCATGTTAAAATGAACATTTCTGCAGGGAACATTAATGAGGGTACAATATTTATCACATCAATGAGGGAACATTATTAAAACAAATCTTGGAAATTATAAAAAAAATTCTAAAAGGTAAGTAATGTTTCAAAGCTCGAACATTTATCAAAGAATGCAAAAATCGTGAACAATTTTGCGAAAAAAGGGAAAAAATCTGAAATTTCAGAATTTTTTTGAAAATGTGAACAAATTTGAAAAAGTGAACATTTTCTGAAAATCACGACCAATTTTGAAAAATGGGAACAAATGTAAAAGTTCCAAAACTTTTTTGTAAATTTGAACAGATTTGAAAACGTGAAAGTTTTTTGAAAATCAATATCAACATTTATAAAATGGGAACAAATGTGAAATTGCAAAACTATTTTGAAAATTTGAAAACATGAACATTTTTTGAAAATCACGAACAAAATTTAAAAAATGGGAACAAATGTATTCCAAAACTTTTTTGAAAGATTGAACAAATTTGTAAAAGCAACCATTTATTGGAAATCAATAACAAATATTGGAACACCGAACAAATTTTGAAAACACATACAAAATTTGCACAATTTTTTAAAAGAACGAAATGTTTTTGAAACATGAACAAAAAAATCAAAAAATTTATTTAAAAATCCGAACAAAGTATTGAATATTTGAACCTTTTTTGAAATTATAATTTTTCTAAAAATAAATAAAAGAAAGACACAAACAGAAAAACGAAATTGTTTGCTTTTTTGAAAACGAAAGAAAAACATGAAAAAGGTAAAATAATAAATAAAACTAAAATAAAAAAGAAAAAACTAGAAAGGAAAAAACGAAAGAAAACGAAGAAAAGCATTGGAAACAGGCAAAAAACAGGCCGTCGGTCGCACTGTAAGTGGGCCGGCCCAAGGCTCGGCGTCCCTATGCGAAACCCCGACTATTTGCCGCAGAGAGCGGCGAATAAGGTTTTCCATCTCTTTCGTCTATTCGTGTTCCCGTGCCTCGCCGCGACGCCGCCTCGGCCGGGCACGGCCAGATCAACAACGGCATAAAGAACACCCAAAATTTCAAGGTAATTACTAATTATATTACATTGCCTCATCTCCTCCCTCTCATGTATGTTCCATGTAGTCTAATAGCCTAGTTTGATAGTGATTTCTTACCCTAGTTTTTTGAATTTTTTTCCCATGGACTTTGATTGATCTAGGCTATGGATCGGTATTTTTCGAAGAAAATCGATCACCAGATCAAGATAATGATACAGGCACATCAAGGTCACCCATTAGACAACCACTAAGTGCACCAAATGTCACTGCTTCTAGTCCTCCAAAGGTAGTTGTTCATACATAAATTAATTTAGATGAGTTGCCTTATGATCCGGATGATAGAAGAAAATTTCAGAGTACACAAGAAATCCAAAGAAGCAAGATGAGATTAGGCGCAGATATTTAACGAGGGGGTCTTACAGGAAACCGTCTAATTTTGATTACCCGCAGAGGGGGATTGGAGTTTCTCAACGGATATTTAATCCAGATTGGCTTGATGAATATGATCGCTGGCTTGAGTATAGTGATAAAGTGCATAAGGCCTTTTGTTTGTGCTGCTACCTTTCCAGAGATTACATTGAGGGACAAGCTGGGAGTGATGCATTTGCAATTAACGGCTGGAATGGTTGGAACCAGAAAAGGAGGTTAGATACTCATGAGGTAAGGGTAATGTTAATAGCTTTCATAATGTAGCACTAAAAAGATGTGATGCTTTGATGAATCAAGATTAGTCAATTCAGGTTGCTCTTGATAAGCAAACTGATCTTACAAAAAAGCAAAATCGAATCCGGCTTAATGCTTCCATTGATTCGGTGAGATACTTGTTGCATCAAGGCTTAGCTTTCTAACGCCATGATGAATCAGAGGAGTCACAAAATAAGGAAATTTTCCGAGAGTTGGTAGATACTTTGGCAAACCAAAATGAAGCTATACGGAATGTAGTTCTTGGGAATGCTCCAAAAAACTGTAAGTGGGTATGTGAAGATATTCAAAAGGAACTTGCAAATTATTTTGCGAAGGTAACATTGAACTTTATTACCTACTATTTATGTTTTCTTACAACTTGCAAATGTTCTCTAATGACATAATAATATTTTGTATAGATAACTTTAAATTCTATTATTGAAGAAATTGGAGGTGATGTATTCAGTTTGTTGATTGATGAGGCTGCTGATGTGTCTAACAAAGAGCAAATGGTAGTTATTTTCACATATGCTAGCAAGTGTGGATTTATCATTGAACGGTTAGTTGGAATTCAACATGTGAAGGAAACATCAGCGGTTTGTCTCAAGGCTACTCTTTAAAAATTATTCGCTGATATTGGATTAAGCATAAAGCAGGTCAGAGGCCAATGCTATGATGGCGCTAGTAACATGCGCAATGATTTTAATGGCTTGAAAGCAAAGATTATGCAAGAGAATAAGTCGGCATATTATGTGCACTGTTTTGCTCACCAGCTCTAGTTGGTTATTGTGGCAGTATCAAAGAAGCATGATAATATTGTTGATTTTTTCTACATGATCTCCGTTTTATTCAATGTGGTTGGAGCTTCTTGCAACAGAAATGATATGATTTTAGAGAAACTTCGAGAGGAGGTAATAAAAGCCATAGGCAGTGGTCAAATTATCACTGGCACGAGGTTAAATCAGGAACAAACTCTTGACACAGATTGGGGATCACACTACAGGACTCTTTCAAGTCTAGTGAAATTATTCCCATTAGTTATGTCCATTCTGAAATATGTTGAGAAAGAAGGCAAAAGTGATAAGAAATGCCAGGCACGTGGTCTTGTAGCATATTTTAAGACCTTTGATTTTGTTTTTTATTTGCACATGATGTTGCATATATTGGGAAATGCAAATACTTTGTCGCAGTCTTTACAAAGGAAGGATCAAGATATCCTGCATGCCATCTCCTGTGTGAAGTCAACAAGAAATGAGCTGCAAGAACAAAGGGATAATGGATGGGACTCACTTCTTGAGAAGGAAAATTCATTCTGTGAAGAGCATCACATTGAGAACACAAATATGGAGGAGAAGTATGTTAATCGGCACAAACCACGACAAAAAACCAATAAGACAAACCTTCAACATTACAAGATTGAGTGTCTCAATTCTGTTATTGATTAGCAACTTCAAGAGTTTGATCACCTCTTCAATGAGGTAAATTTCGCATTGCTTGGGCACGTGGCTTCTTTCAACCCAAAAGACTCTTTTGCTGCTTTTAACTTGGATAGCTTAGTGAAGCTAGTTAGGTTTTATCCATATGACTTTGATTCAAGAGAAATGGATGATCTTGGTCGTGAACTTTGCACTTACATTGACAATGTGTGAGCAGATGAAAGATTTGCCAATTTGGATGGAATTGCCGATCTCGCTAAACTAATGGTGCAAACAAATAAGCATGTTACATTTCCTTTGGTCTATCATCTTTTAAAGCTAGTATTGATATTGCCAGTTGCCACAACATCAGTGGAGAGATGTTTTTCAGCTATGAATGTTGTCAAAAAGAAGTCGCACTGCAAAATGGATGATCAGTTCATGAGTGATTGTCTAATTTGCTATGTGGAGAAAGATATATTTTCTACCATTACCAATGATGAAGTGTTTAATCTTTTTAAGGCGATGAAAGATCGAAAGGGGACACTCTAAAATGTGAGTGCCTTTACAAGATAATTTCGTTGATAGTACTTATTCTAAAGTTGTCAAACTAATTTGTAATGTTTTCAATGTCCAGGAAGATGAGAAGCTACACATGGAGCTACAAAGTTATTTGATACTACTCTATCTATTTATAATATGTGAACAAGTGATTTTATAATTTTATTGAACTCGTATGTCTTGCATTCTTTAGTTTTTAATGCAACACAATGTGTGATATGTGGTACCATATTTTTATTCAGTATACTGTTTTTGGGTGCTACAAATTTTTTGTAAGGTAATTTAAAATTAGACCTTACACTTCACATATTAGTACCAAGTTCTCACAACGAGTTATGTAATGAACCCAATGGCCCAAATTTCTAGCTCCGCCCCTGATTTTAGGAGGAGCACGCCTAGTGCATCATACGATTTTGAGAATCTTATGGGATTGCTTCCAAAAAAAGACAACATTCTAGAAGGTTACTGTCCAATTTTGAGAACATTGTAGAAGGTTCCTCAACTAGCTTTTGTTCCTGTTGTTTTTTTCACTAGTTTTTCTATGTTTTATTCATTTTTTCCATTTCTCTTTGCCTTTTCCCTTTTCTTATCTATTTAAAAAAAATATTTCGAAAATGGTCCGAATTTAGAAATAAAAAAGTATAAATTTTCAATTATAATTTGGTTTTCAAAATAATTGTTAGCTTTTTAAAGGAACATTCAACACTTCAAAAATGTTAGATTTTGAAAAAAATCAAAAAATGTTCATGGTTCCAAAATTTGTATGAATTTTTAAAACGCCCGCATTTCTGGAGAATGTTACAATATTTCAAAATAATTTTTTGTGTATTTTTATGTTTGGAATCTAAAATTTTGTTCATGCTTCCGATTTTTTTTCATAAAATTTCAAATAATATTCGCAATTTCAATGCCTGTTTTTGTTAGAAAAAAGGAAATTATTGTGTTTCGAAAAAACAAAACAGAAATTGTTTATGTTTGTTCAAACCAGAAATTATAGTTTTTCACAAATTAAAAATAGTAAAAAAACTTTCATACTTTCAAAAACATTGTTCCTTGTTTAAAAAATGTTCTTAATTTTTCAAAACGTTTGCAAGGATACCATTTTGCTGCAGTCCCGGTTGCTACAATAATACAGTATACAACGTCTGGTATCCTGCTAGCGGCAGCAACGGGCCATCCCAGTCAGGCACGAGCCCTGTGCGTCAGGGCGGCAAAATGGGCCAGCTCAGTTTGAAATCCTTGCTTTGGTGTGTTGTTGCTTCAGATAAGTGTATCCCGGCTTGCTATGGTGTGCTGTTGCCGGTGTTAGAGTGGAGAGGCTTTGGCTTTCTGTAGCTTTTCCATTTTCCTTCGTTCTTTTTTGAGAAACCACCAGAAGATATGTCTTTTCAATTAAAAAAGAAAGAATTAACCAGTTAATAAGGAAAACTAGCCTAAAATCGATACAATTACAAAACAAGCACACGCCTTCCCCGAGGCTACACACCAGCCAAGCCGACGACTCTGCCATCCAGGTGATCGGAGACGACACTCCACAACTCAGAACCCCGGAGCCACACTTTCACACCGCCGAGGCCACGAAGGCACGCACCAAACTTTGGCCAACAATTTATTAAGAAGGAAAACAGGGCTTTTAACTTTCTGTACTGGCTGCCGTCATCGATTGAGACCTATCAAAATCGTACTATTTCATTAGCCTATGTAAGAATACATATACGCCCTTTTCAAAAAAAAAAAAGAATACATATACGTGTGGCCATATTTGAGGACACGGAAGAAGGTGATGGTCCAGCTTCAAGGACCGCGCCATCAGATGGTTTGAGAATTGAGAACAGTGTCCACTCGCTCTCGTACGTACGTTTCACGATGGTCACGTCTTGGCTACCTCAAATCTGCTAACTAGCCTACGGCGACCAGAACTGAACGCTGATTTGTCATCTTACTGTTGGCCGGGACCTAAAACAGATGTACCATCACTCTCCGGTTTAGTCATATCCAGCAGGTGCCGGTACTTAACCAGGCAGGTTTCTTTGTCCCAGCAAAAGTTACCACGCGTGCAAACATTGACTGGTCAGCCCGCTCTCGTGATTTTCAAACGGATTGGAGTAACGTAGCAAGCACAGTAATAAATAACAGTATGGTCCTTTGTAGAGTAGTATTTCTCTTGTTTTTGTAGCCAACCAGTACCACAGCTTCCACTAAAAATACGTCAAGTGACAGGAAGTTCGTGTGGTTCCATCATTGGTTGCTACTTTGAACTTCAATGATGCATCAGTCCAATCTTTTTACCGTGAGCCAGATTTCACGTGCTGCCAATGCAGACGCAGCTTTATGTATACAGTTACATGCAAAGGGAAAAAAGAGCAACGTGCAGCCAAAGGTTCCCAGCAACGCATGCAGACGCAGGGTTGAGTGACGTAACGTCCACAGTCCACACAGCAACGGCTCAATGCATGGTTAATAGTATAGTCAACTGCTGTCTATATAATGTTGCCGTGTGATATATAGCGGAAATTGCTTTTGAAGACCGAGTTTCGCGGAAGCCTTTAAATGCAAAATTCAAAATTCATAAAAATTCATATTTTTAAATTTTCAAAATTCTGAAAAAAAATACAGAGATATGTGAGGACGTAACACACATATGTGTAAATTTTCAGAAAAGAATGTTGAAATGAGGTCTGTACAAAAAAAACAAATGTAAGGCTTTTTAACACATGATACTATTCATTGTCTCAGGCCATAAATTTGTCTTTTTTGTGCAGATCATATTTCAAGGTATTTCATCCTAAATATTTACACACGTAAACATAACATCCTTCCTTAGCTGCATAATTTTTTTCAGATTTTTTTGAAACCAAAAAGTTTGAATTTTAAATTTTTCAAAAATACAGAGCTCCATGGAGCTCGGCCTCCAAACGTCCGTTCTCCAGATATAGTCCCTATATATAATTACTCATACAACAAGGTTAGCTATAAAGTTGGCTATAAGAATACTACTTTCTTTTACCTTCTCTCTTTTTCTTTCTTCACATTTATTGCATTTGTCTAGAATTATGCATATAGCTAGGCTCTTGCATGAGAGCTCACTCCCACCATTTTTTCATATCTCTCTCCTTTACATAGGCAAAAATGCCATGTAGACGGGCTATAAGAGCAACTCCAACCAGCCGACCCATTTCGTCCGCCCGCGTCCATTTGACTCGCCGCGGACAGAAAAGATTGCCCAACGCGCCGACCCAAACGGACACACGTCCATTTTTTTGTCCGCCCGCGACCCATTTGCGGCCCAAATTTGGGTCGCATTTGCATCGGCGCGGACACGAGACGGACGCACGCGTCGTCCGCTCTTTTCTCCATCTGGCCCGCACGTCGGCAGCACAACGCCATTTCCTCTGTCCTCTTTTCGGCCCTCACCACTAGGCCGCCTCCGCCTCCCGCCGCCGCCACCCAATTTTTGCCGACGCCGCCGGCCATCCGTGCCCCTCATCCCCATGTCGCCGCCCCATTTTGCTGACCCCGACAACCTCCCTCGACGCCGCCACCATTCGCTTCGCCGGCTCCTTCCACGACACCCGCAAGCTATTTGACAGTTTGCCCCCAAGGTACAAATGGACTCTGACGACGAGTTCTTTTTCTACAATGTTCTTATGGACTCGGATGATTCTTCATCCGACGACGAGGAGATCGTGGCAGCTGCCTTGGTCATCCATGACCACCTCGGTAGGCGGCGGCCTATGTTCAGGGGCTCTATACCGGGGCATACGCCGGTGTTGAATCGCAACCGGGAGAGTGGTCATGTCCTACTCTGGAATGACTACTTCGAGACCCGGAGCCCCCTCTACAAACATCACATGTTTTGGCATCGTTTCCGTATGGCTAGTCATGTGTTCAATCGTATTCGGGAGGGGTGGTGGAGTATGACAAGTATTTCGAGTGCAAGACAGATTCACTTGGAAGTCTTGGTTTCTCCTCTTACCAGAAATGCACTGCCGCCATTCGGATGCTTGCATACGGAGTTCCCGGTGATCTCATTGATGAGTATGTTCGGATGAGTGAGTCCACCTGTCTTGAGTCCATATACCGTTTTTGCAAGGCTGTCATAGTTGTGTTTGGTCCAGAGTACTTGAAAGAGCCAAATGCTGTTGATACAGAACGGTTGTTGGCGATGAATGTTAGCAGGGGGTTTCCTGGGATGCTTGGTAGCATAGACTGTATGCATTGGCAGTCACTAGTGCAGAACCGGCCTATTTTCACGGTTGGTAAGGGCCTTTAGTGCCGGTTCTCAAACCGGCACTAAAGGGTGGGGACTAAAGCCTACCCCTCCCCTTTAGTGTCGGTTCAACACGGCCCGGCACCGAAGGCCCTCCACGTGGCGTTAACGGCGCCGTGGGCTAGGGGGACCTTTAGTCCTGGTTGGTAACACCAATGGGGACTAAAAGTTTTTAGTTTTTTAGTTTTGTTTTATTTTTCCTTTTAATTCTTTAGGGGTTTATGAATTAATTATGGTTTAATTTTCCTTTTAATTTTGTGTTTTTCATTTAATTAATTTTCATTTCAAACATATATTACGCTACTACGTACATACTGTACACACGTTGTGCATGCACATATATATAAATATAAATAAAATTTCTCGTAGAACCGTGATCATATATATATATATATTATCGAATTGCTAGTACGACAACTATATATATATATACAATTTCTCCTACAATTTGGGGATCATTACATATATATATGCAGGCCTCGCAGAAATCCAGCTAATCGTCGTCCCTGTGGATCTTGTAATGGTATTCTCCATTGTGATTTATGACCTGGTCGAGCAGAAATCCAGATAATTTCTTTTGAATTGCTCGTACCCGAGCCTCTCGTATGAGCTGGCCTCGCACCTTCGTCAGCTACAAGATGGAGATCAAGATGAATATATTAGTTATGTGTATATATATTAGCTAGATCATGATAAAAAAATTATGGATAGTGTTCTCGCAAACGTACCCAAAGATTTCTTTCGTTTTTGCTCCTTTCAAACGTGATCATGCGAATGTACTCCCAAACGTAGTATCCGCATAAACTAGTTCCCTGCTCTTGCATCATGCACTTTACGAGAATAAAATTCAATCAGGTAATAATTAATTAATCAAGCATGATAATGGTATTGAAACTACAATTAAAGAGATGCACGGACGTAACTAGCTAGCTAGTAGTACTTAATTACCTTGGATCGCGTCAATTTCAGTTGTGGTGCCCAATCGCCTGGGACCTGTTTGATGAACTTGGTCCAAGCCCTGCCCATCGGCAAAGAAAATGAATAAATGAGTTATTAACTACTTGATATCAGGAAATGAAGTAATTATAGAGGTCGACATAGTGTGATAATGATTGAAATTACCTGTCAACTAGCCCCCTCATGATTGCGTATTCGGATGCATCTTTTAATAGCGAGTCGAGTACTTCAACTTGTCCCTTGTCAATTTCAATGATTAACAAGATCCAGTGCTAACTGCATAACTCATCAATAACACTTATTAACTTCTAATGAGCAAAAAATAGAACTTCAATAATTATTTTTGGTTGGGTGTTTAGATGGATCAAAAATTCTAGCATTTTTTTCTCTGTGTCTTTTTTCGTATATGAAGTTTCCCATATCTTTTGATTAATCGTATTTGGGTCAATAACCCAACGCCATAGCGTCCAACTTGTTTCATTCCTTGCATCTTCATTCTGCACAATACCACAGAAACAAATATAGTGAGAATAATTCCAGGTAATGAACAAGAGCACAACTAGGTAGAGACTTTAAATTATAGAAAGAAATCACTTATAGACAATAGCAACTGACTAAAGATTTGTCGAGTGCGTCTTGATTGAATAACTGAAACAACTCTGCATAATGAATCCACACATCCATTTTATGGAAGTAATGCCTCTCTTCGACTTTCACCATGAGGGACTCTTCGTTGGTATTTGCTGTTATTTGCATGTACCACGTATTCAATTCATACATTCTCGTTGGTAGAAGCTTGACATCTTCAGGCTTGACCAGAGGTTTGCCTCGGGCATATTGATATTTTACTTCTGTCTCTTTAAGCATGGGCATTTCCTCAAGGCCTAGGAGTTGTTCAAAAGTGACACCGGCCTCTTTAGCCATCCTAATATTCTCTTTGGTTACTTCTTCGTCTGGCTGATCGGTGGTACTCACAGGTGTTTGTACAATGAGCAGGGGGGGGGTCGATCGCACTGCCTGTTCTCCCAGCTGGGGGATAGTTTTCCCGCTTTTTTCCCCAACTCCTTGGCTCGAGGTCGAGCTCGACTGCTTTTTTCCTGCAAGCAAAGACTTCTTGATAGACCGCACATAGTCGCTGTCCCTCTGAGTCGGTTGAGCGATATCAATGAAGTGTTGTGAGACATGCTTAGGTACTTTCTCCTTTGACGGCTGGGGCGGTTTCGGTCCAAAATGGGCCTTCAATTTGGCATCCACTGTGCTGTCGAGTTCCTCGGCGATCATGTGGTAAGGCAACTTCAGAAGAGGCTTCAGGCTGCTTGGACCATATTTGAATTTCTTGCCTATTGTACCGCTAGTCCTAGAGGCTGCGGCCTCTCTCTTTCGTTGTTGCTTCGGTGACGTAGCACGCTGAGTCGATGGAGCACGTTGACGCCTTGTCGGACCTGGAGGAGGAGTCGGCTGACGCGGTGCCAGACTTGGAGGAGGAGGAGTCGGCTGACGCGGTGCCGAACCTGGAGGAGGAGTCTACTGACGCGATGCCGGACTTGGAGGAGGAGGAGTTGGCTGACGTCATGCCGGACTTGGAGGAGGAGTCGGAGTCGACTGACGCGGCAGCGAACTTGGAGGAGGAGGAGTCGGTGGCCTTGGAAAGACGATGCAATCCTTTTTTCATAGAATTATACGATGTATGGCCTCTCTCAGTGTTCTCTCCTCGTCACCTCCAGGAATGTCAAGTTGTAGCTCGTAATATGCTGACATCACTTCATCAACCCCGACACGAGCATAGCCAGCTGGAATGGGATTGCAATGGAAGGTTGATTCTGGGGGATTTGCTAAAGCATAGCCGTCCGCCACCTTCATGGATAAGTTCTTCACTTTCATGTGTAGCTCATAGTTAGTCCTGTCTTGGATATCATCCATAGGGTACCTAGCTAGTAGTGCATCGTCATCGATATCGGCCTGGGCGGAACCCACGCTGCTTCTCGGCATAGATGGCATGGTGGTATCCAATGCTGGATCGATCTGCTCATGTTGCCGCTGAGACGCCCTATCCTGGCTGAGTGAGTCGATCTGCTCCTGCTGCCGCCTGAGTCTGTCTTCCAACTCCAGGTGCTTTGATTCGATGCCTTCAAGGCGGAGTGCTTCCTCCTTCTTCTTCCGCTCCTCCTGCATCTTCTTTCTCACATGGCTGCTGTAGTCGTCATTCCAACCCGCAAACCCCCCAAACCACGGAACAACACCCACGCCTCGTGTTCTTCCCATGTGTCGTGGTTTTATCATGGTAGATGTTCGGGTGTACGGACTTGGATTCGAGGCCATTGCTAAGGTGACGGACTCCAAGGGGTTGGTTGGGACGAAGGACACGAGTTTACCCAGGTTTGGCCCCTCAAGTCGAGGTAAAAGCCTACGTCTTGCTTGTGTTGTATTGCTTGGTGTATCGATTACAAGGGAGCTATTGCTTGACCTAGTTCTCGATAGTCTAATCCCTCTAAGTCGCCCCGAGTCTCGCCTTTATATAGGAGGTCAAGACCACGGGTCATACAAGTCGTAACTGACTCTCAATACATGTATGAGTCTATCTCTACCTTATCTTGCCTTCCTGGTCAAGTTGTCTCCGGGCGGCTTACACGCCCGGGTCTTCTCCGTCCGGGCCACGTTCCGGCCCATCTTGTCAAGCCGCCAAGCGTCTTGGGCTTAAGTCTTCACAACCCACTCTTGGGCTGGTGTATGAGCCGCCCGGTGTGACTCGGAGCCCTTAGGGCGGGTCTCACCATGGGGTTATATCCCCAACATTAGGCCCCAGGTTGATTTGAGCTTGCTCACTTCAGCCTCCTTCCTACTCCTCGGCGAGTCGCCCAGAAAATAATGACCCACCGTGACGTCATGTCAAATCTGTCAAAAAGATCCTCTGACGCACGCAACGAATCTTCCCTTATTAAATGGATAGTCCAGGAACCGAGGCGTCCGCCTCGGTCAAATGACATCCGACGCCTGAATTTTCGCGCCTGTTTCCTCCTTTTTCTATTAAATAGGACCGCGAGGGGCAGCATTTACCTTCCTCCCGCTCGCTCTTCATCTCCTTCCTTCTAACGCCTCTGCTCCAGCGCGTCTCGCTCCGGTGCCGTCTCCTCATCATCGCCGACAAGGCCGCCGCATCAACCTGTTTTCGTTCTAGAGTTCTCTCCACGTCCGCCGTGCTGTCTCCGGTGAGTCCTTCTTCCCCTAGATCCATAGCCATTTCGGTAGGGTTTCATGGAGCTCCTCCTGCCGCGTAGAACACGAGCCTCCTTCAATGCCATCCATGCTTAGCCCATAAACACTTGATGATATCTTGTCCCCGATGCGGTGTTATGTAGGAGACCGATAGTAATACTGCGCAGATTTGTAACAACTCCGCCTACCGTTTTTAAACTTTTCTCCGCTTTCGTCAGTTCGTCTCTAGGTCTGAAATAGAAACATTTCCTTTGTTTTGTAGATCCGCAATCTTAGCGATAGTTGTTTTCCAGACTTAGCCGAATTTTGCCTTGTCTTTTCATAATCTTGACCCGCCATGTATTCCGGTTCTCACCAACCGGATCCTGGCGGCTTAATCTTTAGATCTTAAGCTTGTAACCGCCTGTAGACGTCTGTCGTTCCCTGACTCGCCGCACATTGCTTATCTTGTGTAGTTGTTTTAGTCCACCACCATGTCTCGTGCATCCAACTCATGCAATTGGGTCGGCTCTTGCATCACAGAAGAGTTCCTAATGGACTTTGTGCACGTGGGCACCCTTCCCGCCAAAGAGGTCATCCATTGGCGGGTTCCGGGCAATGAACTGAAGCCCGTTCCTCAGGAGGGCGAGGTGGTTGTCTTTTCAGATCACATTAAACATGGGTTCGTACCCTCCGGCCCAAAATTCTTCCGGGACGTCTTTCATTTTTACAAGCTACGCCCTTAAGACCTTGCCCCCAATTCTGTCTCGAACATATGTAACTTCCAAGTGCTCAGCGAGGCCTATCTGCAAACCGAACCGTCTATTGGTCTCTTCCGGGAGTTCTTTTACGCGAATCGGCAGACCGAAGTGAAGGCTGGCCCAAGCTTAGAACTCGGTGGGATTTCCATTCAGAGGCACCGAGACATAACTTTTCCGGCTGCTCGGATGCCGAGTTATCCAAAAGATTGGAATAAGACTTGGTTTTATTGTAAAGATACCTCCCCATAGGGTGAGCATTCGTTTCCGGGTTACCGCCCATCCCAGCTCAAGACGACCTCTGAACTTCCCGGATGGCTGTCACCTGCTGAAAGGGCGAAGCACGAGCCAACTCACGCCAAGATTAAAGCCCTCATGGCCAATGGACTAGCATGATTGGATTTGATCCGCTGCTGGATCTCTTGGAGGATTATGCCCTTGAGCCGGAGAAATCGCCTTATGTGTGAATATCGGGGCCAGTACGATGACTCCCTCTGCTTCAGCCAGACGACATTAATCGAAGATGATATTACAACTGTCATCCGGAGTCTTGTCCACGAGATGTCAGGAGCTTGCAGCGCCATTGGGCTGGCGCCTTTCTGTGTTATTAACTCGGCCCCATACGTAAGGCGACTCTTCATAGTCTCTTCTCTTTGTTTAGTTATATCTTGTCAATTCATCCCTACTGGTCGGCTTATCTTTTCAGGCTGACTCCGACTTCTGGAAGAAGAAGTATGTTCCTCCTCTAAAGAAAACCAAGAAGAAGGCCCCAGCCAAGAGGATGAAGAAGACCACTCCTCAAGAAGAATGGTTTGAACCGCCAGAATCATCCGGCTCAGAGGTATAATTTGGCTACTTTTTACCATTTTTTATTCACCTTACTGATAACAGCCATTCACAGGACGAGGCAGAGATGAGCTGCGCCAATGCCCCTGAGGTAACTTATGTTTCGTCCTACTCAGAATATTTTGTACCCAAGAAGATATGACGGGTCATTCGAAAAGTCCCCCTTTCTCATCCTCTTGCTTATTTGGATCCCCAATTTCTTTTGAAAAAGCAACAGCAAGCCGACCGATGCCAGACCGGAGTGCCGGCTCTACTGATCTCATGTCCGGGTTACCTAACTCCCCGGCTCAGAAGAAGCGCCCCGCAGAAGTATGTATCTCTTCTTTACTTAATCTTATTAGATCTTCCTTTATAATTCCAACATTGCCTTACATTATCTGAATTACCTTTCAAGGATCATCGCCTTCATCAGGCGACCTACGGCCACTGCTCTACCGCCTCCCAAGATTAATCCGTTGTACGCATTTTTCCAAGCCTTACGTCCGGCTCTTTGGTGGCTATAAAACTTAGGCTCTGACTTCTATGTTTTACCAGGGCTCAGGCGAAGCGAAGGAAGATTAACAAGTCTGCCCATGGCCCTACCGCTCAAGAACCGGAGCTTGGCAAGCCGGACGCTCCTATGCCGGATGCAAATCCCTCAGCAGCACCTGCAGAGCCGGCAACTGATGTTACTCCAGAGAGTCCGTAGAAGGACCATTCCAAGCCGCCGAGCCCTACCAAGGCTGTTGATGACACCGTAGCTCCATACGTCATGATTACCGGCGCCAACTTTCACTCTCCTCCTCCTCATGTGTTGACAAAGCATAGTGAGACGGCTGAAGCCTCCAGGAAGCTAGAGTTTGAATTCCCCGCCCTCAAGAAAATGACAGCTGATGAACTTCATGCTGGCTATATGAGTCGGCTGTCTACAAGCCAGGATCTGGAGCTCAAACTTGTCAACTTAATGAAGAGGAAATATGAGGTAATCTTTTTCCTCCTTATACCCTTACTCGGCCCCCAAGAGTCGGGTTAACATTGGTTGATGATAATCCGGCTCTTCCATCATGGTAGAAGTAGACATATTTAGCATGTAGGTCTCACCTTACTTAGAAGTAACCTCAAATCATCGTTGTTAGCCCCCAAGGGCCGGCTCAAGGTTGATAACATTGAACTGGAGCTTTATATGAGATAGATAATAGAGCCAATTGTAGCCCCCAAGGGCCGGCTCAATCTTGTCGAAGTTGAGTCGGGACTTTAGTGAGAATAGATACTAGAGGTAGTTGTAGCCCCCAAGGGCCGGCTCAATTTTGTCGAAGTTGAGCCGGGACTTTCATTGTGAACAGCCTAAAGAACCAATATGTAGCCCCCAAGTTCCGGGTTAACTTGATAAAGATGATCCGGAAATGCCTGTAACCTTAGGAGATCAAAATAGACATTAACCCTCAAGTGTGATACATATTGCTTGAAATCTGTTTGAGACTTGCTGACTTTTTTAAATTTCTCCTTCTGTTGGCTCATTCCATGCTTTGATATGTTGTAGGAAGCTTTAAACGAAGCCGGGTCCGAAGTGGCCGGCTTAAAAAGCAATATAACCACACAACAAGTTGTTAGGGAAAGTCGCATGGGAAACAAAAAATTTCCTACGCACACGCAGATCTATCCATGGTGATGAGCATCTATGAGAGGGAGAGTGGATCTACATACCCTTGTAGATCGCTAAGCGGGAAGCGTTAAGAAACGCGGTTGGTGTAGTCGAACATCTTCGCGATCCAAATCGCTGAGTATCCCGCGATCTCATCACGATCCGTCCCGTGATCCAATCACGATCCGTCCCGTGAACTCATCACGATCCGTCCTGCGATCTCATCATGATCCGTCTCACGATCTTGATCACGATCTGTCCTGCAAACTCATCACGATCCGTTCCGCGATCTCATCACGAACCGTCTCGCGATCTTGATCACGGTCCTTCCGATCTAGCGCCGAACGGACGGCACCTCCGCGTTCAGCACACGTACAACTTGATGACGATCTCCGCCGTCTTGATCCAGCAAGAGAGAGCAAAGAGGTAGAAGAGTTCTCCGGCAGCGTGGCGGCGCTCCGGCGATGGTGGTGGAGCTGTTCCAGCAGGGCTTCCCCTAAGCACTACCGAAATAGTCTAGTTTAGAGGGACTTGATCTAGAGGTAGGGTTTAGACGTGGCTGAAAATCCTTGTCCAAAAAACCCTAAAACCACTCATATATATAGGAGGAGGGGAGAGGAGGCTGCACCCAAAGGAGGGCTCTCCTTTTGGTTCGGCCGAACTGGTGGAGGGAGAGTCCTCCTCCACCTGAGAGTCCACCTCTCACACGAGAGGTGGAACTTGGGGAGGACTCCACCCCAATTCGGTTTGGGTCTTCTCTTCTTGCTCCTAGGACACCTTGGCCGACCCCACAAGCCCACTAGGGGCTGGTGGGTCGCCACTTTGGCCCATGGGGTGGGTTGGTCCCACTGGCGGACCCCTGGGACCCATTCGTCACTCTCGGTACGCTACCGAAAGTGCTCGAAATCTTTCCGGAGTCCAAAACAGGACTTCCTATATATGAATCATTACCTCCGGACCATTTCGGAGCTCCTCGTGACGTCCGGGATCTCATCCGGGACTCCTAACTACCTTCGGTCACCACCATTCATAACTCTATACTACCGAAACATCACCAAACCTTAAGTGTGCAGACCCTGCGGGTTCGAGAACTATGTAGACATGACCGAGACACCTCTACGGTCAATAACCAATGGCGGGACCTGGATGTCCACATTGGTTCCTACATATTCTATAAAGATCTTTATCGGTCGAACCTCTATGTCAAGGATTCAATTAATCCTGTATGATGTTCCCTTTGTTCTTTGGTATGTTACTTGCCCGAGATTCGATCGTCGGTATCTCCATACCTAGTTCAACCTCGTTACCGGCAAGTCTCTTTACTCGTTCCATAATACAAGATCCCTTAAATAACAATTAGTCACATTGCTTGCAAGGCTCATTGTGATGTTGTATTATCGAGTGGGCCCCGAGATACCTCTCCGTCACACGGAGTAACAAATCCCAGTCTCGATCCATGCCAACTCAACAGACACCATCAGAGATACCTGTAGAGCACCTTTATAGTCACCCAGTTACGTTGGAACGTTTGGTACACACAATGCACTCCTCCGATATCCGTGAGTTGCATGATCTCATGGTCATAGGAACATATACTTGACATGCAGAAAACAGTAGCAACAAACTAACATGATCATATGCTACGTTTGTAGTTTGGGTCTTGTCCATCACATCATTCTCCTAATGATGTGATCCCGTTATCAAATGACATCTCATGTCCATGGCTAGGAAACCTTAACCATCTTTTGATCGACGAGCTAGTCTATTAGAGGCATACTAGGGACATGGTTTTGTCTATGTATCCACACATGTATCTAAGTCTCTGATCAATACAATTACAACATGGATAATAAACGATTATCATGAACAAGGAAATATGATAATAACTAATTTATTATTGCCTCTAGGGCATATTTCCAACAGTCTCCCACTTGCACTAGAGTCAATAATCTAGTTCACATCACTATGTGATTCGCATTGGTATGAATCTAACACCCAATTAGTTCTGGGGCTCGATCATGCTTTGCATGTGAGAGAGGTCTTATAGTCAACGGGTCTGCAAAATTCAGATTCGTGTGTACTTTGAAAATCCCTATGTCAAAACTGTAAACACTGCTACCACACTCCACTTGGTACTATTCCAAATGGCCACTCCACTATATGTATCCAGATTGCTATTATGAGTCATCCGGATTGGTGTTAAAGCTTGCATCGACATAACTCTTTACGATGAAATCTTTATCACCTCCATAATCGAGAAATATCTCCTTAGTCCTCTAGTTACTAAGGATAATTTTGACCGCTGTCCAGTGATCCTACTCCTGGACCACTTCTTGTACCCCTTGACAGACTCATGGCAAGGCACACACATGTGCGGTACACAGCATGGCATAATTTAGAGCCTATGGCTAAGGCATAGGGCACGACGTTCGTCCTTTCTCTTTCTTGTGCCGTTGTCGAGCTTTGAGTCTCACTCAACTTCACACCTTACAAATAAGGCGAGAACTCTTTCTCTGACTGATCCATTTTGAACTCTTTCAAAATCTTGTCCAGGTATGTACTCATTGAAAGTCTCATCAAGCATATTGATCTATCTCTATAGATCTCGATGCTCAACAATTAGGTAGCTTTATCCAGGTCTTCCTTTGAAAATCACTTTCCAAACAACCGTTTATGCTTTCCAGAAATTCTACATTATTTCCGATCAATATGTCATCCACATATACTTATCAGAAATTCTATAGTGCTCCCACTCACTTTATTGTAAATACAAGTTTCTCATAAACTTTGTATAAACTACAAAACTTTGATCACCTTATAAAAGTGTATATTCTAACTCCGAGATGCTTGCTTTAGTCTATAGAAGGATCACTGAAGCTTGCACACCTTTTAGCATCCCTAGGACTGACAAAACCTCCTGGTTGTATCACATACAACCTTTCCTCAAGAAAATCGTTAAGGAAACGATGTTTTGACATCCATCTGCGAGATTTCATAATTTGAAAAATGCAGCAACTGCTAACATAATTCCAACAGACTTTAGCATCGCTACGAGTGAGAAAGTCTCATCGTAGTCAACTCCTTGATCTTGTCACAAACATCTTTGCAACAAGTCGAGCTTTACAAATGGTGACATTTACCATCAATGTCTGTCTTCATTTTAAAGATCCATTTGTTCTGAATGGCCTTTTGCCCTTCAGGTAATACTTCCAAAGTCCATACTTTGTTTTCATACATGGATCCCATCTCGGATTTCATGGCCTCCAACCATTTGTCGGAATCCGGGCCCATCATTGCTTCTCCATAGCTCGTAGGTTCATCGTTGTCCAACAACATGACCTCCAACACAGGGTTGTCGTACCGCTTAGGAGTAGTACACATCCTTGTCGACCTACGAAGTTCGATAGTAACTTGATCTTGAAGCTTCATGATCATCATCATTAACTTCCTCTTTAACTAACGTAGGCTTCACAGAAACATCTTTCTGCGTTGTGCAACTCTCTAGTTGAACAAAGGTTTAACAACCTCATCAAGTTATATCTTCCTCCCACTCAATTCTTTCGAGAGAAATTTTTCCTCGAGAAAGGATCCGTTTTAGCAACAAACACTTTGCACTTGGATCTGAGACATAAGGTTCACCCAACTGTTCTTAGGGTATTCTATGAAGATGCATTTGTCCGCCTTGGGTTCGACCTCATTAGGTGAAAACATTTTCCACAGAAGTGTCGCAGCCCCTCAAATATTAAGAAATGATAGCTTAGGTTTCTATCAAACCATAATTCACACGGTGTGATATCAACGGATTTAGATAGTGCCCTATTTAAAGTGAATATAGTTGTCTCTAATGCATAACCCCAAAATTATAGTAGTAAAATGGTAAGAGACATCATAGCACGCACCATATCCAATAGAGTATGACTTATGATGTTCGGACACACCATCACACTATGGTGTTCCAGGTGGCGTTAGTTGTGAAACAAATTTCACATTGTCTTAAGTTGTATGCCAAACTCGTAACTCAGATATTCACCTCCACGATCATATCGTAGTCATTTTTATCTTCTTGTCACGATGATCTTAAACTTCACTCTGAATTTGCTTGAACCTTTCAAACGATTCAGACTTGTGTTTCATTAAGTAAATATACACTATATCTACTTAAATCATCAGTGAAGGTAAGAAAATAACGATATCCACTGCATGCTACAAGACTCACTGGATTGCATACATCAACATGTATCATTTCCAATGAATCACTTGCCCGCTCCATCCAACGGGTTTTTTAGTCATCTTGCCCAAGAGGCATGGTTCGCATGTCTCAACCAATTCGAAATCGAATGAGTCCAAAGATCCATCAGCATGGAGTTTCTTCATGCGCTTTATTCCCATATGACATTTAGCGGCAGTGCCACAAGTATGTGGTATTATCATTATTAACTTTGTATCTTTTGACATCAATGTTATGAACATGTGTATTACTACGATCAAGATTTCAACAAACCATTCTCACTGGGTGCATGACCATTGAAGGTATTATTCAGGTAAATAGAATAACCATTATTCTCTAACTTAAATGAATAACCGTATTGCAATAAACATGATCTAATCATGTTCATGCTCAACGCAAAACACCAAATAACATTTATTTAGGTTCGTCACTAATCCTGAAGGTAGAGAGAGCATGCGATGTTGATCTCATCAACCTTGGAAACATTTCCAACACATATCGTCACCTCACCCTTAGCTAGTTCTCCGTTTATTCTGTAGCTTTTATTTCGAGTTACTAACATTTAGCAACCGAACCGGTATCCAATACCCAGGTGCTACTAGGAGTACTAGCAAGGTACACATCAATAACTCGTTATATCAAATATACTTCTGTCGATGTTGCCATCCTTCTTATCTACCAAGTTTCTAGGGTTGTTTCCGCTTCAGCGACCACTCACCTCATAACAGAAGCACTTAGTCTCGGGTTTGAGTTCAACTTTGGGCTGCTTCACTGGAGCAGCAACTGACTTGCTATCCATGAAGTTTCCCTCCTTGCTCTTGCCATTCTCGAAACTAGTGGTTTGATTAACCATCAACACTTGATGCTCCTTCTTGATTTCTACCTTCGTGGTGTCAAACATCGCGAACAGCTCAGTGATCAATATTTCTATCCCTAGCGTTTTCTAGTTCATCACTAAGTTCTAGTAGCTTTAGTGACAGTGACTTGGAGAACTATATCAATCACTATCCTATCTGGAAGATCAACTCCCACTTGATTCAAGCGATTGTAGCACCCAGACAATCTGAGCACATGCTCAACGATTAAGCTATTCTCTTTCATCTTGCAGGCAAAGAATCTTGTTGGAGATCTCATATCTCGCAACACGGGCACGAGCCTGAGATCCTAATTTTAGCTCTTAGAAACATCTCATATGTTCCGTGACGTTCAAAACGTTTTGGAGCCTCAGTTCTAAGCCGTAATGCATGACGCACTAAACTATCAAGTAGTCATCAGAACGTGCCTGTCAGATGTTCACAACATCTACAGACGATGCTAGAGGGGTTGGCGCACCGAGCGGTGCATTAAGGACATAAGCCTTCTGTGCAGCAATGAGGACAATCCTCAGATCACGGACCCAGTCCGCAATATTGCTACCATCATCTTTCAACTCTATTTCTCTAGGAACATAAAAAAATTAAGGGAGCTATAGCACGAGCTAGTAATCTACAACATAATTTGCAAAGACACTATTGACTATGTTCATGATAGTGAGTTCAATTAATCATATTACTTAAGAACTCCCACTCAAATTGACATCCCTCCGGTCATTCGAGTTATACATGATCCAAATTCACCAACTCAAGTCCGATCATCACGTGAGTTGAGGTGGCTACAATGGTGAACATCATCATGTTGATCATATCTACTATATGACTCATGTTTGACTTAGCGGTCTCTTGTGTTCCGAGGCCATGTCTGTACATGCTAGGCTCGTCAAGTTTAACCCGAGTGTTCTGCATGTGCAACACTGGCTTGCACCCGTTGTATGTGAACGTAGAGTCTATCACACCCGATCATCACGTGGTGTCTCAACACGACGAACTTTCGCAACAGTGCACACTCGGGGAGAACACAATTTATCTTGAAATTAAGTGAGGGATCACCTTATAATGCTACCGTCGTCCTAAGCAAAACAAGGTGCATAAAAAGGATTAACATCACATGCAAATCATAAGTGACATGATATGGCCATGAATTTGTGCTTTTGATCTCCATCTAGAAAGCACCGGCATGATGTCCATCGTCACCAGCATGACACCATGATCTCCATCATCTTGATCTCCATCAACGTGTCGCCATCGGGGTTGTCACGCCCTGCATGCTTCTACTACTATTGCTACCATTTAGCGATAAAGTAAAGCATTACATAGCGCTTAATGATTGACACGCAGGTCATACAATAATTAAAGACAACCCTATGGCTCCTGCCGGTTGCCGTATTCAACGACATACAAGTCGTGATAATCTATACATCACATGATCATCTCATACATCACATATATCACATCATGTAATTGGCCATATCATATCACAACATACCCTGCAAAAACAAGTTAGACGTCCTCTAATTGTTGTTGCATGTTTTACGTGGCTGCTATGGGTATCTAGCAAGAACATTTCTCATCTACGCAAAAACCACAATGGTGATGCACTAGTTGCTTTTCAACCTTCTCAAGGACCGCCTTTGTCGAATCCGATCCAACTAAAGTGAGAGAAACTGTCACCCGCAAGTCATCTATGCAACAAGTTGCGTCGAGGGAACCGGTCTCTCGTAAGCGTACGAGTAATGTTGGTCCGGGCTGCTTCACCTCACAATACCGCCGAACCAAAATCCGACCAAGGGAGGAAGCAATCTAAGCATCAACGCCCACAAACTCTTTGTGTTCTACTCAAGATCTCATCTACACATAGACCTAGCTCTGATACCACTGTTAGGGAACGTCGCGTGGGAAACAAAAAAATTCCTACGCACACGCAGATCTATCCATGGTGATGAGCATCTACGAGAGGGAGAGTGGATCTACATAACCTTGTAGATCGCTAAGCGGGAAGTGTTAAGAAACGCGGTTGGTGTAGTCGAACATCTTCGCGATCCAAATCGCCGAGTATCCTGCGATCTCATCACGATCCGTCCCGCGATCCAATCACGATCCGTCCCGTGAACTCATCACGATCCGTCCCGCAATCTAATCACGATCCGTCTCACGATCTTGATCACGATATGTCTCGCGAACTCATCATGATCCGTTCCGCGATCTCATCACGAACCGTCTCGCGATCTCGATCACGGTCCTTCCGATCTAGCGCCGAACGGACGGCACCTCCGCGTTCAGCACACGTACAGCTTGATGACGATCTCCGCCGTCTTGATCCAGCAAGAGAAATCGGAGAGGTAGAAGAGTTCACTGGCAGCGTGGCGGCGCTCCGGCGATGGTGGTGGAGCTGTTCCAGCGGGGCTTCGCCTAAGCACTACCGAACTAGTCTAGTTTAGAGGGACTTGATCTAGACGTAGGGTTTAGACGTGGCTGAAAATCCTTGTCCAAAAAACCCTAAAATCACTCATATATATAGGAGGAGGGGAGAGGAGGCTGCGTCCAAAGGAGGTCTCTCCTTTTGGTTCGGCTGAACTGGTGGAGGGAGAGTCCTCCTCCACCTGACAGTCCACCTCTCACACGAGAGGTGGAACTTGGGGAGGACTCCACCCCAATTCGGTTTGGGCCTTCTCTTCCTGTGCCTAGGCCACCTTGGCTGACCCCACCAGCCCACTAGGGGCTGGTGGGTCGCCACTTTGGCCCATGGGGTGGGTTGGCCCCACTGGTGGACCCCCGGGACCCATTCGTCACTCTCGGTACGCTACCGAAAGTGCCCGAAATCTTTCCGAAGTCCAGAACAGGACTTCCAATATATCAATCTTTACCTCCGGACCATTTCGGAGCTCCTCGTGACGTCCGTGATCTCATCTGGGACTCCGAACTACCTTCGGTCACCACCATTCATAACTCTATACTACCGAAACGTCACCAAACCTTAAGTGTGCAGACCCTGCGGGTTCGAGAACTATGTAGACATGACCGAGACACCTCTACGGTCAATAACCAATGGCGGGACCTGGATGTCCACATTGGTTCCTACATATTCTACGAAGATCTTTATCGGTCGAACCTCTATGCCAAGGATTCAATTAATCCTGTATGATGTTCCCTTTGTTCTTCGGTATGTTACTTGCCCGAGATTCGATTGTCGGTATCTCCATACCTAGTTCAACCTCGTTACCTGAAAGTCTCTTTACTCGTTCCGTAATACAAGATCCCACAACTAAAAATTAGTCACATTGCTTGCAAGGCTCATTGTGATGTTGTATTACCGAGTGGGCCCCGAGATACCTCTCCATCACACGGAGTAACAAATCCCAGTCTCGATCCATGCCAACTCAACAGACACCATCGGAGATACCTGTAGAGCACCTTTATAGTCACCTAGTTACGTTGCGACGTTTGATACAGACAAGGCACTCCTCCGATATCCGTGAGTTGCATGATCTCATGGTCATAGGAACATATACTTGACATGCATAAAACAGTAGCAACAAACTGACACGATCATATGCTACGTTTGTAGTTTGGGTCTTGTCCATCACATCATTCTCCTAATGATGTGATCCCGTTATAAAATGACATCTCATGTCCATGGCTAGGAAACCTTAACCATCTTTTGATCGACGAGCTAGTCTATTAGAGGCATACTAGGGACATGGTTTTGTCTATGTATCCACACATGTATCTAAGTCTCCGATCAATACAATTACAGCATGGATAATAAACGATTATCATGAACAAGGAAATATGATAATAACTAATTTATTATTGCCTCTAGGGAATATTTCCAACACAAGTTGCCCGGAGTGAAGCTGATGAGAAATGTCGACTCCTTTTTGAAGAGCTGATCAAAATCAAGGATGACTTCGCAACCTTCAAGGAGTCCGCTAAAGCTGAACAAGCCGCCTTGACCAAACGGGCGGATGATGCTGATCAGCGGCTTATGATTGTATCTGATGAACTGCAGTCCTTGAAGCGCCACATCACGAAGATGATATCCGCCCTCTTTGGTAAGTTTTTGATGACTTAACTCAATTTGTGCATTGTACTTATGCTGGCGGCTTACGACGAGACCTTCGTCTTATGCAGGTCCTAGGAGCCGCCAACTTGCCTCCGACAGCCTGCTACCCCTGAAGGCCATATACACTTTGACAGAACAACTCTACTGCGGTGCTGTGTGTACAATTAAAGTCGTATAGTACAAGGATGCCATCCCTTCAACTCTCAAAGGGGTCTTAGAGCTTCTGTCCACGATGCCAAAGCAAATAGTAGAATTGAAGAGATCAGCCGCCCGTCAGGGGGCGATCACAGCTATAAGCCGGGCACTGGCTTTTGCCCCCGAGTTAACTCCGGCTGACATGATGGATGGGTTTCCCTCAAAAAAAAGATGATGGCTCCGAATTTACGGACGCTGACTATGCCCGGTGTGTGAAGAATTCCAAAGTCATGGCCTCCGTCTTAGCAGAAGAAGTTAATCTGGCGACTTACCAGGCGGCTTACAACGCAGATCAGAAAAGGATCCGTGGCCCTCTCTTTGAAAGCAAGGATCTGACACCCACCTGAAGTAAACATATTTTTGCTTCTGAACTTGACCCGTCACCCTTCTTTGAGGAAGGTAACTTTGCGGCTTTAACCAACTGCAACTGGGACTTGGACCATCTTCAGATCAAGGAGGTTGAAGACCCGGAGCAGGGCAACCCGTCGGCCGTGTAAAGGAGCCATAAACGCCATTGATATCCGGCTCTTGTGACCCGTCGTGAGCGGTGTAAAAAACTTTAAGATATTTTTGGGCTCCGCCGAGAGCATATGTAATACACTGGTAGTACCTTTTGCCTTTCTTTGAATTGTGCCATCACGCACATATGAAAAGTCCGACTTAACATATATATATATATATATGTATGTATATATATATGTATATATATGTATGTATATATATATATGTATATGTATATATATCATCTTCCTTGTGCTTCGCATTGCATGCCTTGCCGGTTCTTGGCGGCTTACTTTCCTGCAAGAATAGATGTATCTTTATACCGTTAGGAGGGCGGCTTAAAAGCATGACCCGAAGATGTTGTATCTTCCTAACGTGTTGATGGAGTCAACTGCTTGGCTTAAGAGCCGACCGATAGGGTTTGAGAAGCTACACCCGTAGGGCAGGAAGGCCCCCTTGATGGCAATGTTGACTTGTCAACATGTTTTGGCGTGAGAGACGGTTGTTAGGGTTAGATAAGCTACACCCGGAGGTGGGAAGCCCCCTTCAACAACCAAAGTTGACTTGTCAACTTTTTTGGCATAAGAGCCGGCTGTTAGGGTTAGATAAGCTACACCCGAAGGTGGGAAGCCCCCTTCGACAGCCAATGTTGACTTGTCAACATTTTTTGGCTTGAAAGCTCGTTGTTAGGGTTAGATAAGCTACACCTGGAGGTGGGAAGCCCCCTTCGACAACTAAAGTTGACTTGTCAACTTTTTTGGCATAAGAGCCGGCTGTTAGGGTTAGATAAGCTATACCCGAAGGTAGGAAGCCCCCTTCAACAGCCAATGTTGACTTGTCAACATTTTTTGGCTTGAAAGCCGATTGTTAGGGTTAGATAAGCTACACCCGGAGGTGGGAAGCCCCCTTCGACAACCAAAGTTGACTTGTCAACTTTTTTGGCATAAGAGCTGGCTGTTAGGGTTAGATAAGCTACACCCGAAGGTGGGAAGCCCCCTTCGATAGCCAATGTTGACTTGTCAACATTTTTTTGCTTGAAAGCCGGTTTTTAGGGTTAGATAAGCTACACCCGGAGGTGGGAAGCCCCCTTCGACAACCAAATTGACTTGTCAACTTTTTTGGCATAAGAGCCGACTGTTAGGGTTAGATAAGTTACACCCGAAGGTGGGAAGCCCCCTTCGACAACCAATGTTGACTTGACAACATTTTTTGGCTTGAAAGCCGGTTGTTAGGGTTAGATAAGCTACACCCTGAGGTGGAAGCCCCCTTCGACAACCAAAGTTGACTTGTCAACTTTTTTGTCATAAGAGCCGACTGTTAGGGTTAGATAAGCTACACCCGAAGGTGAGAAGCCCCCTTCGACAGCCAATGTTTTGGATTTTTCTCGCCTGGACGAAGATATGCGAAATGGCAGAGGCCCCGGCTTGCAGGGATGCTACTTTATTCATATATAAATATGATATGTACAATGTTGATTCTCAACAACTCAAGTATAATAAGGCCGCAGATGCGCTATGTTCCACGACCGGTGGGTCTCGTGACCCGAGGTATTTGAGTCGTCCCGGACGTCAATGAGATAATATGACCCGTTGTTGAGATTTCTGCTGACCACGAAAGGTCCTTCCCATGGAGGAGATAACTTATGCATATTTGTCTGGTCTTGAATCAGTCGCAGCACTAAGTCACCCTCTTGAAACGTCCAGGTCTTGACCCTGCGGCTATGATAGCGGTGCAGGTCTTGTTGATAGATCGCCGAACGGGCAGCCGCCAGCTCCCGTTCCTCCTCCAAAGCATCCAACACGTCTTGACACGCCTCCTCATTGTCCGTTTCAACGTAAGCCGTCACTCGTGGTGAGTCATGCCGGATGTCACTTGGTAACACGGCCTCTGCACCGTAAACCATAAAGAAAGGTGTATACCCTGTGGACCTGTTGGGGGTGGTTCTGATGCTCCATAAGACGAATGACAACTCTTCCACCCAACAACCCGACGTCCGTTGCAGAGGAACCATAAGCCGTGGCTTGATACCTCTCAAGATTTCTTGGTTGGCATGCTCCGCCTGACCGTTGGACTGTGGATGGGCAACTGCCGAAACATCAAGTCGGATGTGCTCCAAGTCGCAGAATTTTTTCATAGCCCCCTTGGAAAAGTTTGTGCCATGGTCCGTGATGATACTGTGAGGGTAACCAAAAGGGTAGATCATCTTTTTAATAAACTGAACCACCGTAGGTCACACTTGCTGACCGGTTCAACCTCTACCCACTTGGTGAACTTATCAACCGCCACCAAGAGGTGCACTTTATTATCCTTGGATCTCTTTGAAAGGCCCGACCATATCAAGCCCCCAGACTGCAAACGTCCAAGTAATTGGTATCATGCGCAATTCTTGAGCCAGAACATGAGCACGCCGGCTGAATTTCTGATAGCCGTCACACTTGCGGACCAGATCCTCTGTGTCCTTGTGACTCGTCAACCAGAAGAAACCGTGCCGGAAAGCCTTGGCCACTAGAGATTTTGAGCCGGCGTGATGTCCACAATCTTCAGCGTGAATTTCATTCAAAATTTCCTGACCCTCCTCTGGTGAGACACAACGTTGAAACACCCCGGTAACGCTGCACTTGTGCAACTCACCATTAACTATTGTCATGGACTCAGACCGTCGGGTGATCTATCTGGCCAGATTTTCATCATCAGGTAACTCGCCCCGAGTCAAATATGCCAGCTAAGGCACAGTCCAATCCGGAAGAGCATGTAGACACACCACCAATTGCCCCTCCGGGTCAGGAACATCCAAATCTTCCTCTGAAGGTAACTTGACAGTCGGGTGATGTAAGACCTCCAGAAAGATATTGGGCGGCACCGGATTTCGCTGAGAGCCTAACCTTGACAAGGCATCAGCTGCCTCATTCCTGTGACGATCAATGTGATCTACCTGATAATCTTTGAAGTAACCAACAATGACATCCACCGCCTAACGATAAGCCGCCATCCACGGGTCCTTGGAGTCCCAAGTGCCTGAAACTTGCTGAGCCAAAAGATCTGAGTCGCCCAAACACCTTACCCGGCTTAAATTCATCTCCTTAGCTACTTTGAGGCCATGAAGCAGGGCTTCATATTCAGCCACATTATTGATGCAAGGGAACATCAGCCGGAGCACATAACAGAACTTATCACCTTTGGGAGATGTTAAAACAACTCCTGCTCCTGACCCTTCTAGATGCTTGGATCCATGAAAGTGTATAGTCCAGTAGGTGTTATCCGGCTTTTCTTCGGGCGCTTGACACTCTGTCCAATCATTTATGAAATCCACAAGGGCCTGAGACTTGATAGCCAGATGAGGTACGTATTTCAGATTGAGAGGTCCCAGCTCCAATGCCCACTTAGCAATCCTACCAGTGGCTTCTCTGTTTTGAATTATATCCCCCAACGGAGCAGAGCTGACCACGGTGATCTGGTGCCCTAAGAAGTAATGCTTTAGCTTGCGGTTGGCCATGAATACCCCATACATTAGCTTCTACCAATGTGGATATCTCTGCTTAGACTCTGTTAGGACCTCACTGATATACTAAACTGGCCTCTGAACCGGATATTCCTTTCCTGCTTCCTGGCGCTCGACCACAATTGCAGCGCTGACAGCCCGGTTGTTAGCCGCCACGTACAGGAGCAAAGGTTCTTTCTCAGACGGAGCAACTAATACCGGTGTCTTAGTGAGCTGCTTCTTGAGCGCCTTAAATGCTTCACCCGCCGCCGTACTCCAGACAAAATTGTCTGTATTTTTCATCATCTGATATAGAGGGATAGCTTTCTCACCAAGGCGGCTTATGAACCGGCTCAACGCGGCGATCCGCCCCGCTAGGCGTTGGACATCATTAATACAAGACGGCTCTGCCAGGGAGGTGCTAGCTTTGATCTTATCCGGGTTAGCCTCAATGCCACGCTCAGAAACCAGAAATCCCAAGAGCTTGCCAGCCGGAACACCAAAGACACACTTTGCCGGGTTAAGCATCATCTTATTGATCCGGAGATTGTCAAAGGTTTCCCTTAATTCGTCCAGAAGGGTCTCCTTCTTCCTTGATTTGATCACAATATCATCCACGTAAGCGTGAACGTTGCGTCCGATCTGACTGTGAAGGCAATTCTGCACACAGCGTTGATAAGTCGCCTGGGCACTCTTGAGCCCAAAAGGCATAGACACATAACAGAAAGCTCCAAAAGGCGTAATGAAAGCCGTCTTGTCTTGGTCTATAACTGCCATCTTGATCTGATGATATCCTGAATAAGCATCCAGGAAGCATAGGCTTTCACAACCCGCTATAGCATCAATGATCTGATCAATACAAGGGAGAGCAAAAGGATCAGCCGGACAAGCTTTGTTAAGGTCCGTATAGTCCACACACATAAGCCACGTGCCGTTCTTCTTGAGCACCGACATTGGGTTAGCAAGCCACTCCGGGTGAAAGACCTCGACAATGAAACCCGCTGCTAAGAGCCGGGCGATCTCTTCCCCAATGGCCTTGCGTCACTCCTCATTGAACCGTCGTAGAAACTGCTTGACTGGTTTAAACTTAGGATCCACATTAAGGTTATGCTCAGCGAAATCTCTCGGTACACCCAACATGTTAGAAGGTTTCCATGCAAAGATGTCCCAAATCTCACGGATGAATTCGATGAGCGCGCTTTCCTATTTGGGATCCATGTTAGACCCAATGATGAACTGTTTGGATGAGTCGCCCGGAGTGAAATATACCGCCTTGGTATCATCCGCCGAAAATTTGAGGGGCGGCTCAACCTCCATCGTGGGCTTTTTCAGCGGGGTCATATCCTTCGGGTCAACATTCTCCTTATAAAACTTAAGCTCCGCCTCAGCACAACTGGATTCCGCATAAGCCGCGTCTCCTTCCTCGCACTCAATAGCCGTCTTTCGATCACCATGAACGGTAATCGTACCTCTTAACCCGGGCATCTTGAGCTGTAAGTAGACATAACAGGCCTAGCCATGAACTTAGCATAAGCCGGCCGCCCAAACAACACATGATAAGGGCTCTTGATCTTGACCACTTCAAACCACAAGGACTCCACCCTATAGTTGTATTCGTCACCAAAGGCGACTTCCAAAGAAATCCTGCCCACTGGATAAGCCGACTTGCCTGGCACCACACCATGAAAAACGATTGATGAAGGCTTAAGGTCTTTATCAAGCAACTTCATCCGCCGGAAGGTATCATAATACAACATGTTGATGCTACTGCCACCATCCATAAGCACCTTATTCACCAGATACCCTCCCACTTGAGGGGCAACCACCAAGGCCAACCGTCCCGGGTCATCAACACGCGGCGGGTGATCCTCCCGGCTCCATGTTATGTCATATTCAGACCACTTCAAGTATTGCGGCAGAGCCGGCGCAACTGCATTGACCGCCCGCTTGCGCAACTTCTGATCTCGCTTGTCAAGGCTGGTCGTGAAGACATGATACTGGCCCGAACTGAGCTGCTTTGGATTACTATGATATCCAGACTGGTTATGCTGCTGCTGATTGTTGTTACCAGAGTGCTGAGGATGTCCTCCTTGATTTCCCTGATCATGATGACCGGACCCTGAGCCGCCGGATCCAAATCCGGCTCCTGACCCGCCTGGTCTTGAGCCGCCAGGCGGGCCACCGCCATGGATGTTGTGCTGCTACATGTTATAATTCTTGAACTTCTTCATGATATGGCAATCACCCCATGTGTGCGTTGACGGCTTATCGGGCCGGCTGTGATCCGGACAGGTTTTTTTGAGCATTTCCTTCAAATTGAAAGGAGTCCTATTTCTGTTAAAAGGCGGCCTGAACTTCCCATTGCCTTTAGAATGATTCTGGCTGGTGCTCGCATTGGCCACTAGTTCTGACCCGCCATCTGGGTTTTTCCGCTTACTCTAGTTACCATTGTTCGCCGCACCCTTGCCCTGGTTGTTCCTCTTACCCTAGTCGGCCTTCTCCTCATCAGATCCGGGATCCTTCGTGTTATCAGAGTCAGCGTATTTTGTGAGAGCCGTCATGAGTTCTCCCATGTCCTGACACGTACGTTTGAGCCAGCCAAGCTTCTGCTTCAGAGGGGTGAAGTGGTAGTTCTTTTCTAGGATCAGTACTGCTTGAGCCATCGTGATCTGTTCAGATGAGTGGATGATGGTCGACACCCGTCGGACCCAATGATGAGCCGACTCATTCTCCTGCTGAACGCAATGATCGAGATCCACAATGGTCATAGGCTGTTTGCAAGTCCCTTGAAAGTTTTTGATGAACCTTGCCCTCAACTTAGCCCATGAATTAATGGTATTGGGTGGCAAACCTTTCAACCATGTGCGAGCCGGATCTTCAAGCATCATGATGAAGTACTTAGCACACACCGCCTCACTGACATCCAACATCTCCATAGCCAGCTCATAACTTTCGATCCAGGCTTCCGAAGGTAAGTTAGCAGTATAATTCGGAACCTTGTGAGGTCCTTTGAAATCCTTCGGCAACCACTCACTTCGTAGAGCCGGTGATAAACATGACACTCCAACGGCCCTGGTGGTCAGTCCCGCTCCCACTAATACAGAGGGTGCGGGCTCTTGGTGAGTCGCCATGGCCAAAGCTGCCACCTCTTGCTGGTTTCTTGCCCGGTTTATGAGTGCTTGTGCATCTAGAGCCGCCTGATCATCCCCCAGAGGTCCTCTATGCCGATCGCTGCTAGAAACCACCGGCGACTCATAGCGCCGGCTAAAGCTGTGGCTGGGGAGAGGGGTTGAATGAACACGGCTCCGGCTGTGAGCATACTTCTCCTACTGGGCCATCGCCGTCTGAAGGTATCCAATGGCATTCTGTACCTCTTCCACAAAAGGCGCTTCATCCAGAATAGGGATTGTTTCAAGCCGGGTAGCCGCGGCCACCATGTTCTCTACCGGGTTGGAATAATGACCTGCCGGTATTGGAAAGGCCACTAGTGAGGCCTGGTTTCGTCGGGCCGGGTTAAGCTGTGGTCGAGCCGCCGACCGGCTTCCTGGTGCATCCGCTGCCCGTCCCGTTCCTGGCGTGTTGAAGAGATTCCTAGCCTCGTAACGTTCTGGTAAGCGGGATTGATGTCTCATCCGATGCACCGCAGCTGCCGATTGCTGTTCCAGCCCAAGGTGGAAGGCATCCGTCTTAATACGTTCTGCCTCTTCCTCCATCTAGACCTTTAGCTCAGCTATCCTCTCCTGCTCCTCCTCCACCAGATCCTTGATCCTCACAATCTCTAAGTTCCGAGCGGCTTGGTTATCTGGTGTAACTTCAGTGGCCATCAGGGCCGCGAGCTCGTTCATCAGATCCAGAAGAACTTGAGCCGCTGACGGCGGATCAGCCCCCGAGGTTCCTGCTCCAGCGGCTGTGCTACTCGAACCCGGGGCCGACCCCGCCATAAACACAGCTGCATGAACCGGTGGCCCAAGATCGTCCATCTCAGAACGATCCGACTCAGGGTAAAGCTCGTCGTAGCCCCCGAGCCCACCGTTGTGAAGCTGGTAGATCGATTCCGTTTCTCCGCTCGAAGATCTGTCTTCTGAATAGACAAGAATTTCCTACAACGCAGAAGCTTCCAGATCCATACCTTGAGTGAAGCCTACGAAGACGTGCTTCCGGCTCGGGTTAACACGGGCGGGCTGCACATCCCGGGCGGGTTGCGCGCGCCGAGCCGGCTCAACGATGTCGGTGCAGACGTCCGGCCCGGGCATGGATCCGTCGATCCTGCCGATGAAGACGAGGATCTCGCCAAAAGGAACCCAGAATCCATATTCCATAGAGCCGGCATCAAGCCCCCAACCGGCGTCGTCGATGTAGAGCTGGCCGCGACGACTCTTATTCATTCTTCCGACCACGTATCCCTCGAACCCTGGGAGAGAGCCCTTTGAGAACTCAACACCACTGAGCGCAAGCCCCACGGTGGGCGCCAACTGTTGTGGTTTGATCACAGCAGATGTCTGGGTGTACGGACTTGGATTCGAGGCCATTGCTAAGGTGATGGACTCAAAGGGGTTGGTTGGGATGAAGGACACGAGTTTACCCAGGTTCGGCCCCTCAAGTCAAGGTAAAAGCCTACGTCCTACTTGTGTTGTATTGCTTGGTGTATCAATTACAAGGGAGCTATTGCTTGACCTAGTTCTCGATAGTCTGATCCCTCTAAGTCACCCCGGGTCTCGCCTTTATATAGGAGGTCAAGACCACAGGTCATACAAGTCATAACCGACTCTCAATATATGTATGAGTCTATCTCTACCTTATCTTGCCTTCCTGGTCAAGTTGTCTCCGGGCGGCTTACACTCCCGGGTCTTCTCCGTCCGGACCACGTTCCGACCCATCTTGTCAAGCCACCAAGCGTCTTGGGCTTAAGTCTTCACAGCCCACTCTTGGGATGGTGTACGAGCCACACTGTGTGACCCGGAGCCCTTAGGGCGGGTCTCACCATGGGGTTATATCCCCAACACCAGGTGTTCTGGATTCTTCAGGGCGCGCGTAAGCTCGTCGTCCTCTTTGTTGGGCGTGAACACCCCCGTTCGAGCTTCTTCTATTTTCATCAGAATTTCATCTGTTACTTTTTGAAGACTTGCCTTCACTATAATATCCCCTGTCTTTGGGTCCAACTTCCCCTCATGCACGTAAAACCATGTCCTGCACCTCGGGGGCCAGGTCATTGTAACTGGAGTGACATCTGCACTAATCATATCTTTTTCAGATATCCCACTTAGGCAGGGCCGTTCGGTAGCCACCTGCCCCCAGACTATGGTGCCACTCCTTTTTCGCAGCACTATTTTTGTTCTTTCTCGACCATTCCTTAGCTACTTCCGATTCCTTGAACTTCACGAAATCATCCCAGTAATGTTTTGCTTTCACCAATGCTCCCTCGAATTTTGGAGTCGTCTTGTTTCCTTTGACGTATGCAGCCCATGCATTTTTCTTGAAGGTGTTGAATGCGATCGCCATCTTTTTAAGAGCATAGTTTCTGACTTTATTCAGATCTACATCTGTCAAGTTTTCTGGTAGTGTGAAATTGTAGGAGATATGCCCTAGAGGCAATAATAAATGTTATTGATTATCTCCCTGTTCATAATTAGGTTTATGTTCTATGCTATAACTGCTATGGTTCTTGAGTCTACAATAACCACGAGGCTTGAAGGAAGACTCATGTGCACGTGTGGGATAATAAATGGTAAAATGTATTCCTAGTCTGGCCTCTAAGACTGGCTCAAGTATTGCATGATGATCCTGTTTTCCTGATCATGGGCATGGCTATGCCGGCAATTTTCAGGGCACAATGTTAGAAGAATATTTGTGTTGAATCGACCCAAATTAATGTTATGCTATGAGATACATTCGTCATAAGTTAATGGTTAATAACACAGAGAAGTTAATGTTTGCATAATTCCTTATACCATGAGAGTATCGAGTTTCTTCATGCTTGCTTCATGAACTTTGGGGTTTGTTAAACGTCATCCGTAAATGGGTGGCTATTACGGCGGCTTACGGGTTCATGGAAAAGTAAGTGAAGTAACTTGATAGCTCAAGATTGGGATTTGCTCCTCCGACGACGGAGAGATATCTCTGGGCCCTCTCGGTGTTACGGTATCCATCATCGTCTGGCCAGACACTTTGCGATTTGATCACGGGGATGCCGGAACACGGGAACGAGAAAAGAGAACAATACCGATAACGAGGTAACTGGCATAGTGGACAAGTTGTTGATCCATGGGGATGCCAACATGTCTCACCTCGGGTATTTGTAACATATCGCGAAGCAACAGGAATAGCACACGGCAACTGGAGGTTCACTCGAATATTTATTCGTGTGGGTATAGGCATCGATATGGGTGTCCACGGCTCCGATGTTGATCATTGATCGGAAGGGGTTCCGGGTCATGTCTATGCTTCACCGAACCTATAGGGTCACACTCTTAAGGGTCATCTATCTGTTGAATACTAGACAGGGAGTCTGAGAGAAAATCACCGAAAAGTTTCGGACACCGGAAAAGTTTCGGACAGCGGAAATGTTCCGCAGACAGGTCACCGGAACAGTTTCGGTGAAACTGAAAAGTTGTTTCAGAGGATACCATAAAGTCAAATTGGTTTTGGCACATGCGTGATAATTCTTGGAGGGTGCCAGAATCATTCTGGAAACTTCTGGGAATTTTCCGGAAGAATAACCGGAAATGTTCCGGAGCTGCCGGAACCGCTTCAGATGCTTTTCACAGATGAAAATCACTATTCCGGAATTGTTCCGGATCGTATTGAAAATTATTTTAGTGGGTACTGGAAATGTTCCAAGCCCACATAAATATTTTTAGTTCGAACGGACGCTGAAAAATATCGTCATGAATAGTGAAAGTGCTTTTTGGATTACTTTATTGGAAACACTATTTTGTGAATAGTGGAAACACTATTCGTGAATAGTGGAAACACTATTATGAATAGTGGGAAACACTATTGGGAGAAAATATCTGATGACTAGTGAAAACACTATTACGAAAATAGTGGAAAACACTATTGTGAATAGTGGGAAACACTATTTATGAATAGTGGAATCACTATTATGAATAGTGAAAATATCTGAGGGCATTTTGGTATTTTTACCATAGTCTCTCATCCTATAAATAGGGGTGAGGAGGCAGCCCAAAATCCTCATCCTTGTGCTCTCATACACATGCTTTGCTTTGCAAGCTCTCTCTCTCCCTCCCAGCGAAATAGTTTCGTAGAGCCGAAAGGCTGTCTGGGTTCCGGCAGGAACTAGTTCTGGACGGCGAAGCCCTGCCGGATAGATGACACCGTATGTGTGCAACTCTTTAGAGAGATCGTAGTTTCGGTCTTAGTTCGAGAGTGCCTCCCGAAGGGCTGTCTGTGTGACCGTCCAAGTTTTGGAGGTCCTCCCGAAGGGCTGTCCGAGTGACAGTCCGAGTTTCGGAGGTCCTCCCGAAGGGCTGTCCGCGACACCGTCCGGGGGGCTATGCGACCGCCTCCCGGAGGGCTGTCCGCAGGGCAGATGAGGGTATACATCCTCGCGGTTGGGAGGTTGTAAAATCCTAGCTGCGGGGATCTGCACCGCCATTCGTCATCGACTCTACTTCCGCTGCGCTTCGAGTCGGTACGGATCAGATCAAACCTTGTATGCAGTCTCCATAGTGGTCCTGGGCGTGCTCACTATATCGGAAATTTTTGTTTTCTGTCGCGTAACCCTACAGTGGCATCAAGAGCCAGGCTATGAGTAGATGCATGTTATGATCTAGAATACATGAGATGTATGGGTATTACATAGTATAATTTTGTAGTAGATGAGATCTATTGCTGAAAATTATTTGTGCGGGTAGCAGATGAAATCTGTTACCCGATGTTCCTATTGCTTCCCGTGAATTTGCGTAGTCCATATCTTGACGGAATGGTGAAATCTTACAAATTTCTGACAATCCGCGATCCTTTCATGCTGCTCCTGAGTATGCTGATTGACAGATCAACGAAGTGCTAACAGTTCTTTGGGTTCCACCATAGTCAAAAGAAATATGGATGTTTCGCAGACGAAAGGGCAATGCAGATGTGATCTGCACGGGGGTCACGCGTATGACGAAGTTTAGTATGGGGCTCGAGATTTTATTATCTCGTGTTTCATACACCCTGGAAAGTTAATCTAGCAACTTGAATTATCATACTTGATGATGGACGTTGGTAGATTCGGTTTGTTTCGAAACCTTAGAAGCCACGTAAAACAAGTTTTTGCATGGACTGATTAGAGGCGTCTAACTTGGTTTTGCAGGATGGTTTGCATGTGCATGTCATGTGGTATAGCAGTGTTCATAATAATTTGATTATGTATGAGATGACTATATGATGTAAATTGATTAACATGACCTGTGTGTCATGATTCGGCATGATGGTTGGAGCCATATGATTGCACTTTAATGACCTGCGTGTCAACCTTATGTAATGCACTTATTTTATTAAGCTATAGAGATAGCAATATTATTTGGTGCATCAACAAGGTGGTGGCAATCTTCGCAAAGGTGAACACCGACGCGAATGCCGAAGACGAAGGAATGAAAGACTTCTCCGTCAGAAAGGGCTATACCATATCATGCTATTATGAATTGCCTGAGATGTTTATCCCTCTTGATGCACCCTTCTTGATTGCGCGGTAGTCGCTTTTTATTAGGGTGATCTCTCACAAAATATCAAGTAGTTAGTGTTCTCCCAAGTGTAGCACCGTCACGGCACCTATCTCTTCGGGGTATCACATGGTTACATGGGTACGAACGATTAGAGAAGTGTGAGGCGGGTGAGTTGAGACCTCGCAGCGAGATCACTTGGTTGTCTTGACGTTCAGGCATGAAAGTCATGAGCTCGGAACACATGCATCGAAAGATGAACAAGAGTCACATAGAGATGTGATTGGCAAGTTGGCCTACCGATTGCAATTCTCGTCACTTGAGATGGATACATCCTTGGCGTTGAATTGTAATTTGGATCTTGAATCACTCACAATCAATTATGAGAGATATTGATTTGAGTGGGAGCTCACTATAGAATTAACTTGTTTTAATTCTCAGTGCAATTAATTTTGAACAATGTCTAAGTGTGATTTGCATAATAGTTGTAGGATAATGGCTTGCGTTTCCACCTTCCCTATTAAAATTGAATAAGCTGTTAAATATCTGGTTAAAACTTTACGGTTGGTAACGTAATGTGAGGATTGTCCTCAAGAGTGTCGAGAAAGACTTGTCCTATCGCATGCTTTCGGTATTCTCCTGCTAATGCTATGGATGATATGACTCCCGTCCTTCGATCCAAAAGCTAAAATTCCATTTCGGTCAAGTGAAATATGTTTGCTTCCATGAGACCCGAACTTCGAAAGTTTGGATAGTTATGTGATATTCATGGAATCTGAAAATCATTTTCAGAGACAGACAAAGGCTAAAAAGATATAAGATATCCAAAGCAATGTTTGTTTGCAAACTATTAGTAAAGGAGCTTACTATGCATTAGACTGATAAGAGAGGGATCTAGGAGAACGCCTGTCATATGATGAAAGGTGAATAAAACAACAACTTAAAGAGAAAAGAAGTGTCCGAAGGGTGTTAGTGGGACTTTCATGCCTAGGAAGTCCGGGGCTAATGCCACTCTTAAGTTGGGTACTTCTTCTGAGAGTAGGAGAAATACTGAAAGTTAAACTATTAGAAGTATAATGGCTAAAGGAAAGAAGAATGGAATATCCAGCTCATGTATGAATGTCATACAAGTTTTTGATGTATAGAAGGCTGGTCAAAGATATAGTTCTTGGGAATTATGGTTAAACATGTTAATCATTAATTCTTGAGTACTGTGAGTTGGTCACAAAGATACCCGCTCGATTGCATTCTGTTGCAACTCGATGTAAGAACTACTATGGCCTGAAAGACTAGCCAGAAATATGAGGCTTAGATACACGCAGGGAACATAGTAAATGTTACTATGCCTTCCATCGGTGTATTCCCTATGTATTAAGTTTCATAATTCATTTTAGAGTTTCACACTCTAGCCCTTTGCATAAGGTATCTTGCAAGAAGGTTGTTCATAAGAGAACTTCTCATGTTCGGTGTTATGAATAACATAAGGGCCATATTTTCATTATGAATGAGACGTATGTTATGAATATTGATAATAATACATTACCTCTGGGTTTATTTTCATAGTTCATTTTAGAGTTGCATACACTCTAGCCCATTGCACAATGTTTGTTGCAAAAGATTTGTTCATAAAAACAACAATTGTTGTTCAGTATTATGAATAACATGAAGGGCCATGCTTCCATCCTAATGGGATGTATGTTATGAATACTGATGGAAATATGATACATCCATAACACTGACGCTAAATGTCGCAAGACTAAAAGAATACCACATATGTGTGGCACTGCATTTGGTCACATTGGAGAAACCCGCATGGAAAATTCCATTATGATGTATTTTGAAGTCGTTTGATTTTGAATCATATGACACTTGCAACTTTCCTCCAAACGGTGAAGTGACTGAAATACCGTTCACAGGCAATAAGGAACGAGCAAAGAACTTATCAGTGATCATACATTTGATGTATGTAGTCCGATAAATGTTGTTGAAAACAGTGGATTTGTCTACCTTCAAAAATGACTCAAGTAGATATATGGATATTTACTTGATGAGACGTAAGTCTGGATCTTTTGAAATCATTCGAAAGGTTTTAAAAAAATTGAAGTAGAAGTTATTGTACCAAGAAAATTATGTTTCTGCAATTTGATTGCGGAAAGGAATATTTGAGTTACAAGTTTAGCGAATGTCTGATGAGTTGTGAAAAGAGTTTCATAACTTGCACCTCCCCGAACACTACTCCAAAGTGGAAAGTTCGTGAAGATGTAATCGAACCATTTATGACATGGTAAGATCAAAGATGACATAAATAGATTTGCCATTATCCCTTTTATAGAGTGATGCTTTAGAGACTACGGCTTTTACACTGAAAAGAGATCCATTAGGTCTGTTGAAATGACGCCATGGTATGGTACGCCCAACCATGTTATATCTTTTCTTAACATTTGGAATATGGGGCTTGTGTAAAAGGTTACAAACCTATTCCAAATCAGACAAGTACTACTTTGTATGGTTATCCCAAGTCATTGGGTATTCCCCCACCACTATACCGAGGCAAAGGGTTTTGCCACAAAACGGTATGTTTTTAAAGAGAATAGTTCTTACAAAAGGTGAGTGGGAGGACAGTGCAACTCGATGAGATAACCAGTATCTTCGTCATCGGTTCAAAGGAAAGAAACCCTGGAAGTGATTCCGTTGTTTCCTACTACGACTGATACGTAAGTCTCTACAATAAAATGTATGGACTTCGGTCGAACGTGCAGCTGAACCACGTAGGCAAAGCTCGTGCAAACCTATCAGGTGCGCAAAGGAGATATTGTTGTTGGACAACAGTATACCTACAATACACAAGGAAGCATTGATGGGCCCTGACTCCGGGATTGGCTAAATGCTAATACAATCTGACATAGTTTCCATATATGTGATTCAAGATTAAAACCTTGATACACCTTTCAGAGGACTTAGAGTCTAACGAATATTTATGGAACTGAAAACTGATACGGATAAAAATGTTTTATCCATAAAGCTCGACTTGTTGAAATAACAAGTTCAAGGAGTTGGCTACGATGAGGTTGTTTCATCGTAGCGATGCTTAAGGTCGGTTCGGGTTGAACTAGCAATTAATACATATATCAATCATGAGATATGAAACATGGATGACAAAAGGATTTCCATCTGATGTAAATGAAACCCAGGACTTGTATGTGATACAGTCCAAAGTAATTTGTCGATCCAGAGGATGCTAGTAAGTATGCAAACTTCAGAGTTCCAGCGATGGACAGAAGAGAGCAAAGTGGAGTTGGAATCTTCATTTTTGATGGAATGGTCAAAGGGGTTTGACTTCATCAAATGGGTATCGAAGATGCTTGTGATTCAAGAAAGTAAGTGAGAGCATAATACTATTTCTAAAAACCTTGTGTAATTGACACATTGTTAATTGGAAATAAATTTCTTGACACAAATTAAGACTTCATTTGAAAATAGTTTTTTGATGAAGTGCTTAGGCTAAATAGCCTCAATATCAGGCATGATGATCTATGCAGATAGATTTACCTAATGGGGCTAAGCTATGAATACATATTGACAAGATGCTAAAACTTTTTAGCATTTAAAACGCCAAGGAGTGATTCTTGCCGAAGTCACATGGAAAGAGTTTTTGCAAGACTCAGTGTCCTAAAACACCGATGAGTAAAATACATGATGGAGATTCCACACACTCTTGTGTTTGGATTAATCATGTATTCCATGGTATGTAAAACAACCAGATATGTCCGATACTCCAAAGTTGTTGCGAGTATGGATACCAAAGTATCAAAGTACTGATCATAGGACAACAGTGAAAGATGTCATTAAGTGCTAGAGTAGTACCGATGACATGGTTTCTCGCAAGAAGAGATTATGAAGTGCTCGTTGTAAGTAATTACATCGATACAGTCTTCATCGATGCTCCATGCGATTTTCGATTTAAGTTAAGGGTTTTGTGTAATACACAATATGGTGACGGTAGTTGGAAATTGTTCCAAACAAGATACTGTGGCGAATTCTATAACAAAGGCTAAGTATGGTGACGCTTTGGAAGCGACAAAGAAGTTGTTGAATCATATAGTTCATTCATGAACTTAGTATGGTTCCAAGATGGCTTCGGTCTATGAGACACTATTGCAGATAGTTGCTCCATAGCTCAGTCTGAGGAATCAGGTTTCGACCAATGATTCACACATATGCAAAGCCAAGTTCACACAAAATACGAATTTTGTGATAGCGTGAAAACGCGAGGATATGCAGAGTTACACACGGAGCTGAAGTTGTCAGATCCGTTGGACATCAGGCTATACAACAAGCGAAGCATATTTTACACCAGTATGCCATAGGTGTAAAGTACATTAGCATTGACTAGATTATTGACTCTAGTGCAAGTGGGAGTCTGTAGGAGATATGCCCTAGAGGCAATAATAAATGTTATTGATTATCTCCCTGTTCATAATTAGGTTTATGTTCTATGCTATAACTGCTATGGTTCTTGAGTCTACAATAACCACGAGGCTTGAAGGAAGACTCATGTGCACGTGTGGGATAATAAATGGTAAAATGTATTCCTAGTCTGGCCTCTAAGACTGGCTCAAGTATTGCATGATGATCCTGTTTTCCTGATCATGGGCATGGCTATGCCGGCAATTTTCAGGGCACAATGTTAGAAGAACATTTGTGTTGAATCGACCCAAATTAATGTTATGCTATGAGATACATTCGTCATAAGTTAATGGTTAATAACACAGAGAAGTTAATGTTTGCATAATTCCTTAGACCATGAGAGTATCGAGTTTCTTCATGCTTGCTTCATGAACTTTGGGGTTTGTTAAACGTCATCCGTAAATGGGTGGCTATTACGGCGGCTTACGGGTTCATGGAAAAGTAAGTGAAGTAACTTGATAGCTCAAGATTGGGATTTGCTCCTCCGACGATGGAGAGATATCTCTGGGCCCTCTCGGTGTTACGGTATCCATCATCGTCTGGCCAGACACTTTGCGATTTGATCACGGGGATGCCAGAACACGGGAACGAGAAAAGAGAACAATACCGATAACGAGGTAACTGGCATAGTGGACAAGTTGTTGATCCATGGGGATGCCAACATGTCTCACCTCGGGTATTTGTAACATATCGCGAAGCAACAGGAATAGCACACGGCAACTGGAGGTTCACTCGAATATTTATTCGTGTGGGTATAGGGATCGATATGGGTGTCCACGGCTCCGATGTTGATCATTGATCGGAAGGGGTTCCGGGTCATGTCTATGCTTCACCGAACCTATAGGGTCACACGCTTAAGGGTCATCTATCTGTTGAATACTAGACAGGGAGTCTGAGAGAAAATCACCGAAAAGTTTCGGACACCGGAAAAGTTTCGGACAACGGAAATGTTCCGCAGACAGGTCACCGGAACAGTTTCGGTGAAACTGAAAAGTTGTTTCAGAGGATACCATAAAGTCAAATTGGTTTTGGCACATGCCTGATAATTCTTGGAGGGTGCCAGAATCATTCTGGAAACTTCTGGGAATTTTTCCGGAAGAATAACCGGAAATGTTCCGGAGCTGCCGGAACCGCTTCAGATGCTTTTCACAGATGAAAATCACTATTCCGGAATTGTTCCGGATCGTATTGAAAATTATTTTATTGGGTACTGGAAATGTTCCAAGCCCACATAAATATTTTTAGTTCGAACGGACGCTGAAAAATATTGTCATGAATAGTGAAAGTGCTTTTTGGATTACTTTATTGGAAACACTATTTTGTGAATAGTGGAAACACTATTCGTGAATAGTGGAAACACTATTATGAATAGTGGGAAACACTATTGGGAGAAAATATCTGATGACTAGTGAAAACACTATTACGAAATAGTGGAAAACACTATTGTGAATAGTGGGAAACACTATTTATGAATAGTGGAATCACTATTATGAATAGTGAAAATATCTGAGGGCATTTTGGTATTTTTACCATAGTCTCTCATCCTATAAATAGGGGTGAGGAGGCAGCCCAAAATCCTCATCCTTGTGCTTTCATACACATGCTTTGCTTTGCAAGCTCTCTCTCTCCCTCCCAGCGAAATAGTTTCGTAGAGCCGAAAGGCTGTCTGGGTTCCGGCAGGAACTAGTTCTGGACAGCGAAGCCCTGCCGGATAGATGACACCGTATGTGTGCAACTCTGTAGAGAGATCGTAGTTTCGGTCTTAGTTCGAGAGTGCCTCCCGAGGGGCTGTCTGTGTGACCGTCCAAGTTTTGGAGGTCCTCCCGAAGGGCTGTCCGAGTGACAGTCCGAGTTTCGGAGGTCCTCCCGAAGGGCTGTCCGCGACACCGTCCGGGGGGCTATGCGACCGCCTCCCGGAGGGCTGTCCGCAGGGCAGATGAGGGTATACATCCTCGCGGTTGGGAGGTTGTAAAATCCTAGCTGCGGGGATCTGCACCGCCGTTCGTCATCGACTCTACTTCCGCTGCGCTTTGAGTCGGTACGGATCAGATCAAACCTTGTATGCAGTCTCCATAGTGGTCCTGGGCGTGCTCGCTATACCGGAAATTTTTGTTTTCTGTCGCGTAACCCTACAGAAATGTGACAGCAGCTCGGTCCAAAGAACATCTTTTGCTCTTTCATCGACAAAAGTAACTCCTTGTCGATCTCCCTTTGCTGGCTTTTTCCATTCTTGTGTGGAGATCGGGATTAGGTCCATGACAAAAACTCCGCATTGATTCTTGAACTTGGTCGCATTTTTCTTAGGTTCAAGCGGTTCGCCAGTTGATGTATTGATGGAATCGATGCTGAACTTTACGCCAGCGTCCAACTTTCTGGCCGGGCCTCGCTTTACCCTATCGCTTGTAGAAGATTTGCTAGATCCGGAGGCTTAAAAAAGAATGATCGATTCGTTAATACATATACAACTCAATTAAGACATGTAATGATCACCGGATGGCTTATATAATAAATATACCTCGCCGGTCTTTGTTATTTGAAGAACATTTTCTTCGTCAACATCATTGTCGAATTCATCTATTCTTTCATCTACATCAAACATACAACCCTCACCAGAATTGTTCAGACATTGTGAGCCGTCATCATCTTCATGTTCATGCTCTTGGCTCGTGGAGCGTATGATGTTGAACAGAGCCTCTTCTCCTTCTCTGCCGGTGTTGTCCATAGCTTATATTTAACTAACCCAGAAGAAAGATAAACAATTTAGTATTCAAATTATAAAACTGAATCATAGTACATAATATGCATCATCGAATATAATCTCAAATAAATCATCTCGAATATTATCGAATATAATCTCGAATACATCTCGAATATTATTACTAATACATCTCGAATATTATTGATTATATAATATCACTACTACAGATCCAGTTGACGTCTCGCGTGGCAGGCGGTGGACACCCAAAGAGAAGGAACTATGACATGATCATAGCCCGGGTGAGATCCCTGAAGAACCTATCAGGTATTGGAGAACCTGACGTCCAACGTATCCATGTACCGACAGACGTGCTCGTCCTCCTCCCTAAAACGGCGATGTACCACCTCCGGCGGGGCCGGCTGCCTCCGCACCGAAAGTGGCCCATGCGAACACCACCAAAGAAGCTCCGGGTCGACGACGGGACCCGGGTTCCTCACCAAGCTGCGTGCCCCTGAAGGTAGCACCTCCCAATGCGAGCCAGGCGGGACCCAGTCCCGAACGTTGCCCCTCTGAAGCAGGACGTCGTCGCGAACGAGTCGACGACGAGGATGGGGGCCAGGCATCATTGACTCTGAGAAGAAATTCTATGCAAAATTAAAAAAAATGCTTGATTGTGATTTTTGTAATTCTTTTTAACTTGAATTTGCAAATACATAACAAACTTTTTTCTATGCTTTGTCAGAATTCCTCAAATGTTTTCTGTACATTATACATACATATACTAATTGCTATACATATATTGGATCAAATGTCAAATTCCTAAACCCTAAATGTCAAAATTTCTACATTGTATAAAGCCTAAACCCTAAATTTCTACATTGTATCAAAATGTCAAAATTCCTCAATATTTCTATACATACATTATACTAATCAATTCCTCAAATGTCAAAAATGTCAAAATTCTTCTAAAAACGTCAAAATTCTTCTAAAAACGTCAAAATTCTTCTAAAAATATCAAATTCTTCTAAAAACGTCAAAATTCATCTAATTATAAAAATTGTGTGTGTGTGTCTGTTCATTAAAATTGGGGGGGGGGGGTCAGGCCGGGGAGCGGCCGGCGACCGCCATGGCGGCATAGGGGCGAGGGAGAGGGGGAGCTCACAGTGGGGCGACGGGGCAACGACGAGGCGAGGCGACGGCGAGGCGAGGTCGGGTCGGGCTCGGCTCGGCGAGGCGACGGCGAGGCGAGGCGAGTTCAGGCCGGACTCGGGGAGGAACGGGCACGGGCGGCGTCGGAGATCGGCGCGAGGAGGCAAGACGGCGATGGCAACGATGTCGCGAAGAGGAGAAAATGCAGAGTAACTGAAATTTTTTGAAGTGTTGTATATATAGATGACCCTTTAGTCATGGTTGGTGGCTCCAACCGCGACTAAAGACCCCCTTTAGTCACGGTTGGATCCACCAACCGCGACTAAAGGTCTGGCTTCCCGCCGCTTGGGCTGGCTAAAATTGACCTTTAGTCGCGGTTGGTGGCTCCAACCGAGACTAAAGACCCTCCTTTAGTCGCGGTTGGAGCCACCAACCGCGACTAAAGGTGGTGCTTGCACAGGCATGGTGCATAGGAACTTTAGTCCCACCTCGCCAAGCGAGGGGCAGCCGCACTGGTTTATAAGCCCCGGTGCGGCTGCATCCTCGAGCTCCTCTCAAAGCAGATCTATGTGGGCCTATCGAACTTGTGCGACCCTGTTGGACCTACTGGGCCTTGTGGGCCTGCATCCTGGCCCTGTTGGGTTTCTAGTCGTATGCACGCCGTGGAGGCCCAGTAGGCGGCATATTTTTTGATTATTTTTCATTTTTTCATTTTTTGATTATTTATTTTCTGTTGTTTTTGAGTTTTTTTGTGCTTTATTGACAGTTAATGAGTGAATCTTTTTGCATTAGGTCATAAAAATTATGAACTTTCTGTTAGTGGCAGTGGTTTTCAAATTTGAATACTTTAAATTTGAATTATTTTAAATTTGTGTGAATCACTAGTTTGTGAATAACTTTACTTTAAAAATAGTTTTTCCAGTGATTCTTTTTTCTACTGTTTAATATTATGGTGTTTTATCATTATATCCAATTTGGTAACTCTTAGCTTATTTAAAACTGAGATGCCTTTGTAACAGGCAAGTTTTCGTCCGAAACCCTGATACTTCGAAAGAGATTGTCCATTTTATACACGAAATGCATCCAGTTTTGCCGTAACCCTCTCAACTTTTTACATCATGCTATGTGGGTGAAATGATGATACCATGCCAACTTTCAACCTTTTCAGAGTTCATTTGAAGTGCTTTTCAATTTCAGGGTTATTTTGCTGAAATAAAATCAGTAATTGCATGAAAAATAGCAAATGATGTCACAAAGGGTTGAAAATTGATGATGTGGATTTGAATGCTGCATTTTGAAGGCACAAAAAGTATGGAGTTCAAATAAGTTAAAACGAATGAAATGCCTTTGTAATAGGCGAGTTTTCGTCCGAAACCCTCCTACTTCGAAAGAGATTGTCCAATTTGTAGACGAAGTGCATCCCGTTTTTGCCGTAACCCTCTCAACTTTTTAGCACATGCTATGTGGGTGAAATGATGATACCATGCCAACTTTCAACATTTTCAGAGATAATTTGAAGTGCTTTACAATTTCAAGGTTATTTTGCTGAAATAAAATCAGTAAGTGCATGAAAAATAGCAAATGAGGTCAGAAAGGGTTGAAAATTGATGATGTGTTGAATGCTGCATTTTGAAGGCACAAAAAGTATGGAGTTAAAATAAGTTAAAAAGAATGAAATGCCTTTGTAACAGGCGAGTTTTCGTCCGAAACCCTCATACTTTGAAAGAGAGATTGTCGACTTTGTAAAAAAAGTGCATCCAGTTTTTGCCGTAACCCTCTCAACTTTTTATAATATGCTATGTGGGTGAAATGATGATACCATGCCAACTTTCAACCTTTTCAGAGTTCATTTGAAGTGATTTTCAATTTCAGGGTTATTTTGCTGAAATAAAATCAGTAAGTGCATGAAAAATAGCAAATGAGGTTAGAAACGGTTGAAAATTGATGATGTGGCTTTGAATGCTGCATTTTGAAGGCACAAAAAGTATGGAGTTCAAATAAGTTAAAAAGAATGAAACGCCTTTGTAACACGCGAGTTTTCGTCCGAAAGCTTCCTACTTCGAAAGAGATTGTCCATTTTGTACAAGAAGTGCATCCAGTTTTTGTCGTAACCCTCTCAACTTTTTATAACATGCTATGTGGGTGAAATGCTGATACCATGCCAACTTTCAACCTTTTTAGAGTTCATTTGAAGTGCTTTTCAATTTCAGGGTTATCTTGCTAAAATAAAATTACTAAGTGCATGAAAAATAGCAAATGAGGTCAGAAAGGGTTGAAAATTTATGATGTGGCTTTGAATGTTGCATTTTGAAGGCACAAAAAGTATGGAGTTCAAATAAGTTAAAAAGAATGAAATGCCTTTGTAACACGCGAGTTTTCGTCTCAAACCCTCCTACTTCGAAAGAGATTGTCCATTTTGTACACGAGGTGCATTCAGTTTTTGTTGTAACCCTCTCAACTTTTTAGCACATGCTATGTGGGTGAAATGATGATACCATGCCAACTTTCAACCTTTTCAGAGTTCATTTGAAGTGCTTTTTAATTTCAGGGTTATTTTGTTGAAATAAAATCATTAAGTGCATGAAAAACAGCAAATGAGGTTAGAAAGGGTGCAAAATTGATGATGTGGCTTTGAATGCTGCATTTTGAAGGAACAAAAAGTATGGAGATCAAATAAGTTAGAAAGAATGAAATGCCCTTGTAACAGGCGAGTTTTCGTCCGAAACCCTTATACTTCGAAGGAGATTGTCCATTTTGTACACGAAGTGCATCCACTTTTTGCCGTAACCCTCTCAACTTTTTAGCAAATGCTATGTGGGTGAAATGATGATACCATGCCAACTTTCAACCTTTGCAGAGTTCATTTGAAGTGCTTTTCAATTTCAGGTTTATTTTGTTGAAATAAAATAAGTAAGTGCATGAAAAATAGCAAATGAGGTCAGAAAGGGTTGAAAAATGATGATGTGGCTTTGAATGCTGCATTTTGAAGACACAAAAAGTATGGAGTTCAAATAAGTTAAAAAGAATGAAATGCCTTTGTAACAGCCGAGTTTTCGTCCGAAACCCTCATACTTCGAAAGAGATTGTCCATTTTGTACAAGAAGTGCATACAGTTTTTGCCGTAACCTCTCAACTTTTTATAACATGCTATGTGGGTGAAATGATGATAGCATGCCAACTTTCAACCTTTTCAGAGTTCATTTGAAGTGCTTTTCAATTTCAGGGTTATTTTGCTGAAATAAAATCAGTAAGTGCATGAAAAATAGCAAATGAGGTCAGAAAGGGTTGAAAATTGATGATGCGGCTTTAAATGCTGCATTTTGAAGGCACAAAAAGTATGGAGTTCAAATAAGTTAAAGAGAATGAAATGCCTTTGTAACAGGCGAGTTTTCGTTTGAAACCTTCATATTTCAAAAGAGATTATCCATTTTGTACACGAAGTGCATCTAATTTTTGTCGTAACCCTCTCAAATTTTTATAACATGCTATGTGGGTGAAATGATGATACCATGCCAACTTTCAAACTTTTCAGAGTTAAAATATTTTTAAAAAAAATTCAAAGTTAAAACATGTTTAAAAAATAGCAAAAATGAACATAGATGCGCTTATGTAGGGAAAATTCGACCTGAAATTAGACTGAAATTCAGTTTGATTTGAGGTCAAATTTCCCCATATAAGGGCATCTATTTTCAATTTGGAAGGAACTCAACAAGGCAGAGAGGGGTGGGCTTATAAACTGGTTCGAGCGCCCCTCGCTTGGCGAGGTGTGACTATACTCTCACCACAGCCATGACCAACCTTTAGTCCCGGTTGGTGGCTCCAACCGTGACTAATGATTAGCCTATAGTCACGGTTGGATCCACCAACCGGGACTAAAGGTTCCCGTGGGGCCCCAGACTGACGCCAGCCTGCCACCACACCTTTAGTGCCGGTTAGAGCTGCCAACCGGGACTAAAGGTCTGTAACAAAGCGACACTAATGATCCCCGTCACGAACTGGCACTAATGACCACATTAGTGCCGGCTCAAAAGCCAACCGGGACTAATGATGCGGACAAAAGGTCGATTTTCTACTAGTGAGTGGAAGAACTGCCCTTCTGCTTGGCAGAGGTAGTACAAAGGTCATGTCAAAAAATGCAATGTGATACTTTGAGGCCGTTGCTTCACAAGATCTCTGGATTTGGCACTCTTTTTTCGGCATGGCTGGATCTCACAATGATATCAATGTGCTCCAGCGGTCTCCAGTGTTTGCTAGGATGGCTGAAGGCAATGCCCCGCAGGTCGATATGGAGATCAATGGCCATCACTACGACAAGGGATATTATCTAGCTGACGGTATCTATCCAGAGTGGAGAACTCTTGTCAAGACAATCTCCAACCCCAAGGAGAGAAGAAAAAAAGATTTGCCCAAGAGCAAGAGAGTGCTAGGAAGGATGTTGAGCGTGCCTTCGGTGTTCTGCAATCTGACGGTATCTATCCAGAGTGGACAACTCTTGTCAAGACAATCTCCAACCTCAAGGAGAGAAGAAAAAAAGATTTGCCCAAGAGCAAGAGAGTGCTAGGAAGGATGTTGAGCGTGCCTTCGGTGTTCTGCAATCTCGATGGGGCATTGTCAGACACCCTACAAGAACTTGGAGCACACAGAAGCTTTGGCAGGTGATGACTGCTTGTGTGATCATGCACAACATAATCGTAGAGGATGAGCGCCCAGAGCGCCTCTATGAACAGGGGTTTCAGTTTCAAGGCATCAATGCTGAGCCTCAGAATGCCGACCCAGCAACGTTTGCACAGTTCGTGGAGTTTCATCATGAGATGCGTGATTGGTGGACTCACAGGCAACTGCAAAATGATTTGGTGAAGCACATGTGGGTTCATGTTGGCAACCAATAAAAGTATCGGTATTCTATTCTTTGAAATGTATTTTCAAACAATTTAATGTTCGTTTGGTTTGTAATAACTATGCCATATTTATGTGTTTTTCAACTATTTGACATGTGTTTGCTGGTCGCTGGCATGTCGCCGGCACGAACGCTGCCCGAAATGGCATGGCCGCTGGCTTCATCGATGGCCGCGGACCCTTTTTATTTGAAAACTGAAAACTACAGAAGCAAAATGGGTCCGCGCGTTGGGTGACCGGCCGACCCATTTAAAAAAGGAGACGGACAGGTAAATCCAAACGAACAAAAGACGAACAAATCGCGCGTCCGTTCGCGTCGGTTGGAGTTGCTCTAAGCCCACTATTGTACTTGCGCTCATGGGTAACTACGGGTGCATGGCTCCATGCAAGACACGCAAAACGCAGGGCCAAAATGGCTGTGCAATGCAGCTGCATACTGCATAGTGCATACGTATGTTCATGCGAGGTGAGACGACGCGACAAGGAGGCCCAAGATCCGTCTCTTTCGCCTTCCCTCCTTTATCGGGATCTCCTCCCGCTGCGGCATGCGCGTCTCCTGCCTGCCTTCATTCCTGAAATTCCAGGTACAGCAGCAGGCCAGCAGCCACACTTTGCTTTGCAGTTGCAGTCGCAGGGCAGGGCGGCAGGTTGCAGAATTAGTCGTAACTTTTGCTGAGCGTTGTGCCGCCGGTAGGTAGGGCTCGTCACGTCCACGCCACGGCGTGGGCGCGGCGCCGGCCATGCTCCCGCCGGTGGCTCCAGCCTATCGCCTTCCCACGGGCACGGGGTGATACGTGTGGATTCCATGCATATTCTTCTTCACCCCTCTCGTTGGCTTCGCTCCTTTTGTCAAGAGTTCTGAAAAGCCAAACCCAAGGCGTGCGCTCTACCGATCTGCCTCGGCCATCACAAAGGAAAATGTACTCTCAGCTTCACAAAGGCAAAATGTAAACAGTAGTAGTAGAGCACAGCGGCAACGCCACTAGTTTAGTTATTTTACCACTGATGAAGCGACAGTTTCGAATATATTTTTTGGATGTAGAGAATCAGGAAAGTGGCATTGAACCCGATCGCACGCACATCCCCAATCCTCTAAATACGATCGTGCACACTTGCAATGTAGGAGTACTCCACTAATGTCCACTATACACGGGCGCGATAGCGAGCCACGCAGGAGCCCCCACGACCGTCGGATCGGAAAAGGGACGCCCAACCGCATCCGATGACCCTCTTTGCTAGATTTTGTCTAGCTATATATATCCTCCATGAATACGATGACGACTTTAGAAGTACGGAACGCGCGGATCCAACCGTGACTTGTTTGGATTATCGTGAGCTATAGCGGATAGTACATGCATGCATCTCAATCAAATGACGAGGCACCTAACACAAATCATATGTGTAGTCCACCTGATATCTGGTTGGCGAGCTGCCAGGTAAACATGTTCCAGCGGTGGAAGCCGTGTGCTCTGACCAGTGAACATGTATGTATCAATGTCAATCGCAATGGAATTAATCGACAATAAGACCACTCTGCCTAGCCAATCATTGAGTTGTTCGCAGATGCACGCATGCGCCGGCATGACGAGAGGGACGTTTGTATTTCTATAGTACTATATGCGGACTCCGATAATTAGGCTTGATTTCATTGCTAATCCTTGTTAGATCCTGAAGCATCTCCGATGACAAAAACCTATCTATTCATGCTAGGAGCTGGGCGTGTAAATTCATGGCAAAAAATTCAAGTACGGTATAAGAAGGTTTAGTGTTCAAAAATGATTGTCCGAGCACTAATGTTTTTTGCTCGGACAGCAGAAATTTTAAACAACCATGAAGTTGCTGGCAGGATCCATTTTGGTGACGAACAAAGAAATTGTTGACAAGAGAATTAGCATTCAACTAGCTTGTTATTATCAGCCCATCAGTGCGCCAGACATATCCATCTGTCGACGGCTAATTTCCACGGACGCATAATGGAGGTACCCAGCAGCAGCACCAGCAGGTGCTGGCTGGCGGGCTAATACCATGATGGCGATGAGGAGCAATGGAGCCAAGGTTGGACGCCATGATTTGAAAGGTGGCACTCCCCCGTTGGATTAAACCTCTCTCCATCCATCAGTGATCAGTGTTAATTGGGAGTCCTCTCCCGATTGAATTGATCCTGTGAGCGATGTGATTTGGGCGCGCAACCCCCACCCCGCAGGTTCCCACTTCTAGCTAGTGGAAACATCACATCAGATGGAGTATCAGATGAGTTGTGTATCTCCAAAGCAACACTGGCCGGCCCCTTGTTTTCCTAATTCTAGTGGGTGTAGGGTTGTCAGTTTACTATTGGAGCGGTAATAAACTGGGAAGGGAAACAATGCTAGTAGTAGCTGTTTGCCCTTTGAGACGTTGAGACAAGGACATTCATTGCCGTGGCATTACTCTAGGAGAGGCAGAAATCGCCATCACCCATCAGGTTCAGGTATCTCGTTCAGTCGCTGTTGATCGGAGAGGTGTTGTGAGCTATTTGCACGTCACATTGTCTTCAGTTCACTGTGTGCCCTGTCCACTCTTTTTGGCTTTTCGATTAGCTTTGGTAGATGTGGGTGCATGTTCCTGATTTTATTCGACGGTTCAAAACTACAACCTGAACGTACATCGCAAGGAGTTCTCTATGTGTGCATAGGAATCATCTGTCTTTCACGAGAAACACGGATGGCAACTTCCGGAAAAGTTAACACTTCCTCACACAATTTATAACCAGGGCTAGCTTTCTTCTTCTCAAGTTAAGTAGTGTTTGTAAGGTGGTCTACAATCCTGTGTGGCCATCTCCAAAAGATAGACACAGACACACATTTTTTCTTTGATAAAGGCGTTCTTATTACTCAAAATATAGAATCAATTGGATATATACAAGCTTAACGAGGGATACCTGCTATGATCTGGGAAAAATAATATCTAATCATGAGGATCCTCCTAAATCTTTTTCGAGTCCGTTGAAGAACTATGATCTTGGACTATAGAACTGAATCATTTCCTTGTACGGGTCTAACCCAATCGACTGAAATTTAACTAAGTCTCAGTCGACCACACATCATTTTTTGCCATCGTTTGCAACATCTTTTCCTACCGGTTGCAACATTCTTCTTGTTGGTTGAAGCATGTCGTCCCTCATCGGTTGTAGCACACCATCTCCCCAGTTGCAACGTCCTTTGGCTGTAGCATTTTAGTTAGAACGGTTGTAGCATCTTTTGTTGTTACTTGCAATACCATCACAACATTTTTCGGCGCCATTGGTAGCATCAAACCGTGCCGCTTGTAGAAAAAAAACACGCTGACGTCACTCGACCGAGACTTCGTTAAGTCTTAGTCGACTGAGTTATAGGCACACCCTTTCTTGTATGTGAAAAGAACTTTCAAGTTAATAGGAAGGAAGTTTGATCGGATAAATATAAATTATTTTCTTCTATCTATCTTCAAAACACTTGAAGAATATCATCGACGTTGTACATTGGAGTCATCAGCATCCCTTCCTTCCCGAGCAAACGACTTTGACTTCGCCGCAATCAACCACCCACAAATCCCATGTCGCAAAGGCCACGAGGAACCACATGAAGATCGAAGCCATAAGCATCTACTGTCGGAATAGGACGTCATTGGATCCGAGAATGAACCAATACAAAGAACTATGCAGGGTTGGTGACACGAAGATTCACTGAACTGGGCTACCCGCCGCATGTCGCCATTGCCGCACAAACTTCGTCGCAGCTTCGACTTCAATGCAAAAACCATCCCACGAAGAACCAACAGACTGACCAACGAGTCAATTACCACAAACCTACTACAACAAAGCCATCACACATCCACATAGTCACCGACGACGACCACCGCCAAACCCACATGGTCCCTCCAACCAGGACCAACTCTAGAGCAAAGTCTTCAAGAGGAACACGATAGAAGAGCCATCATCGCCCTGTCTGGGAGCATCGGTTGACCAATATAAACACCAACAACTTCACATTTGTATCATATCCCACTCAACAAATAAAGACTTGGGCTAACAAAAACCAACATAATGAAGAATTCATTGGTGAAGTCACCAAGCCTTTGCTTTTTGGCTTCCGCATAGTAAAGATGCATACATCCACAACTAAGGGTGTGTTGGGCAGTAGTTTCCACCGTAGCACTGTTATTTCCCTTTGAGATATGATAACTCTAGACATGTTGCGTACATGGAGTTGATGTTGTTTGGTAGCGTGTATGCGCTGAGACATGTCGAGCCGAGACTCTGTTTGCTAGCTGCATGTGTTTAGACATGTTGAGCAATTTCAAATTCTGAATAGTTTTTTGAATGGTGAATCTTTTTTGAAAAATGTGAACAAAAATATAAATACATTTTGGAATTCCTTTTTAAAGATTTTTCTGGAATTACATTTTTTTCTTTAAAAAAATAATTTCTGAACATTTTTCAAAAAATTAAACACATTTTGGAATTCTGTTTTTTATTTTATTTTCAAATTATGATTTAAAAAATAACATTCTTTGAAAGTCTGTATATTTTTTAAAAATTAGAACAAAATTAGAAATTCTGAACATCTTTTGAGAATTAAAAAAATAAAGTTCTAAATATCTTTTGAGAACTTAAAAAATAAATAAATTCTGAACATTTTTTAGAGTGGGATGAGCATGACCGTCTCCATGCACCCTATCTGGGTTGAGAGGCCTTTTTGCATGAAATGTTCATAGTCAAGGTAAGCTCATACACGTGTCAGACTATTAAAAATCGGTTTCATAGAGAACTTTAAGCTCATGCATCCTTCATGCATGCTATCAAACATATCCTAAATGTTTGGAAGGCGAACTTACATGGTGCATGGAGGTCCTTCTCTCCTTTTCACTCTCGTCTGCCTCAGTATGTCGATCAACTGCCATCTTCCTGTTCGTCGTAACTACAAATGAAGAGCATCTACGACCGGATGCCTCAAACGATCTCTCATACGTTCGCGGACACGTTCGGTCAATGATCGGACAGAAAATACAGGAAAAAAGTGACCCAACCGGACCCTTCATATCATCCCTATACGTCCGGGCTGTCCGCGAACCTTCGTATCCATCTTAAATATAGGGAGGATATAAGGGCTCGCAGACGTGCCCGCAACTCGCCTTGTAGGACGCGACTCCATCCCGAATCACTTTTTTATTCATTCTTTTCTTTTTTTCTTTTCCTCTTCATCAATCACGTACAAGTGATTGAACATATGAAAAAATAAATAAATAGTGTGGATGAATGGACGGATAAATAGAAGGCACGCCCGATCACTGACCAAACACGTCCGCGAACGTTTAGATAGTCATATTTAAGTCCAGCTGAGCTAAACTTCTGGCACATCATCCCGGCCTCCCTTTCCCTATCGCTCTCCTGGCGGTGAGGGGGAGCACGCAATGCGCTCTTGCCGGCCATGGCCGCCGTGGTTATGATGACCAAGGGATTCAAACGTCAAAAGAGAGGGAATTAGACTGAATCATTGTGCCTGCCTGCGCTGCCCTCCCGGTGGACGGCGACGTGATGCGGTGACATCCATGCCGGTGGACGTCTGCCGTCTCACCGTGTCGCCACTCGAGCGGTGTGCCTACCGCACACATCGACAGTGGAGAAAAGAAAACGTACTACAGTTCAATCCCTGTTACTCTGGCTCCTGTTACTGTTAGACACAGGGCTGAAAGATACTAGAGGAGTAATTCCATCCACCGACGTCGTACATGCCGTTGGCACTTGCATTACAGACGGTCGATCATGAGAGGGAGAACCGAGAACACGACCCCTAATTAAGCGCACATGCGTGCACGCATGGATTTAGCCAAGTTTTCCCTTGGATTGAGAGCGATTGAGATAGTAGAAGACAAGGCGGATTGAATGCCCTCACATGCCGCAACAACGACTCGGCTCACCCTGACAGATATGTCGGCGCGGCGGCCATGCACATCCACGGTCCATCTTCTACTAGCTCAGCATCTTCAGCCCCCCAATGGCCCTTTTAAAGTCAATTTTTATCGTTGACGGACGAAAATTGATCCAGTCACGTCTTAGAAGCTCATTTTTCGTTGGTTAGGGCCGAATTTTACGCCGGCGTATCCAGACCGAACCCGGCGCGCTGGGGCGCCCCGCAAAACTTTTTTGGCACGAAAACGGATGGGTCCGCCAAGTCAGCGACCGCGTGGTGTCGTCGTCCTCATCGCCTCGGTTTCCTACGGGGAATCAATGCAAGCTGCCGCCGGTCAACCTTCCATTGATACGGTGCGTTCACGAGCCGACGCTCATGGGGCGACACGCGTCCACACCTCGTCTCCCACGCGTCCGCACGGTGCCGCCCGCTAACCTCCTATAAAAGCCGACCTCGTCGGTGTTCGCCACACATCACCACCAAGCCCCCAAGTCCCACCGCCTAAGACCCTCTCTTTCCCCCTGCGCGGCGATCTTCTCTCCCCCTCTCCCCCAAATGGCGGAGCTCTACCCAGGCGACGGTGCGGCCCGCAACGGCTTTGGCCGCCGGTACCTCCACAAGGACGAGGCCCGCCTGTTGTACGAGGCGGAGTACCCGACGCCGCCTGGCATGCGGGTGCGGGACGGCCATGAAGTGGGCGTGGGACGACTACGTCCCCGAAGAGATGGAGTGGCAGCACCGGGCCCTCAAGGAGATCGAGACTCGCCACCGTGCCCACCACGAGGAGGAGCTCGCCGGTCTCATCATCCTCGACGATGACAACGACGGAGAGGCGCCCGGTCCCTCCAACCCCGACCTTCATCGTTTCGGCAACGCAAGACAGGGCTGCAGTAGGGACGGCGGCCGCGGCGCGCAGGACGACAACAACAGCGACGACGACGACTACTACACCAACTTCTACAAGCTCCTCGGCATGTAGAATGCGGCGGCGCGACGGCGATGGACGACGTAGTTGACGTAGTTCTTTTTAAGTTTTTTATTATATTTTCAATAAAAATCTCGAACTTTTGGACCGAATCTACGATCATATTGGGCCGAAAGCGACGGTTGAGAGGCAACGGCTGGAAATACTCTTAGGAGCTTGCTTGCCTACAAGCAGCAAAATATTCACTCTTTCTAATCCTACGAAGCTACGGATCAACCAAACAGCAGTACTGTATCCTCTGCGCGTGCCAAAACAGTTACAAGAAGAGGACTACGTCGAGGAAATTCAACACAGATAATGAGGATGTGCCCCCGATCGGAACATTCCCCCGGTATGATCGTGCAAGTGCAATTAACTCAAGGCATCGACCGAAGCTCCATCGGTTTCCAGGGCCGTGCATAAACCGATCCCCACCTCTGGTTTACTGGAGTGGAGTTGTAGCAGTAGTACTAGGTATACTAGGCACGGGATTAGTGTGTGTACTTCCCTCGCACCCACGCATGGATGGAGCCACACAGCACTGAAGGCATATAGTACGTGGAGTGCATGGTAGATTGGTAGGGGCCGGTAGTTTGACAATTTTGCATTGTAGTAAGATTTACCCGCGGCTTTATTGATTTGTCGGTCAATGTTCTTTGCACCGAGCAAGCTTGCATGGTCTGCAACGGAAAAAGAAACAGGTTACTCGGCGAGCATATCTCGGCCCAATCACATGCATGTGTGTTTCTTTCTGGTCCCTAGTTACTAGCAGTCATGCTTGTTACTCCTAGTTCTCGCTTATCTGTATTATTACAAGACGGGCATACATAATACATAGAGACCAGAGCATCAGATCCGACTGACCATACCTATGCATGGCCCAACAGAGCATCAGATCCGTGACCATGGGAACACAGTGTGACTCCCTCGACCCTTTTCAATGCAGGCACGAAGGGCATCAATGCAAGACATTAACCATCGATCGGGTACGTACGTGCTTATGGCCATTGGCAAAACTCACTGTAACTGATATCCTCTCTCGTGGAAATACTCCTGAAAACGATGGGCGTACTACGTACCGCACGGTGGAACCCAATATATATATAGCCCATAATTCGGTCATGATTCATACTATCATACATATATGCGTGTGTACGTTTCAACACGAACATCGAGTACGCGCGCAGGGCAGAGCCTGTGAACATTAGCATGTGCTCGTGAACGGACCGCTGTTTCCATCTGCTGCATGCACGCGTATGTGCCTATCTTTGCGACGGAAGAAAAGATTTACTCAAATGATAAATGTCACACATATTTCACCAAATAACATCGTGCTGATGTTTCTATAACCAAAATTGTCATCCGAAGAAAAAAAATCCAAAAAAAAAAACTAAAACTTATCATCCAAACAGAAAGTTGACATGCTTCATAACTAAAGTTGTCATCCCTGTCGTGGGAGTAAGCCTGACAGTAGAAGGTAGGGGTACGTAAGGAGAGGACAGAGTCCTAGCTACGACGAGGATGTACACACGATGTATGAGTTCAGACCCCGCTCGTGAAGGTAACAACCCTACGTCTCAGTGCTCGGGAGCTTTCTGTCGTGTGGAATATGAGTGTTACAGGGAGTGTGAACCCTTGTGCCAAAGGGGAGGGTTGCTTATATAGAGTGTGCTGCCTCTCATGAATGTCCGGCAACCAAGGGTTCGATCGTGAAAATAAAGACATACATTACTGATAATGTACGCAATAAATGTTACTAATGACGACTAACTGAACGCCTGCTTGTTGGCTCCCTAGGGCGCCTTCTGGTCTTCTGCTATCGACTGGCCATTGGTTCTTCCGAGTGAAAGGAGACTGTCGAGTGGAGGGAGAAACCTTCGAGTGGATTAAATGTCAAGTGACTTATGCGCCATGGTGACTTCAGTCAGAATCTCTCTTGTAATCTCTAAGTCATCCAACATAGTGTCCTTAGGTAGGGTACGTAGGTCAGGCCTAGCTAGGACCCTACCCTAGGTACATATCCTCGTCATTAGCCCCCGATTGGATCGGGGTTCGAGTGAAAAAGGGATCGATGCTGGTTCTGATAAAGCATAGAAATTCCGAATCCCTTTCAGGGTTTTACGGAAATCTACGTCGCCTGGAATCTTTATGATTCACCCTGATCGATTCAACCTTGATGAGTGTCCAAGTGAATTCGAGTACAGATTCAAATTCGAGTGAATCAAGGAGATCCTTGGATGCAACGGTCGCTTCGTTAGGCCCGGATATCACGAGATTCCAAAATGGGAAGCGCGAGCTGCGCGAAGATGCCACCATGACTGGGGCAAGTGGGAGCATAACGCCTCGATTTCTGCGCCGCCCATTACGCCACGTACAACGCGACTTCTGAAGCTGAGATACACAGAGATCTGGCAGGCCCGCAGGTCAGTGACTCACTCGGGCTGGTATAAGATTAGGCTGCGCGGCGGACAACACGGTATTCCTTCTCCATTCCCCTCTTTCTCTCCGCCTCCTCTGCTCCAAGCGCGCCGCCCAGCTCTGCCCCGCTGCCCGCCGTCGTGATGACGAAGAAAAAGATAGCGAAGCTCGAGCGCGCCTAGAAGGGGCGGCCAAGGCGAAGAAGCCGTCAGGCGCCCGATTCACGGCGCCACCAGGGTGGATCCAGGGAGATTTTCTCCCGTCCACGGTCACGGCGAGGGACGTCGAGAACCTCGTTGCCGGCGGGTTAGAGGCCGACGACTCGTGGAGGTTGTCGGGGGGGGGGATCAAGCCGGAGCCACGCGAGGGGGAGCAAGTTCTCCTCCACACCCACGTCGAGCGAGGTTTCTCTCTACCTCCCCACCCATTCATCCGTGATTTCTTGAACTTCTTTGGATCTCAACTCCACCACTTTCCTCCGAATGCCATCTCGTACCTTGCCGTTTTCATAACCTTGTGCAAGTGCTTCCTGAACTGTCCTCCCCATTGGGGTTTGTTTAAACACATCTTCACTGTCTGATCCCAATCGGTCAAAAAGGCCAATCCAGATGATGATAAGACCCATGTCATTCAGTTATGTGGGGGCTTGGGACTCCAAAGGAGATCTAGAAGCTCCTTTTCGTCGATGACTTTTCCTGAATCTGTTCGGGGTTGTAAGTCGACTTGGTTCTATTGTAACAACGTTGCATCTCCCAACATGTCGACTGGCCTCCCCCCTTACACCAGAGCGACCCACTACTCCCAAATCACTGTTAGTGATAGAAGGAGAGAAATTCTAAGTGGGAATCTTAGTGAATGCGGTAGTAAATCTGGTTCGTGGCGGAGTGACTGGTATGGATCTGCTGGAGACATTTCTCAGTCGACGAATCCAACCACTTCAAGCGAGGGACCACACTATGTGGCACTATTCGGGACCTGAGGACACCACTCGGACACATCCAGAAGAAGTCTCGGAAGAAATTGTCGCACAATGGCTATGGAGCATCACTGGAGCCTACGACAACCCCCTGGAGCCAAGCGGATCTTGCCTTTCTCTGTTGAGAACCCACCACCGGATCTGATAAGTTATATCTTTGTCGAATGCTTTCATGTTTCGTCGAGTGATTGGGTCATCATTCGACTGGCTTTACTGTTTGAATCTCGCAGGAGTGGACGAACATGTACTCGCCCATACCGAATGGAGATCAGCTCAATGACGGGGAAGAGAGTGAGGGCGCCAGCGTTGACGTCGATTATGCCGAGGACAGCAAGGGCAATTATGAAGACTCGGTGGAGAGCGAGGAAGAGGTTGAGTCTCCACCTCGCAACGAGCATCGCTCCAAGCAGCGCCAAGATCCAACAGCTACCTAGAGTAGAACTTTTGCATCGAGCACCCATAATCCAAAGCGCGATCGGGCCGCAACATCTGAGACGACATAACAGGCGGCGAAATAGCCCAAGACTGGCGCGCCAAAACCCCAGAAGGCTCTGCCCCGCATGAAGATCGATGTGCCCGTTGCTTCAACATGAGTGTTCGTTTTCCTTCTTTTGTTGTTGTGGAACTTCATATCTTTGTTGACCGAGCGGAATTTGTCTGCCAGAGCTGCTACTTTGGTGACGTCACCTCCACATGACGAAGAGGAGCATATGGAAGTGGACACTGCCAACGCGGCCACCTCCCAACGAGGTATAACAAACCTTCACTCTGTTCTATTTTTTGGGAATGATTCGCCGATTGAATAAACTAATGTTGTCGACTGGCAGTTGCAGAAGTCATCCAGCTAGAGGACGATGAAGAGCCACCATGGGGTACAGGGGGGTGAAGGTGTGACCTCAGGCACTCCACGTGTACATGCTCGGAGAACATCATCAGGGCAGACGCCTCATAGGTTGACTGCTGCATCGTATCAAGGGATTGGTGACTCGTCTCGAGTCAGAACTGAGCTTGCGGCTCCGCTGTCGAGTGCTCCGCCAGCCACTTCGACCATTGTGGCCTCGATGCCAATTGGACAGTCTAAAGCAACTTCAGCTACTGTAGCCACAACATCGCGTCCCGGAGGACCAGACTGAAGCTAACAAAGAGGCCATGATCCAAGCAGAGCAGATGATGCTGCGTACGAAGGAGGCGTACGAAGCCAACAAGTTGGCTTACGATGCCAGCTCGGCGCTTCGCACCAATGTCCGAGTAAGTGCGATTGTAAGTTCATTTACGATTGAATTCCTTTCTTTATTGATTGTACACCCACTGGGTGTTTTCCTTTTGAAGCAAATTTGCTTGTTTTCCTCTCGAGTAGATCATGTCTTAGTCGATTGGTTTCTGGTCTAGTGGGGGCACGCTGAGTGCACCCACTAGGTGTAGTCCTTGAGACCGCTGTCAAATGGTGATGACATCGGCAGGGGTCTTAGATTTCTTTTAGTAATTGCTTGACATTCGATAGGATGGACCTGGTTGATTGATTGTAGGCCCAGTGGGGGCACGCTGAGTGCACCCACTAGGTGTAGTCCCCTAGACCGCCGTCGAGTGCTTGCATCGGCGGGGGTCTAATAGAGACAATGTTTGCATGTTTGCTCACATTTTCTTCTATGATTTGTTGCCACTCGACAGGTCGAGTGATAGCAGGTCCGGTGGGGGCACGCTGAGTGCACCCACTGGGTGTAGTCCCCGAGACTGCTGTCGAGTGCTTGCATCGGCAGGTGTTTGATAGAGACAATTTTTGCTCGGACAGATCGGACCTAGTTGAGTGGTTTCGTATCCAGTGGGGGCACGCTGAGTGCACCCACTGGGTGTAGTCCCTAAGACTACTGTTGATCGTTGACGATGGACAGTAGTCTTAAGAACTTGGACTCAGGGTCCTTTTTCGTACGCGGAGTACGCTTGTCACTCGGTTCGTCGAGTGAGTTCTTTCCTTAGTGTTTCCACTTCTGAATGCTTGTCTTAGGGACGGAAAGGTCCGAACCTACTCTACAGGTTTCATGGACATCATTTCCATCAACCGTGATATGGCGCAGGTTTCATGGACATCATTTCCATCAACCATGATATGACGCTTTTCACGGGTGTGGGGTGGGGGCGGCGGGCCGCCAACCAGTCGACTGAACTCGTTCCTTTCCACTCGGGAGTGGAGAAATTTTAATGTCGACTGAATTACTTCTTTGTTGATTTCAGAAAGCTTGTGAACTTGGGGCTCCGCACGTCGACCTAGAGAAGGAGAAGACTCAACTTCAACTGGATCTGGAGGTGTCGAAGAACAATCTGGACCGTGTACAGGCTGAACTGAAGACCCTGGGAGGTAATCTTTGTCAACCAACTGTACTATCACTTTAATCTTCCATCCTTTGAACCGAGTGTCCTCACTCGAACAGACATGCGTGATGAGAATTGCCGACTCCAAGCGCGACTCAACAGTGTTATTTCTTTAGATACCATGAAGAAGGCGCTGGAGGACAAGGACAAGGCACTCGCTGATGCTCAAAAGGTGGTGAGGGAGAAAACTAAAGTTGTCGAGAAGAAACTTGCCGCAACTAAGAAGCTAGAAGAAGAGAACGCGAAACTCAAGCATGAACATGCTGACTCGATCAACAAGACCGAGTAGCTGAACAAGAGGAGCAATGGTCTGGAGAAGTACTTGGGAGACTTTGCGAAGAAGATGTTCAGCATGCTCGATGGTAACTTTCTTTCGCCGAGTGAACTTCCTTAATTCCCATAGGGTAGTAGCGTGACCATCTTTCCATTCCCTCTTCATATAGAATTCTGCCAAGACATTGAAAATGAGAACAAGGATATTGAACCAAATCTGGATCCTACCAAGTCGCTCATCGGGGACGCTGTGGCCATGAATATGTTTTGTCTTGAGTTCGTCTTAAAAGCGCCCAGGAGTACATCACTCGATGTAGGGCTGCACTGGAGAAGGTCGACAAAGAACTATGGCCTGAAGATACCCTCCAAACTGACCTTGAGTCGATGATGAATCATCTCAATGAGATTCCCAGTCGAGTGCAAGCATGGAAGAAATCTGCTGCTCGCTGCGGAGCCGACGTGGCGCTTTCACTCGTTCGAGTCCATTGCAAGGAAGCAAAGGAGAACAAGCTGAAGACTCTCCATGTGATCAACACTAAGAAACTTCAATTCGAGGACTTCATGGAGACCTTCATTGACGCCGCCACTCAGATCACCAATGGGATTGATCTAGACACCTTTGTCGAGCCCGTGAGTCCCACAGCTGCTTGGTGAAACTTTGATCGCAGTTAAAACTTTATTTGCCTCGGTAAGCCGAGCGGCGATGTAATAGTTTAAAACTTCATTCAGGCCTTAAGCCTGAGCACTTTCATTTGCGCGAACAACTTTTATCCGCGTTAGGAACTTTGGATTTTTCTGCAGTTTGCTTTCAACCCTTTGTTTGGCTGAATTTGTTTTGCTCCCGAATGGAATGGATGTTCAGCACTCCGAAGAATTTAGGACTTAGACAAAGACTGATTCGCAGCTAAGCCTCCGAGTGAGAGGATCGCTCGTCAGTCGAAGAAGTTTTTGAACTTATACGAAGACTGATTCGCAGCTAAGATTCCGAGTGATTGGAATGCTATCCACTCGGCAGGGTTTGAACTTAGGCGAAAACTGGTTCGCAGCTAAGCCCCGAGTGAGAGGATCGCTCGTCACTCGGAGAAGTTTTGAACTTAGATGAAGACTGATTCACAACTAAGTTTCTGAATGAATGGAATGCTATCAACTCAGCACGGGTTTTAATTTAGGCGAAAACTGGTTCACAACTAAGCCCCCGAGTGACAGGATCGCTCGTCGCTCGCAAAAGTTTTGAACTTAGACGAAAATTGATTCGCAGCTAAGTTTCTTTGTGAATGGAATGCTATCCACTCGGCAGGGGTTTTAACTTAGGCGAAAATTGGTTCAGAGCTAAGCCGCCCAATGAGAGGAGACAAAAATTGATTCGCAACTAAGTTTCTGAGTGAATGGAATGCTATCCACTCGGCAGGGGTTTTAACTTAGGCGAAAACTGGTTCATAGCTAAGCCGCCGAATGAGAGGATCGCTCGTCACTCCGAGAAGTTTTGAACTTAGATGAAGACTGATTCGCAGATAAGTTTCCGAGTTAATGGAATGCTATCCACTCGGTAGGGGTTTTAACTTAGGCGAAAATTGGTTCGCAGCTAAGCCCCCGAGTGAGAGGATCGCTCGTCACTCGGAGAAGTTTTGAACTTAGATGAAGACTGATTCGCAGCTAAGTTTCCGAGTGAATGGATTGCTATCCACTCGATAGGGGTTTTAACTTAGGTGAAAACTGGTTCGTAGCTAAGCCCCCGAGTGAGAGGGTTGCTCGTCACTCGAAGTGTTTTTGAATACGAGATAGTGCGTTCGGGATCGACAAACGACTGCAGGAGTCATAACTTTGATAAACGACATTGTCAGGAGTACTTTTATTACATCACAACAACTCAGTCTTCAAGTATCAAAATGTCGAAGTAAATCTGCGTTCCAGGCGTGCGGCTCGTCGATCTTCTTCTTGAGGTTGTAGAGGTGGTAGGCTCCATTATTCAGTACTTTGGTGACGATGAAAGGACCTTCCCACGCGGGGGGAGAGCTTGTGTGGCCGTTGCTGATCCACTCAGAGCACCAGATCACCCTCATGGAACGACTGACTCTTGATGTGCCTTGCATGGAAGCAATGCAAATCTCGCTGATACACGGTCGACCGAATCAGAGCCATTTCACGCTCTTCTTCCAAGAGATCCACACCATCTTGTCGAGCTTGTTCAGGTTCAGCCTTCGAGTAAAGTTCTACACGAGGAGAATTGTCAAGGGGATCACTCGGCAGAATAGCTTCAGCTCCATACACCAAGAAGAAAGGAGTGCTCCCAGTCGACCGATTAGGAGTTGTCCTCAAGCCCACAATACAGATGGCAATTCAGTCACCCAAGCTCCAGCTGCGTGTTCAAGGTCCCGCATGAGTCGAGGCTTCCATCCCTAAAGAATAAGGTCGTTTGCTCGCTCAACTTGACCATTAGTCTGAGGGTGCGCAACGGATGCGTAATCCACCCAAGTGCCTTGGGTGAAGCAAAAGTGTCTGAAATCTTCAGATTCAAAGTTTGAGCCATTGTCTGTAATGATGATGTGGGGAACTCCATACCGTATTATCATCTCTCTCATGAATTTTATTGTTGTGCGCGAGTTCAGCTTCTTTATGAGCTCAGCTTCAATCCACTTAGTGAACTTGTCGACTACTACAAGCAGGTGAGTACATCTACTCTGACCCGTTTGGAAAGGGCCGACCATATCCAAGCCCCATACAACAAACGTCCAGAGGAGTGGAATAGTATTCAAGGCAGATGTAGGCTTGTGTGACAAGTTTGAGTAAAACTGACATCCTTCGCAGCGATCGACAATCTCTTTAGCCATTTTGTAGGCGCGCAGCCAGAAGAAACCAGCTCGGTATGCTTTGGCGACAATCGTCCGAGAGGACGCATGATGACCATAGGTTCTCGAGTGAATTTCCTCCAGAATCAGTCGACCTTCCTCAGGGGAAATACACCGCTAATTCACGCCAGTTACACTTTCTCTGAAAAGTTGATCATCCATCATTGTAAAGGCCTTGGATCTGTGGACAATCTGTCGGACTTCCACCTCGTCTTCAGGAAGTTCCTGCCTCGGTATGTACGCAATATATGACACCGTATAATTGGGTATGATCACCAGAATCTTCATGACCAAATCTATGATAATTGGGATATCTACTTCAGTCTGATTAGAGGGGCTTATTGCTTGCGGGGGATCTTCGGTGAAGGGATCTTCCTGCATCGAAGGAGAACGCAAATGTACCAGAAACACATTGCTAGGTACGGCCTTCCGAGTGGATCCGATCTTTGCCAACTCATCAGCTGCTTGATTCTTCACTCAGGGAATATGGTGGAGTTCCAAACCTTCAAACTTCTTCTCAAGCTTTCTCACTGCATTGCAATATCCGGTCATAGCAGGGTTCCTAATGTCCCACTCTTTCATCACTTGGTTGACCACCAAATCAGAGTCACCATATACCATCAGGCACCAGACGCCGAGTGAGATGGCCATACGCAACCAGTATAGGAGTGCTTCGTATTCAGCTTAATTATTGGAGGAATCAAAGTGAATTTGTAGGACACAGCTGAGCTTGTCACCCTTTGGAGATACTAGTACTACGCCAGCACCAGACCCATTCAGCATATTAGAGCCATCAAAGAACATGGTCCAATGTGCCGAGTGGCTTTGAATTGGTTGCTGCTGTTCTATCCACTCGGCCATAAAATCAACAAGTGCTTGAGACTTGATTGCCTTTTTTGCTTCCAACTTGATATCAAAATAGAAGAGCTCAATAGCCCATTTGGCCACTCGACCAGTCGCATCTCGATTGTTGAGGATCTCAGACAGTGGAGCATCGCTGACGATTGAGATTGAGTGATCTTGAAAATAGTGTGCCACCTTCTTCGCAGATAAATATATACCATAGACAAGCTTCTGGTAATGAGGATACCTTTGCTTTGAAGGAGTCAACACTTTGGAGATATAGTAAACTAGACGTTGGACTTTATAAGCTTTGACCTCCTCTTCCTGCTCGACAATTAGAACTGTACTGACGACTTGATTCGTGGCTGCAATGTACAGGAGCAAGGGTTATTTGCTATGCGGAGTAGCAAGCACCGGCTGGGTGGAAAGCACGGCTTTCAGACCGACAAACTCTGCTTTAGCTTCAGGAATCCACTCGAATGTATCAGACTTCTTCATTAGTCGGTATAAAGGCAATGCCTTCTCACCGAGACGAGAAATAAATCTACTCAACGCCGCCAGGTAGCCCGTGAGTTTCTGGACATTGTGCACACGCACAGGGCTTTTCATTCGGGTGATGGCACTAATCTTCTTAGGATTGACGTTGATTCCCCGTTCACAAACGAGGAAACTGAGCAACTTGCCACCAGGAACACCAAAAGTGCACTTGGCAGGGTTTAACTTGATATCATACTTCCTCAGATTAGCGAATGTTTCTGCCAAGTCAGTCAGCAGGTCGGAACCTTTGCAAGACTTGACAACAATATCATCCATATAGGCCTCGACATTCTGAGGGATTTGGTCAAGGAGGTATTTCTGAAACATGCGCATGAAAGTAGCACCAACATTTTTCAAACCAAAAGGCATGGTGATATAAGGAAAACACCGGAAAGGGGTGATGAAGGCTGTCTTTATTTCATTTGCACCATACAGACAGATCTGATGATATCTAGAGTAAGCATCGAGAAAGGATAAACGGTCGCATCCCGAAGCCGAGTTGACAATCTGATCGATGCGGGGGAGCGGAAAATGATCTTTCGGGCAGACCCAATTGATATGTTTGAAATCAATACACATGCGGGGTGACTTATCTTTCTTGGGGACCATGACGACGTTTGAGAGCCACTCGGAGTGGTAAATCTCCCGAATGAACTTGGCCGCCAAGAGTCGAGCCATCTCCTTGCCGATTGCCTTCCGTTTTTCTGCTACCGAACGATGCAAGTGCTCTTTCACATGCTTGGCCTTCGGGTCAACTCTTAGTCGGTGCTCAGCCAGTTCCCTGGGTACACCCGGCATGTCAGCGGGCTTCCATGCGAAGATGTCCCAGTTCTCACGGAGGAACTGGATGAGCTTGGCTTCCTATTTGTTGTTGAGCGTCGTCGAGATGTTGGTCGGGGCAGCATTAGGATCTGTCAGGTGAATGTGTACTTTCTTCACTTCCCCTACTGATGGTCATCGTTTTGGAGCCTTGATGAAGACACTCTTCAATTCTCTGTCGATTGCCCATAACTGTGATCACACCCTTGGGTCCGGGCATTTTCAGCTTGAGGTACACGTAACATGGACAGGTCATGAAACGGGCATAAGCCAGACGCCAAGGATGGCATGGTATGCACTCTGGAAGTCTACAACTTCGAACGTCAATTTCTCTTTGCGAAAATTCTTGTCAGTGCCGATCACCACATCCAATGCAATATGTCCGAGTGACTTGGCATTCTTTCCGGGAATGACTTCGTGGAATTGCATGTTGCTTTCGCTGAGACGGGACATCGAAATGCCCATCCCCTTTAAGGTATCCGCATACAGGATCTTCAGACCACTCCTTCCGTCCATGAGAACCTTGCGGAGTCGAGTGCCTCCAACAACAGGATCCACCACCAAAGCTTGTTGACCGGGGGTAGAGACGTGAGCAGGGTGATATGGTTGGTCGAATGTTATAGCAGTCTGAGACCATTTCAGATATGTGGGAGTTGCAGGAACAGCCATGCTGACCTCTCTGTTAATAACTTTCAGTCGACTCTTGCTTTCTACATCAGAAAAAAATCATCAAAGTGGCATTGACCTCAGGGAATTCCTCTTTGTCTTCATCATCCTCCCTTTTGGGAGACTTCTCACTCGACTAACCTTCTTTGAACTGTTAGATCAGCAATCTGCACTGTCAAGTGGTATGTTTCGGCAATATCAAATTACCTTCCTCATCTTTCTTCGTGTGGATTGCACACAGTAAATCCATAACATCAGTTCCCGACTGATTCTTTACTTTCTTGGGGTTAAACTACCCTTTGGGCTTCCCCTTGTTCTTTCCTTGCGTCGCCAGAGCAGCCGCCTCTGCCTCAGCAGGGCCATCAGCTTTGCGCTTTTGCTTCTGACTGGAATTGCCACCGGCATCATTGTTGACTACTTTTCCCTTGCCGCTACGAAGGCGGTCTTCGTCTTCGCCATTGGCATACCGAGTGGCAATCTCCATCATCTTTCTCAGTGAAATATCTCCGGTATGACCAAACCTCAGGTAAAGCTCTCGGTTCTTAACACCAGCCTTGAAGGCGCAAACGGCTTGGTGCTCGGAAACATTTTCCACTGTGTGATGCAGAGTGGAGCAACGCTGAATGTAATTCCTCAAAGATTCATTGGGCTTCTGGACACAGTGCTACATGTCAATCAAACTAGCTGGACGCTTGCATGTGCCCTCAAAAGTTTTGATGAACACTCGGGCAAGATCCTCCCAGCAGTAGATGCTAGAAGGAGCCAAACGATTCAACCACGCTTGGGCCGAACCATCCACCATCAAGGCCAAATGCTTCATGGCTATGTTATGATTTCTTCCACCAATCTACACAGCCACTCGGTAATCGTCTAGCCATGTTTCAGGCTTTGACTCTCCTGTGAACTTATTGATTCCAGCCGTCAACCTGAAGTTGGGGGGAATCTCAGCAGACCGGATGGCTCTGCTGTAACACTCGGGACCGGAGACGACGATACCACTTCCACTCAGATAGTCTCTATCATAATCATCCCTGTGAGCCTTGCCTCTGTCAATCCTCTTCTGTGCAAGGATATCCCTCGCATCAAGTCCAGGATTCCGCTCATCACCGAATGGGCGCCTATCGTCATAATGCCAGGGCACATCCGAACCACTCCGCGGAGGAGTAGGCACTCGACGGTGGTCATCACGGTGAAAACAAGGAGCAAACTGATCTCGTCCCTGATCTCTATACTGATCTTCACGGTAACCTCTGCCCCTGCGATGCAGAGGCGATCCAGGGCTATGTGTCGAATGAATTGTATCTATCTTGGGCGAATTGTTGTGTAATCTATTGTGCGACTGAGAAACAACCGAATTCTGCCGTTGCGCTACATCAAGCAGTGCTTGAATCTGCTGCAAACCTCTGCCGACCTCTAAACTCGACGGCTGAATGGAATCCGCAATCCTAGCAGCGACTGCAACATTAAAACTAGAGTACGGAATATCTCGACGTTGTTCTGAGATCCACTCGGAAAAAACTATCGCGGACATCGACTGGGAGAGGGTGGACGCTGGCAAGCGCGCTCGTCGAGTTCTCTCTGCATCTCTTCGAGCCGAAGGCGCATGGCCTCCAAGGCTTGAGCTTCGGCAGTCGCACCGACGATGGGGGTATGGAGAACCTCCTCATCTCGGCGGTGCTGTTCACTCAATGGTCCCCCGGTCTCGTGTCTACTGCGGCCGAAGCCGGGTGGCGGGCTTTGATGAGAACCAGCCATAAGAAGCTCCGCTCCTGGATCGCAGCTCTCGCACTCGAAAGGGACGTCAGACTGATTCGACGCCGAGTTGAACACGCCATGAAGTGAGGCTCAATAGTCGCGATTTGTAGAGATGCGGCCAGACGAGCCACCGCGCGCCTCACCCAACGCTGGAGCCGCGAACGACCGGATCTCTTGTGGCGATGAACAATAGGGAGGGCCGACAGGTACGGAGTCGACGACTGCCGAAGAAGAACGCCACAGGAGCTCGCACGGAAGTGTGTCGCCCCGCGGATCGGGAGCGCCTCAACGTCTAGAGGCGCCTCTTGAAGCCATGCCATGTCGTCGGAGATGAAGATGAGTGCTCCGAGACGGATCTCGTGGCCTGGGGCCAAACCACCGCCGGAAGACAAGATGAAGTGGGAAAAATGCAACCTCGTCGGAAGTCGCTTAGACGCCTGCCCCACGGTGGGCGCCAATTGTCGTGAGAGTAAGCCTGCCAGTAGAAGGTAGGGGTACGTAAGGAGAGGGCAGAGTCCTAGCTAGGGCGAGGATGTACACACAATGTATGAGTTCAGGCCCCTCTCGTGGAGGTACCAGCCCTACGTCTTAGTGCTCGGGAACTTTCTGTCATGTGGAATATGAGTGTTACATGGGGGGCAAACCCTTATGCCAGAGGGGAGGGGGGCTTGCAAGGTGGTAGTGGGTCGTGTATAGGGGGTGTGGTCTGAGGAGAGAGGGAGATGTTGGCCCGCGGCACAAGGTTTTATTAACGAAAACGTCCGACGAATAAACCGATGACCACAATGCTACGGTTGACCGATGGGGTATCAAACTAAATCGGAATGCGACGAAATTTAGCAGGAGGCCTACCTACACTATAATAAGACCGCACGCCAGGTTTCGACCCAATCCAAGAATATTTTCCATGCGCTTTAAAAAACGGGTTTTTAAACAATGCCGCAGGTGCATGCCTGTGTGGTTGGTCTCGAAACGGGCAACGGCAAGAACGGAGAGAATCGACGACTACAAATGGATGCAAGTTTTTTAAAACGAGTGACGATGCTATGCAGATGATGCGAATGATGTGATGATGAATGCGACAACCACACGAACCACAGACGAGAACGGAAATAAAAGGGGAATCTTCTGGAGCGTCGGTCCCGGGCTGTTACAACTCTCCTCCACTACATGAGGATCTCGTCCCGAGATCTAGAATGAGAAGGGGAAGAGAAAGAACAAGAGGTAAAACTTAGTTGCTTCTTTGACAAACGAGTGAAACCAATGATCATTGGAGGTTTCAATGGGAAGAAGAATGACATGAGGAACAAGCAATAATTCACAAGAAATTTCGGCAACACTTCGGTAGGATAGAGGAAAATTTTGATATGATTGAGAGAAATTGAAAGAGAGACACCAAACTTCAGTTGGATTAGAATCAAAACTTCATAAGATGGAAGGATCATGAAAAGATTTCACAACACTCCGGTTACTGAATAAGCAAGAAAGAACATGATCTTGATAAAATAAGATGATGGTTCGAAGAGAGCAACAACACCACACCTCTGGAACAAAGAATAGAAGCTAGACCATTGGAAGAAAAGAACGGAGAAGAAAAATGACAACTTCTACCACCAATGAATTTGAAAGCATGGTTGAACGGAGTTTATGAAGAATCAACAACGAAAGAATAGCTTGTTATGGGCTTATGAAAAACATCTCAAAATTATGAGGTGACAACCCGCCACAACAAAAACAATTGATTGCTTGAGAGCAACAAGATATGTAAAACTTCTTTCATAAAGAGGTGGAGGAGAGACTTGAATCATTCATGACACCATGATAGCTCAATCCTTAGGAAATGCTCTAGGTGAAATCCAACCCAAGATAACTCCGTGAAAGGAATGATGGGTTTACTTATCTTATTCTTGACAATTTTCCTTCAAGACTCCTAATAATCAAGAATTTAATAACACCATCTCAAAAGACAATGGAGAAGTAATTGAACTTAGAAATTCAAGATAAAGAACACTTGAGCACCTCCAACAAGAATCTTGATGAATACTTCGAGAAAGAATTAAATCCTTAACAAACCACCATGAAGAACCATCAGGATGAACTCCGAAATGAAAGGATGATAGAAAAAAATTGAAGGTTGCGAAAAGACAATATTGAGGCTTTGCTATGAATTAGATGAAGCTTAGCGACAAGATACTTGAGAAAAACTAGGAAGTCCAGAAAAGAAAGATGACCAGTTGGGATAAGGAATTTGATATCATGAACAACTCCGGAAGAAGGATTGAAATCACTTGGATGAAACAAGAATAAGAATTATGATATGCCTATCCTTCATCAAGTTAAATTGATGACAAACAACGGATTTGGCATACCACTTATCCTTTTGGAATAGATAGGAAAGATATATAGAGCACAAACTTGAAGAGGTCTTGCACGAGAACACCGATAAGAATTCGAAACGAAAGAGGATAATGCAAATGAATGATATAACATGAGAACGAAGAGAGCATGATCCACCTAATAGAAAACTTGAATGAAGCACCGGAATAATTGAGATACGAATGAAGGAACAACAATTGAGAAGAATTTGAGAACGAAAGCTAAAAGCTGAGAATGAAGAAATCTTCTGAAATGATGGCCTTCGGGAGGATCGAGAAATGAAAACAACTCTGAATGCACCAGATAGTTATAGGAGGAATAACTCATGATCAAAAACAATTTGAGATGATAGCAACAAGCTGAAACCATGAAACTTCAAGAGAACGAGCAAAGATATAAGAAAACCACTCCTTCGGTCTTCAACACAGAGAATGATGACGAGAAACAACATCATGAATCACCAAAGCACTCCAGAAGAATGAATAAAGAAAAGGTTGAGCCAACAATGAAAATGATTTAGAAGCGATCTTCAAGAAGGCATATGACTGATGAAATTCATTCTTACGTCATATTTGAAGAGAACTGAGAACACCTCCGGAAAGATTAGAAGAGTCAGGTAGGATCCTGGGAAAAGACCTGCGGGTTATGGGCCCACTCAAAAGAAACCACCGTTGAAACAATTGATTAGAAAGAAAGATTGCACAGGTACAAGTTAAGAACTTGATGATATGAGACCCTTGAAATAATTTAAGAGGATAAGAATGAAAATGAATGTCTTCTGAGATATCTTCAACACTCCGGATAGAATAGAAAGAGACGAGAAACAAGAGATACTTGGGTAGAAATTCCAACATGGAAACCATTGAACGAATGAGAAAGGATATGATGAACACCAAGAGCTTGAATCAAATCCACCGGAGAAGAATAACAACAAGAACAAGAATATGAGGATAGATCTTGAAACTGAAACTCCTGAGAATATTCGCAAAGAATCACCAGAAACAAGATAGAAGAAAAGATAGCGGAAGCATTACATGAATAGAAGAGACACTTGGATGATAATTTAATCATTGAAGAAAAAGGGCGGGAGGGTGGGAAAAACAAATAAACTTGGGATATATGGGACAAACTCTGGAACGAAATATGAGGATTGATCTTGCAATATTGAAGAGGATAGAATTATCTTGAAGAGAAGCACACCAGTAGGAAAAGAATTGATATGATAACTTGATTGAGCACAAGAATTAGCAATCGCACAGAAATATGAGAACACTACTTCAGAAAGATTTGAGATCACCCCTTGAGATCGAAGCAACTCGAATTACCATATTCGAAAACCAAACAAAGGATGAGGCTTACGAAACAAGCCAGAAGCAAATGCATAATAGAGATTTCGTCCGATATTTTCATGGTAAGGTTCGCACGGGCTCGATCGTACATTGGATTGTCATATTGAAATGACGCTCAAATATGCTCCCTAGGTGTAGCGAACTACAAGGCTTGACGAAGCATATCTGATGACATATATCGAGACTGTCCTTTGTAAGAAAGACCGTGAACAATTGAATCCACTAGATATCGAACCCCAACCTCACATCATGATTTGTTGAAAGATAGCCTAGGTAACTACTTGAATTCCCACCTAAGAACTTCCGAAAACTTTCTGGTTGTGCAAACCGGTGTGGGGGATACAAGGAGGAAATATCTCACACAACTAGCAAACCTACACCCCAACTGTATCCATCCTTCAACACATAACCAGAGGCTTTTGCAAGTCCATCTAACTCAGATACTCGAAAGCACAACGATACTAACCATGGTGGTACCCTGAACGCCTCCCCAGTACTGGGTGACTCTGACCTTATCTCACCACGACAAGTATTGAAGCAATTCCGAAAACCCCCTGTCCTGAGATACTAAGGAAGCTGAATGATAATGATGTGCCAAGAATTCCCTGGAGCTCAACTCCCTAGAAGAAATCAAGTTAGACAGGAGGCACCAAGACAGAACTCCGTCACATCGACATCATATAGTTTCCAAAATACCCGCGTGATCCTAATTTTTTTTGACCGAGAAGAGGAATAGAATCAAAATTTCTAAGTCGATTACTTCACCAGAACATGGAAGAGGAGTAAAAAGAATCCTACTCTTCGATATAACTAGACTCAAAATAGTTTTTCTCTAGACTCGACTTGGCCAAGTTCAATCAATCAAGGGGGCTCCTAGGTCGGTACAAGCTCTAATAGCAACTTGTCATGCCCAAGATGCGGTCCTATCCTTATTTCGGCACGAGGGCCTCGACAGGGATAGAAGCGCATCTCGTCATGTTGTAAGAATGGATATCATTACAGTACATGTACAGAAGAGATGAGTATATGGAATTGACTTACACTTGCCACATGCTACATCAATATCACATCAATACAACAACATACTCAAACATCATACAGAAGAGCAGGGTCCGACTACGGACGAAAACAAACGACAAAATGACATCCATCCTTGCTATCCCAGGCTGCCACCTGGAACCCATCCTAGATCGATGAAGACGAAGAAGAAGAATAACACCAAATGAAAACAAGCATCACGCTCACGTCAATCATCACATTACCTATAAATGCAACTGTTGTTGTAGTAATATGTGAGCCACGAGGACTCAGCAATCTCATTTCCAAGGGTATCAAGACTATTAAGCGACTAAGCATTATTTGAGTGGCTAACTTATGAGTACAGAAAGTAAAGTATGGTGGTCTACTCATAACGGACGTGAACTAGTAATGATCACTAACTGATCCTGAACACCTACTTACGTCAATCATAACCCCACCATGTTCTCTCTCGGATGAGGACTCACGAGAAGAGAAAGTCACGGTTACGCACACAGTTGGTGTATTTTATTTGAGTTTACTTCAAGTTTGCTATGACCGAGTGTTAAACAAAGTATCCAAGTTTGCCACATAACCGCAGGCACGGCTTTCCGAAAGATTTAACCCTGTAGGGGTGCTCCAACTCATCCATCACCACACACAGCGGGAATAACCTCGACCACGGATCTCGTGATCATCCTAGGCAATTCCAAAGAAAATCTGACACCTCGAGATAGCCCGAAGAAGATCAGATTTCCTCACTCAAGACGTTCGAGAAAGGTAAAACAAATCCAGCAAGGCCTCCCGACGTGTCGACGATCCCGATAGGAGCCGCCTATCTTGTTCTCAGGACACGACGAATAAGCTAGTGTACGGTGGCCTGATAGAAATCTCCCGAGTTGCCCCGGTTTGGCCCCGCATAGTGCTCTAGTTTGGACCAACACTCATGAGGAGCACTGGCCCGGATTGTTGATTAATCCACGGGGTGATCATGCCCTATGCAAATTCTAGTTGTTATTAAGCAAATAGTATCAATGTTGGGCTTTGCCGGACAAGCTTTATCCTAAAACGAAAATCAAGGGGGTCCCCATAACAACCCCGAGCATGTTAGGAGCACTCAATTATGGAACATAACACCGGTTCACAAGTAACTAGGGCGGCAAGAGTGGAACAAAACACCGAGAAAAAGGCCAAGCCTTCCACCCTTACCAAGTGTATGAGTGCATTAAATTAAATGGCAATAATATTGTGATAACGAAAGGATGTCCATGTTGTCACATGGAAGCAACCGCACCTGTAGCTAGAAACGCTATAAGAAGGGTTGAGCAAGCGGTAACATAGCCAAACAAAGGTTTGCTGGGATGTGGAGGGGTTAGAGGCTTTTCATGGCAATGTTGGGAGGCTTGACAAACAAGTGGTAGGTAGCGAGACATAACGATAGGAAAACGAGACATCTAGCATGGCAATGATAGTAGTGGTATCCAGGGAAATGTGTCATCTTGCCTGAGATCCTGCTCGGACGAAGAACAAGTCCATGAAGAAGACGAGCCAATGTAGTCGAACGAATCCTCACACTCCGAATGCTTTCGAAACTCTACCGAGAAGAAGCAAACCAGAACAACAATCAACACAAGATACACCACAACATATGCAAGACACGATGCACAAACAAATATGACGCATGTCCGGTTTAATATGCAAGGCATGGCATGGAAAGAACAACAAACAACTCCTACACATTAAGTGAAGCACAATATGCAACGAGTTGCATATCGACGAAACTCCACGCTTGAATTATTTAGTTCACTCTCGTTAGGTACTCATCAATATTAAATGTTGTTAAACATGGCAAGAGGTGAAGCACAACCAAGTACAACATCTAGGCATTTTAAATGAGGCTGGAAGCAATATATAACATTTCCGAAACAACCCCATATGCATAATATGAATTTGGTCCAGATCTGTCATAACCCAATTTTATATTTATTAAACATGGAAATAAAGTGTGGCATGAGATTCTACACTTTGTTCTAGTCAAGTTATATATAAAAAACATTTTAAGCGGAGCTATGGTTATTTAGCTATGCAATAAACCGTTTTAACATGACATTGATGCAAATTAATGCAAACAGAAAGTTTAAGTATTTTTATCACATGTGAGAGTTGGTTATTGTGAATCTAAATGAAATTCTAGTCAAGATTCATATATAAAGTTATTTAAACCAATGCACGGTTAAAAAGTTATTAACAATTTAAAAACATGGTTTTTTTCTGTAATTCTGTAATTCATAGGTAAATAGCAAATTCGCATATAGGAAAAAAATACATGGGCCGAAAACTATGGGCGCATCTTAGCAACGCTTCGGCTAGGGCGGAGGATAGGCGCGGGGCGGCTCACCCATGGGCCATCATGGGCCGGTTGTGCTGCGGATGGGCTTGCGCCTCGCTGGGCCTTGGAGGCGAGGGGAGCTGGGCCGGGGCGCTGGCGAGGCCCACCTGGCGCTGGAGCGAGTGGGGGCTGGGTCGTCGTCCTCCCTCCCGCTGGAGGACGTGGCCATGGCGGCGGCCGGCGCTTGCCGCGACGCCGACCGACAGCAGGCGGCAGGGAGGCACGGCAAAGCCGGATCTGGGCCGGGACTGCCCGGATCCGTCCGTTCCCGACAACGGCGAGGGATGACGTGGTCGGTGGTGGAGCTTCGGGCTCCCATGGCAGTCTGGACAGGGAAGAGGGAGAGGAGGGTTAGAGGAAAGAGAGAAGGGAAAGGAGAAGAGGGAAGGAGAGGGAGGAGGAGGAGGAGAAGGACGGCCTCGGGGGGGGGGGGTCCTCTGGCGAGGTCCGACCGGCGGTGGAGCCACGGGAGCTCGAGGGGAATCTTCCCCTCGCTCTAGATCGGGGCTGCGGGAGCAGGGAATGGGCGGCGGCTCGGATCGGGCCCGGGACGGGCCATGCGTGGGCTTGGGCGGGCCACGATGGCGGGGGGGGGGGGGGGGGGGGGAGCCAGGGCAACGTGGCAGCCCCTGGTTGGCTACGGGCGGCGGCTGCGACGGCGCTCGGTGGTCGACGGCGCGACAAGGCACGGAAAACAATGCAGGAGAGGTTAGGGAGGCCAAAAATGGAAGGGGGAGGCATCTATTTATAGGTAGGGAGGCTAGGGTTAGGGGTTTTTGTTCGTTTTCGGACCGTAGGATGTCGATTCGACGGTCCGAAAGCGGAGGGGGCTAGCAAGGTGGTAGTGGGCCGTGTAGAGGGGGTGTGGGCTGAGGAGAGAGGGAGATGTTGGCCCGTGGCACGAGGTTTTATTAACCGAAAACGTCCGACGAATAAACCGATGACCGCACTGCTACGGTTGACCGATGGGGTATCAAACGAACTCGGAATGCGACGAAATTTAGCAGGCGGCCTACCTACACTATAATAAGACCGCACGCCAGGTTTCTACCCGATCCAAGAATATTTTTGGTGCATTTAAAAAACGGGTTTTTAAACGATGCCGCGGGCACGTGCGTGTGTGGTTGGTCTCGGAACGGGCAACGACAAGAACAGAGAGAACCGGCGACTACGAACGGATGCAAGTTTTCAAAAACGAGTGACGATGCTATGCATATGATGCGAATGACGCGATGATGAATGCGACAACCACACAAACCACAGACGAGAACGGAAATAAAAGGAGAATCTTCTGGAGCGTCGGTCCCGGGCTGTTACAGGAGGGGTGGCTTATGTAGAGTGGGCTGCCCCTCATGAATGCCCGGCAACCAAGTGTTCGATCGTGGAAATAAAGGCATACGTTACTGATAACATACACAATAAATGACGACAAGCCGAACGCATGCTTGTTGGCCTTCCTGGGGCACCTTTCCGGTCTTCTGCTGTCGACTGGCCATTGGTTCTTTCAAGTGAAAGGAGACTCTCGAGTGGAGGGAGAAACCTCTGAGTGGATTAAATGTCGAGTGACTTACGCGCCATGGTGACTTCAGTCCGAATCTCTCTTGTAATCTCTAAGTCCTCCAACATAGTGTCCTTAGGTAGGGTATATAGGTCAGGCCTAGGATCCTACCCTAGGTACATATCCTCATCAATCCCCACGTAACTAAAATTGTCACTAAAAACATCAAGGCGGAATTGCTTCGTGCCACACGTGTGACACCTATCAGGGTCCAAGATTTAAAATATAAGGAACGCATTCTTCTTTTACACATATATTACATGGTATCAACCATCACATCATACCATGTTTCAAAACTCAATTTTTTGTGTATCAAACAATTTCATGATTCATTTTTTCGCTTTTGTCTTTCTGTGATCCTATTGATGCACAATGTCTTCTCTATTTATATATGTGTATTTTGATTTTGGATCTGAATTTTGGAAGGATAGTAGACATATGTCTTGGGAATACCACCAATTTTCAGAATTTTTTAAAACATGTAAATTTGAGTTTTGTGAAATGGTGTCATGGTATCATGTGATAGGTGATATCACAGGATATTTACCCTATACTTAGGCTGTACATATCAGGATGTATGCATGGAGTAAACTGAAGTCATAACCGGAGCGAACCATCTGGAGGTTCAGGGGCGAGGGATGCGGTTGTGATGCTGACAATTGGCCGTACCCCAACTACGGTGATAGGTGACCACAACCCAACAACGGACAGGACAGTGCGCGACGCAGCTACAGAAGGGAGCGTGGCAGGCGGCCACGTTCATACTGCTGGGCACGCGATGGTCGACCGCGTATCAGCCGGCGCGACAGGGGCTGTTCCAGTCGGGCACATGGCAGGCGGCGAGGCTCAGGCTGGACCCACTCCTGGTGATGTTATTGCCTTCGGAGGGATCCTTGACTCGACGACTGGAGACAAGCGGATGAGTCTTCGCCTCCAGGCTCAACCAGACATCGATGGCCTGCAGTTGCGCCGTGCCATGCGGACGAGTAGGCTTCGTGACATCGAGGCGATTACATGTATGACAATCAATACGAGTTTCTCTATTTTGTATTTATCTGATGATGATACTATTTTAAATGCAAAAAGACCCAGGAAGTCGTTGGATAATAATGGGATAATAATAATGACCTTTTAGACTTAGAGACGGAGAGGGCTATGGAGATGGTTAGAAATATTGCAGCTGCGAAGCCTATGAATAATTTTGATATTAATGCACTTGGGATGGGGCGCTAGAGTGCCTATGTGAGGATCTAGTGCTACCGTCTCTGATGACTAACGAGGATAATGAGACCAATTCGGAGGGATATACGGCTCCCCCGCAACCTAATGCTAGCACACAGCCTGGGATCGGTTATATGGACCAGGTGGCTGGACAGGATAAACCCAAATGCCCCTGAAAGAGGAAGGTTTATCCTGTATCTGCGGTACGCCGAAGCGCAAGATTTAAAACTGCAATAAAATGATGAAAGACGAAAGGAATCTTTTGAAATAGCAGAGGTCTAGCAGACTTGGCTAAAAGAAGGTTTCCAACGGAAGCATCTCTACAAAACAAACTTGATTTTATTTCTGTAATGGAGACCATTAGAGATAATTTTTCTTCACAATTTCTTAGTACTCTCTCCTGTGCTATTGATTTTGATTGGAACTTTCTATCGCCAAGAGAAAGGTCTGGTGGGATTTACTTGGGGTCAAGTGCGAGACGCTAGAAGTCCGGAACGTAGTGTTAAGGGACTTTGCGGTCAAATTCATGGTGCTCTTGAAGGAGGATGGGTTTCAATGGTCGCTTGTGACAGTGTACGGTGCCGCCAAACCTGATATCAAGGTGGACTTCTTAGGTTACCTCGTCACGATATATGGGGGCGAGCGTTTACCTATTATAGTTGGGGCGATTTTAATATCATTAGGCAGAGAGATGAAAAAATAACGATAACTTTGATGACCGATGGTCATCATGTTTAACACAATCATCGAAAGTCTAGATTTGTGAGAGATAGAACTCTCGGGCAGAAAATTTACTTGGGAGAGCTCTCTGCCCAATCCAACTTTTGAGAAGTTGGATCGGATTCTCACTAGTGTGGAATGGGAGCAAAAATCCCCTCTGGTGACAGTTCGAGTGATGCCGAGAGCGATTTCTGATCATACCCCACTGCTTGTTGACTTCGGGGAAGCAACACATGCGGGTAACAATAATATTTTCTCTTTAGAATTAGCATGGTTTGAGAGAGAGGGCTTCATGGGCCTCATAGCTAGAGAATGGGCTAGGGCCACAGGGGGAAGATTGAATATTGATAGATGGTAAAATAAGATTAGACACTTGAGGCAGTTCCTAAGGGGTTGGGCTAAAATTGAGAGTGGAATTTATAAGGTAGGGAAAGAAAGGCTTCTCAACCTTATAAACGAGCTACATATAAAAGCCGAATCCTCCTTGTTAGATGGCAATGAGAGGGCATCTAAAACATAGACAGAACAAACTCTCAAACAGCTTCCCGGAGAAGAGGAGTTGAAATGGGCACTTAGAGCGAAAGTGCGACATGTAGTACAGGGGGATGACAACACACATTCTTTCCATTTGATTGCTAATGGAAAACATAGAAAGAAAAAGATCTTCCATCTTGAGCAAGATGAGGGCACAATTGTAGGGAACAATAAACTTAAGTTGTACATCTCCGAATACTATAAACAAATGTTTAGGGCTTCCGAGGACAATTTTGTGTCTATGTATGAGCAGATGGTCGGAGATATTACTCAGTTCGGGATCCACGAGAATGAGATTTTATCCGCACCATTCACGGAAAAAGAGGTGTTTGAGGCCATATAACAAATGAAGAATAATAAGACATCAGGATCAGATGGGTTTCCAGCTGAGTTCTATAAAAGATGTTGGCACGTTATTAAAGGTGACTTACTTCCGATGTTTCAAGATTTGTTTAATGGCCACCTGCAACTTTTCCATCTAAACTTTGGGACAATCACATTGTTACCAAAGAAGGAGGGGACGGTACGCATTGAACAATTCCGTCCTAGTTGCCTGCTTAATGTGAGTTCAAAATATTTACGAAGGTTGGGAGAAATAGATTGACACTGATTGTACATGCTATGGTGCAACCAAGTCAGACGGCTTTCATGTCGGGCAGAAACATACTAGTGGGTGTGGTTATCCTACATGAAACCTTGCACGAAATTCACTCGAAGAAACAAGACGGGGTTATCTTCAAGGAGGATTTTGAGAAAGCATATGATAAAGTTAAATGGCCGATTCCACAGGAAGCTTTTTGTATGAAGGGATTTGACAACATATGGAGGAAGCATGTTGATTCTTTTGTACAAAATGGCAGCGTTGGAATTAAAGTTAATGATGACATATGTCATTACTTCCAAAAGCACAAAGATTTTCGACAGGGAGACCCCATGTCTCCTCTCCTATTTAACGTAGTTGCGGGTGGCAATTTGTTGGAAATATGCCCTAGAGACAATAAATAAAGTGTTTATTATTATATTTCCTTATTCATGATAATTGTTTATTATCCATGCTAGAATTTTATTAATTGGAAACATGGATACATGTGTGGATACATAGACAAACACAATGTCCCTAGTATGCCTCTAGTGAACTAGCTCGTTGATCGAAAGATGGTTAAGGTTTCCTAGCCATGGACATGATATGTCATTTGATAACGGGATCACATCATTAGGAGAATGATGTGATGGACAAGACCCAAACTACAAACGTAGCTCATGATCGTGTCCGTTTATTGCTACTGTTTTCTGCATGTCAAAGTATATGTTCCTATGACCATGAGATCATGCAACTCACGGACATCAGAGGAGTGCCTTGTGTGTATCAAACGTCGCAACATAACTGGGTGACTATAAAGGTGCTCTATAGGTGTCTCCGAGGGTGTCTGTTGAGTTGGCATGGATCAATACTGGGATTTGTTACTCCGTGTGACGGAGAGGTATCTCAGGGCCCACTCGGTAATACAACATCACAATAAGACTTGCAAGCAATGTGACTAAGTGTTAGTTATGGGATCTTGTATTACGAAACGAGTAAAGAGACTTGTCAGTAATGAGGTTGAACTAGGTATGGAGATACCGACGATCAAATCTCGGACAAGTAACATACCGAAGAACAAAGGGAACATCATACGGGATTAACTGAATCCTTGACATAGAGGTTCGACCGGTAAAGATCTTCGTAGAATATGTAGGAACCAATGTTGACATCCAGGTCCCACCATTTGTTATTGACTATAGAGGTGTCTCGGTCATGTCTACATAGTTCTCGAACCCGCAGGGTCTGCACACTTAAGGTTTTGTGACATTTTGGTAGTATATAGTTATGTATGGTGGTGACCGAAGTTTGTTCGGAGTTCCGGATGAGATCTCGGACGTCACGAGGAGCTCCGTAATGGTCCGGAGGTAAAGATTCATATATAGGAAGTCCTGTTTTGGTCGCCGGAAAAGTTTCGGGCTCGTCGGTAGTGTACCGGGAGGCCATCGGGAGGGGTATTTCGACCCAAGAGGCTACATGGGCTGTAGGAGGGTGTAAACCAGCCCTTAGTGGGCTGGTGGAACATCCACAAGAGGCTCATGCGGCTGGAGGGAAAAGGCCAAAGAGAAAAGTGGAAAAAAAAGGCAAAATAGGGTGAATCCTAGTCCTACTAGGATTGGAGGTGGACTCCACCTCCACCACCTTGGTTCGGCCGAAGCTCTTGGCTTGGAAGCCAAGGCTGCCTCCTCTCCTCCTCTTCTCCTATATATACTAGAGGGTTTTGGGTTTTTCACTAGTTTTTACAGCCACGTGCTACCCGTTCCTCTAGTGCATAGTTTCTACTCTAGATCGAATTTCTGCAGTGCTTAGGCGAAGCCCTGCCGGAATTGCTCCACCACCATCGCCAGAGCGCCATCACGCTGCCGGAGAAATATTCTTCCTCTCCACTCCTTCTTGCTGGATCAAGACGGTGGAGATTGTCATCAAGTTGTACCTGTGCTGAACGCGGAGGTGCCGTCCGTTCGGCGCTAGATCGGAAGGATCGTGATCAAGTTCGTGGGACGGATCATTATCAAGTTTGTGGGATGGATCATGATTGGATCGCGGGATGCACGGCGATTTGGATCGCGAAGACGTTCGACTACACCAACCGCGTTTCTTAACGCTTCCCGCTTAGCGATCTACAAGGGTATGTAGATCCACTCTCCCTCTCGTAGATGCTCATCACCATGGATAGATCTACGTGTGCGTAGGAATTTTTTTGTTTCCCATGCAACGTTCCCCAACAGTGGTATCAGAGCTAGGTCAATGTGTTGATGAGATCTCGAGTAGAGCACAAAAGGTTTATGGGCATTGATGCTTAGATTGCTTCCTCCCTTGGTCGTATTTTGGTTCAGCGGTATTGTAAGATGAAGCGGCCCGGACCAACATTACTCGTACGCTTACGAGAGACCGGTTCCTTCGACCCAACTTGTTGCCTAGATGGCTTGCGGGTGGCAGTTTCTCTCACTTTATTTTGATCGGATTCAACAAAGGCGGTCCTTGAGAAGGTTGAAAAGCAAATTATGTATCACCGTTGTGGTTTATGCGTTGGTGAGAATCGTTCTTTCTAGAAACCCATAGCAGCCACGTAAAACATGCAACAACAATTAGAGGACGTCTAACTTGTTTTTGTAGGGTATGTTGTGATGTGATATGGCCAATTACATCATGTGATATGTGTGATGTATGAGATGATCATGTGATGTATAGAATTTCACGACTTGCATGTCGATGAGTACGGCAACCGGCAGGAGCCATAGGGTTGTCTTTAATTATTGTATGACCTGCATGTCAATCATAAAGTGCTATGTAATGCTTTACTTTATCGCTAAACGGTAGCAATAGTAGTAGAAGCATGCAGGGCGTGACAACCCCGATGGCGACACGTCGATGGAGATCAAGATGATGGAGATCACGGTGTCGTGCCGGTGACGATGGAGATCATACCGGTGCTTTCAAGATGGAGATCTAAAGCACAAGTTCATGGCCATATCATGTCACTTATGAATTGCATGTGATGTTAATCCTTTTATGCACCTTGTTTTGCTTAGTACGACGGTAGCATTATAAGGTGACCCCTCACCTAAATTTCAAGATAAATTGTGTTCTCCCCGAGTGTGCACTGTTGCGAAAGTTCGTCGTGTTGAGACACCACGTGATGATCGGGTGTGATAGACTCTACGTTCACATACAACGGGTGCAAGCCAGTGTTGCACGCGCAAAACACTCATGTTAAACTTGACGAGCCTAGCATGTACAGACATGGCCTCGGAACACAAGAGACCGAAAGGTCGAACATGAGTCATATAGTAGATATGATCAACATAATGATGTTCACCATTGAAGCCACCTCAACTCACGTGATGATCGGACTTGAGTTGGTGGATTTGGATCATGTGACACTCAGATGACCTAAGGGATGTCAATTTGAGTGGGAGCTTTAGTAATTTGATTAACTAAACTCATTATCTTGAACAATAGTCTAAGTAAAATTTGCATAGTTATGTTGTAGATCAATGGCTCGCGCAGTAGCACCCCTGAATTTTAATGCGTTCCTAGAGAAAGCTAAGTTGAAAGATGATGGAAGTAACTTTGTTAACTCGGCCCGTAATGTGAGGATTATCCTGACGGCTTCCCAGAAATCATATGTCCTTGATGCACTGCTTGGTGACCAACCAGAAGACATGACCTCCAAAGACGTTAAGAATGCTTGGGAGGCACGTACTGGAGATTACTCAATAGTTCAGTGTGCAATATTGTATGGCTTAGAACCGGGACTTCAAAGACGTTTTGAACGTCATGGAGCATATGAGATGTTCCAGGAGTTGAAGTTTATCTTTCAGAAGAACGCCCGGATCGAGAGGTATGAAACCTCCGATAAGTTCTATGCTTGGAAGATGGAGGAGAACAGGTCTATCAGTGAACATATGCTCAGAATGTCTAGGTATTCAACTCGTCTAGCGGAGTTGGGAATTGCCCTTCCTCAAGAGGCGATCACTGACAGAGTTCTTCAATCATTGCCTCCTAGTTACAAGAGCTTTGTGATGAAATATAACATGCACGGAATGAACAAGTCAGTCGCCGAGCTTTTTGCGATGCTAAAAGTCGCTGAGTCTGAAATCCAGAAAGAACATCAAGTGTTGATGGTCAATAAAACCACTAGTTTCAAGAAAAATGGCAAAGTCAAGGGCAAGGGCAAGAAGGGTAAAACCAAGAAGGATGGCAAAGCAGTTGCTACTCCTGTAAAGAAGCCCAAGCATGGACCCAAGCCAGAAACTGAGTGCTTTCATTGCAAGGGAACTTGTCACTGGAAGCGGAACTGTTCCAAGTACCCGGCTGACAAGAAGGCGGCCAACGACAAACAAGGTATATATGATATACATGTTATTGATGTGTACCTTACTAGCTCTCGTAGTAGTGCCTGGGTATTTGATACCGGTTCGGTTGCTCACATTTGCAACTCAAAGCAGGAACTACGGAATAAACGAAGGCTGGCAAAGGACGAAGTGACGATGCGCGTGGGAAATGGTTCCAAGGTTGATGTGATCGCCGTCGGCACACTCTCTCTTCGATTACCATCGGGATTAGTGATGAACCTGAATAAATTGTTATTTAGTGCCTGCGTTAAGCATGAACAATATATCTGGATCTTGTTTATTGCGAGAAGGTTACTCATTTAAATCAGAGAATAAAGGTTGTTCTATTAATATGAGTAATATCTTTTATGGTCATGCACCCAATGTTAGGGGTTTATTCATATTGAATCTTGATAGTGATGACACACATGTTCATAACATTGATGCCAAAAGATGTAGAGTTGATAATGATAGTACCACTTTCTTGTGGCACTACCGTTTAGGTCATATTGGTGTAAAACGCATGAGGAAGCTCCATGCTGATGGACTTTTGGAGTCACTTGATTTTGAATCACTTGACACATGTGAACCATGCCTCATGGGCAAGATGACTAAAACGCCGTTCTCCGGAACAATGGAACGAGCGAGTGACTTATTGGAAATCATACATACTGATGTGTGTGGTCCAATGAATGATACAACGCGTGGTGGATATCGTTATTTTCTCACCTTCACTGATGACTTAAGTAGATATGGGTATATTTACTTAATGAAACACAAGTCTGTAACGTTTGAAAAGTTCAAGCAATTTCAGAGTGAAGTTGAGAATCATTGTAACAAGAAGATTAAGTTCCTGCGATCTGATCGAGGAGGTGAATATCTGAGTTATGAGTTCGGCAGTCACTTAGGACAGTGTGGAATTGTTTCACAGTTGACACCGCCTGGAACACCACAGCGTAATGGTGTGTCCGAACGTCGTAATCGAACCTTATTAGATATGGTGCGTTCTATGATGTCTCTTGCTGATTTGCCACTATCGTTTTGGGGTTATGCATTAGAGACAACTGCATTCACTTTAAATAGGGCACCATCAAAATCCGTTGAGATGACGCCATATGAACTATGGTTTGGCAAGAAGCCAAAGTTGTCGTTTCTTAAAGTTTGGGGATGTGATGCTTATGTCAAAAATCTTCAGCCTGAAAAGCTGGAACCCAAAGCGGAGAAATGCGTCTTCATAGGATACCCAAAAGAGACAGTCGGGTATACCTTCTATCTCAGATCCGAAGGCAAAGTGTTTGTCGCTAAGAATGGAACATTTCCTGAGAAAGAGTTTCTCTCGAAAGAATTGAGTGGGAGGAAAATAGAGCTTGATGAGGTTATCGAACCTTTTCTTCAACCAGAAAGTAGCGCAACGTAGAAAGATGTTTCTATGGAACCTACAACGGTAGAAGAGAAAGTTAATGATGATGATCATGAAGCTTCGGATCAAGCTTCTATTGAACCTCGTAGGTCGACAAGGCCGCGTACTACTCCTGAGTGGTACGGCAACCCTGTCTTGGAGGTCATGTTGTTGGACGACAATGAACCTACGAGCTATGGAGGAGCAGTGATGGGCCCGGATTCCGAGAAATGGTTAGAGGCCATGAAATCCGAGATGGGATCCATGTATGAAAACAAAGTATAGACTTTGTAAGTATTACCTGAAGGGCTTTCGCCATTCACAACAAATGGATCTTTAAGAAGAAGACAGACGCGGACGGTAATGTCACCGTCTACAAAGCTCGACTTGTGGCAAAGGGTTTTTCACAAGTTCAAGGAGTTGACTACGATGAGACTTTCTCACCCGTAGCGATGCTTAAGTCTGTCAGAATCATGTTAGCAATAGCTGCTTATTTCGACTATGAAATTTGGCAGATGGATGTCAAAACAGCGTTCCTCAACGGTTTCCTTGAGGAAGAGTTGTATATGATGCAACCCGAAGGTTTTGTCGATCCAGAGAATGCTGACAAAGTTTGCAAACTCCAGCGATCCATTTATGGACTGGTGCAAGCATCTCGGAGTTGGAATAAGCGCTTTGATGAGGTGATCAAAGCGTTTGAGTTTATACAAGTTTACGGAGAAGCTTGTATTACAAGAAAGTGAGCGGGAGCTCTATAGCGTTTCTAGTATTATATGTGGATGACATATTGCTGATTCGAAACAATATAGAAATGCTGGAAACCGTGAAGGAATATTTGAACAAGAGTTTTTGAATGAAGGACCTAGGAGAAGCTGCTTTTATATTAGGCATTAAGATCTATAGAGATACATCGAGACGCTTAATAGCACTTTCACAGAGCACATACCTTGATAAAGTTTTGAAGAAATTCAAAATGGATCAGTTCAAGAAGGGATTCTTGCCTATGTTACAAGGTGTGAAGTTGAGTAAGACTCAATGCCCAGTAACTGCAGAAGATAGAGAAAAGATGAGTGTCATCCCCTATGCTTCAGCCATAGGCTCTATCATGTATGCAATGCTATGCACAAGACCCGATGTCAGCCTTGCAATAAGTATGGCCGGAAGGTTTCAAAGTGATCCTGGAATGGAGCACTGGCAAGCGGTCAAGAATATCCTTAAATACCTGAAAAGGACTAAGGAAATGTTTCTCGTTTATGGAGGTGATGAAGAGCTTGTCATAAAGGGTTACGTCAATGCAAGCTTTGACACTGATCCGGACGACTCTAAGTCGCAAACCGGATACGTATTTGTAACGGGGGAGCGGTAAGTTGGTGCAGTTCCAAGCAAAGCATGGTAGCTGGTTCTACGTGCGAAGCGAAATACGTCGCAGCCTCGGAGGCGGCAAAGGAAGGTGTCTGGATGAAACAGTTCATGACAGATCTTGGAGTAGTGCCCAATGCACTGAATCCAATGAGCCTGTTCTGTGACAACACTGGTGCCATTGCTCTAGCCAAGGAACCAAGGTTTCACAAGAGGACCAGACATATAAAGCGACGCTTCAACTCCATCCAATATTACATCAAGGAGAAGGACATAAATATTTGCAAAGTGCACACGGATCTGAATGTTGCAGACCCGTTGACTAAACCTCTTCCAAGAGCTAAACATGATCAACACCAGAACTGCATGGGTGTTCGATTCATTACAATGTAAATCACATAGTGATGTGAGCTAGATTATTGACTCTAGTGCAAGTGGGAGACTGTTGGAAATATGCCCTAGAGGCAATAAATAAAGTGTTTATTATTATATTTCCTTATTCATGATAATTTTTTATTATCCATGCTAGAATTGTATTAATTGGAAACATGGATACATGTGTGGATACATAGACAAACACAATGTCCCTAGTATGCCTCTAGTGAACTAGCTCTATGATCGAAAGATGGTTAAGGTTTCCTAGCCATGGACATGAGATGTCATTTGATAACGAGATCACATCATTAGGAGAATGATGTGATGGACAAGACCCAAACTACAAACATAGCTCATGATCGTCTAAGTTTATTGCTACTATTTTCTGCATGTCAAAGTATATGTTCCTATGACCATGAGATCATGCAACTCACGGACATCGGAGGAGTGCCTTGTGTGTATCAAACGTCACAACGTAACTGGGTGACTATAAAGGTGCTCTACAGGTGTCTCCGAGGTTGTCTGTTGAGTTGGCATGGATCAATACTGGGATTTGGTACTCCGTGTGACGGAGAGGTATCTCAGGGCCCACTCGGTAATACAACATCACAATAAGCCTTGAAAGCAATGTGACTAAGTTTTAGTTACGGTATCTTGTATTACGGAATGAGTAAAGAGACTTGCTAGTAACGAGGTTGAACTAGGTACGGAGATACCGACGATCAAATCTCGGACAAGTAACATACCGAAGAACAAAGGGAACATCATACGGGATTAACTGAATCCTTGACATAGAGGTTCGACCGATAAATATCTTCGTAGAATATGTAGGACCCAATGTGGACATCCAGGTCCCACCATTGGTTATTGACCGTAGAGGTGTCTCGGTCATGTCTACATAGTTCTCGAACCCGCAGGGTCTGCACACTTAAGGTTTGGTGGCGTTTCGGTAGTATATAGTTATGTATGGTGGTGACCGAAGTTTGTTCGGAATCCCAGATGAGATCCCGGACGTCACGAGGAGCTCCGGAATGGTCCGGAGGTAAAGATTCATATATAGGAAGCCCTGTTTTGGTCGCCGGAAAAGTTTCGGGCTCATCGGTAGTGTACCGGGAGTGCCGGGAGTGTACCGGGAGGCCACCGGGAGGGGTATTTCGACCCAAGAGGCTACATGGGCTGTAGGAGGGTGTAAACCAGCCCTTAGTGGGCTGGTGGAACATCCACAAGAGGCCCATGGGGCTGGAGGAAAAAGGCCAAAGAGAAAAAGTGGAAAAAAAGGCAAAATAGGATGAATCTTAGTCCTACTAGGATTGGAGGTGGACTCCACCTCCACCACCTTGGTTCGGCCGAAGCTCTTGGCTTGGAAGCCTAGGCTGCCTCCTCTCATCCTCTTCTCCTATATATACTAGAGGGTTTTGGTTTTTTGTACTAGTTTTTACAGCCACGTGCTACCCGTTCCTCTAGTGCATAGTTTCTCCTCTAGATCGGATTTCTACAGTGCTTAGGCGAAGCCCTGTCGGAATTGCTCCACCACCATCGCCGGAGTGCCGTCATGATGCCGGAGAACTCTTCTTCCTCTCCACTCCTTCTTGCTGGATCAAGAAGGTGGAGATTGTCATCATGCTGTACGTGTGCTGAACGTGGAGGTGCCATCCGTTCGGCGCTAGATCGGAAGGATCGTGATCAAGTTCGTGGGACGGATCGTGATCAAGTTCGTGGGACGGATCGTGATCAAGTTTGTGGGACGGATCATGATAAAGTTCGTGGGACGGATCATGATTGGATCGCGGGACGCACGGCGATTTGGATCGTGAAGACGTTCGACTACACCAACCGCATTTCTTAACGCTTCCCGCTTAGCGATCTACAAGGGTATGTAGATCCACTCTCCCTCTCGTAGATGCTCATCACCACGGATAGATCTGCGTGTGCGTAGGAAATTTTTTGTTTCCCATGCAACGTTCCCCAACACAATTATCAATGAAGGGCTAAAAAGGAAGGCCAGTTAGGAGGAGTAGTACCACATCTAGTGAATGGTGGTGTGTCTATACTAAAATACGCATATGATATTTTTTTTATGAAACACAATTTAGCAAAGGCCAGGAATATGAAACTTGCCCTTTGCATATTCAAACAGTTGTCGGGCTTGAAAATTATTTTTCAAAAAACTGAATTGTTCTGGTTTGGGAGAGCCAAAGATGATCAACACGCTTATAAACAACTGTTCGGATGTAAATTGGGCAGCCTACCATTCAGCTATCTAGGCATACCAATTCACCATCGCAAACTCTTCAACAAAGAGTGGAAGTGTATTTAGGATCATTTCGAGAAAAAACAAGCTGCTGAAAGGGTAAGCTTTTGTCCTATGGAGGAAAGCTAATACTGATTAATTGGGTTCTCACGAGTCTACCAATGTTCCTTCTGTCCTTCTTTGAGATACCTGTAGGGGTACACAAAAGATTAGACTTTTATCGATCCCGCTTTTTCTTGCAGAGTGACAAAGTTAAGAGGAAATACAGACTTACTAGATGGGATATTATTTGTAGGCCTAAGGACCAGGTAGGTCTGGGGATAGATAATTTAGAGATAAAGAACAGATGTCTGCTCAGTAAATGGTTGTTCATACTATCTGTGGAGGCACAAGGCATATGGGTACAAATTTTGCGCAATAAATACTTACAGTCTAAGAACTTGGCCCAGGTCATAGTCAGGACCCAATGGTTCACCCTTTTGGAATGGTTTGATGAGAATGAAATCAGCCTTTTTTCCATAGAGCTAAATTATCATTGAAAATGGTGAGTCGACGAGATTCTTAGAGGATACGTGGTTGGAGGAGACACCTCTAGCGACACAATATCCATCTCTCTATAATATTGTGCAGCATAAGAAGGCATACATTGCCACAATACTACAGTCTAATCCCCTAAGTATACAATTCCCACGAGCTTTGGTGGGTCATTGCTGGGAAGCTTGGCTACACCTAGTCAGAAGGCTCATGGGTGTTCATTTATCGGATGAGTCTTATAAGCTTCATTGCAAATTAACCACAAATGGCATCTTTTTAATGAAATTGATGTATTTGAAGCTTATTGATGTTGGACCAGTCCCTAAATCGATTCATATTTGGAAGGCCAAAGTACCCTTATGAATCAAAGTCTGTACATGGTTTGCCAACAAGGAGGTGATTCTCACTAAAGATAATTTGGCAAAGAGTAATTGGGAGGGTAGTAAACAATGTAGCTTTTGTGATCAAGATGAGACTATAAAACACCTATTTCTCCAATGTCTTGTAGCAAAAGATTCTATGGCGATCTATTCATATAGCCTTTAGTATCATACCTCTAGATAGCATTGACACATTGTTTGGGACATGGCTAAATGGGCTTGAGATAAATACTGCGAGACATATTCGTATACGAGTATGTGCTTTACTTTGGGCAATATTGAATTGCATGAATGACATGGATTTTACGACACAAACACATATACATTTTTTGCAGGTAATTTACAGGGAACTGCGTTGATCCGTACATGGTCGTTACTCACTCCTGCGGAAAACAGGGAGCCTTTGGTTACTGTGTCTACCCGATGGGAGATGGTAGCTCCCCATATCTACAACCGGTTTGGATGGCGGTCTAGCAGTAGGGTAGGTGGTTAGGCATCTAGTCCTATTTTCGCCGGTTGTGGCATATTTTCTTTAAGTTTGGATTATTTTACAACTCTCTTTGAGCTTGTTTTAGAACCGCACCCTATTTTATTGCATTCCTTAATAAAAGGGACACATGTATCTTTGTGATGTAGAGGCCAGAGGTAAACCTTCCTTTTCTAAAAAAAATCTGCGAGGTGAGCCATCACGACACCAAGGATAATCATCCTGGAGACATTGAGAGTCATCAGTCGATGAGGCGGTGTGCTCTATCTTCGTGGTGAGTAATCGTCCCGGCCGCGAGGAGCATCTACATGCCCCATGGAAAAATTTCATCACGGTGCCAAGTAGAATTTCACTCAGCATCACAGAGAAGGGACATCATGCCACCGAAGAGGGTCCTCTCAGCGATGCGGAGATGGGTCGCGCCCAACTCTATACCAACTGTCGGTCTTGTGATCACTCGATTCATGACGACGTGAAGAAGCCACTGTTGGCACACTGTTCTTTGTTATGCCAGGCACCGGCTACGAGAAGCCAGTCGGTCGCAGACTGAGAAATAAGCAATAAGCGTATTATGTGCGACTACTACCTTCAGGAAGTTCGAGACCAATCGGATGCCTTCACTAACGACTCCCGGTTGCTTGATCGCTTTTCCCAGTCTCATTGCAGCCTAGACATTTTCATTTGGGGTGCGAAGGACTCGGAGACCACTATGTCCCCCGACAGCAAAGTTGTTGTTGATGTCGCAACCGCGCCAAACGATATATTATGCCGGTCGCTTGCTGTGGGATGTTGTCCACCAGCGGTTGCTCTCGTACAATAAAAATGTGCTTGATTTGCGCAGACGAACGCAGTCAGCCAAGGTAGTCTTACACGTTGCATGCAGAACCTTATCAGACGGGGAATCCCATGAGGATGGCGTCTTTAGCAGCTGCTCGGTGGCTTCTCATTCTTCCCAAGTGAGATGCCGCCAGTCACACGCCGCAACATTCCAGGCTATGATAAATGGATCGGTTAGTGTACCCCCTCTAAGGCTTGACTCCGGAGGGGGGTGCTAGCCATAGAAACCTCAGCCACAGAACCTTGAGTCTCGTGGTTGTCTTCCTCTTTGGAGTCGGACTCCACCAAAGGGATCAATGATACAGTGTCTGTCATACATACGAGTTGGCTCACAGAACAATAAAGAAACTATGGACGAGGCTTGCTCGAGCCCCTCCGGTTGTGCAGTGACGCCAAGCAATCCGAGTGGTGCGAAACTAGCAGCCGAAGGCTCAAAACACCCGAGTCATTGCCACAATAATGGATTCTCCCGTGCGGATCAACGGTGTTGCACAGGGCAATGAGATGCCATGCTAAACCAGCAATGGCGAACTCGAGGACGCCAAAACAGATGCTGTGACTAGATTTGGCACAGGAATCATCTGCATCATGATATCGATAGACGTTTACACCACGGTAGGCGCATGGATATAATCCTAACAATCGTATAGGGTTGTGTATATAAAGTCAATCTTATTTATTGATTAATACACATGAGAGTGTACACAAAAGTTGATGCAGGTTCAAGCCCTCTAAAGTACAATGTGAGGTAGTTCAACCCTTTGGCCCATTGTAATCTAGACCATCTATGTATCGGTCTGCCCCGTGGGTATAACCCTGTCACCCAGATGAAATTTTGTGCTTTGTGCTTTCTTGGGGAGAGGGTTCATCGCTTTTTCTATTGTCAAATCATTTTAATTAGCTGGGCGATTTGGGTGACTTCATTTTTAGAGGGACACACAAAGATATTGTAATTTTAGTGGATGTGATACGTCCATCTTGTTGATCTGCAATAGCCAATGGCCATCGTACGGGGCCAATTTTTAGAGGGCAAGAGGCGGTAGGCATACAACAACTGTTGTTACGAGGCATGTGGGATTGTGGGTGTATGACAAGTTGATCTGCAATAGCCAATGGCCATCGTACGGGTGCAACTCGCACCATCAAACATCACATCGTCCAAACTCCGAGGTCGTGAACTTGAGCAGAGCAACACCGGTCCTTGCACTGTTAGACTGTATATTTTACATAAGAGCTTCTGGACATAACTGTAATTATATTTTTACACATGATGTACCTCTATAAATATAAAGAGCCACACATGTATTAGGGTGTCGTGTAGTTGCCCACAACCCTAAGTTTTACATGGTATCAGTTTAGGTTACGATCGCTTCCGCACCTGCTCCGATCGCCGCCGCCGCCGCGATCGCTTCTACCACCGTGATGGCCTCCGCGCCCTCCCCTGCCCAGGCAGCCGCTGCTTCTCCAGGCGCCGTTGTCTCCCCATTCCTGTAATCACGCCCACTTGCTATCGTTGCCGGCGCTTCCACAGTTGCTGCTGCTTCGGCGCCCGGCGCTCCTCAGTCTGACTCGCCATCGTTGGGTCTGGTCGATGCCGTGTCGTCTACGCCCCGTAGCTTCGGCCCGGTGCCTCCGCTGGGCTACGGGCCTGCCGTCGCCGGCTCCTAGCCGAGTTATGACCATCCCTATAGCCCACCCGACGTGCCTGTGGCTGCCTACGATGGTCCAGCCGCCCTGTCGGCCACCTATGGTGCGCCGTCCCACGCGCCGGCTTCTGGCGCTGCTGCGGGGCACCCGTGGCTATCCTACTCGGTGCCACATGGTGCCATAGCTGCGCCACCGGCGCCTTGTGGTGTCCCTTCTCCATACGGGGCACCCTACGATGGTTCCTCCTTGGAGTTGCTGCCCTCTTCGGCGTAGCCTGGGGTTGCCTTCTCCCCCGGTTTTTATGCGCTGCCGCCGCCTTCGGATCATACAGTCGTGGTTGTGCCGTTCTACTTTGCACACCTCATCCCGGTGAAGCTTACGACAGATAACTACCTGTCGTGGCGCGCCCAAGTGATAGCCACTCCTTTGCAGCCGCTATATGGAGGGCTATGTTGACGACACCTTGTTATGTCCTCCACCGCATCATCTGGTGCATCATGCTTGGGTGGCGTAGGATCAGGCCATCCTCTCCGCTACATGGTCCTCTCTCACAGAGGGCGTATCGTTGCTGGTCATCTTTGCTGCTACATCTCAGGACGCCTGGACGGCTCTTCATGCCATCTTTGCATCATAGTCCAAGGCACGTGCTCATGCCATTCGCACTGTGCTTGGGGAGGTGAAGCTCAACTCCCTCACCATCACTGACTACTTCAGCAAGGTGACGGGTATGGCAGACACACTTGCCTCCATCGGCAAGGCTCTGGGGCCAGAAGAGTTCACCACCTATGTGGTCAATGGGCTGGGTGATGACTATGATAGAATATCAATGGTCGTGACACTCCCATCCAGCCGCATGAGCTATATGCGCGTCTCCTTGCCACAGAACAGTGCATCCAGGCTTGCCGATCTATGCCGAGCTTCTCTTCCGCCAACATTGCTATGCGTGGAAAGGGCAAGACCTACACGCCACCACCTGGTGGCAAGCCGGCGGCCGCGCCCAGCCCGCAGAACACCACTGCCTCTGCTGGTGGTCACTTTTGTGCCTGCTGCCCTTCGTGTGGAGTTCAGGTCCCCTGCCAGGTTTCTGGTTTGTATGGTCATCTTGCCTCTCGTTGCCATCGCCGCTTCAAGAAGGATTTCTTGGGAATCGGGGACAATGGCAACGGTAATGAGAAGCAGGCTGCTTTGGCCAGTCATGAGCAGGGACATACTCCTTCCTATCCAATTGATGTAAGCTTTCTACTTCGGAATTGTACCGTGGGCATGATCAGGTTCACACTGCTAATGGGGAAGTTATGCACATCTCACATATTGGTCAGTCAACTCTTCTGACTCGTCAATCCAAACAACTACGTCGACTTAATGTCCTTCGAGTTCCTTCTGTTTCGCGTAGTTTGTTGGCTATTCCTAAACTTACTCTTGATAATGATGTCCTTGCTGAGTTTCACCCTTTTCATTTTTTTGTCTTGCTGAGTTTCACCCTTCTCATATTTTTGTTAAGGACCGGGCCACGAGGGACTTATTTCTTAGAGGTCGACTACGTTGTGGTCTTTACGCACTTGATGTGCCACCAGCTCCTTCTGCATTCAGCGGTGTTTGTGTGTCGTCGCCGCACTCGCATGTGTGCCTTGGTCATCTCGCCAATTCCATTGTCAACCATGTTCTTCATTGTCATGAACTTCCAGTTGTGTCCAATAAAAATACTGTCGCAGTTTGTGATGCCTATCAACAAGGCAAGAGTCACCATCTTCCATTTTCTGAGTCGAATCGTTTAGTCAACAAATTGCTTGAGCTTGTGTTTTGTGATGTATGGGCCATGCCTAAACCTCTGTTAGTGGTCATAATTACTATGTCAGTTTTATTGGTGCTTACAGTCGTTTCACCTGGCTCTATCATCTCAACCGCAAATCTGATGTGTTTAATGATTTCTTGTAGTTCCAAGCGCATGTTGAATGTTTGCTTGATCATAAAATAATTCATGTGCAATCTGATTTGGGGGTGAATACCACAACCTGAGTGACTTCTTTAACAAGCTTGGAATTACACATCGTGTCTCTTGTCCTCACACACATCAGCAGAATGGTGTAGCTGAGCATAAGCATCATCATATAATTCAGACTGGTCTCACCTTACATGCTCATGCCTCTGTTCCTTTTCGGTTTTGGAGGGATGCTTTTTCCACTGCTTGCTTTCTCATTAATAGGCTCCTACACGACTTCTAATATGAAAACACCGCTAGAACTCTTGCTGCATGAGGTTCTCGATTATACTTTTCTTAAAGTCTTTGGGTGTGCGTGTTGGCCTCGTCTTCGTACATACACCAACTGCAAGTTGGAATTTCGGTCCAAGCAGTGCATGTTTCTTTGTTATAGTTCTCTTCACAAAGGGTACAACTGCCTTCATGTTCCCTCCAACCATGTCTACATCTCTCGTGACGTGGTGTTTGATGAGAGTGTTTTTCCTTTTTCCGCACCTCCGGTCGCTCCTGCTACTCCCACTGCACCTGAGAAAACTTTCTTACCTTTGCCTGGTCAATTTGTAGATGTTGCATATACTCCCTTGTTGCTACCTAATCATGGTGCATGTACTAGACAAGGAGCGCTCCTTGAGCTTCTCGACGAGCAGCCGCCTCCCTATACATGAGACGTTGATCGGGTGCATGGGAAATGCACTCCTAATCGTGCCGCTTCCATGTCGTCTGGCCCGACGATGAAGGAGGCCGAGGCAGCTGCGCCAGCCAAGGTGGTTTCCTCCTTGGCCCCACTTGGGCCACTATCGCCCGCTGCCTCTTCGGCCTCGCCTGGGCTGTCCTCGCCCGGGCCGTCTATGCCTGGGCTGTCCTCGCCATGCCGGTTGCCTGGCTCGGATGCCGCAGCCGTGTCATCTGTCTCGGATGCCTCTTCCTCGTCACTGTCGCCATCTCCTTCGCCCTCGCCACCAACTCCGCCTCCACCGTCTACCGTTGTTCTACATCCTCTTATGCGGAGTCAGAGTGGTATTGTTCGGCTGAAAGAGCAAACTGATGGCGCGGTTGCGTGGATTGCGGCATGTGTGGCACAAACGGATGCTGATCCCACTTATGAGCCTCGTCACTTCTAGGCGGCTCTTCGGATTCCCCACTGGTGTGCTGCCATGGAGGAGGAGTTTCAGGCTTTCCAAAGGAATGAAACTTGGCGCATGGTTCCTCCTATATCCGTGTCAATATTATTGACTCTAGGTGGGTGTTCAAGGTCAAGAGGCATGCTGATGGTTCTATTGAGTGATACTAGGCCAGGCTTGTAGCCAAGGGTTTCAAGCAAAGGTATGGTCTTGATTATGAGGATACCTTCAGTTCGGTTGTCAAACCTACCACCATTCGTCTACTTCTATCCCTGGCTGTTTCAAAAGAATGGTCTCTGTGTAAGCTTGATGTCCAGAATGCTTTTCTTCATGGGGTCTTGGAGGAAGAGGTTTACATGAGGTAACCTCCGGGTTTTGTTGATCTTGCTCATCCACACCACTTGTGTCGTCTTGTTAAGGCGCTCTATGGACTTAAGAAGGCTCCCCACGCATGGCATGCACGACTTGGTTCGGTCCTTCGGCGACATGGCTTTGTGCCGTCCACCGCTGACACATCTCTCTTCTTATTCCACCGTCCTGAGGTTACCATTTATCTGCTGGTTTAGGTTGATGACATTATTCATCAGCTCGTCTGTGACGGTCGTTGATCGTCTGATGTCTACCTTGGGAGGACACTTTGTTGTGAAGGATCTGGGTGCTCTGCATTACTTTCTTGGTCTCGAGGTCTCAAGGTCATCTGTTGGACAATATTGGTGCGACACATCTGTCATCCAATCCAGTCTTCCATGCTCGAACCAAACACATCGAAGTTGACTATCACACGACCTGACGTCTCCTATGCGATCAACCGTGTGTGCCAGTATCTTCATGCTCCACAGACGTCATATTGGTCGACTGTGAAGCTGATAAACCACAAGTATAGGTGATCGCAACAACTTTCGAGGGTAGAGTATTCAACCCAAATTTATTGATTCGACACAAGGGGTGCCAAAGAATATTCTCGAGTATTAGCAGCTGAGTTGCGAATTCAACCACACCTGAAAGACTTAATATCTATAACAAAGTATTCAGTAGCAAAGTAATATGGAAGTAACGGTAACAGTGGCAAATTGATAGTAGCAGTTTGTAGTGATTATAACAGTAGCAACAGAAAAGTAACTTAGCAAAGAACAATATGTGAAAAGCTCATAGGCAATGGATCAGTGATGGATAATTATATCGGATGGCATTCATCATGCAACGGTTATAACATAGGGTGACACAGAACTAGCTCCAATTCATCAATGTAATGTAGGCATGTATTCTATATATAGTCATATGTGCTTATGGAAAAGAACCCTGGGGGATGCGGATCATAACTCGTAATAGGTGTCTACAACTTGCGAGATAGGATCAAGAACACAAATATATTCATGAAAACATAATAGGTTCAGATTTGGAATCATGGCACTCGGGCCCTAGTGACAAGCATTAAGCATAGCAAAGTCATAGCAACATCAATCTCAAAACATAGTGGATACTAGGGATTAAACCCTAACAAAACTAACTCGATTACATGATAAATCTCATCCAACCCATCACTGTCCAGCAAGCCTATGATGAGATTACTCACGAACGGTGGAGAGCATCATGGAATTGGTGATGAAGGATGGTTGGTGATAACGAAGGCGTCGATTTCCCCTCTTCGGAGCCCAAAACGGACTCCAGATCTGGTCTCCCGAGGAAGAACAGGAGGTGGTGGCAACTCCATATCGTGAAACGAGATGAACTCTTCTCCTCGATTTTTTTATCCCATAATAGGAATATATAGAAGTGGAAACAAGGTCGGAGGAGCGTCAGGGGGCCCACAAGCCATAGGGGCGTGCCCTAGGGGGGTGGGCGCGCCCTCTAGGCTTGTGGCCAGGTGGCGGGCCCCCCACAGTTGATTCTTTTGCCAATATTTTTTATTAATTCCAAAAATATTCTCCATAAATTTTTAGGTCAACTTGAGAACTTTTTTTCTGCACAAAAATTACACCAAGGCAATTCTGCTGAAAAACAGCGTCAGACCGCGTTAGTTCCAATCAAATCATGCAAATTAGAGTCCAAAACAAGGGCAAAAGAGTTTGGAAAAGTAGATACGTTGAAGACGTATCAACTCCCCCAAGATTAAACCTTTGCTTGTCCTCAAGCAATTCAGTTGATAAACTGGAAGTGTTAAAGAAAAACTTTTAGAAACTCTGTTTGATCTTGCTGTTGTAAATATGTCTAACTTATGTTCAGGTTTTTTGCAAAGTTATGAACTAACCACCTTCACAATAACATTTAGGTCTCACATTTACTCATATCAATGGCATAATCAACTAGAGAACAATAATAATAAGTCTCGGATGACAACAATTTTATCAAAACAATCATGATACAATATGACAAAATGGTATCTCGCTAGCCCTTTCCAAGACCGCAAAACATAAATGCAGAGCACTTCTGGAGAACAAAGACTGACTAAACATTGTCATTCACGGTGAGAGAGATCCAATCATGCTCATACTCAATATCAATTAACAGCAAGCATAAAAATGACGGTGGTGCTCTCTAACTGGTGCCTTTTATTAGAAGATGATGACTCAACAATAAAGTAAATGGAAAGGCCCTTCGTAGAGGGAATCATTGATTTGTAGAGGTGCTAGAGCTCAATTTTTTAAAACAGAGATAAGTAATGATTTTTGAGCGGTATGCTTTCATTGCTCACATAACGACCAAGAGGTTTTACATATCTTCCATGCTAGATACATTATAGCTGGTTCCCAAACAGAATAGTAAAGTTTTTACTCCCCCTCCACCAATCAGTCACACTCCACGGCGAGCCGAATCCACGGGTACCATCCATACAAACACAGTCATGGGGGAGTTTTGTTTAATTATATTTTGCTTTTTATTTTGAGCATGGAACTGGGCATCCCGATTACCAACCACTTTCTCGTGAATGATAGTGAATCAACACATATCGTGAGAATAACCCAGCTGGCATGGAAGATACTGACAGCCCCCAGTCGCCACATGAGCGATTTGGGCATACAAAACATACTGTTTATTTGAAGGTTTAAAGTTTGGCACATGCAAATTTACTTGGAACGACAGGTAAATACTGCATATAGGTAGATATGATGGACTCATATGAAACAACTTTCGGTTTGAGAGATTGGATGCACAAGCAATATTCCCGCTTAGTACAAGTGAAGGCTAGCAAAAGACTGGGAAGCGACCAACTAGAGAGCGACACAGTCATCAACATGCTTTGAGATTAACCAACATTGAATACAAGCATGAGTAGGATATAAATCACTATGAACATAAATATCATGGAGGCTGTGTTGATTTTGTTTCAACTACATGCGTGAACAGGTGCCAAGTCAAGCCACTCGAATGATTCAGAGGAGGATACCATTCTATCATACTACATCACAACTATTTTAATATGCATGTTGGCACTCAAAACAAACCATTATTAACTCTTAGCTAATTAACCATGGCATGAATAACTATAATCTCTAATTTTCATTACAAACATGTTCAACCCATAATGAGCTGAATCCCGAACGATGAGCTAATCATATTTACACAAACAAGATAGTTAGAGTTCGTACCAGCTTTTCTCACCCTCATTCATTTCATCATATATCGTCATTATTGCCTTTCACTTGCACGACCAAACGATGTGAATAATAACAGTGCTCGTGCATTGGACTAAGCTGGAATCTGCAAGCAGTAACTCAAAGGAGAAGACAAGGCAATATGGGCTCTATGTAAGTTAAACAATAATGCATATGAGAGCCACTTAACATTTCATCATAGTCTTCTCCTTACGACCCAGAGAAAAGAAATTTCAAAGCAAGAACATGAAAGACTATTTACATGGGAAAACTCCCAACAAGCAAAACAAGAATGAGAAATCTTTTTGGGTTTTCTTTTAATTCTACAACTAAACAACCTAGAAGGTAAAGCTAGAACTATTTTTTTGGATTTTCTTAAAGATAAATCAAACACACAAGAAAAAAGCATAAAGAAGAAATAAACTACCATGGATAGTACAATGAAAACGTATGAACACCGACAACTGAAATGAGTGTGTGAACATGAATGCAATGCCGGTGAGGAATGCGTACTCCCCCAAGCTTAGGTTTTTGGCCTAAGTTGGTCTAGGGCCACGGCTGGCCCGGATAATATCCGAAGTCATAGTTGGGGTTGTACTGGGCTGCAACAGCTATCGTCTGAACGACTACAACATGAAGGTGAGCTGATTCCGCATTCCTCTCGTACTCGTTAGCCTCTTCTCTTTTTATAAAGTATGTTTGTTTTTCCTGAAAGTGAAAGAAGGCAGGAGCAGGAAGGGTAACATGGACAGTACATTGTCTGTCAAAAATTAGTCGGTACTGGAGGGATTGTTCGTTCCTTTCAAGAAACTTGTAGCGTACCAAAGCCTCATAATCAAGAAAAGCAAGGGGTAACTCAATATCATTCTCTCTTATGGGTACCCCAAGATACTTAGCTACACGGGTGGCATAAATTCCACCAAAGAAATCTCCATCCTTAGCATTAAGATGTAACCTCCTGGCAATAATAGCCCCCAAGTTATATCGTCTATCTACCATTATAGCACTCTTAAGAATACTCAGATCAGGCACGCAAATGTGGCTATGCTCATGTTTACCGTTAATACATCTACCTATGAAGAGAGCAAAATAATGTATAGCCGGAAAGTGAATGCTCCCCAAAGTAGCTTGTGTAATGATTCTAGTTTCTCCCACTGTGATGTTAGCAAGGAAATCATTATATTCATTTTTATGCAGATCGCTACGGCTACCCCACTATGGAATTTTGCATGCATCATTAAAATCGTCTAGGTCCATGTTATAGGACTTATCATAGAGATTAAATAGAACATAATGTGTGTTACTCCTGGATGAAAATTCAAATCTCCACACGAAAGAATCGGTGAGTTGATAATATTGCTTGCATCGGTTTGAAATAAAATCCTCAAGGCCAACATTCCTTATGTACGCATAAAACTCTTCCTTGAACCGACATTGTCCATGAATTGATCCGACGACCATTCACAAGGCAGTACTCGAGCTTCCCTTGGTGGTTCAAAATCGGGCTCACGTAACGCGAGTCTCGGAGCTTTCTTGCTCGAGGAACCACCTTGGTACATTGTCCTCAACATCTTTCCTTTCTCTGAAAAATTTCTGAAATTTTTAGTGAATCAAAATAAAAGTGAACAAAACTCAACAAAACTCATAGCAACTACTCCCACAAGTGCCTAAAAGCCATATCACACATATAAACTACTTGGGACCATACAAATTTGACATGCAAGCTAAAAAAGGCCAGCACAACAACAAAAATTTGCAATATATAAGGCACTAGAACAAAAACTAATTGGACCATTGGAGGAGTCACATACCGATGAGCAGTCCCCTAAAGCATTTTTGCAAATGGAGCTTTGAACAAGGAGATCGAAAATGGCAACAAGATGAGCTAGAACACGTGTTTGAGAAATGGTGGGAATTTTTCTGGAGGAAGACGAAGTGAATGGGTGCTGGAATAAGTGGAGGGGGGCCACGTGGGACCCACAAGCCAACAGGGCGCGCCCAGGGAGGTGGGCGCGCCCTGCAGACTTGTGGCCCATTGGTGCAGCCCCCTGATGCATACTCAGTGCCAAAAATTCTTAAATATTGCAGAAAAAATCATACTCCATTTTCAGGACATTTGAAGAACTTTTATTTTCAGGTCACTTTTTTATTGCACGGGAAACTCAGAAAACAGAAAAATGATAGCATTTTTACTTAATTTCATCTAGGTAACAGAAAGTAAAAGTTAGGTACACGTAGTTGTGCTTTCTAAATTCATCTATCTCATGCTCATCAAAAGCAATCCATCAATAAGGTTGATCAAGTCTTATTAACAAACTTCTTTCGAATATCATGAAACCGAAGAATTTTCGAATAACACTAAGTTACCTGAATGGGGATATGCATATCCCCAACAATAAGTATATCTTATTTCTTCTTGATAGTAGGAAGAGGGAATTCAAAGTCTCCAATAATAATCGTTGGAATATTTCCAATAGAGTTGATACTATGAACTTGAGGTTGTTTCTTTAGAAAGTGTACCATATGCTCATTACCATTAATATGAAAAGTGACATTGCCCTTGTTGCAATCAATAACAGCCCCTGCAGTATTCAAAAAGGGTCTACCAAGGATGATCGACATACTATCGTCCTCAGGAATATCAAGAATAACAAAGTCCGTCAAGATAGTAGCATTTGCAGCTACGACAGGTACATCCTCACAAATACCGATAGGTAGAGCAGTTGATTTATCATCCATTTGCAAAGAGATTTCAGTAGGTGTCAACTTATTCAAATCACGTCTACGATATAAAGAGAAAGGCATAACACTAACACCAGGTCCCAAATCACATAAACCAGTTTCAACATAATTCCCCTTAAAAGAGCATTGTATAGTTGGTATTTCCGGATCTCCTAGTTTCTTTGGTACTCCACCCTTAAAAGTATAATTAGCAAGCATGGTAGAAATCTCAGCGTCTGGTATCTTTCTTTTATTACTCACAATATATTTCATATACTTAGCATAAGAAGACATTTTCAAAATATCATTCAAGCGCATACGCAAAAAGACAGGTCTAAGCATTTCAACAAAGCGCTCAAAATCCTCATCATCCATTTTCTTGGATGGTTTAGGAGGAAAAGGCATGGGTTTCTGAACCCATGGTTCTCTTTCTTTACCGTCCTTCCTAGCAATAAAATCTCTTTTATCATATCTTTTATTCTTAGGATGTGGGTTATCATGATCAACATCAGGTTCAATCTCCACATCATTATCATTACTAGGTCTAGCATCAACATGAACATCATCATTAATATTATCACTAGGCTCATGTTCATCACCAGATTGTGTCTCAGCATCAGAAATAGAAATATCATTTGGATTCTCGGGTGTATCTATAACAGGTTCACTAACAACATGCAAAGTACTATCGTCATTCCTTTTTCTACTCTTACTGGAACGAATAGGTGCATCAGTATTAACTCTCTAAGAATCTTGCTCAATTCTCTTAGGGTGGCCCTCGGGATACAAAGGTTCTTGAGTCATTCTACCACCTCTAGTCACAACTTTAATAGAATGAGCATTGTTCTTACTATTCATCTCATTAAGTAAATCATTCTTCACCTTTAATACTTGTTCTACTTGAATAGTTACCATGGAAGCATGTTTACTAATAAGCTTAAGATCATTGATAGTTCTACTCAAATAATAACCCAAGCGATCAAGCATATAAGCATTATGTTTCAATTGTCTACTGACATAAGCATTAAAATTTTCTTGCTTGACTACAAAGTTATCAAATTCATCCAAGCACTGGCTAGCAGGGTTATTATAATGAATATCTCCTTCATCAAATCTACGGAGAGAATTTACCTCTACTACGTGTGTCGGGTTATCAATACCATGTATTTCTTCAATAGGTGGTAGATTCTTAACATCTTCAGCTTTAATACCTTTTTCTTTCATAGATTTCTTTGCCTCTTGCATATCTTAAAGACTAAGAAATAGAATACTGCTTTGCTTTGGAGTTGGCTTTGGAGCTGGCTTCGGAATAGTCCAATCATTATCATTTCTCAATATATTGTTCAATAGCAGCTCAGCTTGTTCAACAGTTTGTTCCCTGAAAACACAACCACCACAACTATCTAGATGGTCCCTAGAAGCATCGGTTAGTAACTGGAGAAGCATGTTGTTTTTCTTGAGAGGATGATCAGGCAAAGCATTAAGTAACTGGAGAAGCCTCCCCCAAGCTTGTGGGAGACTCTCTTCTTCAATTTGCACAAAGCTAAATATTTCCTACAAGGAAACTTCTTTCTTATGGGCAGGAAAGTATTTTTTAGAGAAGTAATAAATCATGTCCTGGGGACTACGTAGGCAACCAGGAGCAAGAGAATTAAACCATATCTTAGCATCACCCTTTAATGAGAAAGGAAACAACTTAAGGATATAGTAATAACGAATTTTTTCCTCATGAGTAAATAGGGTGGCTATGTCATTCAATTTGGTAAGATGTGCCACAACAATTTCAGATTCATAACCATGGAAAGGATCAGATTCAACCAAAGTAATTAACTCGGGATCGACAGAGAATTCATAATCCTTATCAGTAACAAAGATAGGTGAAGTAGCAAACTTCTGATCATATTGCATTCTAGAATTCAAATATATTTCCTTGCACTTGCGAAGCAATTTCTTAAGATCATCTCTATCCTTACAATCAAGAAAGTCCCTAGCTACCTCTGCTTCCATAACATAACCCTCAGGTATATCAGGCAATTCATATCTAGGAGAGCTAGGTCTAGCAGGTGTCTCAAAGTGTTCAGTTTCAATAATTTCATTAGTTTCAGAAGTACCATAATTTTCAACATTGGCTCTAGCAATTTGTTCATCAAGGAATTCACCCAGTGGCACAGTATTATCAAACAAAGTATCATCCTAAGCATCATGCATAGAAGAAGTAGCATCATTAATTAATTGCGACATATCAGAATTACTAGCAGGTGGTGGTGTCGCAAATTTACTCATAACAGAAGGTGAATCAAGCGCAGAAGTAGATGGCAGTTCCTTACCTATCCTCGTAGTTGAGGGGTAGATCTTAGTCTTAGCATCTTTCAGATTCTTCATAGTGATCAATAGATATATATCCCAAGTGACTCAAAGAATACAGCTATGCTCCCCAGCAACGGCGCCAAAAAAAGGTCTTGATAACCCACAAGTATAGGGGATCGCAACAGTTTTTGAGGGTAGAGTATTCAACACAAATTTATTGATTCGACACAAGGGGAGCCAAAGAATATTCTCGAGTATTAGCAGATGAGTTGTCAATTCAACCACACCTGAAAGACTTAATATCTGCAGAAAAGTATTCAGTAGCAAAGTAATATGGAAGCAACGGTAACGGTGGCAAAGTGATAGTAGCAGTTTGTAGTGATTGTAACAGTAGCAACAAAAAAGTAACTTAGCAAAGAACAATATGTGAAAAGCTCGTAGGCAATGGATCAGTGATGGATAATTATGTTGAAGGATATTCATCATGCAACGGTTATAACATAGGGTGACACAGAACTAGCTCCAATTCATCAATGTAATGTAGGCATGTATTCTATATATAGTCATATGTGCTTATGGAAAAGAACTTGCATGACATCTTTTCTCCTACCCTCCCATGGCAGCGAGGTCCTAATGGAAACTAAGGGATATTAAGGCCTCCTTTTAATAGAGAACCAGACCAAAGCATTAGCACTTAGTGAATACATGAACTCCTCAAACTACGGTAATCACCAGAAAGAATCCCAGGTATTGTCACCCTGGGGGATGCGGATCATAACTCGTAATAGGTGTCTACAACTTGCGAGATAGGATCAAGAACACAAATATATTCATGAAAGCATAATAGGTTTAGATCTGGAATCATGGCACTCGGGCCCTAGTGACAAGCATTAAGCATAGCAAAGTCATAGCAACATCAATCTTAGAACATAGTGGATACTAGGGATCAAACCCTAACAAAATTAACTCGATTACATGATAAATCTCATCCAACCCATCACCGTCCAGCAAGCCTACGACGATATTACTCACGAACGGTGGAGAGCATCATGGAATTGGTGATGAAGGATGGTTCGTGATGACGAAGGCGCCGATTTCCCCGATCTGCTCTCCCGGGGAAGAACAGGAGGAGGCGGTGGCTCCGTATCGTCAAACGCGATGAACTCTTCTCCTCAATTATTTTTCTCCCCGAATAGGAATATTTATAAGTGGAAACAAGGTCAGAGGAGCGTCAGGGGGCCCACAAGCCACAGGGGCGCGCCCTAGGGGGTGGGCGCGCCCTCTAGGCTTGTGGCCAGGTGGTGGGCCCCTTGCAGTTGATTCTTTCGCCAATATTTTTTATTAATTCCAAAATTATTTTTCGTAATTTTTAGGTCAATCCGAGAACTTTTATTTCTGCACAAAAATAACACCAATGCAATTCTGCTAAAAACAACGTTAGTCTCGGTTAGTTCCATTCAAATCGTGCAAATTAGAGTCCAAAACAAGGGCAAAAGAGTTTGGAAAAGTAGATACGTTGGAGACGTACCAGAAGCGTATCTTGTGCTATCTCTCACATACTGTCTCATATGGCCTTCATCTTCGTTCTGCCTTGTCAAGTGCTCTTTCGGCGTTTTCTGATGCGGATTGGGCTGGGAGTCTTGATGATAGGCGATGCACGGGGGGCTATGTTGTCTTCTTTGGGTCTAACTTGATCGCCTGGAGTGCGCGCAAACAAGTCGCCGTCTCTCGGAGTAGCACTGAAGCAGAGTATAAGGCAGTTGCCAATGCCATAGCAGAGCTTATCTGGGTACAGTCTCTGTTGAGAGAGTTGGGGATCTCCCAAGATCATCTATCGGTCCTTTGGTGTGACAATATTGGTGCGACATATCTGTCATCCAATCCAGTCTTTCATGATCGAACCAAACACATCGAAGCTGACTATCATTTTGTGAGGGAACGTGTTGCACAGAAGCTTCTTCATATCAAGTTTATCTCCTCCAAAGATTAACTTGCTGACATCTTCACGAAACCACTTCCACATCCTCAGTTTGAAGGTTGTAGAAGCAATCTTAACTTGTTTTGTACTTTAGGTCACAGTTAAGATCGAGGGAGGATGCTAGACTGTATATTTTACATAAGAGCTTCTGTACATAATTGTAATTGGATTTATACACATGGTGTACCTCTATAAATATAAAGAGCCACACCCATATTAGTGTGTCGTCCAGTTTCCACAACCCTAAGTTTTACATGCACACCACCATTGGCAAGGCTATATAGAACGAGTGCAGTTTGGTAGTAATAGTTGCACTGAGCGTTACTTCAACTTACGTGGTAGCCAGAGCCCAGATGAGCTAGAGGATCCGAGCCAAGGTTAGAGCATCTACAACCGGACTTGGCAAATCTGCCCCCTCAAACGCCCGCGGACGTGCCCGGACACGCCCGCAGGCGCATCCGGATGGACCCTCATATTTCATTGTGTGCATCCACATATCTCAAATCCGGACTCTCAAATCCATGCAAATACATGCACGTCGATCATGTCACACGTAATATAAGTAGCATTGGTATCAAGCGTACATACCGTTTACATAACTTTTATTTGAAGTGCTAAACTCAAGCATTGCCTCCTTGGTTGCTATTGTGGATCCACATGTGCTCCACAAGATCATTGAGTAGCTGCGTGTCCACCTGGTGATTTCAAAGATTTTGATGCATCTGTAGAAAATTTTGAAGCTAGGCCGCATCTTGATCCTCCGGGATTTCAACTTGTTCTTCAGGAGCTTCGAAATCATTGGTTTGGGCTACACCTTCACCCTCATCCTCAACAATCATATTGTGCAGAATAACACAACATGTCATCAGCTGTCACAAAGTTTCTGATTCCCACATCATTGCAACACTCCGCACAATTCCCCAACGAGCCTGAAGCACACCAAATGCCCTCTCCACATCCTTCCTAGCCGCTTCCTGCGTTGTTGCAAAGTGGATCTGTTTGTTGCCACGCGGCTCAGATATGGTCTTCACAAACGCCGCCCACTTAGGATAGATACCATCGGTAAGATAGCATCCCATGTTGTAGTCTCAGCCGTTGACGGTGTAGTTTCATGGCGGTGATTCCCCATTGCAAAGCCGGCTGAACATCGGAGATCGTTGGAGCACATTGATGTCATTGTAAGAACCGGGCATTCCAAAGAAAGCATGCCAAATCTATAAGTCATGTGATGCCACTACTTCTAGTATGATGGTGGTTTCTTTGGTGTGACGTTGATATATTCCCCGCGGACCTTTGGGGCAGTTTTTCCATTGCCAATGATTGCAATCAATTAATCCGAGCATTCCTAGAAACCCCCTTGCATCTCCAATAGACAACAACGTCTCTGTGTCTTGCACATTTGGTTCTCTGAGATATTCCGGTCCAAACACCTCAACTATGACACGAGCAAATTGGACAGTAGTCTTCAGGCACGTGCTCTCCCCCATCCTGACCATCTCACCAACGGCGTCGGTAGCACTACCAAGTGCAAGCATCCTCATAGCAGTCTTGCACTTCTTCTTGGCCGAGAAAGAGAGTTGCCCACAACAACCCCTCTTCAGCTTGAAGTAGTCGTCGTGTGACTCCACTCTGTACATGATGCGCAAAAACAATTGTTTTATCATGCAAAAACGGCAATGAAACCATGGATCATCTGGGAAAGTAGGTGTGGGAGTAAAGTAGTCCTTGTGCAGTACCTTTGCTCCGGACACCTTGTCTCGGTTGATCACTCTTCTCCCTTTGATTGAGACCTTGAATTGAGAATATGCTCCACTTGCCGGTCCATTTCCTCTTGCATGCTCATGAGCCTGAGCATGTCCACTTCTTCTGAATCCGAGGAATGGAAGAACTTATCTTCAATCGTTTGGTCAAGCTCAGTCGGTCCATACTCCACGTCCGACGAAGCATGCGAATCCATCGTTTATCTAACAAAATCACAATAATTCTGGTCGGTCAATGTGTCGAACACATCAAGCGCAAGGCGGAGGCGGAGTTTTGACGGACGTACCAAGGTGGCGTCCGGGCCGGCGACAAGGATGGGCGCGCTCTTCCGAAGCTGACGGCGGAGAGGCTGGGAATGGCTGAGCTCGAGGCGGGCAGCGGAGCGTGAGACAGATGGCGGGGAGGAGGAAGAAGAAAGGAGATAGCAAATGGATCCGTCTGCTTTTCGGGGGGCGGATTTGGTGAAATTTGGGGTGGGGACCAGCTGTCGGGTCCGACATGGCGGGCATACCCGGGCGCCCGATGGGGTGCCGGTCAGCCCGGGCGTTTGACGGCCGTTGGAGGGGTACATATGAGTCAAAAAAAGTGTGCAAAAACACATATTTGACCTTTGAGCGAAACTAATTCACGATCCAAACTGAGGATGAAGAAATTTCACAAACTGACCGTTTATTGTGGCGCCCGACACTCGGGCGCTGCACGACACTATGCAGCGCCTATGAGTTAGGCGGCACCCCCGGCCAGCGTGGCAGCCCTGGGCCAGGCGCGGCCCCGTAGCCAATAGTGCAGCACCTGAGAGATAGGCGTTGCACCGTGTTATGTGCAGCGCCCAACCCTTAGGCGCTGCACTGCCCTGTGTCACTTTGGCTGTCCCCACCCACCCCCACCCCACCGACACCCTTCTCTCCCCCTCTCCCCCCTCTCGCCACCTCTCAAATCCGTCTCAAATCTTGCAAATCCGGAGTATTTGTCCATGTATTTCAAAGCCAACCCCTCCCTTAAGGTAATCTCCCGCGATCCTCTCATTTCATCCAAAGGAATTGCCACATTAGCTCATATCTTGCTAGTTTGGGGAAACCCTAGTTGTTGCTTGGATTTGGAAATTTGCGTGGAAACATGTTATTCATCTTTCCCAATTTGCTACGGTTAGGGTTATGTGCATTGTTATGTTGGGGTTAGGTTTAGGGTTATGCTATGGTTTGGGTTGTGGTTATTGTTATGTGGGGGTTAGGGTTATTGTTTCATATCTATGTTAGGGCTTATGTATTTTGTGCAAATATTCGATTAAGTACTTATTAGATATGTGTGTGTTTTTTATTTTTGTAGGGATGGGAAGAACATGTGTTTATGTTCATCATGTGGATAAAGAGGCCTTTTTGAAAGGCAATGTTGAGCCGGACCCGGATGATCTTGACATGGTGTTTGAGAGTAGTCCTAGCTATGCAGATGTCTTGGAACAAGTGAGGCGGGATTTGAATTGGATGGACCCAAGTGATGTTATTGAGTTGGAGGGAAGGCATAATGTTGGTTTTGGAATGCACACCCGTTGGAAGACAATGCGTGTGAACTCCGAGTAACGTTGGGTTGCATACAAGGAGACGATTGTCGAATCTCTAGACAAGGCTCTTGAGTTATTTGTGTTGGGGAACATTTCATGGGAAACAACAAAATTCCTACGCACACGCAAGATCTATCCATGGTGATCAGCATCTACGAGAGGGAAAGTGGATCTATGTACCCTTGTAGATCGCTAAGCAGGAAGCGTTAAGAAACGCGGTTGGTGTAGTCGAATGTCTTCGCGATCCAAATCGCCGAGCGTCCCGCGATCCAATCATGATCCGTCCCGATCAAGCACCGAACGGACGGCACCTCCGCGTTCAGCACACGTACAGCTTGATGACGATCTCCGCCTTCTTGATCCAGCAAGAGGGAGCGGAGAGGTAGAAGAGTTCCCCGGAAGTGTGACGGCGCTCCGGCGATGGTGGTGGAGCTATTCCGGCAAGGCTTCGCCTAAGCACTGCAGAAATCCGATCTAGAGGAGAAACTATGCACTGGAGGAACGGGTAGCATGTGGCTGAAAATCAAGTGCAAAAACCCTAAAACCTCCAGTATATATAGCAGGGAGAGAGGAGGAGGATTGGCCCTCAAGGTACCAGCCCCTCGTTCGGCCGAATCAAGGAGGAGAGGAGGACTCCTCTTCCAATCCTAGTAGGACTAGGATTCCTCCCAATTTTGTCTTTTTTCCACCTTATCTCTTTGGGTTTTCTCTCCCAGCCACATGGGCCTTGTGTGGGATTTCCACCAACCCACAAAGGGCTCGTATTCACTCTCCCACAACCCATGTAGCCTCTTGGGTCCAAATACCCCTCCCGATGGTCTTCCCGTACACTCCCGGCACTCCCGGTACACTACCGATGAGCCCGAAACTTTTCCCGTGACCAAAATAGGACTTCCTATATATCAGTCTTTACCTCCGGACCATTCTGGAGATCCTCGTGACGTCCGGGACTCTGAAAAACCTTCGGTCACCACCATACATAACTCTATACTACCGAAACGCACCAAACCTTAAGTGTGCAGACCCTGTGGGTTTGAGAACTATGTAGACATGACCGAGACACCTCTACGGTCAATAACCAACAGCGGGACCTGGATGTCCATATTGGTTCCTACATATTCTACGAAGATCTTTATCGGTCGAACCTCTATGTCAAGGATTCAATTAATCCCGTATGATGTTCCCTTTGTTCTTCGGTATGTTACTTGCCCGAGATTCGATCGTCGGTATCTGCATACCTAGTTCAACCTCATTACTGATAAGTCTCTTTACTCATTCCGCAATAACAGATCCCGTGACTAACACTTAGTCACATTGCTTGGAAGGATTTTTGTGATGTTGTATTAACGAGTGGGCCCTGAGATACCTCTCCGTCACACGGAGTAACAAATCCCAGTCTTGATCCATGCCAACCCAACAGACACCCTCGGAGATACCTGTAGAGCACCTATATAGTCACCCAGTTACCTTGCGACGTTTGATACACACAAGCTAGTCCTCCGGTGTCCGTGAGTTGCATGATCTCATGGTCATAGAAACATATACTTGACATGCAGAAAACAGTAGCAATAAACTAACACGATCATATGCTACATTTGTAGTTTGGGTCTTGTCCATCACATCATTCTTCTAATGATGTGATCCGGTTATCAAATGACATCACAAGTCAATGGCTAGGAAACCTTGACCATCTTTGACCAACGAGCTAGTTCACTAGAGGCATACTAGGGACAAAGTGTTGTCTTTTTACCCACACATGTAATGTGTTTCCAATCAATACAATTATAGCATGGATAATAAACAATTATCATGAACAAGGAAATATAATAATAAACACTTTATTTATTTCCTCTAGGGCATATTTCCAACAGTCTCTCACTTGCACTAGAGTCAATAATCTAGTTCACATCACTATGTGATTTACATTGTAATGAATCGAACACCCATGCAATTCTGGTGTTGATCATGTTTAGCCCTTGGAAGATGTTTGGTCAATGGGTCTGCAACATTCAGATCCGTGTGCACTTTGCAAATATTTATGTCCTTTTCCTCGATGTAATCGCGGATGGAGTTGAAGCGTCGCTTTATGTGTCTTGTCCTCTTGTGGAACCTTGGTTCCTTGGCCAGAGCAATGGCACCAGTGTTGTCACAGAACATGTTCATTGGATTCAGTGCACTGGGCACTACTCCAAGATCTTTCATGAACTGCTTCATCCAGACACCTTCCTTCGCTGCCTCCGAGGCTGCGATGTACTCCGCTTCGCACGTAGAATCGGCCACCACACTTTGCTTGGAACTGCACCAGCTTACCGCTCCCCCGTTGAGAATAAATACGTATCCGGTGTGTGACTTAGAGTCATCCAGATCAGTGTCAAAGCTTGCATCAACATACCCTTTACGACGAGCTCTTCATCACCTCCATAAACGAGAAACATTTCCTTAGTCCTTTTCAGGTACTTAAGGATATTCTTGACCGTTGCCCAGTGTTCCATTCCAGGATCACTTTGAAACCTTCCGGCCACACTTATGGCAAGGTTGATATCTGGTCTTGTGCACATGATTGCATACATGATAAAGCCTATGGCTGAAGCACAGGGGATGACACTCATCTTTTCTCTATCTTCTGCAGTCACTGGGCATTGAGTCTTACTCAACTTCACACCTTGTAACATAGGCAAGAACCCCTTCTTGGACTGATCCATTTTGAACTTCTTCAAAACTTTATCAAGGTATGTGCTCTGTGAAAGTGCTATTAAGCGTCTCGATCTATCTCTATAGATCTTAATGCCTAATATGAAAGCAGCTTCTCCTAGGTCCTTCATTGAAAAACTCTTGTTCAAATATTCCTTCACGCTTTCGAGCATTTCTATATTGTTTCCAATCAACAATATATCATCCACATATAATATTAGAAATGCTATAGAGCTCCCACTCACTTTCTTGTAGATACAAGCTTCTCCATAAACTTGTATAAACTCAAATGCTTTGATCACCTCATCAAAGCGCTTATTCCAACTCTGAGATGCTTGCACCAGCCCATAAATGGAGCACTGGAGTTTGCAAACTCTGTCAGCATTCTCTGGATCGACAAAACCTTCTGGTTGCATCATATACAACTCTTCCTCAAGGAAACCGTTGAGGAATGCTGTTTTGACATCAATCTGCCAAATTTCATAGTCAAAATAAGCATCTAGTGCCAACATAATTCTAACACACTTAAGCATCGCTACGGATGAGAAGGTCTCATCGTAGTCAACTCCTTGAACTTGTGAAAAACCCTTTGCCACAAGTCGAGCTTTATAGACAGTGACATTACCGTCCGCGTCTGTCTTCTTCTTAAAGATCCATTTGTTCTGAATGGCCTTTCGCCCTTCAGGTAATACTTCCAAAGTCCATAATTTGTTTTCATACATGGATCCCATCTAGGATTTCATGGCCTCTAACCATTTCTCGAAATCAGGGCCCATCACCGCTCCTCCATAGCTCGTAGGTTCATTATTGTCCAACAACATGACCTCCAAGACAGGGTTGCCGTACCACTCAGGAGTAGTACGTGCCCTTGTCGACCTACGAGGTTCAATAGCAGCTTGGTGCGAAGCTTCATGATCATCATCATTAACTTCCTCTTCAACTGTCGTAGGTTTCATAGAAACATCTTTCTGCGCTGTGCTACTTTCTGGTTGAAGTAAAGGTTCAATAACCTCATCAAGCTCTATTTTCCTCCCACTCAATTCTTTCGAGAGAAACTCTTTTTCAAGAAATGTTTCGTTCTTAGCGACAAACACTTTTCCTTCGGATCTGAGATAGAAGGTATACCTGACTGTCTCTTTTGGGTATCCTATGAAGACGCATTTCTCCGCTTTGGGTTCCAGCTTTTCAGGCTGAAGCTTTTTGACATAAGCATCACATCCCCAAACTTTAAGAAACGACAACTTTGGCCTTTTGCCAAACCATAGTTCATATGGCGTCGTCTCAACGGATTTCGATGGTGACCTTTTTAAAGTGAATGTAGTTGTCTCTAATGCATAACCCCAAAACGATAGTGGCAAATCAGCAAGAGACATCATAGAACGCACCATACCTAATAAGGTTCGATTACGACGTTCGGACACACCATTACATTGTGGTGTTCTGGGCGGTGTCAACTATGAAACAATTCCACACTGTCTTAAGTGACTACCAAACTCATACCTCAGATATTCACCTTCTCGATCAGATCGCAGGAATTTAATCTTCTTGTTACGATGATTCTCAACTTCACTCTGAAATTGCTTGAACTTTTCAAACGTTTCAGACTTGTGTTTCATTAAGTAAATATACCCATATCTACTTAAGTCATCAGTGAAGGTGAGAAAATAACGATATCCACCATGCGCTGTAACATTCATTGGACCACACACATCAGTATGTATGATTTCCAATAAGTCACTTGCCCGTTCCATTGTTCCAGAGAACGACGTTTTAGTCATCTTGCCCATGAGGCATAGTTCACATGTGTCAAGTGATTCAAAATCAAGTGACTCCAAAAGTCCATCTGCATGGAGCTTCCTCATGCGTTTTACACCAATATGACCTAAACGGTAGTGCCACAAGAAAGTGGTACTATCATTATCAACCCTACATCTTTTGGCATCAATGTTATGAACATGTGTATCATCACTATCAAGATTCAATATGAAGAAACCCCTCACATTGGGTGCATGACCATAAAATATATTACTCATATAAATACAACAACCTTTATTCTCTAATTTAAATGAGTAACCGTCTCGCAATAAAAAAGATCCAAATATGATGTTCATGCTTAACGCATGCACTAAATAACAATTATTTGGGTTCATCACTAATCCCGATGGTAATCAAAGAGAGAGCATGCCGATGGCGATCACATCAACCTTGGAACCATTTCCCACGTGCATCATCACTTCATCCTTTGCCAGCCTTCGTCTATTCCGTAGTTCCTGTTTTGAGTTGCAAATGTGAGCAACCGAACCAGTATCAAATACCCAGGCACTACAACGAGAGCTAGTAAGGTACACATCAATAACATGTATATCATATATACCTTGTTTGTCGTTGGCCGCCTTCTTGTCAGCCAGGTACTTGGGGCAGTTCCGTTTCCAGTGACCAGTTCCCTTGCAATGAAAGCACTCAATTTCTGGCTTGGGTCCATGCTTGGGCTTCTTTAGAGGAGTAGCAACTGCTTTGCCATCCTTCTTGGTTTTACCCTTCTTGCCCTTGCCCTTGCCATTCTTCTTGAAACTAGTGGTTTTATTAACCATCAACGCTTGATGTTCTTTCTGGATTTCAGACTTAGCGACTTTTAGCATCGCAAATAGCTTGACGACTAACTTGTTCATCCCGTGCATGTTATAGTTCATCACAAAGCTCTTGTAACTAGGTGGCAGTGATTGAAGAACTCTGTCGGTGATTGCCTCTGGCGGAAGGGCAATTCCCAACTCCGCTAGATGAGTCCAATACCCAGACATTCTGAGTATATGTTCACTGATAGACCCGTTCTCCTCCATCTTGCAAACATAGAACTTATCGGAGATCTCATACCCCTCGATCCGGGCATTCTTCTGAAAGATAAACTTCAACTCCTGGAACATCTCATATGCTCCATGACATTCAAAACGTCTTTGAAGTTCCGGTTCAAGCCATATAATATTGCACACTGAACTATTGAGTAATCTCGAGAACATGCCTCCCAAGCATTAATAACCTCTTCGGAAGACATGTCTTCTAGTTGGTCACCAAGCGGTGCATCAAGGACATATGATTTCTGGGAAGCGGTGAGGATAATCCTCAGATTACGGGCCCAGTCGACAAAGTTACTTCCATCATCTTTCAACTTAGCTTTCTCTAGGAACGCATTAAAATTCACGGGTGCTATTGCACGAGCCATTGATCTACAACATAAATATGCAAAGGTTACTTAGACTATTGTTCAAGATAATGAGTTTAGTTAATCAAATTACTAAAGATCCCACTCAAATTGACATCCCTCAGGTCATCTGAGTGTCACATGATCCCAATTCACCAACTCAAGTTCAATCATCACGTGAGTTGAGGTGGTTTCAATGGTGAACATCATCATGTTGATCATATCTACTATATGACTCATGTTCGACCTTTTGGTCTCTTGTGTTCCGAGGCCATGTTTGTACATGCTAGGCTCGTCAAGTTTAACCCGAGTGTTCTGCATGTGCAACACTGGCTTGCACCCGTTGTATGTGAACGTGGAGTCTATCACACCCGATCATCACGTGGTGTCACGACACGACGAACTTTCGCAACGGTGCACACTCGGGGAGAACACAATTCATCTTGAAATTTAAGTGAGGGATCACCTTATAATGCTACCGTCGTCCTAAGAAAAACAAGGTGCATAAAAGGATTAACATCACATGCAAATCATAAGTGACATGATATGGCCATGAACTTGTGCTTTTGATCTCCATCTTGAAAGCACCGGCATGATCTCCATCGTCACCGGCACGACACCATGATCTCCATCATCTTGATATCCATCAACGTGTCTCCATCGGGGTTGTCGCGCCCATCATGCTTGTACTACTATTGCTACCATTTAGCGATAAAGTAAAGCATTACATAGCGCTTAATGATTGACACGCATGTCATACAATAATTAAAGACAACCCTATGGCTCCTGCCGGCTGCCGTACTCATCGACATGCAAGTCGTGATATTCTATACAACATATGATCATCTCATACATCACATATATCACATCATGTAATTGGCCATATCACATCACAACATATCCTGCAAAAACAAGTTAGACGTCCTCTAATTGTTGTTGCATGTTTTACGTGACTGCTATGGGTATCTAGCAAGAACAATTCTCACCTACGCATAAACCACAACGGTGTTACATTAGTTGCTTTTCAACCTTCTCAAGTACCGCCTTTGTCGAATCCGATCCAACTAAAGTAGGAGAAACTGCCACCTGCCAGCAATCTTTTGCAACAAGTTGCAGTTGAGGGAACCGGTCTCTCGCAAGCGTACGAGTAATGTTCGTCCGGGCCGCTTCATCCCACAATACCGCTGAACCAAAACACAACCAAGGGAGGAAGAAATCTAAGCATCAACGCCCACAAACTCTTTGTGTTCTACTCGAGATGTCATTTACACATAGACCTAGCTCATGATGCCATTGTTGGGGAACGTTGCATGGGAAACAAAACTTTTCCTATGCACACGCAAGATCTATCCATGGTGATGAGCATCTACGAGAGGGAGAGTGAATCTACGTACCCTTGTAGCTCGCTAAGCGGTAAGCTTTAAGAAACACGGTTGGTCTAGGCGAACGTCTTCGCGATCCAAATCGCCAAGCGTCCTGCGATCTAATCACGATCCGTCCCGATCAAGCACCTAACGGACGGCACCTCCGCGTTCAGCACACGTACAACTTGATGACGATCTCCGCCTTCTTGATCCAGCAAGAGGGAGCGGAGAGTTAGAAGAGTTCTCCGGCAGTGTAATGGCGCTCCGGCGATGGTGGTGGAGCTATTCCGACAGGGCTTCGCCTAAGCACTGCAGAAATCCGATCTAGAGGAGAAACTATGCACTAGAGGAACGGGTAGCACGTGGCTGAAAATCAAGCGCAAAAACCCTAAAACCTCCAGTATATATAGGAGGGAGAGAGGAGGAGTCTTGGCCCTCAAGGGACCAGCCCTTGGTTCGCCCGAATCAAGGAGGAGTGGAGGACTCCTCCTCCAATCCTAGTAGGACTAGGATTCTTCCCTATTTTGCCTTTTTTCCACCTTATCTCTTTGGGTTTTCTCTCCCAGCCGCATGGGCCCTGTGTGGGACTTCCACCAGCCCACAAAGGGCTGGTATTCACTCTCCCACAGCCCATGTAGCCTCTTGGGTCGAAATACCCCTCCCGATGGTCTCCCGGTACACTACCGGCACTCCCGGTACACTACCGATGAGCCCGAAACTTTTCTGGCGACCAAAATAGGACTTCCTATATATCAATCTTTACCTCCGGACCATTCCAGAGCTCCTCGTGACATCCGGGATCTCATCCAGGACTCCGAACAACCTTCGGTCACCCCCATACATAACTCTATAGTACCGAAACGTCACCAAACCTTAAGTGTGCAGACCCTGCGGGTTCGAGAACTATGTAGACATGACCGAGACACCTCTACGGTCAATAACCAACAGCAGGACCTGGATGTCCATATTGGTTCCTTCATATTCTACGAAGATCTTTATCGGTCGAACCTCTATGTCAAGGATTCAGTTAATCCCGTATGATGTTCCCCTTGTTCTTCGGTATGTTACTTGCCCGAGATTCGATCGTCGGTATCTCCATACCTATTTCAACCTCGTTACCGGCAAGTCTCTTTACTTGTTCCATAATACAAGATCCCGTGACTAACACTTAGTCACATTGCTTGCAAGGCTTATTGTGATGTTGTATTACCGAGTGGGCCTTGAGATACCTCTCCGTCACACGGAGTAACAAATCCTAGTCTTGATCCATGCCAACCCAACAGACACCCTCGGAGATACCTGTAGAGCACCTTTATAGTCACGCAGTTACGTTGTGACGTTTGAATCACACAAGGTACTCCTCCGGTGTTCATGAGTTGTATGATCTCATGGTCATAGAAACATATACTTGACATGCAGAAAACAGTAGCAATAAACTGACACGATCATATGCTACGTTTATAGTTTGGGTATTGTCCATCACATCATTCTTCTAATGATTTGATCCCGTTATCAAATGACATCACATGTCAATGGCTAGGAAACCTTGACCATCTTTGACCATCGAGCTAGTTCACTAGAGGCATACTAGGGACAAAGTGTTGTCTATTTACCCACACATGTAATGTGTTTCCAATCAATACAATTATAGCATGGACAATAAACGATTATCATGAACAAGGAAATATAATAATAAACACTTTATTTATTGCCTGTAGGGCATATTTTCAACAATTTGCCTCCAAGAAGGTTGAGTCTAGTTTGCATTTGGACTTGAACCGGAACCCCTCCCCGTTGGTTGCTAGTACTCCTCCACCCATGAACCAAGATCAAATGAGTGAACCTCAGTTGACGCAACAAGTTTGGCCAATATTGAGCCCGATTTCAAACAATCGAAATGAAGCTTTTGAAGAGGATAATGATGAGTACGAGGAGGATGACAACGAAGTTGATCTCCAGGACAACAATGTGGGTGATCTCGACAAATATAATGTGCAAGAGACAATGGACCAATCCATCCCTTTTTCCCGTTCATATGCATCGGACTCGGATGATGATGGTCCCGATGAAGAACTTGATGAGGAGGGGTTCACAATGAAGGAGGCCGAAGCATTTAAGAAGGTATTCCGACGGGATCACAAGACACCATTGTTCAAGGATCTTAGTCTCACGGATGAAGCCGTTGTAGATGGTGGAAAATGCATATCTCTTGGAGCTAGGCCAAGTTCTCACCGTGATTTGGGAGATGGCAAGAACGGGATATATCCCGGTTGTGAGTTTGAATTCTTCTTGGAATTGAAGATGTGGCTTGACAACTACTCGGTTACGCATTATCATCCACATAGAGTGGCCAACTCAGACGTCAATGTGCGTTACACGGTTAAATGTGAAGTGCCAACATGTCCATGGATTGTGCATGCAAGGCCATGGAAAGGAGGTCCCACTTGGCACATAGTTAGTTGTGTACCAAGTCACATGTGCCGACACAAGAATGCGGATGGCAAGCTTGTGTCCGAACAACACAGACAACTCACGTCTGAGTTCATCGCTTACAGGTTTTCCAACCAAATATCCACACTTCCAACAATGAGCATTAGGAGTGTCATTAACCTTGTGAAAGTCATCTTTCATTACAAGGTGAAGTACGGCAAGGCATGGAAGGTGAAGCAAGCTGCATTCAAGATGTTGTATGGCAATTGGGAGGAAGCATACAACCGATTCCCTAGGTTGTTGTTAGCTATGGCCGCCACAAACCCAGGCATGGTTCACGTGGTTGAGACTCATGGGCACCAGACATTGGTTCCCAACGGGAGGACCGTCCGAGTATTTGGTCGTGCATTTTGGGCCTTTGAGCAATGCGTGCGGGCTTTTGAGCATTGTCGGCCCATCATCGCCATTGATGGCACGTTCTTGACCGGACAATACAAGGGCATTATATTGGTTGCAATAGCAAGTGATGCCAATAACCAGGTGTTGCCTTTGGCTTTTGCTTTGGTTGAGGTGGAGAACAATGATAACTGGGAGTGGTTCTTGCGTCAATTGAGAACAAAGGTATTACCGGCTGAAAGGGAAATTTGTGTCCTATCGGATCGCCATCAAGGAATTCGAAACGCGGTGGTGATTGACATTCCCGGACATGCAAAGTTGCATCATTGATGGTGCATGGGGCACTTTTGTGCAAACTTTTATAGGGCATGTGGTATCAAGGAGTTGGCCGATGATGTTCAAGATTGTTGTCTCTCTTTCTCCGACAAGCGGTTCGCCAACTTATACAATGCATTGCTCACACACAAGAAACTTGATGCAGGAGGTCTTGACTTTCTCAATAAGAACATTGTATAAAGGAATAAGTGGGCACGTGTTTTCGATGAAGATAGCTGGAGGTACGGTCAAATGACAAGAAACATGGCAGAATGCTTCAATAAGGTGCTCAAGGGTGTACGTGCATTACCCGTGACAGCAATAGTTCAATACACATTTGACAAGATGAATGCATATTTTCTAATGTACTCAATGGAGACGGATAAGCATATTTCTGGTGAGAACAAGAAAAAGCACAAGTATAATTTCCCAGCAAAGGTTGAAGAATGCAACGCCCAAGTGTCAGGCGTCATGCAGTGTACTGCAGCGCGTGAGTCCTCACATCAATTTCAATTAACATGAACATCACAGCAATTACAATAACTTGAAATTCACATGAATTTGAAACACAACTAATATGCCGATGAGTTCATCATTTAAGACAAAGTAGCACACTACTAAGAGTTCACCAACCATCACATAACCTCAGAAGTTCAATTTCATAATAAAAAAACGACAATGACTAATGCCTTCTGTGCGTGTTCCTGCTGCCACGCCTGGTGGCTATCTTCTTCCTCCTATTAGGAGGAGCCTCCTCTTCCTCCTTTTCCTCCTCTACCTCATCATCCAAGCTCGCCATTTGCAAGCTCTCTATGGTCACCTTTGGGTTACCTCTGTTGTCGTAGTCGTAGGGCGTGAACCGCTGTGTGGGCTTCCTAGGCTTCAACATGTATGCGGACCGAACTTGAGCGTCCGCCAAAGTCATGTCATCATCAAGTCTATCAACCTATCACATAATCAAACATTATGGTAAAGACCAAGTTAGAGTCAAGTGAGAATTATATCTAAAATATTAGTCATACCTCTTGGGTGACCGCACCCTCATCTTCCATATAAGCATATGAGGAACTCACATTGTCCCCTTGATGGTGAGATAAGGGGTGTGATGGTGTACCAGACCTAGAGGCTGATGGTTAATAATATTCTGGGTCACGGCAACCGAGAAGGTTCGGTAACCGCCTTAACTTCTTGGCCTTACTCTGTAACATGAACAAAAGTATAAGATACCAAACTACGCAACATATGTAACATGGACACCTGAGTGCGATATGTATCTTCAGGAATTTTCGTAGTGGACCTTCATCATTGCGTTCTCCAACCGGTGTCTTCTCTAGAATAGACTGGCTTTCATCATTGCTTTCTCCAACCGGTGTCTTCTCTAGAATAGACTGGCTTTCATCAGCTGCTTTCTTGATCTGGTTGCGCCGTGGATGAGAATGAAATAACACGTTAGCCATTCAAACATGTGTAATACGAATACTGTCAATGGGAAAGTAAAGAAGGGAACACTTTACCACATAGTTAATCATTGGAACAACAGGGACTCCTAGCCCTTCCCTGGCATTTTTGCTGTACTGCTGCTTCGATAGATCCTCAAAGTTTGCAGGATCTTCAAGAATATCCTCATTGTATGCCGGTGGGCATAACTTGACTCTAGCATTTTGAAGAAACCATCGTAGGTAGTTATCGAAAGCAAGTGAGTTATGCTCACGAAGCTGGGCGCCTGCACCGTCACGAGCTTGCTCCACATTAAGTTTGAAAGGGGTAACATAGGATGAATGATGCTTGTCCCAGTCCTTTATCTTCTGCTGCCTTTTCCTGTCCAACCTGCATGGTAGAAAACCAAATATTAGCACAATAAAAAAGGAGTGGCGATGCTAAGTCAATACGGTTCATGCTCTCTTACCTAGGAACTGCTTTGTCCGTGTCCACCCATTCCGGCGGGTGAGCCTGGAACAGACCAAACTGACGATACACGCGGTGTGGCAAATGAAGCTCAACCACCTAGTTGCATATCATTGGGCACCTCATAAGCCAAATATCCCTATCCCGCAAGCACACCGGGTTGAGGGCAAACTCGTGGGTGACCCCTAATGTGTCATTCGCGCCATATGGTTGCCATTCCACCTATGAAATAGGATAACAACGCAACATTGATGACAAGTTTTCAGACAAGCATGAAAAATGATCGATGTAATGTCCTCGTTACCTGCTCAGGCGTAATTGTGTCCAACTCAGCTATGTACTTTTGGTACATGAGATTGACATCGTTCGTCATCTCGGATACCACATCCCACTTGTAGGCCCAAGTGGGGCGCCGTAAATCGGCTTCTTCATCGGAAGAATTAAACTTGATGCTCTTCGAGCGTCCAACAGGCAGACGCTCCTAGCTCCATACAGAAAGTAGAAGCATATTACCACCAATGCATGCACTATCAGTGATCCTGCAACACACACCGTCCAGCTGCATATCAAAGCAAACAATGTTAACTTGACAACAAGGTTGCATTGCTAATGAATAAATGAAAAGATAACAAAACAAACCAACTACCTGTCGGTACAAGTAGGCCAGAGTCGTTGAACCCCAGCTCCGTTTGCTCTCGAAGACGATCAATGCCTTTAGCCACATCCATGGAGCGTTCTTCCCTGTGGCATCAGGAAACAAAGTCCTCGAGATAACGTACCACATATAGACACGGGCATGTGTATGGATCACATCATCAGTGGCACCTTGAGGGCAATGCGCGAAGTTTGCTTGAATCCACGTGAAAGGAGCTCCGACTGCTTTCCTTTCCTTCTTCTTCTGTTGCCCCTCCTCTACATCAGCCTCAACCTCGGTAGGAGCCATACCGATAAGAGCAGTCATCTACTGGCGCCACCCATTAGAATTGGTGCTCATACAGAGAGGCCTCCCATCGATAGGAAGACCGGTGATCAAGGACACATCCTGGAGCGTCACAGTCATCTCCCCAGTCCGAAGATGGAAATTGTGCGTCTCCGGCCTCCATCGATCAACGAGAGAGGACACTAGTGGAGCGTTGAGGTTCTGCGTGGACCGGCTGACCAACTGAATCCATGGGAGGAGTCCTGCCTGCTGGATGTAGGGTGTGTACCGCAGATCGTAGGGCATGGCAGCACCAGAGACGTCATGATACCGAACCTTCAGAGGTTCAAGCTTCTGCAAAAAACAAGTAATGACAAATCTTAGGGCACGTGAATTTCAACTAAAGGCAAATTCGCAAAATATTTACAATACTCATTATTACCATCCCCTGCTCGTGCATCATGTAGGCCCAGTGTCATGTGTCATAGTCATCGTCAAGAAGCCAAACCATCCTTACAAAATCCAAACAATACACATATATGAGTTCATCTCCAATATCGGCATACACTCAACATCTCATATGTGTTCATCTCAACACCTCATATTTCAAACAAACTCAACATCTCATATGTATCTAAAAAAGACTCAATATCTCATATACAGCTATAAAACTCAACATCTCATAATTATCTACAAAACTAGGCATCTCATATATATCTAAAAGAATAAACAATCTAAGGTTTCACTAACAAGAATCATACATTATGAACTAATGAACAATACTACACATCCTACATCATAATTATCTATAAAACTAGGCATCTCATATATATCTAAAGATTCAATCCAAGCAAATCAAGGGTTCCACCCAATCTTGAACAAATCTCTACAATGGCAACGAATTTACGGAGGAAAAGAAAGGGGAACGTAGGAATTTACCTAGTAGCAGGGATTAGGGATCGAATCCCACGACTAAAGTCGCCAGATCTGAGAGGGTGGGGGGATCGAAGGGGGCGCCGCCCTGCTCTCTGTTACAGAGAGGAACTGCTGGGGGAGAGGAAAGAACTGCCTGGGAAGGACGGGTCGATGCGGCTTAAGTCAATATGCAGCGCCTAAGGGTTGGGCGCTGCACATAACACAGTGCAACGTCTATCTCTCAGGCGCTGCATTGCTAGCTGTGGGCTGCGCCTGGACCGGGGCTGCCACGCTGGCTGAGGGTGCAGCGCCTAACTCATAGGCACTACATAGTGTCGTGTAGCGTCCGAGTGTGGGGCGTCACAAAAAAGATCATTTTGTGAATTTTTTCATTTTCAGTTCAGATCGTAGATCGTGAATTAGTTTCGCACAAAGGTTAAATATGTGTTTTTTTATCCATTTGAGCGCAGTGTAGGCTTTGGTGCTTCTCGGTGACCGTGGCCACAGCTTCTGCACGTAGCAATACAGTAGTAATCTCTAGCCGTATACGTAGCTGCCCGGCACAGCCTACAATAACTGCGCCTACGCTGTTTTCTTTTGGTATCTGCGGGTTTGTACGTACGGGCGTGCAGTAGCTTGGACGTACTGCTGGACACTGGGTCCGGTGCATTATGAAAAAGGAGAAAACATGAGGTCACGGTCTCTTATCCGGGGATTTGAGTGCATCTGCCGTGCTTCTTCCAGGGCCTGTGCCACTGGCCGTAGCTTTATTTGGCTGCTGCATGCGACTGGACGGTGTGGTGTATACTCGTGTCTATCCAGGGTGATCCACATAGCACACCGGCCACTGCATTCATTTGCTGAACACGTACGGAGTTGTATGATCTGTGTACGTCGTTTCAGGTAGGCCTACTGTAGCACCTAGCACGTATATTCGACCCCGAGGCTAAGGGGTGGTACGGTAGCACATATATGCGGTGCTGCTTTGGCCCTTGATACTACTTGTAGATAAATTATGCTCTCTCCGTTTTTATTTACTTTGCATATTAATTTGATTACAATCAAATTTTCTAAAATTTGATCAATTTCATAGAAAACAATATAAACATTATCATAAAAGTTTATATGAAGTGAACGTACATTCAATAAAGAATCTAATAATATTGATTTGTTATCATATATGTTAATATTTTTATCTATAAACTTTGTAGATAAAATGTATATATACTTCCCCGTGTGTGTTTAACATGCATGGTACTACATTCTGGTCTTAACTCCTTCCCATAATATATAACACTAGTGTTTACTATTGTTAAGATGTTTTTATATTATGGAATGGAAGAAATAGTTTGTAAGGTAAAACCTCACCATATCATTTCTTCGATCCATATTAATTGATGCTGTTATAGTATAACTCGTCAGTTAATTCAGGGGTAAAACCTCGATAGTACTCCCTTTGTCCGTAAATACTTGTTCTAAAAATAAATGTATCTAGATTTATTTTAGTTGTAGATACATTCATTTTATTCATTTTCAGGACAAGTATTTTCAGATGAATGGAATAGTAATTTAGTGACGTGCACCAGCTTGCTTCTCCCTGTACTATCTTGGTTCGACGGTTGGTTTGGCCTTGTCAGTATCATGGACTCTGCTATTTTTTCCGCGTACTAATCATGCAGTAGGTAGCTTGTGCCTGTTATTAATTAGACAAAAGCAAGTTGGCGCAACACATAAGATGATGCCATCTGGGTACAAGCTCTAATAATGCCACGGAACTTTCCTCGTATCCACCATATACTGTATATGACTGCGTATTGCACCATTATAAGTTCCTCTTTCCTTTGATAAAATGTTTTAAGCGGGTTTTCTCATTTGCAGCAGAGCGAATTATTCTAATTTTTTTTTGCAAGGACCAATTTTCTCATTGAACGGAGATCTCGTGGATCACGTCGAGCTCGCTGTTTCCCAGATGAAACGGTGATTCGCAGTCGTGCAAGGATTCGGTAGGGCGCAGCAAGTACATGCAACTAGCCGGCCCGTACGTGGTGGATCGAACGATCGCAGCACGCAGCAGGCGGCGCCATGCTTGTCTGCGATGGAGACAGCGCACTCTAACAGGCTGCGCGACCAGCTAGCTCCACCAGAAACGCAACAGCAACTATTTGCCCTTTGCCGGAGGCCGCTCCACCAGCGCGATGGGATGGGCTCGTCCGCCTTGTGCTGCGCCGCATGGCGTGTGCCGCCGATGCTCGCGCTCCTCCGGCATTGTGCCGCGGATCTCGTGAGGTCATCGCGCGCCACGGCACGGATCGACCGTCCCGTCCGGACAGCACCCCACGCCCAAGGCCGTCGGTAGCTGGGCATCGAGGAAGCAACCGCTTGTTGCTGGGGTTTGCAACTCACTCACAAGGGAATGGTGGGAAAGATCGATCCATCGATCTCGCCTGGCCTCCAGCTAGACGTTGGTCGCCGTCGATCGCTAGCTGTGGTGCTCCCATGCTGGTGCGTGGTGGAGGTCCCACGCACATCCACCGGATAGAGGAGCTCGATCCAGGGCAAGGCTCGGCGACGGGTCGATCCGGAGACAGGGCCACGAAATAGTATATGGCTACGTACGTTTTGCATGTACAGCCAGCCAGCTAGGTCACTCCCGTACGTACGCATGCCGGATGGGTGCTGGTCTGCTGAGGGTCTGGATAATACTGCGTACGTGGGGACTAATGAATGGCAGAAGATGCATGTACACAATTCATATAGGAAACTATAAGAGCATCAGCATGTACAGCCACACACCTCGAAACCGGTCCTAAACGTCCAAAAAAAACTCGATCCATCCACGCGTCTTAAACCGGTCTCAAACGTCCGTGTTGACCGGAAGGCCTTGTATACAATTCAAATGTAGGGTCGATATAGGAAGGGGCGGACGCAACTGAACGTGTCCGTCACTTCGGAGTAGACAGCCATCTCCATGAAGATTAGGCATGCGTGGAGTCCAACTGGTGCTTCTTCCAGTAACAACAGGCAGACATTGACGCACTTTTTGACGTGGTGAAAGAGGAGATGGAGGCGGATGCCGCCGCGGAGCTGGAGTTGCGTCTGTTGCCCTTTTACCCGGAGTCCGGAACAAAGATAGTGGAAATCTCCTGCGACAACTAATCTACTTAGCTTTAGTTGATCTACGTGCTACGTAGATGTTTACTTGCATGGTTTGTATATGATTTTAAAGATTGAAGTACGAAGTATTTGGATACAGAGACGAAAATTTAAGAGCTGCCAGATCACTGGCCACGGACTTGCCCAGGCGCGTCAGCGGATGTTTGAGGCATCGGATGCATCTGCGGATGTTTAAAGTATCAGATTTGGTATATCCAACTGTAGATGCTCTAAGGAGCATATATAGAACACTCGAAATGTTTAAAAAAATAGAAAAATGGAAAAGAGTCAAAAGCTTCTTATAAATTTTTTCTAACAAACATGGCACAGCATAATACTTGCGTGAAAAGTTTCACGGAGGGATGACTACCGAGGTATTCTCGGCAAAAAGACAATTGGCTAGTTCTGGCCATATATACAACAATTTTGCAAAGTCTCAGTCGACTTGGACCCGGTATGTCTCAGTAGATACTATCTTCCTTCGATCTTGCATGAAGATTTGCAAAAAAAAAAGAATCTTTTCAGTTTTTTTCTATTTACATACTATATTACTTAAGTAAGACTTGGTTAAATCTCAGTCGATTGAGACTTAGCAATACACTATATATAAATACATTCACGTATATAGAACACATCAAAATAAACTACGTCAAACTTTCATGATAATAAGTAAATTTTAACTTATATACTATAGTCCCACTGAAAACATCTCTTTTTCCTAGAAATAGATGCAATCTATTCGTCGTGACAGTACAAAGAACATTAGAAATAAAGAAAATTACATTCAGTTATGTTGATCACCTAGCGACGACTACAAGCACCGAAGCGTGCCGAAGGCGCATACCATCATCGCTCTTCCTTACTGGAGCGAGGCAAAACTTGTTGTAGTAGACAATCAGGAAATGGTCGTGCAGATCAATGCAACAAAAACAACAACTGTCGCCGATGAAGATAAATATATATCGAAAGGATAAAGTTGTTGACACAAGAACAAAGACTAGATGCAAGCAGACCCACCGAAGACCAACGCCGACCGAATCTCGCAAGATCCACTGCAGACACACTTCTATCTGCCTTTCGATGATGTTTGATGTAGTGTCGGGCTACTAGCTAGACTAGGAAAACCTTATTTCATCTTTAAGGAGCCGTCACCGCCTCGACTTCCTCATTAGGACACTAACCTAAATGAACTAAAACATCTAAAAACAGAGCAAAATCCCTCTGATGGCGGCGCCGACAAGAGGTAGAGAAACCCTAAGCCATTTTTCTTGGGAGGGGAGGCGGCCAATCGTCTCACATCCCAATATATTTGCTCATGATTGCATATACTAGAGAAAAGGGTCCCTCATCACGCGTCCCAGCAAAATCATCTTAACCAAAAGAAAATGAAAAGCGAGTGTTTAATGCGTGCATGTAAACTGTTACCATATAGGACAGCCCAGGTCATACAATCTTGCTTAGAGTTTCGCTAGGCTGAACTACAAACTTACATAAACATCCTCATCAACTTGTTTTTTAATTAGCGCAACTCCAACGCGACAAGGCAAACGGACGCAGACTTTTTTTGTTTTTTGTCCATTTGGATCGACGTTTTAGGCTTTGTCTGCCCCGTCCACGTTTGGGTGGGCAGAGCTCCAACACGCCAACATATTTTCGTCCGCGTGGCCGCTATACAACCATATTTTGCATACATGTTTTGTTTTCTAAAAGTTTGCATAATTAAACCAAATGCAAATATCATAGCTTCATAACCAAAGAAAAATCGCATAGTTTAGCAATAGAATAAAATTTAAATTGTTGCAAATACATTTGAAAGAAAAAAAATAGCCGATACATCTATTTGTTGCGAAGGTGATCCCACGTATGCTCAATCAAATAGGCTTGTAGTTGAATGTGAGTTTTTCAATCACGCATTTGATGATGAAATTCAGTGAACTATGCAAACGTTGTCGGTCTTTCATGCTTAGGCACAACATGTTCACCCTGAAATTCAAACCCCTGATTGAAGATTTCATCATCACGCTCGATCTGTACGATCATATTGTGCATAACCATACAAGCAATCATTACCTCACACAGTTTCTTGGTGCACCAAGTTCTAGCAGATATTGTACAATGCCTCGTCTAGATTGAAGAATGATCATACATATAGGCATCACGTCCGTGACAAGTAGACCGAAACGATTCTCCATCTACTACTATTACTCCATACATCGACCCACTCCTGCCTGCATCTAGTGTATTAAGTTCATGAAGAACAGAGTAACACATTAAGAAAGATGACATGATGTAGAGGGATAAACTCAAGCAATATGATGAAAACCCTATCTTGTTATCCTGTATGGCAACAATACAATATGTGCCTCGCTACCCCTACTATGTCACTGGGTGAGGACACCGCAAGATTGAACCCAAAACCAAGCACTTCTCCCATTGCAAGAATTACCAATCTAGTTGGCCAAACCAAACTAATAACTCAAAGAGACTTGCAAGGATATGAATTCATGCAAATAAGAACTCAGAGGAGATTCAAATAAGATTCATGGATAATCTGAACATAAACTCACAATTCATTGGATCTTGACAAATGCACCAAAAAGCGGATTACATCGGATAGATCTCCATGAAGATCATGAAGAACATGGTATTGAAGATTAAAGAGAGAGAAGAAGCCATCTAGATACTAGCTATGGACCCGTGGGTCTTTGGTGGACTACTCATGCATCATCGGAGGGGCAATGGAGTTGATGTAGATGCCTTCCGTGATCGATTTCCCCTCCGGCAGATTACCGAAGAACTCCCCAAGATTGGATCTCTCGGGAACAGATGCTTCCGGCGACATAAAAGTATTTGTGTGACTCGTTCTGATGATGGGGGAATATTTGGGTATTTATAGGCCAAAGAATAGGGTTAGGAGACCTGTCAGGGAGCGACAAGCCTGCTAGGAGCAGCCAGGGGGGCTGCGCCTAGTAGGCTTGTGGCGCCCTGGCACCTCCTTTGACGTGCACTCCAAGCTTGATCGACTTGTTTCCTTCTAGAAAAATTCCGTCTGAAGGTTTTATTCTGTTTGGACTCCGTTTAATATCCCATATCTGCAAGACTCAAAAACAAGAAAAAAACAGAAACTGACACTTGGCTCTAGATTAATAGGTTAGTCCTCAAAATAATATAAAATAGCATAATAATGCATATAAAACATCCAAAATAAATAATATAATAGCATGCCATCATAAAAAATTATAGATACATTGGAGACGTATCAGCATCCACAAGCGTAATTCCTGCTCGTCCTCGAGTAGGTAAATGATAAAAACGGAATTTTTGATGTGCAGTGCTACCTAACATATTTATCCATGTAATATTATTTATTGTGGCATGAATATTCAGATCCGTAAGACTCAAAACAAAAGCTTAATATTGATATAGAAACAATAACATTTCAAGCATACTAGCAAAGCAATTGTATATCTTCAAAATATAACGGCAAAAGAAAGTTATCCCTACAATATCATATGGTCTGGCTATGCTCCATCTTTCCCACACAAAGTATTTATATCATGCACAACCCCGATGAAAATTCAAGCAATTGTTTTCACACCTTTATTTTCTCAAACTTTTTCAACTCTCACGCAATACATGAGCGCGAGCCATGGATATAGCACCAGTAGAATAGAGTATGGTGGAGATTGTCAAGGAAAGGGAGAAGAGAGTCTCACATCAACTAGGCGTATCAATGGGCTATGGAGATGCCCATCAATAGATATCAATGTGAGTGAGTAGGGATTGTCATGCAACGGATGCACTAGAGCTATAAGTGTATGAAAGCTCAAAAAGGAACTAACTGGACTTGCATCGTGAAGAAAAATTTCCACTAGCTATATGAAGGTGACAAAATAGGAGACTCTCTATCATGAAGATCATGATGCTACTTTGAAGCACAAGTGTGGAATAAGTAGTAGCAATGTCCCTTCTCTCTTTTCTCTCATTTTATTTTATTTTTTGTGTGGGCATCTAAGGCCTCTTTTATTCATTGTTTTTATTTGGGATTCGCTGGCCTCTTTTTTTCATAAAGTCCAGAATCTCATCCCCATTTGTGAGGGAATTATAGCTTCCATCATCCTTTCCTCACATGGGACATGCTCTATTAATGATAATCATCACACTTTTATTTACTTACAACTCGAAAGAAAATTACAACTCGATACCTATGACAGAATATGATTCTATATGCAATATGCAAGTGATGGTGCATGTCATAAAAGGAACGGTGGAAGTTGCATGGCAATATATCTCGGAATGGCTATGGAAATACCTTAATAGGTAGGTATGGTGTCTGTTGTGAGGAAGGTATATGGTGGCTATTTTGAGGAAAGTATATGGTGGCTGTTTTTAGGAAGGCATATGGTATACCGGCGAAAGTTGTGCGGTAATGGAGAGGCTAGAAAAACTGGAAGGGTGAGAGTGCGTATAATCCATGGACTCAACATTAGTCATAAAGAACTCACATACTTATTGCAAAAGTATCATAGTCATTGAAGCAAAGCATTAAACGCATGATCCTAGGGGGAAGGTTGGTAGGAGTTAACCATCGTGCGCCCCCGGCCCTCACACAAAGATCGACAATCTATAAACAAGTCATGCTTACGACTTCCTTACATAACGGTTCACCATACGTGCATGCTACAGGAATCACAAACCTTTACACAAGTATTTTTACCAAATCACAATTACTTCCTAACATTTCTCTTAACATTACCATCTTTATATCTCAAAACTTTATGCAAGGAATCAAACTTCTCATAAATACTCAATGCACTTAATATGGAAGTTTTTACTATATCCCTTTTGGATGCCTACCATATTAGGACTAATTCATAACCTAGACCAATTACCACGCTGTTTTAGAAACTCTCAAAATAATATATGTGAGGTACGAGAGTTCAAGTATTACTATGAAACGCAAACACGACCGTGCTCTAAAAGATACAAGTGAGGCACATAGAGCAAAATTGCCCAACTCAAAAGATATAAGTGAAGCACATAGAGCATTCTAATGAATTCTCGATTCAGCCTGTCCCTCTCAAAAGATATCTGCATAAAGGATGATTGTGGAAAACTAACAAGCAAAGACTCATATCATATAAGACGCTCCAAGCAAAACACATATCATGTGGTGAATAAAATTATAGCCTCAAGTAAATTTACCGATGGATTGAAGACGAAAGAGGGGATACCTTCCGGGGCATCCCCAAGCTTAGGCTCTTTGGCGCCCTTGAATATGACTTTGGATGCCTTGGGAATCCCCAAGCTTAGGCTCTTGCCACTCCTTATACCATAGTCCATCAAATCTTTACCCAAAACTTGAAAACTTCACAACACAAAACTTAACAGAAAACTCGTGAGATCCATTAGCATAAGAAAGTAAATCACCACTTTAGGTACTGTTGTGAACTCATTCTTTATTTATATTGGTGTTATACCTACTGTAATCTAACTTCTCCATGGCTCATACCACATGATACAACCCATAGATTCATCAAAATAGGTAAACAACCCAAAGAAAACAGAATCTGTCAAAAACCGAACAGTCTGTAGCAAACTGAAAACTTAGTATACTTATGTAACTTAAAGAATTCTGAAACATTAGTAGAAACTGGAAAATCTATATATCAATCTTGTGTAAACTTGTATAAAAATTTCAGACTCATTCGATGCTCTGAAATTTTAGAAAATTCCTTGACTGAGCGCAAAAATTTATGTTCTTCAGCAAGATCAAATCAACAACTACCATAGGTCACCCCAAAGATTTTACTTGGTTCACACACTATTTAAAACACCAAAACACAATTACTACAGAAGTAATAATGTGGGAAACACTCAAAAACAGAAGCAAAACAGAACACAAAAATAAAATTGGGTTGCCTCCCAACAAGCGCTATTGTTTAACGCCCCTTGCTAGGCATAACGATTTCAATGATGCTCACATAAAAAAGTAGTAATTGATATATGCAAAAGAGAATCATGAATAGCATGAAAAACACATTTAAGCCTAACCTGTGAGTTCCTGACTTAATAGGAATGATAGAATACTCATATCAACAAGGAATTCCTTCTTTTCCGGAAGCCCACTCGAAAAGAACTCCAAAGTTAAGCGTGCTTGGCTTGAAGCGATTCTAGGATGGGTGACCGACCGGGAAGTTGGTCCCGGGTGCGCATGAGTGAGGACAAAGTGCACAGAAAAGACTAGTGTTGGTCTGTGAGGCCAGTCTATTTCCCGCCAGGCGTAACGGGGTGTTACAATTGGTATCAGAGCTGACCCTTGCGGTTACATGGGCATGCGTGGGTCAGGTGCATGGGCATGTGGCGCATGGCGTGTGTGGCCTGTCATGGCACACAACATGGCACATGTGCCGGACTGGACGTGCATACGTGTGCCAAAAGGGAACGTTCCTGATGGACCGACGAGGACGTCGGTTCCTTTGAGTGGGGATGTATGTGAGAGCCTGACTTAATAGGAATGATGGACTACTAATATCAACAAGGAATTCCTTCTTTTCCGGAAGCCCACTCGAAAATAACTCGAATGTTAAGCGTGTTCGGCTTGGAGCGATTCTAGGATGGGTGACCGACAGGGAAGTTGGTCCCGGGTACGCATGAGTGGGGACAGAGTGCGCAGGAAAGACTAGCGTTGGTCTGTGGGGCCAGTCTAGATCCCGCCAGGCGTAACGGGGTGTTACATAACCCACTTCCTACACATTGGGATTCTGTGAACAAACAATTTATAGGAACAAGAATCAACTAGCATAGGAAGGCAAAACAAGCATGACTTCAAAACCTTGAACACATAGAGAGGAAACTTGATATTATTGCAATTACTACAAGCATATGTTCCTCCCTCATAATAATTTTCAGTATCATCATGAAGGAATCTCACAATATAACTATCACATAAAGGATCATTTTCATGATCAATTATAGCATACGTGTCATCACCAAAACTTGGGGAACAAAAAATATCATCTTTATCAAGCATAGCATCCCCAAGCTTGTGGTTTTGCATATCATTAGCATCATGGATATTCAAAGAATTCATACTAACACATAGCAATCATGCTTTTTATTCAAGGAACTATCATGAATCTCCTTGCAAATTTCTTCTTTCAACACTTCATAAAAAAATTAGATTCATGATTTTCAAACAAAACTTCATAGAGATAATCAAGTGCCCTCAACTCACTAGCAATTGGTTTATTATAATTTGGTCTTTTGAAAAGATTAGCAAGTGGATGAGGATCCATATCAATATATTTTTAGCAAGCAAAGATGCAAGCAAATAGGAGGCACATGGCAACACAAGCAAACATAGCAACGAAAAGGCGAACGGAAGAAGGGCGGATAAAACGACAAATTTGTGAAGTGGGGGAGAGGAAAACGAGAGGAAAATGTCAAATAATGTAAATGCGAGATGATTTTGTGATGAGTACTTGGTAGGCTTGATGTGTATCCTCCCTGGCAACGGTGCCAGAAATCGGCAAGTTGACGGGAGAGATATTTCCTTGACTTGCTATGTATCCCCGGCAACGGCGCTAGAAATCCTTCTTGCTCCCTCTTGATCTTGCGTTGTTTTCCCTTGAAAAGGAAAGGGTGATGCAGTGAAATAGATAAGTATTTCCCTCGGTTGTTGAGAACCAAGGTATCAATCCAGTAGGAGGAACAAGCAAGTCACTAATGGATGCACCTACACAAATAAACAAACTCTTGCACCCAAGGCTATAAAGGGGTTGTCAATCCCTTCACAGTTATTTGCAAGGATTCGATCTGAAAGAGATAGATGTAAACGAGTGCGGAAAGTAAAAGATAAATAAATTGCAGCAAGGTATTTTTTGTATTTTTGATTTATTGATCTGAAAGTATATGATGGAAAATAGACCCGGGGGCCATAGATTTCACTAGAGGCTTCTTTCTTGAAGGCAAATATCATGGTGGGTAAACAAATTAGTGTCAAGCAATTGATAGAGTGAATAATCATGTATTTATCCAAGGAAATGATCATGCATATAGGCATCACGTCCATGACAAGTAGACCGAAATGATTCTGCATCTACTACTATTACTCCACACATCGACCGACTCCTACCTGCATCTAGAGTATTAAGTTCATGAAGAACAGAGTAACGCATTAAGAAAGATGACATGATGTAGAGGGATAAACTCAAGCAATATGATCAAAACCCCATCTTGTTACCCTTGATGGCAACAATACAATATGTGCCTCGCTACCCCTACTATGTCACTGGGTGAGGACACCGCAAGATTGAACCCAAAACCAAGCACTTCTCCCATTGCAGGAATTACCAATCTAGTTGGCCAAACCAAACCAATAACTCGAAGAGACTTGCAAGGATATGAATTCATGCAAATAAGAATTCAGAGGAGATTCAAATAAGATTCATGGATAATCTGAACATAAACTCACAATTCATCGGATCTTGACAAACGCACCAAAAAAACGGATTACATCAGATAGACTCCATGAAGATCATGACGAACATGGTATTGAAGATCAAAGAGAGAGAAGAAGCCATCTAGCTACTAGCTATGGACCCGTAGGTATGTGGTGGACTACTCACGCATCATCAGAGGGGCAATAGAGTTGATGTAGATGCCCTTCGTGATCAATTCCCCCTCCGGCAGATTACCGGAGAAGGCCCAAAGATTGGATCTCTTGGGAACAGAGGCTTCCGGCGGCGGAAAAGTATTTGTGTGGCTCGTTCTGATGTTGGGGGAATATTTGGGTATTTATAGGCCAAAGAATAGGGTTAGGAGACCTGCTAGGGAGCGACTAGCCTGCTAGGCGTGGCCAGGGGGCCCACGCCTAGCAGGCTTGTGGCGCCCTGGCACCTCCCCTGACATGCACTCCAAGCTTGATCGACTTGTCTCCCTCCAGAAAAAATCCTTCTAGAGGTTTTATTCCGTTTGGACTCCGTTTACTATCCCATATCTGCAAAACTCAAAAACAAGGAAAATCAGAAACTCGCACTTGGCTCTAGATTAATAGGTTAGTGCCAAAAATAATATAAAACAGCATAATAATGCATATAAAACATCCAAAACAGATAATATAATAGCATGCCATCATAAAAAATTATAGATACGTTCGAGACGTATCAAACGCAGCCCTTTGGGTGCAGGCCACCGCCATCCAAAGCATCCATTTCCTTGTCCCCATCGTCCTCGAATTCAAGAGCTCCGTCTTCCCCAAGTGGAGGACCTTCTTCACCACTGCCGTCACCACCTATGCCCTCGAGTATCACCTCACTGCGAAGACGGCCTCCTCCGACCCCACGTGGCTCCGCCTCGACTCCATGGTACTTCGTTGGCTCTACGGCTCCATGGCCATGGACATCGTCGACCTCGTCATGCCCACGGACCCTGCCATCGCCACCGCCTACAAGGTCAGGACATCCGTCCTTGCACTCTTCAACGACAATCAGAAGAGCCACGAGATCTATCTCGCCGAGGAGTTCCACAACATCAAGCAAGAGGACATGTCTATCACCGATTACCTTAATCTGCAAAAGACGGTGGCCAATGCCCTTGCCACTGTCGGAGCTCCCGTGTACAATGCGGAACTCGTCAACAAAGTCATCAAGGGTCTTCACGAGCGCTTCGATAGCGTCGCTAAACTCGCCCCACTCCTCACGTTGTTTGCTTCCTTCCTCACCTTCCGCAACATGCTACTGCTCCAGGAACTAAAGGCGAGTCGGCGCTCCTACAACACCTCTACCTCGGCCTTGTACACAGTCAAGGGGCTCCCCTCCCTCCTCAAGGTGCGAGTGGTGGTGCGGCGTGGAGGTCTTCTGGCAACCACTCCAACCCTCACATCAAAGGCTATGGCAAGGGGAAGGGCAAAAACAAAGGCTATAGACCCGCAAGTGGTGCTCCTCCTCTTCCCACGCCATATAATCCCTAGACCGGTGCCATCCAGATGTGGCCCATGCAGCATGGCGGCAACAGTGCTAGCGGCCTCCTCAGACGAGGTCCGGCCCCTCGCGCCCATGCCTACATGGCAGCTCCCCCGACTGCTCATGTCACCCCCTATGGCGCCTCCTACATGGCTGCCCCTGCGGCTTCCCACGGCGTCCCCTACGGCGCACACTACAGTGTTGCTCCCACCGGGGCTTCCCACTACTCCGCGCCCACTATGCCAGCGCCATCATGGGATACTTACGCCCTCGCTCAGCACTTAACCAACATGACACTACAACAGCCCGCCTCTGAGTGGGTCATGGACAACGGTGCGACTGCCCACCTCTCCTCCGACGCTGGTATCCTCTCCTCTCTTTATCCTAATCCTATGTACCATCATGTTGTTCGTGGCGATGGTTCCACCGTCCCTGTCACCACGTCAGGACATTCTTCCCTTCCCTCTCCTTTTCCTAATCTCCCTCTTCATTTACGCCATGTCTTAGTCACACCTCGTATCATCAAAAAATCTTGTTTCCATTCACCAATTCGCTATAAATAATCACTGCATCATCGCTTTTGACCCTTCTATTTTTTCTCTAAAGGACCTTCTTTCCTGGCGCGAGATTCTTCGGTGCAATAGTACGGGGGAGCTTTACACAGTCTCATGTCCTACGGCACCTCAAGCCCTCGCCGCGCTTGCTGCCCCTCACGATGTTTGGCACCGTCGCCTTGGTCATCCTCGACATGAGGCTTACTGTCGTCTTTGGCAGCATTCTCTACCTTGTATTAAGCAAATAAATCACACTACATTATGTCATGTGTGTCAGCTAGGACATCATATACGTCTTCCTTTTTTTCTTCCTCTTCTCGTACCACCCGCCCATTCGAGTTAGTTCAATGTGACCATAGGACTTCACCTAATTTGAGTGCTTATGGAAATAAATACTTTCTAGTCATTCTTGATGATTTTACGTATTTTTTATGGACTGTTCCGCTCAATCAAAAATCTGACGCCTACACCACGCTCTCTGCTTTTCGTGCGTTCGCTCTTACTCAGTTTGGTTTGCCTCTCATGTCCATACAATGCGATAACGGCCGTGACTTCGATAATAACAAACTTCACTCTCTTGATGTCACCCACGATATTCATATTCGCTTCTCTTTCCCATACACATCCCAACAAAATGGTATAGCCGAACACATCATTCGCACAGTCAATGACATCGTGTGCTCTCTCTTATTTCAGGCTAGCTTACCACCACAGTTTTGGGTCGAAGCGCTCCACACCGCCACTCATGTTCTAAACCGTCTTCCCACAAAAACCGTCTTCCCTACTTTGCTCTACACAACACACATCCCGATTACTCGTCGCTTCGCGTTTTCGAATGCCTATGCTATCCTAACACAGCTTCCACTATGCCACATAAATTGTCGCCTCGGTCGAGTGCTTGTGTTTTTCTCGGCTATTCCTATCACCATGGGTATCGATGCATGGATATCACCACCCATCACATCATCATCTCTCGTCACATTGTTTTCGAGGAGATGACCTTCCCCTTTGCCTCCCCGCAGCCCACCACCGCTCCCACATATGATTTCCTCGACGATGATGACACCTTGCCTGTTGTCGCTCCTCCTCAGGAGATCACGTTCTCGCTGCATTGTTGGCGAACGTTGCATGGCAAACAAAATTTTTCCTAAGCACACGCAAGATCTATCCATGATGATGAGCATCTACGAAAGGGAGAGTGAATCTACATACCCTTGTAGGTCGCTAAGCAAAATCGTTAAGAAACGCGATTGATGTAGTCGAACGTCTTCACGATCCAATCATGATCCGTCCCGCGATCTCATCACAAGCCATCCCACGATCTCATCACGAGCCGTCCCACGATCCCATCGTGGTCCTTCCAATCTAGTGCCGAACGGACGGCACCTCTGTGTTCAGCACACGTACGGCTTGATGACGATCTCCGCCTTCTCGATCCAGCAAGAGGGAGTGGAGAGGTAGATGAGTTCTCCGGCAACGCGACGACGCGGCGGTGGTGGTGCTGGAGCTGATCCGGCATGGCTTCGCCAAGCACTACGGAATCAATCTAGAGGAGAAACAGATCTAGAGGAAGAAGAGGGCAGCACGTGGCAATGAGGGTTAGGGGCTGCCCTCAAAATCCCTCAATATATATAGGAGGAAGGGGAGAGGAGGCAGCCTAGGCCCCTACTCCAAGTAGGTTCGGCCGAACCAAACAAGGGAGGGAATCCACCTCCCATAAGGGAGGTGGGATCCTATTAGGACTCCTTCCTAATTTGGATTTTCCTTCCCTTCTTTGGGGTTTTCCCTTTCCCACTCTTTCCTAGCCGTATGCGCCCTTAGAGGAGGCTTCGGCCAGCCCACCAAGGGCTGGTTTATCTCCTCCCACATCCCATGTAGCCTCTTGGGTCGAGACACCACTCCCAATGGCCCCCCGGTACCCTCCCGGCACTCCCGGTACACTACCGATGAGCCAGAAACTTTTTTGGCGACCAAAACAGGACTTCCTACATATCAATCTTTACCTCTGGACCATTCCAGAGCTCCTTGTGATGTCTGGGATCTCATCCGGGACTACGAACAACCTTCATTCACCACCATACATAACTCTATACTATCGAAACGTCACCAAACCTTAAGTGTGCAAACCCTGCGGGTTCGAGAACTATGTAGACATGACCGAAACACATCTACGGTCAATAACCAATAGAGGGAACTGGATGCCCATATTGGTTCCTACATATTCTACAAAGATCTTTATCGATTGAACCTCTATGTCAAGGATTCAGTTAATCCCGTATGTTGTTCCCTTTGTTCTTTGGTATGTTACTTGCCCGAGATTCGATTATCGGTATCTCTATACCTAGTTCAATCTCGTTATCGGCAAGTCTCTTTACTCATTCCGTAATACAAGATCCTATGGCTAACACTTAGTCACATTGCTTGCAAGGCTTATTGTGATGTTGTATTACCAAGTGGGCCTGAGATACCTCTCCGTCACACGGAGTAACAAATCCCAGTCTTGATCCATGCCAACCCAACAGACACCCTCGGAGATACCTGTAGAGCACCTTTATATTCACCCAGTTACGTTGCGACATTTGATACACACAAGGTACTCCTCCGGTGTCAGTGAGTTGCATGATCTCATGGTCATAGGAACACATACTTGACATGCAGAAAACTATAGCAATAAACTGACACGATCATATGCTACGCTTATAGTTTGGGTCTTGTCCATCACATCATTCTCCTAATGATGTTATCCCATTATAAAATGACATCTCATCTCCATGACTACGAAACCATAGCCATCTTTGATCAATGAGCTAGTCTATTAGAGGCATACTAGGGACATGGTGTTGTCTATGTATCCACACATGTATCTGAGTTTCCAATCAATACAATTATAGCATGGATAATAAAAGATTATCATGAATAAGGAAATATGATAATAACCAATTTATTATTGCCTCTAGGGCATATTTCCAACACGCATGCCCCTCCATCGCCACCATCGTTGCGTGCCCCACCTTCACCGCACGCCCCGCCTATAGCGCCACAACCGCCACACGCCTCTCCCATACCTATACATCGCACACGCAACACCTCTGGCATCCATAGGGGCCCCCGCGAGTGGCTTAACCTACATGTATCCTCTGTCACTAGGTACTCACCAATTCCAACATCTATCCATGCTACTCTCAAGGATCACAACGGGCTTGATGCTATGACTACGGAATACCATGCTCTCCTCAGCAACAAACACTTGGGATCTTATGCCACCACCTCAGTACACCAACATCTTCTCTGGCAAGTGGGTGTTTCGCCACAAGCTCAACCCTGATGGCTCCCTCGACCGCTACAAAGCACGTTGGGTGCTTCGCGGTTTCTCTTAGGAGCAAGGTGTGGACTTCGACAAGACGTTCAGTCTGGTTGTTAAACCGGCCATGGTGCGCGTCATCCTATCCATCGCGCTATCTCTTAATTGGGAGACTCGCCAGCTCGACATGAAGAATGCATTCCTTCACGACACCCTCGCCGAGGTTTTCTACTGTCACCAACCCACCGGGTTCCTCGACTCCACTCGACCCTACCACGTTTGTCGGCTCAACCGCTCGCTCTGCAATCTCAAGCAGGCTCCTTGGGCATGGTACCAGCGCTTTGCAGCTTTCGTCACCTCGATCGGCTTCACCTGTTCATGCTCAGACACCTCGTTATTCGTACTCCAGTGTGCAAAAGGCATGTCCTTCCTACTCCTCTACGTGGATGACATCGTCCTCACTACCTCCTCAACTGGACTACTCGATGGGATCACGACCTCTCTTCGATCCAAGTTTGCCATGACGGACATGGGAAATCTCCACTACTTTCTCGGCATCGCGGTCACCCGCAACTCCTTCAGCATGCATCTATCGCAAGCCAAGTACGCCGTGGAGATTCCGAACAGGGCCGACATGACCGCATACACGTCTGCTATGACACTGGTTGACACATCGCCGAAGCTCGCTGCCACCGCTCGCCCTCCCGTCGCTGATTCCCATGAGTACCGCCGAAAGCCTCCGTTCCCGAGAGATCCAATATTGGAGCTTTTTCCGGTAATCTGCCGGAGGGGGTTTCGATCACGGAGGGCATCTACATCAACTCCATTGCCCCTCCGATGATGCATGAGTAGTCCACCATAGACCTAGAGGTCCATATATAGTATCTAGATGGCTTCTTCTCTCTCTCTTTGATCTTCAATATCATGTTCTTCATGATCTTCATGGAGATCTATCTAATGTAATCCTCTTTTGTGGTGTGTTTGTCAAGATTCGATGAATTGTGAGTTTATGTTCAGATTATCCATGAATCTTATTTGAATCTCTTCTAATTTCTTATATGCATGATTTCATATCCTTGAAAGTCTCTTCGAGTTATTGCTTTGGTTTGGCCAACAAGATTGCTAATTCTTGCAATGGGAGAAGTGCTTGGTTTTGGGTTCAATCTTGCGGTGTCCTCACCCAGTGACATAGTAGGGGTAGCGAGGCACATATTGTATTGTTGCCATAGAGGGTAACAAGATGAGATTTTCATCATATTGCTTGATTTTATCCCTCTACATCATGTCATCTTTCTTGATGTGTTACTCTGTTCTTCATGAACTTAATACTCTAGATGCAGGCAGGAGTCGGTCGATGTATGGAGTAATAGTAGTAGATGGAGAATCGTTTCGGTCTACTTGTAACGGACGTGATGCCTATATGCATGATCATTCTTCAATCTACATGAGGCATTGTACAATATCTGCTAGAACTTGGAGCACCAAGAAACTGATATATGGAGAATCGTTTTTATCATTGACCTACTCGAGGACGAGCAGGAATTATGCTTGTGGATGTTGATATGTCTCCAATGTATCTATAATTTTTGATGATCGCATGCTATTATATTATTATTTTTGGATGTTTTATATGCATTATTATGCTATTTTATATTATTTTGGTGACTAACCTATTAATCTAGAGCCAAGTGTCAGTTTCTGTTTTTTTCTTGTTTTTGAGTCTTGCAGATATGGGATATTAAACGGAGTCCAAACAGAATAAAACCTTCAGAAGGAATTTTTCTGGAAGGAAACAAGTCGATCAAGCTTGGAGTGCACGTCAAAGGAGGTGCCAGGGCGCCACAAGCCTACTAGGCGCAGGCCCCCCTGGCTGCTCCTAGTAGGCTTTTCGCTCCCTCGCAGGTCTCCTAACCCTATTCTTTGGCTTATAAATACCCAAATATTCCCCCAACATCAAAACGAGTCACACAAATACTTTTCTGCCGCCGGAAGCATCTATTCCTGAGAGATCCAATCATGGGGCCTTCTTCGGTAATCTGCCGGAGGGGAAATCAATCATGGAGGGCATCTACATCAACTCCATTGCCCCTCCGATGATGCGTGAGTAGTCCACCACAGACCCACGGGTCCATAGCTAGTATCTAGATGGCTTCTTCTCTCTCTTTAATCTTCGATACCATGTTCTTCATGATCTTCATGGAGATCTATCCGATGTAATCCGCTTTTTTGGTGCATTTGTCAAGATCCAATGAATTGTGAGTTTATGTTTAGATTATCCATGAATCTTATTTGAATCTCCTCTGAATTCTTATTTGCATGAATTCATATCCTTGCAAGTCTCTTCGAGTTATTGGTTTGGTTTGGCCAACTAGATTGGTAATTCTTGCAATGGGAGAAGTGCTTGGTTTTGGGTTCAATCTTGCGGTGTCCTCACCCAGTGACAAAGTAGGGGTAGCGAGGCACGTATTGTATTGTTGCCATCAAGGGTAACAAGATGGGGTTTTCATCATATTGCGTGAGTTTATCCCTCTACATCATGTCATCTTTCTTAATGTGTTACTTTGTTCTTCATGAACTTAATACTCTAGATGCAGGAAGGAGTCGATCGATGCGTGGAGTAATAGTAGTAGATGCAGAATCGTTTCGGTCTACTTGATACGGACGTGATGCCTATATGCATGATCATTGCCTTGGATAACTACATGATTATTCGCTTTTCTATCAATTGCTTGATAGTAATTTGTTTCCCCACCATGATATTTGCCTTCAAGAGAGAAGCCTCTAATGAAACCTATGGCCCCCAGGTCTATTTTCCATTATATATTTTCAGATCTATACTTGCTGCAATTTATTTACCTTTTACTTTCCGGACTCATTACATCTATCTCTATCGAATCTAATCCTTGCAAATAACCATGAAGGGATTGACAACCGCTTTATAGCGTTGGGTGCAAGAGTTTGATTATTTGTGTAGGTGCATCCATTGGTGACTTGCTGGTTCCTCCTATTGGATTGATACCTTGGTTCTCAACAACTGAGGGAAATACTTACCTACTTCGTTACATCACCCTTTCCTCTTCAAGGAAAAACCAACGCATTCTCAAGAGGTAGCATGTGCCTTCACATGCACGATCCTCGTCAGCAGCATCTTGTGGCCATGAAACGCATCTGGTGCTACGTAAAGGGCATGCTCTCTCATGGACTTCAGCTTTCCTCATCTCCATCGGACTCCATGGTCACCTACACCGACGCCGACTGGGCTGGTTGCCAGACACTCGACGGTCCACCTCGGGCTTGTGCGTCTACCTCGGTGACAACCTCGTCTCTTGGTCGTCCAAGCGGCAACTCACGGTCTCTCGTTCTAGCACCAAAGCTGAGTACTATGATGTGGACAACGCCGTCGCTGAAGCTAGTTGGATTCGACAACTCCTCCAGGAGCTTCATCGCCCGTCTCCTCTAGCTACGGTTGTGTTCTGCGACAAGGTCAGCACCGTCTACATGTCCACGAACCCCGTTCAGCACATCGAGATCGACCTCCACTTCATTCGCGATCGTGTTGCCATGGGTCAAGTCCGCATGCTTCATGTTTCCTCGTCTTGCCATTTCGCCGACATAATCACGAAGAGATTACCGTCGCCGTTCTTTCTGGATCTTTGGTCTAGTCTCAATGTCTGCTCTCCTCCCCTTGTGACTGCGGGGGAGTGTTAGACTAATATGTGATGTACCGTGACATATCTCCTAATCCCCTGAATTGAGGAGAATTGTGATTATTGTGATCTCCCATTTATGGTTAAGATTGTAATATTTGTCTATATATTAACATGCAATGGAAAACCCCAAGTGTGGAAAACTTTCCTATATGCTTTCATTGATCAACCCCTTAGAGCTCACCGTCGTAGGCCTCGAACCTAAGTTCTCTCACTAGGACATCTGCCGTGACAAAACCACGACAGTTGGCACCCACCGTGGGGCCAGTGCGTGCTGGTGTGGAGTGCTCAAAAGGATCTCTACTAGGGATCGAGTGATATGCTGTTGACAGGATGACTAATAGTCATCGCGACAAGATTTACATTGATGACGCTGGTTGGGGCCCCGAGGCCGACTCAATCGAGTACGGGCATCGGGTCCGCTTAGGTGGAATTCACGTTTCCTCGAAAAGATTGGAGGATCTAAACCCGGGCCGGACGTCTGCACCAACCTTGTCGAGCCGGCCCGGCGCGTGTAACCCGCCTGTGTTCAACCCATGCGAGGAGGCGTCTTCGTCAGCTTTGCGCAAGGTGTGGAAGACTCTGTGTCAAGAGGGGAGACCCTTATCCTCTCAGATGACGGGTCCTCGAGCGGAGAGGCGGATTCGATCTACCAGCTTCATGATGGTGGTCTTGGGGGCTATGCCGATGGAGACAGTATTCCGAAGCCCTACGACCCGCCGAGTAGAGCCGCCATTTATATGGCAGGCATGACGCCGGCTCTCAATAGCACACCATCCAGAGCGGCGGAAGGAGCCGCCACGCCGGGTCGTGGGTCTTCCAGGCCGTCGGCTCAAGTTTTGCTGGACTTAATGGAGGAATTAACAACCTTGATGGGAACCGAGGTGACAGCTGGAAATTAGGCAGAGCGTAACACAGAGATTACCCGGATAAAAGCATTGATGACCTAGGCCCAAGAGGATATCAACACGTTGCAAGATCAGATGAATGCTGAGCCGGAGCGTTTGAGGGCTGAAGCTCTCCGCTTTAATCTGGACCAGCATGCTTGAGAGGCAGTCCTGCGAAGAAGGACCCAAGTCCGCCTCCCGATACAACTTGAGCCTCAAAAATTCTTTAACACCTCCGAGGCAGGACCGAATGCGCCACTAGCCATAACCCGGGCCACGGAAGCACCACGGTAGCCAGACCCGCCCCAGAGGGTTCGGAATCCGCCATGGCACCATATGACACCATCAAGTCATTATTCTAGCCCGGTGGTTAACATGGTAGCGGTGGCTGATAGGCTCAATGGGCTCCCTCTTACGGAGGGGACGCCTTTCGCTGAAGAGGTGTGGAACGCCATCGAGTTGTTATAGATAACGGTGGCTCAGTAGGGGAAGTATACCTACAACTAGAGTTGGGTGCATTCAACCCCCATCTCGAGCCATAGTTACGGCCGACGCATAGAGTCGCCAGCGATCTCTAGCAGCGAGCGACGACACAACACGCCCTGTGATCACCCACCCCATACCAACGCTAAGATATTGTGGATAGAGGCAAAGCCCACAAGGGAGGGACGCCGGTGATAGATTACCCGGAGATTCCTGAGTCGTCTCCGGTAACCCCTTCAACCTTAATGGGAGCCGGAGTCTCATCTAGGTGTGTTGGTGTGCCTTCCTAAACAGCAGAGTAATGTAATTAGTGCTTGCCTAAGGACTTTCAAGGGCCACGCAAGGTGCCTAGTTATACGGTTGGTCTACGCCCAGAGGCCTGGGTTGATATCTATGAGCTCGCCATGGAGATGTTGGACGTCAGTGAGGCGGTTTGTGCAAAATATTTCATCATGATGTTGGAAGGACCGGTTCATACATGGTTAAAGGGTCTGCCTCCCAATACCATTGCGTCTTGGCCGAGTTGAAAGCACGTTTTATCAAGAACTTCCGAGGAACATGCAAGCAGCCTATGACAATTCTTGATATTGATCATTGTGTGCAGCATGAAGATGAGTTCGCCCATCATTGGGTCCGGCGGGTTTCGACTATTATCCACTCGTCTCAGAATATCTCGGCATCTCAAGCAGTTCTAATTTTGGAAAAAAATTGTCACTTCTTACCCCTTAAGCAGAAACTTGGGCGGCTGAAGTGTTCCTGTCAGGACATTGGTGAGGTCATGTCGGCTCTCACCAAATATGCAGATTCAGATACTACTAAGGACCCAGGGACTGACAAGGAGAAATCAGCTAAAGGTAAGAAGAATGGCGGTTGCAAGGGCCAGCAGCAGAACAAGGCAGGAAATAACATCCCTGGCAACGGCAGCAAGAGAAAGAACCCGGACGGCGGGCCAGATCTGGTAGCCAATACTAGTACTGGGAATAATCATGGTAAGTGCAATGGTAAGCCGGCTTTTGGTAAGGCTAAATTCCCCTTTAATATGGAGGCAATGCTCAACAAACCCTGCGCGGAGCACAGCAACCTAGCAAGCCGTCCGGTCATGCTTGGAGGGATTGTTATATCACGCGGAGTTTCGGAATTGCAGCCTTAATTGGCATCATGGTGGCAGAAATGGACCGTCTGGCAGGTCAGGATCTGGCTCTCATGTGCGAGGCTTTGGTGGAGGCGGCTCAAGTTTAGGTTATCACGGGCAAGGCAATCAAGGTGGTCACCATCAACAGCCTAGCAACGATGGTCAACAGCAACAAAAACAGTTAGGGTATCAGAGTAACCCGAAACAGCTTAGTGGAGGCCAGTATCATGTTTTCTCCACAAGTCTGGATAAACGAGATCAGAAGTTACATAAGAGGGTGGTTCACACTGCCACGCCGGCTCTTCCCTGATATTTGTTGTGGTCTGAACATACGATATCATAGAGGAGGGAGGATCGGCCGCCACAGGTTGATAACCCGATACACTTAGCACTCGTGGTGGCACCTCAGGTGGGAGGCTATAAATTCAGCAAGGTACTGATGGACGATGGCAGCAGCATCAACATCTTGTACTATGACACCTTTCGCCAGATGGAATTGACCGACAAAGATCTTAAGCCGTCGTCTACAGTCTTCCATTGTGTTATGCGAGGCAAGTTTGCTTATCTAGTGGGAAAGATTGCTCTTGAGGTAGCGTTTGGTGATGAATACAATTATAGAGTGGAAACTTTGTGGTTCGTGGTGGTCAAAATTAAGAGCCCATATCATGCCCTGTTTGGGCGACCGGCTTTCGCTAAGTTTATGGACAGGCCCGGTTATGTCTACTTGCAGCTCAAGATGCCAGCTTTCGAAGGGACGATCACGGTGCATGCTGATCGGAAGATTGCTCTTGAGTGTGAAGAGGGCGATGCTGCATATGCAGAGTCAAGTTGTGCTGAGGTGGAGCTCAAGTTTTATATGGATAATGTTGACCCGGCGGACATGACTCCATTGAAAAAACCCAGCACGGAGTCTGAGCCGCCGCTGAAGTTTGTGGCTAAAGATACCAAGTTGGTGGATTTAACTAACGGCGACTCATCGAAGCAGTTCACTGTTGGGGCTAATATGGACCCTACATAGGAAAGCACGCACATCGAATTCATCCGTGAGAATCGGGACATCTTTGCATGGAAACCCTCTAACATGCTGGGTGTACCAAGAGAATTCACTGAGCACCATCTTAACGTGAATCCTAAATTTAAGCCGGTCAAGAAATTTCTTCGTCGTTCCAATGAGGAGCGGTGTAAAGCTATTGTGGAAGAGATAGCCCAACTCTTAGCAGCAGGGTTCATCATGGAGGTTTATCACCCGGAGTGGTTAGCCAACCCAATGCTCGTACCCAAGAAGAACGGCACGTGGCGCATGTGTGTGGATTACACGGATCTTAATAAGGCTTGTCCAGTTGATCCGTTTGCTCTTCCTCGCATTGACCAGATCATTGACGCTATGGCGGGTTGCGAGAGTTTGTGTTTCCTGGATGCTTATTCGGGTTACCATCGGATCAAGATGGTAGTTAAGGACCAAGAGAAGACATCTTTCATCATGCCTTTTGGATCTTTCTGCTATGTGTCCATGCCTTTTGGGCTTAAAAGTGCGCAGGCGACTTATCAACGTTATGTACAGAACTATCTTCATAGTTAGATTGGGCGCAATGTTTACGCTTATGTGGATGATATTGTGGTCAAGTCAAGGAAGAAGGAGACTCTACTTGTCTGTTCGAGGGAGAGTTTTGATAACCTACGGGTTTACAACATGATGCTTAATCCGGCCAAATGTGTTTTTGGTGCACCAGCAGGCAAGCTCTTGGGTTTTCTGGTCTCTTAAAGGGGGATCGAAGCTAACCCGAATAAAATCAAGGCCGTCACCTCATTGTCTAAGCCGAAGTGTATTAATTATGTCCAGTGCCTGGCGGGTTGTATCGCCTCCTTAAGCTGGTTCATAAGCCACCTTGGCGAAAAGGCTATCCCCTTATATCAAATGATGAAGAAGACGGGTGATTTTTTTGGAGTGATGCTCCCGATGAGGCGTTTGAAGCGCTCAACAAAAAATTAGTTGAGCCGCCGGTTTTGGCTGCCCCTGCGGAGAAAGAGCCGCTGCTCTTACATGTGGCGACTAATCAGAGGGTCGTCAGTGCTGCAGTTGTTATGGAGCGCAAGGAAGCAAGGAAGGAAAATCCGGTCCAGAGGCCGGTTTACTATGTCACTGAGGTGTTGAGAGAGTCCAAGCAGAGGTACCCGCATTATTGGCAAAAGCTGATATATGGGGTATTCATGGAAAATCGCAAGCTGAAGCATTATTTCCTAGGATATCCAATCACGGTGGTCACTTGTGCGCCTTTGGGCGATATCATTCAAAATAGCGAGGCCACCGGCAGGATTGCTAAGTGGGCACTGGAGCTTTGACCTCTTAATTTGAAGTATGTGCCTCGGACGGCTGTCAAACCTCAAGCCTTGGAGGATTTCATAAATGACTGGACGGAGAGCCAGGCGCCTGAGCAGAAGCCGGATAATACATACTGGACAATCCACTTTGATGGATCCAGGCAATTGGAAGGCTCTGGGGCTGGAGTGGTTTTAACTTCTCCTCGAGGTGACAAGTTTTGTTATGTGTTATGGCTAATGTTTCCTTGTACTAACAATGCAGCTGAATATGAGGCCTTGCTTCATGGTCGAGATGAATCTAAGCCGGGTCAGATGTTTGGGTGTCTCAGACCTGGTGGCTCAGCAAGTGATTCTAAGGACCCTCATATGGCGGCTTATCGTCGGGCGGTTGATATCATTGTCGATCACTTCAAAGGGTATCAGGTGGATCATATTGATCGTCATAAGAACGAGGCAGCTTACGCTTTATCAAGACTGGGGTCACAACGCAAGCCGGTGCCGCCTAATGTATTCCTGGATGTTTTGCATCACCTGTCAGTCAAGTTACCTTCTGAGGGGGATCTCGTTGTGCCTGACCCAGAGGGACAATTGGCGGCGGCTCTCCGTGTTATCCCTGATTAGACATTGCCATATCTGATGTATTTGACTCGCAGCGAGTTACCTGAGGACGAGACCTTGGGGCGGCAGATCGTGAGGCAGTCCAAGTCCATGACTATCGTCAATGGCGAGTTGCATAGGTGCAGTGTGACTGGTGTTTTTCAGCGTTGCGTTTCTCCTGAAGAGGGCAAGAAAATTTTACATGAGATATACACCGGCGATTGTGGTCATCATGCCGGCTCAAAATCCTTGGTGGCCAAGGCTTACCACATGGTTTCTTCTGCTTGACGGCTCGTAAAGACGTACATGACATACTTACCAAGTGCAAAGGCTATCAGAAATTTGGACGACGCGCGCATGTGCCAGCTCAAGAGCTGCACATGATTCCTATTACCTGGCAGTTTGCGGCCTGGGGGCTTGATATGGTTCGTCCCTTTAATCGGTCCAAGAATAAAAAGACCCACCTTTTGGTGGCGGTTGATAAGTTTACCAAGTGGGTCGAGGCAGAGCCGGTCAACAAGTGTGATGCGGCCACGATAGTTCAATTTGTCAAGAAGTTGATTTTTCGTTTTGGTTACCCTCACAGTATAATTACTGACAATGGTACAAATCTATCCAAGGGGGCAATGAAGGCATTCTGTGAAAGTGAACATATCCGCCTTGATGTCTCCGTTGTGACTCATCCATAGTCCAACGGGAAAGAAGAACCTACCAACCAAGAGATCTTGAGATGGATAAAACCCCGGCTTATGGTCCCTTTGGAGCGAACGCTGGGTTGTTGGGAGGAGGAGTTGTCGTCAGTTCTTTGGAGTATCAGAACCACCCCCAACAGGTCCACACGCTATATGCCTTTCTTCATGGTTTATGGTGCGGAAGCTATCCTCCGAAGTGATATCTGCCATGACTCGCATAGAGTGGCGACTTATGTTGAAACTAAAAATGAGATGGCATCTCAGGACGCACTAGATGCTTTGGATGAGGAGCAAGATCTTGCAGCGGCACAATCAGCGATTTATCAGCAAGACCTGCATCGCTATCATAGCCATAGAGTCAAGACCCGGACGTTCCAAGAAGGCGACTTAGTGCTACGTTTCCTTCAAGACTAGACAGATATGCGTAAGTTATCCCCTCCTTGGGAAGGACCTTTCATGGTCAGCAAGAATCTCCACAATGGGTAATATTACCTCATCAATGTACGGGAGAGCAACGAGTCACGCACTTCCGGACAAGAGACCAACAGGTCATGGAATATTGCTCATCTTCGGCCTTAATATACTTGAGTCATTGGCTCTCATCAGTGTACATACATCAGTCATTGTATATACCTTTTAATATAATAAAGTTGGCACCCCTTAATTCGGGGCCTCTACCATTTTTCGTGCAATAAGATTGTGCAAAAGATTTGATAATTCACAGGTCACTTGGGGGCTTCCAACCCACTGGGTTTAGCTTTCATACCATCTTGACCGGCTTTCAAGCCATATTCGGGTTAAACCTACCTGTTTGCAACTTGCCACTCCACCATGTGACTCGCCGAACTCTTATCAGTTAATCTCGCAATAAAGACCCTAAACTGTTCAACGATCTTGGCAATCAATCTTGCAATGAGACCCTATACTGATGAAGGTTACATTTGCGGCTTTAGTCACAAGAGGGCCGGCTTACGGAAAGCTTGGATAAACTCGCCCGTTTGTTGTAGTCTCTTCGCCATGTGACCCGTTCGTACTCTTAGATAGTCAATCTTTTTTAAGACCCTAAACTGTTTAAGGTTAAAACGACGGATTTATGTCACGTGAGAGACGGCTTATTGGTTTCGGGGGTACTCATGCCATGTTGTAACTCTCCACTATATGGCTCGTCGTACTCTTAACAGTCAATCTTTCTAAAAGACCCTGAACTAGTTAAGGTTAAAACGACGAATCCGTGCCATGTGAGAGACGACATATGAGGTTTGGGCAGTCAAACCTAAGTTTTTGAAAAATAAAGCTTGAGTTTTAAGCAAGAGTATAGATAAGAGTTAACCTCTTTGGGTTGTGCCTTCAAAGCCACCTTAACAATGATAGAGAATATATTTTCTGCCTTGTTATTTTGTGTAGGAGATATGCCCTAGAGGCAATAATAAATGTTATTGATTATCTCCCTGTTCATAATTAGGTTTATGTTCCATGCTATAACTGCTATTGTTCTCAAGTCTACAATAACCACGAGGCTTGAAGGAAGACTCATATGCACGTGTGGAATAATAAATGGTAAATTGTATTCCTAGTCTGGCCTCTAAGACTGGCTCAAGTATTGCATGATGATCCTGTTTTCCTGATCATGGGAATGGCTATGCCGGCAATTTTGAGGTCACAATGTTAGAAGAACATTTGTGTTCAATCGACCCGAATTGATGTTATGCTATGAGATACATTCGTCATAAGTTAATGGTTAATAACACAAAGAAGTTAATATTTGTTTAATATTTGCATAATTCCTTAGACCATAAGAGTATCGAGTTTCTTCATGCTTACTTCATGAACTTTGGGGTATGTTAAACGTCATCCGTAAATGGGTGGCTATTACGGCGGCTTACGGGTTCATGGAAATGTATGCCATGTAACTTGATAGCTCAAGATTGGGATTTGCTCCTCCGACGATGGAGAGATATCTCTGGGCCCTCTCGGTGTTACGGCATCCATCATCGTCTGGCCAGACCCTTTGTGATTTGATCACGGGGATACCTGAACACGGGAACGAGAAAAGAGAACAATACCGGTAACGAGGTAACTGGCATAGTGGACAAGTAGTTGATCCACCGGGATGCCAACATGTCTCACCTCGTGTATTTGTAACATATCATGAAGCAACAGAAATAGCACACGACAACTCGAGGTTCACTCGAATATTCATTCGTGTGGGTATAGGGGTCAATATGGGTGTCCACGGCGCTGATGTTGATCATTGATCGGAAGGGTTTCCGGGTCATGTCTATGCTTCACCAAACCTATAGGGTCACATGCTTAAGGGTCATCTATCTTCTGAATACTAGACAGGGAGTCTGAGAGAAAATCATCGAAAAAGTTTCGGACACCAGAAAGTTTTGGACAGCGGAAAAGTTCCGCAAAGAGAACACCGGAACAGTTTTGGTGAAACCGAAAAGTTGTTTCTAGGGATACCATTAAGTCAAATTAGTCTCGGCACATGCGTGATAATTCTTTGAGGGTGCCAGAATCATTCTAGAAACTTCTAGGAATTTTCTGGAAAAAAAACCGGAAATGTTCCGGAGCTGCCGGAACCGCTTCGGATGTTTTCGCAGATGAAAATCACTAATCCAGAATTGTTCCGGATTGCATTGAAAATTATTTTAGTGGGTGCTATAAATGTTCTAAGCCCACATAAATGCTTTTTGGATTACTTTAGTGGAAACACTATTGCAAATAGTAGAAACAGTATTTGTGAATAGTGGAAACACTATTTGTAAATAGTCGAAATACTATAAGGGGATGATGCAGGCATGGTGATGCAGGCATAGTGATGCAGGCATGGTGATGCAGGCAACACTATTTGGAGGCTTTCCCTTTATGCCCTTGTGGTGTGCTCACCTCATGGGCATTTTGGTAATTCCAAGTCCCATCCTCCCCCTGGTTTTCCTATAAAATAGAGGTGAATCGGCTGCCCACAAACTCACTCCTTCTCACATACAAGTGCCATTGCAATGATCTCGCTTCTTCTCTCCCTCCCAGCAAAATAGTTTCGTAGAGCCGAAAGGTTGTCCGGGTTTCGGCAGGAACTAGTTCTGGACGGCGAAGCCCTGTCGGATAGATGACACTGTATGTGTGCAACTCTGTAGAGAGATCGTAGTTTCAGTCTTAGTTTGAGAGTGCCTCCCGAAGGGCTGTCCGTGTGACCATCCGAGTTTCGAAGGTCCTCCCGAAGGGCTGTCCGAGTGACAGTCCAAGTTTTGGAGGTCCTCCCGAAGGGCTGTCCACGACACCGTCCGGGGGACTGTTTGACCGCCTCCCGGAGGGCTGTTCGAGGGGCAGATGAGGGTATACATCCTTGCGGCTGGGAGGGTGTAAATCCTAGCTGCGGGGATCTGCACCACCGAGCGTCATCGACTATACTTCCGCTGCGCTACGAGTCGGTAACGAAAAAGATCAAACCTTGTATGCAGTCTCCATAGTGGTCCTGGGCTGGTGCGTAGGTCAGGAAATTTTTGTTTTGTGCTGCGTTCCCCAACATTTTGCAGGTCTTGACTTTTATGATAAGTCACCACCAAGTATCTGGAAAGATGATCATAGCCATAACAAAGGAAGGATGGATAAGTTTATAAAGCTATTCAAACTCCAAACGTGCACGAAGGCACCACAAAGGCAATCAGTTTTAACTACTGCTATTACAAGGCTGTCGTAGAGCCAAAAATCTACGGACTTAAGTTTTTTTGCACAAATTATAACCCAGCAAATCAAAAAGGCCAAGTTCCCTTCACATGGGGGCAACTCTTTTCTTAGCTCGTCGCCAGGTCATCCTTCGCCAGGTCTTCGGTATCCTAGATTTGAAGGTTGTCCACATCCCAATTGCAGTTTGTTAAAGCTTGAAATTCAGCTTCGTCATGCAAGATTGGAGATGGGTCAACATCAGGAGCAAAGAGTTCCTTATGGTGTTTAGGGATCAAGCTTTTCGCTTCAAAAGTGGGCCCTCGAACTCGTTTCTTATCTTTAGAGGAAGCCGCCTGATACGATGATAGATCAGCTTCAGTGGCCAGCCGGCTTGCTAATATTCTTGACGCCTTCATTCAACGGGCATAGTCCTCTTGAGCGAACTCTGAGCCATCATCCTTCCGTTGAGGAAAGCCATGCATCATCTCAGCCAGATTAAGCTCGGGCACATAAGCCAATGACCGGCTCAAAGCGCCATTTCACCCTTACGGGCGGCTGATCTCTTCAGCTCTTCTATCTGCTTCGAGATGGCGGAGAGGACTTCTAGCACACCCTTCATAAATTTTTGAACACCCTTCTCAGTCATAACAACCTTGATGGTGAACAATGATCTGGCATAAAGCTGCTTAGTAAGTGAGTATAAAGCCTTTAGCTTGAGCAGGTTGTCATGTGAAAGTTGGCGAGTTCGCTGGTCTGCAAGTAAGTCAGAATTTTATAAGCCGCCTGGAAAAATTTGGCACTCTTGGAAAGCAATATTCATAGTTAACAACACTCGCCAAAGACGGCTTCAGTCATCCGAGATATATGGCCTGTCGGAATGTTCAGCTCTTTAGCGATTGGTTGCAATTGACCCTCCGCATCTTTTGCCCGTTTGGTTAAGCCGGCTTGTTCAGTTTCAGTAGTTTGCTTATAAGCTTTGAAGTCCGCCTTGACCTTTTCGAGATCTATGGAAGAGAGCCGCCATTTTACCTCGGCTTTAGCCCGGGTATTTTGTTGCGAAGTGAGATCTTTTCTTAGGTTAGCCAAGCTAGACCCGGCTGCATTTAAAGATCCCTGCAGAATAATCAAGAACAGGATTATTTTCATTTTAAGCCGCCAGAGTAATATATGACAAGCACTTAGGCGCAATGTGGGAAGACACCACAAGTCTCAAGAAGATTGGAGGCAATATACTTGAAACTTGGGGGCTAATGTGTGTGAGTTCTATCAAGGATTACAATTCATATAAGACCCAGATCATCTTCAGGAAGATGAGCCGACCCTTGAGGGCTACACTTGGCTCTTATCCTATGTGGAGTGCCTAGTCATTATTTACATCATGACCCGACCCTTGGGGGGCTACATTTGGATCTTATTCTATATTGAGTGCCAGCTCATTATTTACATAATGACCCGACCCTTGGGGGCTACAAGGCGATTCATCAAAAATCTACAAGTGATTGAAGACCCGGCCGACCTTTGCCAAGGTAAACCGGCTCTTGGGGCTACGTAAGTATATATGGAATGGCAAAGGAAGAAGAGTACCTTGTATTTCTTCTTCATCATGCTGACCAAGTTGGCCTCCATGTTTCGGCTTGTAGAGAGACGACTCAGATAGCCAGAATGTAACTCGTCAGCGGATAACTTTTCTAAGTTAGGAAGATCAAACTGAATGTTCTCTTCCTTAAGAGGAGCCGCCTCATCTTCATTAGTACGTTTCGATAACACATTAGAGGGATCTGGAGATTTATAAGCTGACCCGGTAACAATAACTTCTTCATGAGAAGCCATGTGTTTAGCTGTCGGCTGAGGGCTGGGCGGTTTCGGATCAACTTCCGGAGGAGCCTCAGTATCCATATCAGCCGGCTCATTATGCTGAGGAACCTCTTCATGGGCATATTTGTCAGGCTCAAAGGGCTCATTGTGAGCTTCAGGAGTGTTGGGCCTTGGATTCTCCGCCTCTTGGACATCAGGAGTGACAGTTGACCCTCTCACCTTCCTTCGTTTGGCTTGAGCCCTATGAGCAAAGGTGGCATTATACTTCATAAGCAAGGATAGAATATTAATACACGGTATGAGATATAAATATACTTACCCAATGTTGATAACAAGAGGAGGCAGCTTCGTGGCGGTTGAGACACCGGAGGAAGGAGGTGAGTCCTGGAAAGTTAACATTGTGTAATATAAGTAAGCTACAACAGAAGATTAGCATACACACGAAATGAATTCAAGGTGTTAAAGTACCTCAATGGACCGTTTCTGCGGAGCCGGATCATTTGGTCAGCCGGCCAAATGGTCTTCACAGCCGGTGCTCCGGGTCTAGCGTCTGTTGTCATCTTGCTACTTCTTCAAAAGAAAGTTGGGATCCAAGTGAGGAAAATGGCGTGAACATTTTACCTTCCGTACAGCCCGCCATATTTTCTTTATTGGTAAAGGTTCAGAGTCAGAGGAGATAATGGTTACCTCTCCAACATCAGCATGGTGTGTTTCTGCTTCCTCCTGTGAGGAATCATTGTCAATGACTTCCATAAAAAGAAGGCAAAGGGAGTCAGGTTCTACCTCCGAGTCATCAAGCTCAAGCAGTTCAGCAGCGGATGGTTTCTTCTGACGACCCGGAACACAGGTCTTGGTCGCCTTCACTTTCTTCTTGGCAGCGGTGGTTAGTACTTGGCATGCATATGAGTCATAAAAGGATCAGAAAGAATATGAATCACAGAATTGAGATAACAAGCAATTTGTTCAAAAGGATTTTTGCCTCTGGAGCCGGGTTGAGAACACAGAACGGCTTCAATACGGTCTGGTTGCATGCTGCTTGAGGCTCTCCGAGTAGCGACTTGACAATGGAGTTGAGGTCCTTTTCAGTCAGAGGTGTCCGGATGAAGCGCAATGGATCATCCACTTCATCGGAATACTCACACATCAATTTATCATGCCGGCTCAGCGGTATAATCCTCCACCTGACCCAGCAGTGGGTCAATTCCACACTGGTTAATCCATTAGCTAGTAGGGCCTGGATCTTGAAAATGGTCGATCAGATTTGACAAGCTCCGTAGCACTCATCCGTTCAAGGAGCTCAGTGTTTGTGCAGAGCCGGATAGGACGATAACATGACAACGGATTTTCTCCAGCCGGGGAGGTGTCTTTGCAATAGAACCAAGTCCGGTTCCAGTCCGTAGGATGGCTAGGCAGGACGGTTGCGGGGCAGGACATGTCTCTTTGCCTCCGGATTGAGACGCCCTCAAGCTTAAGACTCGACCCATCCGCTAACTCGGTCTGGCGGTTGAGGTAGAAAAAGTCTTAGAAGAGGTCAACACTGGGTTCTTATTGCAAATAAGCTTTGTAGAGGACTTGAAATTGGTACAGATTGGTAACAGAGTTGGGGACAATATCTTGAGGGTGGAGTTTGTATAAGTGCAAGGCGTCCCGAAAGAATTTTGACCCGGGTGGTGAGAAGCCGCGGAGAAGGTGATCTGTGAACACGATCACTTCCCCTTCCCGAGGCAAGGGCCTGGTCTCCTTACCAGGGACCCACCAGTGCATGATCTCCTGAGCCGGCAAGGCTCCCAAGGTCATGAACTCTTTCAATGACGCAAGAGGCGGGGGTCTTGTCCATGGTGGCGGGTTAGACTCTATGAAGAAAATGCAAAGACGTAGGGGGTTAAGAAAACCTCGCAGCAAGGGCAACTAAGGCTGAGTCGATAACGACATTCGGCGGGTTACGACTATATTCTAAGCTCCCATATACTATGAGATGGAGGCAAGTTAAAGTTGCTACAACATGAGCCGACAGTGCAATGGCGGGTCAAAATATATCTAATGTTGGAAAATTTTACTAAGTGTGGACAAACAGATTTCGCCAACTACGCCGGCAACTACAAGATCTACGGACGAAGATAAAAGGAAATATATTCTAAACATAAAAACGTCAGTGAAAGAACGAGCAGTCCATGCGTGGGTTCTATTCAAGAACGATCTACGTTTAGTGGGGGAGCACCGCATGAGATGGCTAGCGTTTCGGGGCCTGGAAAATGTTCTGTTTATTGATCTGCGGTGAATACTCCGATGAGCGGCGGTGGACGCGGAAGAACTCCCGTTAGCTAATGTAGATCTACGCGGAGTAGAATAAAGAAGTTGAAGGGTGCCTAAGAGGTGGCTGAACGCCGGCGAACTCTGGTCAGATCAGGTTGATGGAGCGGCCTCTGTTGGTGAAGATAGAGAAATCCGGCGATGGCGGGGGAGCTTCGAGCGAGCGTCAGAGGAGGAAGAAGAAGATGGAACGAGATAGTGGGGGAAAGTAAAAGAAATGGGACACCCTCCCCCGCTTATTTATGAGGAGATGGAACAACAACAGTCCATGCGAGAATCGAGGAGACGCAATGATGATTGACTAAGGAAGACGCCTCGATTTTCATGTTGACCGTTTAATGAGATGATCCGTTGTGACGTCCTAGAATCTTTTTGGATATATCCAAGATGACGTCCTCCATTTTATATGGCAGGTTACGAAGTTTTACTTTCAGGTAACAAAGGTATGAGACTCGCTGCCAAATGGATTTGACGATTGACATCAACAGGTTCAAATCAATCTGGGGCCTAATGTTAGGGATATAACCCCGTGGTGTGACCCACCCAGGAGGGGTTGGGTCATACCTGGCGGCTCATAACCAAGGCCCTAAGTGGGCCTGAAGGTTAAAGACAAGCCTAGAGGCGACTCGCCAAGTGGGCTTAGATGGAAGCCCAGAGCCGGAAGACGGCGTGAGAGCCCGGCACGTGAGCCGCCGGAAGATGGCTTGTCCAGGAAAGCAAAACGACTTAGAGACAGGATCAGACACTTTGTATAAGCCGGCCTGGACTCTTGTAAGCTCAGGGTCTCGACCTACTTATATAAAGGCGAGCCCCTATGGTGGATTAGGGTACGAAACAATCTATCGAGTACTAGGTCAAGTTAATCTGCTCCCTTGTAATCGATATCCAATCAATACAACACAAAGCAGGATGTAGGATTTTGCCTCCTCCTGAGGGGCCGAACCTGGGTAAACCCTTCTCTTCGTCCCGATCAAACCCTTCGAGCTCACCATCGTAGTGATGGTCTCGAACCTAAGTCCTGTCACTAGGACATCTGTCGTGACAAAAACATGACAACCTCTGTTTGAGTTGATTCCACTTCTCAAAATTCACAAATATTCCAAAAAATATCTCCGTAAATTTTTATCACGTTTGGGCTTCATTTGATATAGATATTCAGCGAAACAAAGCATACACAAAAAAGGAATCGACACTGGGCACCGAATCATTAGGTTAGTCCAATAAATCATATAAATTGTTGCCAAAAGTATGTGGAAGTTGTATAATACTGGCATGAAACAATCAAAAATTATAGATACGACGGAGAAGTATCTGCATCCCCAAGCTTAATTCATGCTCGTCCTCGAGTAGGTAAATGATAAACAAAGATAATTTTAGATGTGGAATGCTACCTAACATAATATTGATCATATGTCTAATCATGGAATGAATATTAAGACACGATTGATTCAAAGCAATAGTCTAGTTTTGACATGAAGACATTAATACTCACGCATCCCAACAAACAATCATGTCTTTCAAAATATCAAGGCTAAAGAATGCTATCCCTACAAAATCATATAGCCTTGTCCTACTCCGGTGTCAGCCAAGCAATTGGTTCATACTTTTTAACGCGCTTCAGCATTTTCAACTATCACACAATACATGAGCGCAAGCGATGTACACTATGGGTGGAATAGAATGCGGTGGTAGGTTTCAAACAGGTAAAAGTGGAGAAGAAAGTCTCGCATCAACTGAGCATATCAACGGGCTATGGAGATGCCCATCAATAGATATCAATGTGAGGAGTACAGATTGCCATCCAATGGATGCATTAAGTGCTATAAGTGTATGAGAGCTCAATATGAAAACTAAGTGGGTATGCATCTAACTCTAAAATGGAAAATTCCCAGTAGTACATGAAAGTGACAACATATGAGACTCTCTATATGGAAAACATGGTACTACTTTGAAGCACAAGTGTGGAATTAGCATGCCTCTTCTCTCTTTGTGTCTCTTTTTCTTTCTTTCTTTCTTTCTTTTTCTTTTTCCTTTTTTCTGTTTTTCTTTTTTTTCTTTTTGTTGTCCGGAGTCTCAACCCGACTTGTGAGGTAATCATAGTTTCCATCATCCTTTCCTTACTGGGACATGCTCTAATAATTAATAATGATGATCATCACGCTTCTAATTACATATAACTCAATATTACAGCTCGATACCTAGAACAAAATATGATTCTATATGAATCTTGTGAAATGATCTAGTGTAGACAAGATATCAAAAAAGGACAAGCCATGGAAACACCATGCTAGCTATCCTACGATCATGTAAAGCAATATGAGAATCGATACGTGTCCAACGTATCTATAATTTTTGATGATGTCATGCTATTATATTATTTGTTTTGGATGTTTTATATGCATTACTATGCTATTTTATATTATTTTTGGGACTAACCTATTAATCTAGATCCTAGTGCCAGTTTCTATTTTTTCCTTGTTTTTGAGTATTGCAGATATGGAATATTAAACGGAGTCCAAATGGAATAAAATCTTCGCAATGATTTTTTCTGGAACAAAAGTGATCTACCAGGTTGGATTGCAAGGCAAGGCACTTGCCAGGAAGTCACAAGCCAGGGGGTGCGGCCACCCCCCCCTTGTCACGCCTGGCAGGCTTGTGATTCCCTGGAAGGAGTCCTACCCCTATTCTTCGTCCTATAAGTACCCAAATATTCCCCCAATACCAAAAATAGTAACGCAAATACTTTTCCGCCGCCAGAAGCCTTCGTTCCCAAGAGATCCAATCTTGGAGCCTTTTTCGGTAATCTGTCGGAGAGGGATTCGATAACGGAGGGCATGTACATCAACTCCATTGCCCCTCCGATGATGTGTGAGTAGTTCACCACAGACCTACGGGTCCATAGCTAGTAGCTAGATGGATTCTTCTGTCTATTTGTGCTTCAATACCATGTTCTTCATGATCTTCATGGAGATCTATCCGATGTAATACTCTTTTGTGGTGTGTTTGTCGAGATCCGATGAATTGTGGGTTTATCTTCAGATTATCCATTAATATTATTTGAGTCTTTTCTGAATTCTTATATGCATAATTTCATATCTTTGCAAGTCTCTTCGAGTTATTGGTTTGGTTTGGCCAACTAGATTGGAAATTATTGCAATGGGAGAAGTGCTTAGTTTTGGGTTCAATCTTGTGGTGTCCTCACCCAGTGACAAAGTATGGGTAGCGAGGCACGTATTGTATTGTTGCCATCAAGGGTAACAAGATGGGCTTTTCATCATATTGCTTGAGTTTATCCCTCTACATCATGTCCTCTTACTTAATGTGTTACTATCTTCTTCATGAACTTAATAATCTAGATGCAGGCGGGAGTCGGTCGATGTGTGGAGTAATAGTAGTAGATGCAGAATCGTTTCGGTCTACTTGACACGGACGTGATGCCTATATGCATAATCATTGCCTTGGATATCTTCATAATTATTCGCTTTTCTATCAATTTCCCGACAATAACTTGTTCACCCACCGTGATATTTTCCTTCAAGAGAGAAGCCTCTAGTGAAATCTATGGCCCCTAGGTCTACTTTTCATATTATATTTTCAGATCTATAAACCAAAAATACCTTGATGCAATTTACTTACCTTTTTGCTTTCCGCAATCTTTTACATCTATCTCTATCATATCTAAACCTTGCAAATAACCGTGAAGGGATTGGCAACCCCTTTATAGTGTTGGGTGCAAGATTTTGACTTTTTGTGTAGATGCATTCATTGGTGATTTGCTTGTTCCTCCTACTGGATTGATACCTTGGTTCTCATCAACTGAGGGAAATACTTATCTACTTCGGTGCATCACTCTTTCCTCTTCAAGGTAAAACCAACGCACACTTAAGAGATAGCAAGAATGAATTCTGAAGTCATCAAAACGCAAGCGGTGGAAATGCCATAATATGTAGGTATGGTGGCTGTTTTGAGGCAGATGTAATAAGGCTTATGTGTGATAGAGCGTTTCATATCACGGGGTTTGGATGCACCTACGAAGTTTGCGCCGACTCTCGAGGTGAGAATGGGCAATGCGCGGTACCGTAGAGGCTAGCATATTGACTAAAGGTAAGAGTGCGTATAATCCATGGACTCACATTAGTCATAAAGAACTCACATACTTATTGCAAAAGTTTATTAGCCCTCGAAGCAAAGTATTACTACGCATGCCCCTAGGGTGTAGGTTGGTAGGAGTTAACCATCGCACGCCCTCGACCTTCACACAAAGATAGACAATCAAGGATAAATTATGCTCCAACTTCCTAGCATAACGGGAGACTATGCGTGCATGCTTCGGGAATCACAAACCTTAACACCAATATCTGACTAAACACGATCATCCACTAGTACCTCCCACATATTATCATCTCCGTATCACAAAACTATTGCAAGGAATCAAACATATCATATTTAGTGATTCCTAAGTTTTATGTAGGATTTTATGACTAACCATGCAAATGACCAATTCCTGTCAACTCTCTAAATAGATATACGTGAAGCAAGAGAGTTTAATTATTTCTACAAAATACCATGCTCTAATAAATATAAGTGAAGTAAAAGAGCATTCTACGGTTTTATATATGAAGAGAAACACCCAATCCAAACTTCTAATGATATAAGTGAAGCACATGAAGCATTCTATAAAGCGATACTCAAATGATATAAGTGAAGTGCAATGAGAATTCTATAAATCAACCATGGACTATCTCATACCAGCATGGTGCATAAAATAAAAGCAAATTAAAGACAAAATACACTTCAAGATTTACACGTATCACATGAATGAAACGAACTCGAAAACATACCGATACTTGTTGAAGAAAGATGGGATGCCTTCCAGAGCATCCTCAAGCTTAGACGCTTGAGTCTCCTTGGGTATTTACTTGGGGTGATTTGGGAATCCCCAAGATTGAACTCTTGCCTCTCCTCCTTCTCCTCATAGCGACACCTCCTTGATGTTCTAACACTTCATTCACACAAAACTTAACAGAAGACTGGTAAGATCCGTTAGTATAGTAAAGCAAAATACTACTTTATGTAATGTTGCAAACCCATTCATATTTTGATGTATTATAACTTTTCCATGGCTTATTACACCGATAAAATCGATAGTTTCATCAAAACAAGCAAAACAATGCATCAAAAACAGAAACTGTCTTAAACAGGACAATCTGTAGTAATCTGAACTTTGACCATACTTATGTAACTCCAAAAATTCTGAAAAATTAGGAAAACTTAAAGAATTTGTATGAAAATACTATGTTAAAATTTCAGCTCATTATCACGGTCTAGTAAAAAATAAAAATTTGTGCACTGGAGTCAAAGGTTCTGTTACAGATTCAACATTGTTTCTACTCAGCTTATGAATCATCCTAAAGGCAAATTTTGGCACAATATAATACAAAAGCACACAACAGAAATAAATGACTCTCTAAAACTTCCGGGATGTCTCCCTGGCAGTGCTTTCTTTAAAGCCATTAAGCTAGGCATAAAGTGCTCAAGTAATGGATCAACCTGGATCCCAAGGTATATCAAAGCCAATTTTAATTAATTGTAATTTTGTAGTGAGCACAAAGTGATATATATCATGTGAAAACAAAGTCTAACTCTCTTCCTATGCATTGGCATGTCATAAAAGAACAATTCATTCACACAGAGCAAGGGCCAATACATAGCATAAGTAGTTTCTTGGAATTTTATAGTATTGGAAACATAGAGAGGTGAAGATTTGGTTCCTCTTTCATGATAATTGCAAGTAGGAGCAGCAAACACATGCATATTATACTCAAAAAAAATCATCATGTATAGTAGTAAAACGCAACCCACCAATATAATCCTTAAAAAACGAAAACTACTCCGATATATTGTAGATGGGAGAATTCAAAAGGATAATAGGACTATCATGTGTGGGTGCAATAGCAACAATTTCATGCTTAACATACAGAACTATAGAAAGTTCATCTCCATAAGCGTAATTCATATTGGCATCATGGTCACAAGCATAGCAAGCATCAAGTTCATCAACATGGGATATTTCAAATGAATACACGGGATCATAGCAATTATCATAGCATTCATCCTTTGATATGTGCAAAGGGTAATTGAACAATGTATGAGTTGAAGAGTTACTCTCATTAGAAGGTGGGCACGGCTAGCTACCGCTCTTCCCCCTTTTGTTCTTCGCTCTCTGTCGGTGTCAAAACCGGCGGATCTCGGTAGGGGATCCCGATCTGTGGGTCTTGGATCGAAGGTAACATGAGACAAGGGAGACGGTATTCACCCAGGTTCGGGCCCCCTGATGGAGGTAGAACCCTACGTCCTGCTTTGTTTGTATTGATGATGGTGTATCGAGTACAGAGTTGATCTACCTCGAGATCGTATGTAGTGGTCTAAACCCAAAGAGCTATGCTCGTATGGTGATATGATATATCATGATCTCATCCTCTCTAATGATTAGCCTGGCCTCGGCTTATATAACACACCAGAGGCCTAGGATAACAAGAATCTTAGTCAGCTACGTCGGTGGAGAGGAGTCCTTGTCTTGATCACCAAGTCTTGTGGAATCTTCCTCGTATGCAGCATGGGCTATCCGAACTGGCCCATTAGTAAACCACCATGGGGGTCCTCGGCCCGACCCAAAGGTCGGGAGACAACCCGGCGTGTACCCCCTAGTCGAGGACACCGTCAGTATCCCCCCGAACCGGTCTTCAAGTTGGGGACGCTCCTCGGTTCTTTCAAGCACCTCTTTGTCTTCAGTCGTCGCTCTTGAAAACTGGTTCAGAAAATCTTCCCATCTTCGATCCTAAGGATCGTCGAACAGTATCCGAAGAGTTCACATGTCGGGCATCCGAGGAGCCCCTTTAAGTTATCAGCTTTTATCAATGCCTTGTAATTTTTTTTGCCACACCTGGGGTTTGAAGTGTTTCCCGTGCGGCGATGTCCTCTTGTGTTCGAGATCCAACGATGCACTACATTTGAGGCATCTTTTCACAGCCGAGCTTCAACACTATTCGGCATTCAAGGTATCCTCTTGCGTCCGAGCTCCAACGTCGGACTGCATCCAAGGCGTCTTTTTGCAGCCGAGTTACAACACTATTCGACATTCAAGGTGTCATAGATCACATTGGTCTCTGAAAATTTGAAGGAGTCCATCCGAGCTTAAATACAGGAATAGTCTATTATGGAGCCGACCATTTGCATTCAGGGGTTATGTTGGACTGCTTTCAAGCTCCAACACCGGACTGCATCCGAGGAATCATAGATTACCTTGGTCTTGAAAAAGTTTAAGGAATCTTAATGTCGGAAATGCTCTTTATGGAGCCAGCCACTTGCGCCCGAGCTTTATGATGGACTGCTTCTGAGGTGTTTTGTGCAGCCGAGCTCCAACACTGGCTGGCATCCGAGGTGTCATATATTACTTTGGTCTTTGAAAAGGTTGAACGAGTTGAGCCGAGCTTAATGCCAACAATTCCCTCTATTGAGCCAACGACCTGCCTCCGAGTATCACACGGGACTGCTTTAGAAATAGTTCACCACCTCGGCAGCAGGCTGATGTTTTGTGGAAATTATTTCCGACTACTGTAATTTATTCTCTGCCGAGATATATAGCGAGTAGTCCTCAAGGTGCGTGCCGGCCTAAAACCCAAGATGCACTTGAAGGAAAAATAATAATCAAAATGAAACCACTCATCCCAGTAGCCCCTGAGACTTAGGTCGATTTGCAAAATCGGCCTAAGGATCAAGTTCTTGCTCAATGGCATACATTAGGGATATAAACGTGGTACATAGTAGTTTCCGAGACTCAGCTTGGGTGTGGCCGACTAACCTAAGGATCAAATCTCCTCAGAAACCGTATTGCTCTTTGAATTTTATGCATTGAATAGGCAATGCAGTAGCCCCCGAGCCTTAATTTGGGCACATGTGGTTGAATTAAGGATCGATATTTGTTTGACACAAACATTGTTATGTTCGACACAATTTATGGTTTAGTTCAGGGAATGTTCCCGAACTCTACGGTCTTTAATGAACCAAAATTTTCACTTCCTTCATTGCCGACCAATTATATTCTTAAGATGGCTAGCTTTCGGCTTCACCCAGTCTAAGGTACTAACACGGATGACCCAAAAGTAATAATCATAGAGTTGCTCCCTTTACCTCCTAGCCGAACAATCGGGGACGTAGGGGGTAAGCACAGGAGCCAGGCAACCCAGCTTGGCTAAAATCTTAAGTCGAATTGATGCATATTTATGGCTTTGTAACGATGATTACGGAAGGCAGCACTCGCATATCGAATATAAATTCTTTAATGATATATGCTATTTTGACTCCTTTGTGATTGTTTATCATTTGAGAGTGGCCCATCGTTGGCTTCTACCCATTTGTAAATGCTACACGGGGTGTTTCCGCAGTAACAAGACAACCCTTAGCTGATGTCTCGGTGTTCGGAGGCCGTTTTGTTAGCGGAAACGAGGCAATCAGATATCTCGGTTTTATAACTTTCACTTAGTCACATGAGCTTAAAGTTTGGGAATTACTAGCCCCCGATTAGTGTTCGGCGTTAGTCGAGGTCAAGCCGTTAACAATTCAGCCAATTTTATGAATGGCCCATGGGGTAACCTCTATCGGTCTATAGTTTGACAGAGTCATTGGATTAGTGACCAGTTAGCGCTCATTGTGACAACCAGTTTTTGACTTTCTCCATTGTGGTACCTAACCAATAGAATTGGAAGTACAATCGTAGTGGTTTTCCCTTTGCACATCTAGCTGAACAAAGCGGAATGTAGGAGGCAATCACAGGACCAGGGCAACCCAACTATTGACCAAAGGCACAATTCAAAACTAATGCATATAGAGCAATATCCGAGATGCCAAGGTGGAGGTCTGCAAGGAAGTTGCCAAACAGCGGGTCAAAAAAGATTTCCCAAGCTGAATTATTACGTAGGGCACCTAAGTTAAGATGATGTCCCTCCCCCAAAAATAACATACAAATAGCTTAAGAAGTGCCATAAGCTCGAAAATCTAAAAAACATACGTAAAAACTTTAACATTCAAACTTAATCAAGTGTTTTGGTGCCAATCCGAAAATTGGTCTTAAAATTAAGATGTGCATCGGTCATGCTTTAAAATGATACGTCCGATCTCTTAGACTTCAAGCAGGTCAGCCTTTGGATTCAGCCTCCATATCCCGAGGACGGACTGTTTCTCCGAGTCCTGTTTAGCAAACTAAACTCAAGCGGATTTAGAGAGAAACTAGGCTACCCGGCTATTGACCAAACACTCGTGTCGGAAAACGAACTTGTAGAAAAAGACTTTGCAACAACCAAGAAGAAAATGACATTTATTATAAAATGGATCATATAAATTTAAGAGCCCCCAAGTGACTTGGGTAAAAGAATTTTATGTACAGTGATTGTATGTACCAAAGTACTTATATCATATATGTGTTCGCCCAAACTTTAAACGCATCTTAACAGAGCGTCGGCTTCTCCCTGTTCGGCCAAGGGCCAAAAACTGTTATCTACTACGCCATCCGAGGATATCAGAGGTGTTTCGAAAAACCAGACAATCAGGCCATTAGGCTATAGCAGACAAAGCGCACTCAGGGAACTTATGCTATATTACTATTTTACGTAACACGCATCTTCAAAGAAAATAGTTCCGCCAACTATTTCTTTCTTTTGGTTCTCACGACTACCATGAGGGGTGTGCAATAGATTTATGTATGCTTGTCTTCCGTCGTGGCCGACCATAGTTGAAAACGGTAAGAGAGCTAGCTTTCGGCTTCACCCGTCTGAGGTACGAGTTCGGATGACCCGATCGTAAAAATCGCAAAGGTGCTCCCTTTACTCCCTAGCCGAACAATCAGGAACGTCAGGGTAAGCACAGGAGCAAGGTAACCCAGCTTTGCGGAACACTTAAGTCAACAAGATGCATATATTGGCGTAAACACAAACAAGGAAGCGTGTGATACATTAATAATCATATGCAAGAGGACAAGCTTCATAAAGGAAGTCCCCAAGTAAATGGGGTATTTGAATTTGTTTGTAACAAACAAAGCTTTGACAAAGAAAGTTTTTCACAAACAACTTTCTGTCAAAAAAGTATAATGCTTGGTCGAACCGAACAAAATTAAAAACTGAAAGTTTTTGAGCATGGAAGCGCCTTAGATGGTTAATGTGCTCGGTGTCGATGAGGCGATCCAAGCTTGTGACATGTGTCGAGCTTGTAGTGGATCAAGGTCCCAACCCCCAAGCCGGTCACAAGGTAGCCGAAGAAGAGCTCGGCTTGATGAAGTGACAACACAACACTTCCGAAGGCCGAGGAGAAAACCCCCGGTCCAGTCGAGCAGACGGAGTAGTTCGGCAGTGTGACGGCGAAGCCCCCATGTCCGTTGGCCATGCAAACGACACAATTTGGTTGATGGAGGCAGGACAACGATGTACGCACGCCAAAGTGACCGCATAACACAGTCGAAGTCGATTACCCGTGCACACAGTATAGTGCAAGCCAAGAGTAATAACAAATAAAGGTAATAATATATTTTTAAAAAATCTTCTAATAAGTAAAGGAGTATGGCCTGGGTGTCGAGGTGGCTGAGCAAAGAGTTCGGCTTGATGAAGTGGCGATGTTGGATGGTCGATGTGGTGAGCTGAAGTCCTCGGTCCAGTTAACATGGTGAAGCTGTGATCGGCGGACGCCTAAGTCTCATGTAGGTCGGCTGGTGACACCGAAGTATCATGCCAACCGAGGTTTTGAAGCAGGTCGGCTGGTGACGCCGAAGTCCCCTGAGCAGATTGATGAAGGGATGTCACAACCCCAGTCTAGCCGAGGTGACGGAGCAGGTCAGCTGGTGATGCCGAAGTGTCCGGAGTGGGTTGATGAGGAGATGACGAAGCCCCCAGTCTAGCCGAGGCAACAGAGCAGATCGGTAAGGTGACGCTAGAGCCCCATGCCAGCCGATGTGTCAAAGTAGGTCGGCATGGTGGACGTCAGCTTGAAAATTTAACGGCACGGCGATGCCGACGCAGGTCGCAATTAGTGTCAAGGTCGATGCTGGCTTGATGAACCAATAGAGCTCTCGACCCGTACTACCCGCGGATGACGAGGTTCGCTTGATGAACATTCGTCCCTCGCGATGCCGAACTCTTGCTCGGATGATCGAGATCCTGAGGAAATTTGTTTCAAAAAGGACGTCTGACAATCCATTCATGAAAAAGATGAACTTGGGTTAGATTCGTTGTACTAATTGGATGTTTCCCGCAGTTTGGACGGTCGGATGGAACTGAAATTTTGAGGCATGATCGGTATAGGAATTTATCCTCTGATGAACGGTGGGATTTTCCAGCGGACGTCCAAGCTAGACGTTGGACGCATTGCCCTAAACTCCTCCAGATTCTCGTCCAGATTCGATAGGGCTTCTTTAGATCGGAGATTGCCAGAGATTCCTTCATCGGCCCACGACGAAAGTTTGCAGGGTTGTTGTAGATACAATTACGCATAATTTCACTAAAGCAATCGTCAAAGTGACACTCGAGGAAATGGGGACGACGAACACAAATTCGTTGTCTAGAAAAACTGCAATTTGCAAACGAGCCATCAATCCTTGTGGTGATCCCACAGCAGAACTCTCAATGAAAGCACCAATGTCAGTGTCAAAACCGGTGGATCTCGGGTAGGGGGTCCCGATCTGTGGGTCTCGGACCGATGGTAATAGGAGACAAGGGAGACGGTATTTACCCCGATTCGGGCCCTCCCGATGGAGGTAAAACCCTACGTCCTGCTTTGTTTGTATTGATGATGGTGTATCGAGTACAGAGTTGATCTACCTCAAGATCGTATGTAGTGGTCTAAACCCAAAGAGCTATGCTCGTATCATGATATGATCTATGATAATCTCATCTTCTCTAATAACTAGCCTAGCCTCGGCTTGTATAACACACCAGAGGCCTAGTATAACAAGAGTCCTAGTCGGCTACGTTGGTGGAGAGGAGTCCTTGTCTTGATCACCAAGTCTTGTGGAATCTTCCTCGTATGCAGAATGGGCTATCCGAACTGGCCCATTAGTAAACCGCCATGGGGGTCCTCAGCCCGACCCATAGGTCGGGAGACGACGTGGCGAGTACCCCCTAGTCCAGGACACCATCACTCTCCTCCTCATCTTTTTCATCTAATGAGATCACAAATTCAGCAACTTCCTCTTTCATAGATTATTGCAAAATATTAGTTTTTTCCAAGGCAGCGGTTATTCTTTAAATAAATTCATTGATATAAGCTTTAGAAGCATAGTTTTCATAGCAATATTTAAGTATGGCAAAATTTCCAGATTCGTAAAGAGTAGCATCATACTTTTCAATCAAAGAAGCAATTTCATAGGCACCCTTAAAAGCAACAAATTCTTCAATTTGCTCAACATCAAAATAACAATAGGCCTCCTTGGCATAAGAACATAGTACTTCATTATCATTAAACATGCATTGGTAGGGAAGTTTTTTTAGTTTCTCAGAACAACAAGTAAAATCATAAATTTCACATAGATTCCAAGCATAGCAACACAAAGTATTAATTTTATGCCACAAGAGTTTCCCTTTTTGAGATGGGCGGTGTCGCACATAATGAGCATGCACATTTAATGATCTTCCCTCAACTAAGCTAGTTGGGTTTTCAGCACAAGCACAAGTGGATCGAAGATGATTACTAGTAGAAAACAGCCCTTCCCTTTCAACCTTTAGTCCAGGTTTTGTTTTGGACCGGGACTAATGTGTCTATTAGTCCCGGTTCCAACAGCTAGGAGCTGTCAAGGGGTACGGGCCCCATTAGTCCTAGTTCATTTGGGACATATAGTCCCGGTTTGTATCACAAACCAGGACTAAAGAAGTGGTGGCAGGCTAGTGTCACCCTGAGGCCCCCACGAGCCCTTTTAGTCCCGGTTTGTGATACAAACCGGGACTATAGATGGACCTTTACTCCCGGTTTGTATAACCAACCGGGACTACAACTTTCCCTATATAAACCTTTCGTCCAGCCCGACTCCGTTTCTCTGTTTTCTCCATTCAAATTCCCCTCTCTGTTCTTCCCCTAGCTCGAGCTCCTCCCTCCATTTTTTCCAAGATTTGTCAAGATTTGAGGCACCCCAATCCATCCAAGTGTTCACAAAGGTTAGCAACTTTGTCCTTTCATCTCTTATTGCCAGATCAGCTCGTGCTATGCTTTTTATAAGTATAGTGATTTGTGGGTTTTAGTTTGGGTGTGTTTATGTGGTAGTTTTTTGATTTATATGCAATTTGAGCTCAAATTAACTCCTTAGTTTGCATATGTGTAGGTGTGGTTTACTTAGTGTGCCTTCCCGTCCCAATCCTAACCACCGTCGATCGACCGCATCGTCCCGTCGCCGGAACCACCTTGGTGAGCCTCTTCTTGTGTTCTTATCATTTTTATAAATAAAATCATATTTGTATGATTTAGATAGTTACTTGCGTAGTTTCCTTACTTGTATGATTGTTGTTATATATAGTTCCATGGTTATGATATGCGTGCCCGTCGGCCCTCGTCCGGTTTACGCCTCATATGTGGTATATTCTCTTTTATAACTACTTGTTGCATTTCATGTTAATGACAATTATGCCCGTAAGGTTGACATAGATATTTTTATCTAGGAGGTAGCTGAGCCAAAAATGCCAACCGACCCTATTGTCGAGAAGCTAAATTTAGTTGAAAAAGAAAACGAGGATTTGAAAGAAAAATTAAAAAGAGTTGTAGAAGAGAAGATGAAATTGGATTTGTACGTTGTCGATGTCGTCGATGATCACAAGATCAAGATGGATGCAATGCGCTTGAAGATTAGAAATATTAGAAAATATGCCATTAATAAAGAGGCTTGGTAACATTATGCTGTTGGATCAATTTTTACCTTAGTTGCGATTTTGATCGCATTTGTTGTTGCATTTAAAATGTTTTAGCTAGATAGTTTTATGATGTTTTATGAGAATAAGTGTCTATGAACTTTATGTATGAACTTGTAATAATTTGGTCTTATCGGTGTTGTGTAATGAAGATGAATCGGCAATGGATGTACGTTGACCAACGCTCCCAACAGTTCATTAATGGTGTGCAGAGTTTTTTGCGTGCGGCTGAGGAAAACAAGAGGGATGTTTTTATGTGTTGTCCATGTGTTGTGTGTAAGAATGATATGACTTACTCTAGCTCAAAATAGATTCACGTCCACCTATTTATGTTTGGTTTCATGTCTGGCTATAATTGTTGGACCAAGCATGGAGAAACAGGGGTTCTAATGGAAGAGAATGAAGAAGAAGAGGATGACGACAACTATCCTGGGTGTCCTAAATATGATGGTAGTACAATGGGGGAAGAGAATGAAAAAGAAGAAGCTGAGGCATCAGATGAGCCCACTGATGATCTTGGTCGGGCCATTGCTGATGCAAGGAGAAACTGCAAAAATGAAAAGCAGAAGTTGAAGTTGCAACACATGTTAAAGGATCACAAAAAAGGTTGTACCCAAATTGCGAAGATGAAAACACAAAGTTCGGTACCACACTCGAATTGCTGCAATGGAAGGTAGAGAACGGTGTAGTTGACAAGGCATTTGAAAAGTTGCTAAAAATAATGAACAATAAGCTTCCAAAGGACAACGAATTGCCCGACAGTATATACGAAGCAAAGAATATTGTCTGCCCTCTAGGATTGGAGGTGCAGAAGAAACATGCATGCCCTAAAGACTGCATCCTCCATCGCGGTGAGTACAAGAATTTGGATGCATGCCTGGTATGCAATGCATTGAGATATAATATCGGTCGTGATGACCCTGTTGATCCTGCCAAGGTGATGTGGTATGCTCCTATAATAGCACGGTTGAAATGTTTTTTTCCAAAACAAAGAGCATGCCAAGTCATTGCGATGGCACAAAGAAGACCGTAAGAACGACGGGAAGTTGAGAGTACCCACTGATGGGTCGTAGTGGCGAAAAATCGAGAGAGAGTGGCCGGACTTTGCAGATGACCCAAGGAACGTATGGTTTGGTTTAAGTGCAGATAGCATTAATCCATTCGGGGAGCAGAGCAGCAAGCATAGCACATGGAATGTGACTCTATGTATCTATAACCTTCCTCCTTGGTTGTGCATGAAGCGGAAGTTCATTATGATGCGAGTGCTCATCCAAGGCCCTAAGCAACCCGGCAACGACATTGATGTGTAGCTAAGGCCATTAGTTGATGAACTTTTATAGCTATGTAATAAAAAAGGTGTACGTGTGTGGGATGAGCACAAACAGCAGGAATTTGACATGTGAGCATTGCTCTTTGTAACCATCAATGTTTGGCCTGCTCTTAGTAACCTTTCAGGATAGACAAACAAGGGATACCATGGATGCACGCACTGTTTAGATGATACCCAAAGTATATATTTGGACAAATGCAAGAAGAATGTCTACCTAGGACACCGTCGATTTGTGCCGGCCAAGCATGCCTTAAGAAAGAAAGGCAAGCATTTCAAAGGTGAGGCAGATCACCGGAACAAGCCTGTCCTCCATACTGGTGATGACATACCAGATATGGTCAAGGATTTACAAGTAATATTTGGAAAGGGTCCTGGCGGACAATCTGTTCTGACTGACACTGAGGCACGCGCACCCATGTGGAAGAAGAAATCTATATTTTGGGAGCTATAATATTGGAAAGTCCTAGAGGTCCGCTCTGCAATCGACGTGATGCACGTGACGAAGAATCTTTGCGTGAACCTGCTAGGATTCATGGGCGTGTATGGGAAGACAAAAGATACACCGGAGGCATGGGAGGACGAGCAACGTGTGCACGAAAACAACGGCATGCATGAGCAGTATAAAGGTCCTGCCATCTACGCTCTTACCAAAGCAGAGAAGGAAATCTTCTTTGAATTCCTGCTCAGTATGAAAGTCCCATCTGGATTGTCGTCGAATATAAACGGAATAATAAATATGGCAAAAAAATTCCAGAACCTAAAGTCTCATGACTGCCACGTGATCATGACGCAATTGCTTCCGATTGCGTTGAGGGGACTTCTACCAGAAAATGTTCGATTAGCCATTGTGAAGCTATGTTCATGCCTCAATGCAATTTATGAGAAGGTAATCGATCCGGAAATCCTACCAAGCTTACAGAATGATTTGGTCCAATATCTTGTCAGTTTCGAGTTGGTGTTCCCACCATCCTTCTATAATATTATGACGCACATCCTAGTTCACCTAGTCAAAGAGATTGTCATTCTGGGTCCTGTATTTCTACACAATATGTTCCCCTTTGAGAGGTTCATGGGAGTCTTAAATAAATATGTTCATAACCATGCTAGGCCTGAAGGAAGCATTTCCAAGGGCCATGAAACAGAGGAGGTTATTGAGTTTTGTGTTGACTCTATGCCTGACCTTAAGCCAATTGGTGTTCCTCAATCGCGACATGAGGGGATACTGCGTGGAAAAGGCACGCTTGGACCAAAATCAATAATATGTACGGACGGGCATTATTGGGCGCAAGCACACTACACAGTTCTATAGAATTCAATCTTGGTCACCCCATATATCGAGGAACACATGGATATTATACGCTCGAAGAACCCGAAGAAGTCTGACCCCTGGATTCAACATACACACATTGAGGCTTTCGGCGGTTGGTTGCGAACACATCTCATGAATGACGAGAATGTTGAAGATGACTTGTACTTGTTGGCCAAGAGACCATCTTCGACTATATTGACTTTCCGAGGGTAAGAGATAAATGGGAATACATTTTACACGATCGCCCAAGATAAAAGAGGACCAACCAAAATAGTGGTGTTCACTTCGACGATGCGGCAAAGACCAAGGAAAAGGAGACATATTATGGTTACATAGAGGAGATATGGGAACTTGACTATGGAGGTGATTTGAAGGTCTCCTTGTTCCGATGCAAATGGGCCAATCTGACTGCAGGAGGGGTAATGGTGGACTTGCAGTACGGAATGACAACAGTGGATCTCAACAACCTTGGGCACACACACGAACCATTCGTTCTAGGCAATGATGTGGCACAAGTTTTCTATGTGAAGGACGTGTCTACCAAACCGAGAAAAAGGAAAGATAAGAAAGAGGATACATCATACTATGAGCCAAAGCGCCACATAGTTCATTATGGGAGAAGAAACATCGTGGGAGTGGAGGACAAGACACACATGTCAAGAGATTATGAAAAGTTTGATGAAATTTCTCCCTTCACAGTGAAGACTGACCCAAGCATCGTGTTAAATGATGAAGATTGTCCATGGTTATGGTGCAAAAATCAAGGGACACACACGAAGAAAAAGTTTTGTACCCCAAGATCCCACTCTGGGATGTGACTGGCTGCACCGTCATCACTTTTCTTCTCTAGTGAGTAGCCGGGATGGTTCAGTTTGTACACGAAGTGCATCCAGTTTTTGTTGTAACCCTCTCAACTTTTTACCACTTTCTATGTGTGTTAAATGATGGTACCATGCCAAGTTTCAACCTTTTCAAAGTTCATTTGTGGTGCTTTTTAATTTCAGGGTCATTTAGCTCAAAACAAATCATTGAATGCATGAAAAATAACAAATGAAGTTAGGTAGGTTTGAAATTTTAGTGTGTGGCTTCTAATGGTTCCTATTGAATGCACAAAAAGTTTGGAGTTGAAATAAGTTAAAAAAGTTGCAATCCTTTGGTAACAGACAAGTTTTCATCCGAAACCCCTATACTTCGAAAGAGATTGTCCATTTTGTACACGAAGTGCATCCAGTTTTTGCCATAACGCTCTCAACTTTTTAGCACATGCATGTGGGTGAAATGATGATACCATGCCAATTTTCAACTTTTCTAGAGTTCATGTGTAAGGCTTTTTAATTTCAGGGTCATTTAGCTCAAAACAAATCATTAAATGCATGAAAAATAGAAAATGAAGTTAGCTAGGGTTGAAATTTTAGTATGTGGCTTCTAATGGTTCATATTGAATGCAAAAAAGTCCGGAGTTGAAATAAGTTAAAACAAAGTTGAAATCCTTTTGTAACACACGAGTTTTCGTCCGAAACCCAGATACTTCGAAAGAGATTGTCCATTTTGTACACAAAGTGCATCCAGTTTTTGATGTAACCCTCTGAACTTTTTACCAGTTGCTATGTGGGTGAAATGATGCAACATGCCAAGTTTCAACCTTTTCAGAGTTCATTTGTGGTGCTTTTTAATTTCAGGGTTATTTAGCTCAAAACAAATCATTAAATGCGTGGAAAATAGCAAATGAAGTTAGATAGCGTTGAAATTTTAATATGTGGCTTATAATGGTTCATATTGAATGCATGAAAAGTCTGGAGTTGAAATAAGTTAAAAAAGTTGAAATCCTTTTGTAACACACGCGTTTCGTCTGAAACCCCGATACTTCGAAAGAGATTGTCCAGAGATTGTCCATTTTGTACGAGAAGTGCATCCAATTTTTGCCATAAAACTCTCAACTTTTTAGCATATGCTATGTCAGTGAAATGATGATACCATGCCAAGTTTCAACCTTTCCAGAGTTCATTTGTGGTGCTTCTTAATTTCAGGGTCATTTAGCTCAAAATAAATCATTAAATGCATAAAAAATTGCAAATGAAGTTAGATAGGGTTGAAATTTTGGTATGTGGCTTATAATGGTTCATATTCAATGCAAAAAAAAGTATGGAGTTGAAATAAGTTTTCAAAAAACGAAATCCTTTTGTAACATACGAGTTTTCGTGCGAAACCCTGATACTTCGAAGGAGATTGTCCATTTTGTACACGAAGTGCATCCAGTTTTTGTTGTAACGCTCTCAACTTTTTAGCACATGCTACGTGGGTGAAATGAAGATACCATGCCAAGTTTCAACCTTTTCAGAATTCAGTTGGGTGATTTTGATTAAAACAAATGAAGGTATAAAACTAAAAGAGTTAATCAGAATCTGATTTTGATTAAAACACATATTTAAATTATCCTAAAAACTACCAGTTTTAAATAATGATAAAACATAGTAATATTAAACAACAGGAAAAACAATCACTCAAATATCTATTTTTAAACTAAAGTTATTCACAAATTATTGTTTCACACAAATTTCAAATGAATTCAAATTTAAGCTATTTCAATTTGAAAACTACTCGCACTAACAGAAAATTTGTAATTGGTTTGACCTACAGCAAAAATATTCATTAAAAACTATAAATATTCTAACAGTTATTCCAAATATAAAAACAGAAATTAAAAAAAACAAAATAAAAAAGAGAAAATACAGCTGTAGTCCTGGTTGGTAGCACCAACCAAGACTAAAGGTCCTCCCAGATTTCGCGCGGAAAGGTCAATTCGGCCGCCGAAATTCTGCGTGGGAAGGGACCTTTAGACCCGGTTTGGGATAGCAACCGAGACTAAAGGTCTTTAGTCCTAGTTGGTGCCACGACCCGCGACTAAAGAGTCCCTCTATATATCCAGGACATTGCCGTTTCTTCCCCAACCTCTCCCATTCTGCCCGACGCCGCCCCTGCCCTGACGCCGCCCCTGCCCCGATGCCGACAGGCTGCTGGTGCTCGTCGCGCGCCTCTTCTCCCTCAACCTCGTTGTCGCGCTGCCTCCCGCCGGACATCGCCGTCCCCGACCCGCTTGCTCCGGCTGACCTCGTCGTCGCCTCGACCTCACCGTCGAGCCCACTGTGTGCCACTTTCCTTCCTCTCCTTCCTCTCCTCCTGAAGCCCCCATCCCCGCCGCCATTGCCTCCATGCATGGCCACCCCTCCCCGTCCTCCATTGCCGCCGGCCATGCATGGCCGCCCCTCCCCGTCCGCCATTGCCGCTGACCATGCATGGCCGGCCCTCCCCGTCCGCCATTGCCGCCATGCATGGCCGCCCCTCCCCGAGCCCATCCCGGCCCCATCTAGAGCCACCACCAGAGATGCCCAAGAGTCGCCGCCCCATCCATCTCCGACGTAGGAGCCCCGCCGCCCGGCCCGTCCATCTCCGACGGTGCCGCAAACACACACACACACATTGTTTAAAAACATGCAAATTTTTGTGGTTGGTATGCAACATTTTTTCATTAAACAATGTGTTAAGAAAATTGTAGTAGGTAGATGGATAAGTAGATTAATATTGTTAGATGATTTTGTTTATGATGCTTTTTATGTTTTAGTTGTTTTATGTTTTTAGTTAATTAGGAGTCCTAGGAAAAATTAGTATGTGTATGTTAGATTAGAAAAAAAATCTTGGGTTTTGGAAAAATTATTGATTAAACGATAAGAAAATGTCCTCATACGAATTTGTCTTGACATCGACGATGCCCGGCCCGCATCCTCGTCATCGAGTGGTCCACGAGGGCCTCCTTGATAGGCGCCATGTCTGGGACTGGGCTCCGCCAGGCTGGCACTGGGAGGTCCTACATTCTGCGGCTCGGAGCTTGGTGAGGAATCCGGGTCTCATCGTCGACCCAGAGCTTCTTTGGTGGAGGTCATGTGGGCCACTTTTGGTGCATAGGGAATGAGGCCCCACAGAGGTGGTACGTCATCGTGTCAGGGAGGAGGACGAGCACGTCCATCGCTACATGGCGGCTTTGGATGCCAGGTTCAACAATACCTCGCAGATTCTTCAGGGATCTCACCCGAGTTATGATCCCGTGATGGTTCCTTATCTTTGGGTGTCCAACACCCGCGAGTCAGGAACCGCTAGTGACTTAGATTATTCGATAGCATTCAATATGTATTAGTGATCTTATATGATAATATTCGAAATGTATTAGTTAATATTTGATGATGAATTAATAACTAGATTATTCGAGATGATGTATTAGTGATATTATATTTGAGTTCATTATAAATGTATTAGTGATATTTTATCGGTATAATGCGTGTGTGACTTTCGGTCTATCGTTGGTCCTTGTGTGACTTTCATGTGTGTTCTTGATGGAGGAATCCTGACTGTTGTCGTGGGGGGCGCCTCCTCTTCTTCTCTTCTTTGCGATATATTCGTCGGTATAATACGCAATAAGAGAAGTAGGGGCGTCCATCACCGACGGTCGAACTATTACTGTGAGAGAGTGTCCACCAACATATATACACCATCATATCAGTGTGAGAGAGTGCGCACCAACACACCATGAGATATGAGAGTTATTTAAGAAAAGCCTCGACGGACCAAAAATCACACACGCATTAGGATCCAAGCGTGTCGTAATTCTTGAATCATGAACATAGAAAATGTCGTCGTCATCAGACGATGATAGGATCCAAGTGTGTGAATTTTGCGGTGAAGATAAGGGTCTTTACGACCAGCCTGGGCTGCGAGACGACAGGTTCTTCACCATGAAGCTTTACGAGGACTTTGATATTTCTACGATACGCAACGATGAAAACTGTTTTTCCGTAATTAAGCATGAATTATGTTTCTTTTCTTCAACGTGTAATTTATGTTTTATATAATTCGACTAGTTCATTCCCTGTCATGTAAGATGATATTTCTTGGAAATGCTCGGTTTGAAGAGCACGAGATTTTCGAGACGAGGACAGCCAACCTGAGGACTAAACATAGTCGCACATTTTTTATGGAAGTAATGAATGCACCTAATAACACAGAATTAGGATGCTCAAATTGGAAAGCTCTTTGCAAGGCATATGGATTTCAGGAGGATATGGAAATAACCTTCGATCTTCGTCCTGAAGATCATATTGAAGGAAACATCGACATTTGGGTGGATGTCGATATGCTTCCTGTTTTACCTCCATGTGAGTTTGTCAACCATGTATATTTGTCAAGTAATCTGCATTCTATATTTAAAAATATTTGTTGTTCATCCGTACTAAATTTGTTAATTTATAATTTATAGCTTATTTCGTTTCTTCAAGTGAAACACAGAACATAATCGACACGACACACTACACTTATGGATCACATCTAACTTGGGAGGAGAAAGATGATCTTACCAACTTTGTTATTGGTGTCCTAGTTGGTAGGGAGATCTTCCCGTATAATTTGGGAACTGGCCCAAATTATACATTGTATAGGACACTAGTGCATATGTTGAGGGCGGATGACATTATATTTGCCGAATATCTTGATAGGAGTTGCTAATTAAGTACACTAGTATTGTTGCATAAATGGTATTGATTACATTGCTAACTAGGCTACAATTATGTTCTTCAACAGAAGCTGCCATATGAAGTTGTGCCACCATTGATGCAACCCGAAGGTAATATGATAATTAAAAGCCCTTCCATCCCGAGTTCTCTTTTGCATACTCGACTGAGCGCAGACCACCAAGACGGCTCCAAATTGAAGCACGGGGACAAATAAAGAAGGATCGCAAGCCACAAGTTGGAAACCGTTGGATCTCTTTGCTTCATCATGGAGACATAGTTGTTATTCTTTTTTATGTCATTTTACCTATGAGGGAGGACTATGTCATTTTATCTTTTTTTATTTTATGAGATTTTAACTTTGTATGATTAAGATGATGATGATGAGTTGTTAGATGAGTAAGATGATGATGAGTTATATGACAGATATTTGATTAAAGTGGATGGATGCAAGTGATCATGTTGAATTAGAAGAAAAAATTAAATGGAAAACACAAAACGAAAAGAAAAAATAAACAATGAAGCCTTAACCTTTAGTCTCGGTTGGTGTTACCAACCGGGACCAAAGGTCCCCATGCCCTGGAGCGCTCTGCCACCCACGTGGCCAGGGTTTAGTTCCGATTTGTAGCCAATCAGGACTAAAGCCTTAGACCCTTTAGTCTCTATACCTTAGTCCCGGTTGGGGAACCGGGACTGAAGGCCCTTCCCAACCGGGACTAATGGCATGTTTTCTACTAGTGGATCCAAGTAATATTCTTCGATGGTATGGAACACTAGTGATTCCTCAACATTTGGAGCAGCAAGTACTTCTATTTTTTGGTATTTTGCGTTTCCTACCCACATCTAAAGATAGAAAACAACTAATAACAGAAAAATAAAAATTACTTAGTGATAAAGCAAATAAGCGCTCACGAGAATATTCACCCCACGCTATTGCTCCCCGGCAACGGCGCCACAAAAAGGTCTTGATAACCCACAAGTGTAGGGGGTCGTTTGTAGCCTTTTTCGATAAGTAAGTGTGTCGAACCCAATGAGGAGCTAAAGGTAGAATTAATATTCTCTCAAGTTCTATCGACCACCAATACAACTCTACTCATGCTAATGTTTTCTTTACCTAAAACAAGTATGAAACTACTTTGCGGGAATAAAACTAGAAGTACCTTGCAATACAATAAAGAACGTGGAAATAAAAGTTAGGCGTTGTTTTAATAAAATAATAATAAATTAAATAACTGAGTAGAAAGCCTTTTGTGTAACGCAAGAAAAAGATTGTCCATAGGCAATTGAATATGATACGATAGATACTTTTTATATGCAATGAGGGAGAGGCATGTGCTAACACACTTTCCTTACTTGTATCATATGCACTTATGATTGGAACTCTAGCAAGCATCCGCAACTACTAAAGATCATTAAGATAAAACCCAACCATAGCCTTAAGTATCAAGTTCTCTTTACTCCCATACGCAACAACCCACCTACTCGGGTTTATCTTTATGTCACCCAAGCAACCCATCATAGGCAAATCATGAACATATTGCAATACCCAACAACGGGGATCCCTCACGCTTGCACGACACGGAGGGCATCATAGGACAACACCATATCAATTTAACACTCACATCTATAACAACATACCATAATTAACCTGTTGGACAAAAGAGATCTACTCAAACATCATAGGATAGCCAAATATCATTGGGAAATAATATATGGACTTGAGCACCATGTTTAAGTAGAGATTACAGCAGGTAAGAGAGCTGTTACACCGCTGCATAGAGGGGGAGAGAGTTGGTGTTTCAACGGCGAAGTTGTTGGTATAGATCGTTGTCACGATGATTGCCCCGCAGCGTTCCGGTGCCATTGGGAGAGAGGGGAAGAGAGCCCCCTCCTTCTCCTTCTTCTTCTTTGGCCTCCCCCTAGATGGGAGGAGAGTTCCCCCTTTGGTCCATGGCCTCCATGGCGGCAGAGGGGTAGGAGTCCTCTGAGATTGGATCTCCCTCTCTGTTCTATTCTGTTTCGCGTTCCTGTTTTCTGGTCGAAAACCGTTTCTTATATTCCCGGAGATCCGTAAATCTGATCAGGGTGGAATTTTGAGGGGATTTTTATCCAAAAATTAGCTTTCTTGCGGCCGAAGGAGAGCTCCAACCGACATACGAGATGAGCACGTCCCACCAGGCCGCGTTTGGGCCCTAGCCCGTGCCCTGGTGTCTCGTGCTCGTTGTGGGCCTCTGTTTGCATTGATTCCACTTCTAAAATTTCATAAATATTTCAAAAAGATCTCCGTAAATTTTTATCGTGTTTGGACTTCGTTTGATATGAATATTTTATAAAACAAAACACACACAAAAAACAGGAACTGACACTGGCACTGAATCAATATGTTGGTCCAATAAATCATATAAATTGTTGCCAAAAGTATGTGAAATTTGTATAATATTGGCATGAAACAATCGAAACTTATAGATAACACAGAGATGTATCAGGCATCGTACAACCGGAACTAGGGTTGTGGCGGCAAGTGCGAGGTGTGTTGGCTATCGATGGGAGAGAGGGATGACCATTGTGCCACCGACGGGCGGGTTAGGGAAAGGACAAGGACGGACGTCGCGCGCGTCCATGCCATGTCCGCAGTGACACAAATCCGACCCAAATCTGAATCGGGAATGGATTGCGCGCGGACAAAATGCTAAAGCTCGTAGTTTGCATCCCCGCATTGGGCAAGTGTTTCTGGCCGTTTCGACCCAAAGGGATACAAACAGATAGTTTGCATCTATGCGTTGAAGTTGCCATTAAAAACTAATACAATTAAAATTTGATATATACATAATTAAGAATCAGTTTCAACGCAGAACCTAAATGTATCTTGACTTACAAGCATGAAATCTAGCTAGCCATGTGTACAAATCTGTCCGGAATTAACATGATACACTACAAAATTGTAACTACGAATTACTTTTGTCATAGAACATCCTATTAATTTAATATGGTCTAGGGAATCTCCAACACTAGCTCCCAAATCGGACACCGCATTCGTTCACGGAAAGCATGGGACCAATTCATGGACACTAATGGGGAGCTGGCAATCTAAAGCTGTCCACGTACATTTCAAATGGGCTTTAAACTAACCAGACAAATTACATGCAACCCGGATGATTTTCATTTAAAACGGACGAAAATATTTACATTTCGGACATATTTTAACTAAACTATACCATGCTACGATAAAGCTAGTCTACGGTCGGCCGCGACGGATCTCCATTCCCATGACATGTATTCCCCATGTCCGGCAGCATGCTTATCGGAGTGTCGGGAGCCATGGAGGCATATGATTCAGCGAAAGGGAAGAATAGCCTACCTCCGCCTCCGTGAAGCACATATCATAGTTGGTTTTTGGGCAGGGGAAGATAGTCCTCATGGACTATGCCCCCGCTCACTTGTTCAGACACTAGTTGTGTAAACTGCGACACGGTGGCGATAAGCGACGGCCTCCCATGGCCTACTTTTTCTCGATGTCTCTGGTGACCACAGATGTGCCTGCCTCCGCCAACATTGGCTACTTTCCGTACTTGCCTGATGCATTGCTGCGAGACGGTGTTTTCACGCCTGGACGGGCGAGGAGGGGGTGGCGATGATGATGGTGGTGACGCCCCATCGGGGGGGGGGGGGTATCATCAAGCCAACCTTTATCGGGTTGGCTCGCTAGTCAACCCATGCAGCTGCAATGTTGGAGAACTCCTTCTTCTGTTTGCCTAAGGCCATGGCGGGTGTCGTACAAGGAGGTGATGGACAGAGCGGAGGTGATGTGAGGTTCTTCGCCGATGCCTAAACACATTCATATGGCGAGCAAATGCTAGGAGACAGCCTAAGAGGTGTTTAATGCTAGCCGGCGTAGGAACGGACGTGTGGTACTCGAGGCTTCGGAGTAGGTTCCTCATCACACACGCCGGTTTATTGGAGGTAGACGGACAAGCGGACGACATTTCAATGCAGAGAAAAGGCGTGCGCAGCGGGCGAGTAGTGATATGTCTCAAATCGTATATCATTTTTTATTGTTAAATGCTATTATGATATCATTTTTGTATACTTTATATGTCATTTGATATTATTTTTCTGGGCTGAGCTATTAATTTAATGTCCCATGCGAGTTCCCTTCTTTTTGCATGTTTTTTGTTTTTCAAAAAACGATACATACAGAAGTCTAAACACGAAAAAAATAACGATTTTTTCTAGAACATAAGAGAGCCTAGAAGCTTAGGCAATAAGACCCATAGTGGGCTCACAAAACCGCTAGGGCGCGCCGTGGGGGTTAAAGCGCCAGGGTGACTTGGGGCCCGCCTGGTGCTCAGTTCGTCCTAATTCTTAGCCCAAAAATGCCCATATACTCTAAAACCATCGAAGCGAGACCCGAGATAATTTTATCGATGCTCTCGGCTTTGGAGTAGGTTCCTCGTCACTCACGCCAGTTTATTGGAGGTAGACAGACAAGCGGGCGACATTTCAATGCGGAGAGAAGGCGTGCGTAGCGGGCGAGCAGTGATATGTCTCAAATGTATTTCATTTTTTTTGTTAAATGTTATTATGCTATCAATTTTGTATACTTTACATATCATTTGATGTTATTTTTCTGGGCTAACCTATTAATTTAATGTCCAGTGCGAGTTCCTGTTTTTTTGTGCATGTTTTTTGTTTTTCAAAAAATTGATACGTACAGAAGTACAAACGCCAAGAAACTTTTTAACGATTTTTTCTGGAACATAAAAGAGCCTAGAAGCTTCGGAGGGAGGCAATAAGACCCATAGTGGGCTCACAAAACAACTAGGGCGTGTCCTGGGGGTAAGGGCGCGCCAGGGTGACTTGTGGGCCCCCTGGTGCTCAGTTCTTCCTAATTCTTAGCCCATAAATAGCCATATACTCTGAAACCATCGAAGCGAGACCCGAAATAATTTTAACATTGCCGCAAGCCTTTATTCGAAAGCGATCCCATCTAGAGCCATGTTCCGATACTCTACCAGAGGGGAGAATCATTAGGGAGGCCATCTTCGTTAACCTTGCTACCTCCATGATGATGTGTGAGTAGTTTTTTCAAGAGCTACGAGGTCATCTCTCTCTCTCTCTCTCTCTCTCTCTCTCTCTCTCTCCCCAGTACAACGATATCTTTGGAAATCTATTCAAAGTAACTATTGTGGCATGTTTGTTAGCATCCGATGAATTTAGGATTTATGATCAAATTACTCATTAGTTCTATTGGTTCTTGTGAATCCTTTCCCTTGTGTAATTTATAAATATGTATGCTTTCCCGATCTATGAGTCTTTTTTGCAAATTAGATGAGGAGGTCTTTAGAGGGAGTGGTGTATAGTAGTGCTTTTAATCTTGTGGTGATATCGACACATATTGTATTGTTGCCACTAAGGATAAAACGACGGGGTTTGGTCATATTGATTGATCTCTTCCTACTATGTCATATTTCTTATTGTGTTACTATGTTTATCATTAACTTGATACTTTGATATGCATGTTGGATATCGGTCTTGGGGTTGAGTAATAGTAATACATGTTGTTGGATTAACGGTCTACTTATCATAGACATAATACTTATGCGAGATTATCCTATGAATGATCATAGTTATAGTTTGTCCTATTACATGAATTTGCCCGACAATAATTTTTCTACCATGCCACTACGTGTTTTCGAGAGAGATGCCACCAGCGAACCTATGACCCACGCGTCTCTATTAGTATAAAAGCTTCAACTATTGCTCCTTATTTGCTCTCTACTATATTTACTATTTTGCTACTTTATCTATCACTATCTATTTGCTTTTAACCTTGTTGTGTTTGTTGGGTGTAAACATTTGTTGTGTTTGTGTGCACGTGTTTCTAACGTTTTTCGTGTGGTGTTCCCTACTAGTTCGATAAACATTGGTTCTTAACTGAAAAAAATAGTTTCTGATGTTGTGCTACATCACTCTTCCTCTTTAGGGGGATCCAACAACTTCTACGAGACTAGCAAGCAGCGGGCGACGCTCTCAGCCAGTCCGCTTAAATGTTGGCTCTAGTGAGTGGTTGCTTCCACCCTACGCCGGCATGGATGTGGGACAAGGCTTTTTGGTGGGACAAGTTAGTCAGAAGCAGGCATGGTAGCAGTCCGTACGCTCGCACCCCCCCCCCCTCCTGAATTTGCCGGAAAGGCATGTTCGAGCCGGTCGGTGGACTGATGCTGGCCCCCATTGGATGGCAAAACACGTCCAGACCGCGCGTTCTGGACGGTTGCGGGTGATTTAAGGGTTGGCATTGGAGATGCCCTTAAAAACCTAAAATGAAATAAATATGTAAACTTCACAACTATATATGTAGTGTAGTTTGAGAATCTAGAATAACTAACTTCACTAACCTATTTTAGTTGGGTTCTACATGTGATTTTCTACATGCCAGTGATATTATATTCTATGACGTCTTATGTGAGAAATGTAGAAAGAAATAATTTAAAATATTTGCTCAGGAAATTTTGACTTTGGAAAAAAAATAAAATACAAACATATTCAATGTTAAGTTGACCTTTATGACCTCACAAATCATTCCTGAAAGCACTATTTGAAAAATAGTGGAGTTTTGTCATTTTACTCGAGTTCGATGCCACAACCATCCATAACCTGCTTGTGTACTTTGGGGGTAATAAAGAAATATGGAGATCAATAAGAACATGTGCATATAACTAGAGGTTTATCGTTAGGGAGAATAATTAATTGAGTGTGCAAGTATGAATCCTAACATATATATATTGAAATTTCATGAGAAGAAGCCCTCCAATAAGGTTGTGTATTCTATATCGACAACATAATCTACGGACTTTTTAATTGAAAGAAGGTAAAAAAGAATATGTACAACATTTGTTCTTAGGAAAGTTTCCAATTGAGATTTTCGGTGCAGACTAGAAACCTCAACAGTGTTGCTGCATTGACAAGCCTTAATTCGAGTGGAGGTTTTTTTTTGGGTCTAACCTTTCTGAAAAATGTCCTTGCCTGTGAGTTCATGACTTTCCTGCGATGTAATAAAATACATATTTGTGTTATGTGTGTTGATAATTGACTGAGCCAAATTGGTGGTAACGTGGCCAAAAAAGTTTATTTGGTTGAAAACATGTAACAGGTTATTGATTAAATTCTTTATACTATGTGACACGAAAGTCATATAGTCAAGTTACACGACAAAATGAATAATCCAAGTCACATAGTCATCTTACACGACAAAATGAATACATGCAAGTGAGAACTTAGAACATTTTTATCGAATTGTGAGGAATAGTATGAAGAGTGTAAAAGAGATTCAAATATCACTACCAACAAGACGAAGTTTTAGAATATGTTGACATGATATTTTTCAACATTTCGTAATAAAATAGTTACAGCTGAAATTTTGAGGGAAACCTCCATGGGTAAATTTTTATATTAATTAACAAACCACATGATGTCCGTGTAGGTGATATTTTGTAACAATCATTCAAGCACAAGATATAATGATTTTGAAATATTTATAAATATTTTACTTAAGATGGCATTTCAGTGACTTTAAAGCTATATTTTATAGGACTTCATATTTTCAATATCTATTACATCATAATTTTACTTCTTGGATACACTCAATATTGTGTAGATGATGTCCTTGCAGTTGCGAGGGCGACGTTGCTAGTTTTATGAGGGAAAAGCCAAACTTGCTGTACTGGGTCCCATCTTATTCTTGTTAGCCTTTCTAAGAATACACATACGTGTGGCCTTCCTGGACCGCGCCATCAGATGGTTTGAGAATTGAGAACAGTGTCCACTCGCTCTCGTACGTACGATTCACGATGGTCATGTCTTGGCTGTTCCTCAAATCTGCTACCTAGCCTAGGGCGGCCAGAAGTGAACGCTGATTTGTTATCTTATTATTACTGTTGGTCGGGACTAAAAAAGATGTATCATAGATAGTATCATGCATGTCAACTAGACAAATTTAATGAGATGACATAGAATTAAATGAAAAAAAAGTTAAATATCATGCAGATGCAGCTCTATATGTGTTGTTACATGCAAAAGGAAAAAAGAACAATGTGCAGCCAAAGGTTCCCAGCCAGTGTCGAGTGACGTAGCATCCACAGTGCACAAAGGCACGACTCCGCCATCTCATTCATGAGGGTAAACTGCGGACGCATGGCTCCATGCCATTGCCATGCACAACGCAAGCCGCAGGACCAAAAGGGCAGTGCAATGCAGCTGCATACTGCGTACTATCTACAATGTTGATGCGAGCGAGAGGACGAGACAAAGAGGCCCCGGGATCCGTCTCTTTCGCCCTCATTGCTTTATCGGGATCTCCTCCAGCTGCGGCATGCGCCTCCCCTGCCTGCGTTCATTCCTGAAATTCCAGGTACGTATACGTCCAATCCACATCTACAGCAGCAGGCCAGCAACCACAGTTTGCTTTGCTTTGCTTTGCTTTGCAATCGCAGGGTATGCAGGCCGCAGAATTAGTCGTTAACTTTTATTGGGCATCGTGTTGCCGGCATGCCTCGCCCTCGTCACGTCCACGCCACGGTGTGGGCGCGGCCGCGCCGCGCCATGCGCCCGCCGGTGGCTCCATCCTATCGCCTTCCCACGGGCACGGAGTGATACGTGTGGATTCCATATATATTCTTCTCCGCGCTCGTTGGCTTCGCTTTTAATTTGTTCTGAAAAGCCAAACCCAAGGCATGCGGTCTCAAAGGCCGAGTGCAAACAGTAGTAGAGCACAACGCGTGGTGAACAGTAAAATCAAAATAAAATGGAAAAGTTTCATAAAATTCTAAATTTTTTTTGTATGAAACTTTAACAAATGTTTTGATAGCTCGCAAAATTTCAACGTCAGATGATATTCGTGTAAAATGTGGCAAAAAAATCGAAGCTCCAAAATGCGTTTGAAAATAACATTTTTTAACATCTACTTTGTTCTTTTTGCCACATTTTACACTAATGTTATCTGACGCTGAAATTTTACGAGCTATCGAAACATTTGTTAAAGTTTCACAAAAAAATCATATTTTTTTAAAATAATTTTTATTTTATTTTGAATTTACTATTCATCCAAGCTCACCTGAGCTCTGGATCATAACAGCTGCTTCCAGCACAGCGACAACACTCGTAGTCTAGTTATTTTACCCAAGCCCTAGCGTGACACATTCTTATTTTTATTGCCTGTAAAAACTACCCCCTCGCCACCATCTAAATACAGCTACACGGCCTGTGTGATAAACAACTTCGGATAATACGAAGACCCATACATGCAATGTACTCTTTCTGCATCTAAATACTTGTAGTTAGAGAGAATTAGTCTAGTTTTTTTTAATTACATACAAGTATTTAGGTATAGAGGGAATACTAATGTCAGTGTCACCACACACGAGCGTGATAGCGAGCCGCGCAGGAGCCCCACAGAGGTCGGATCGGAAAGGGACGCCCGACTGCATCCGACGACCCTAACACGAATATTTTTACGATTTTGTCTGGCTCATGATGATGCCTTTAGCCCGCTTGGATTATGCTAACCTATAGCGGATAGTACATGCATGCATCTCGGATTACCAGTCCAATGACGACGCACCTAACAAAAATCATGTGTCTAGTGTAGTCCACCTGATATCATAGTGTTTAGCCATTGGCGAGCTGCCGTAGGCTCTGACCAGTGAACACGCATGTATCTGCCTCGATCGCAATGGAATCAATCCAGAATAAGACTACTCTGCCTAGCCCATCATTACGTTGTTCGAAGAGGCACCCATGCGCCGGCAACGGCATGACGACAGGGACGTTTGTATCTATGATATGGTCCATTTTGGTGAGGAACAAAAAATTGTTGAGTATATAGTTAAGTACATTAAGGCCAAAAAATATAGGAATAGTTATTAACTACTCCTACATAAATTCCCTAATATACAATTCTAGCTTGTTATTATCAGCCAAACAGTGCGCCAGACATATCCATTCTGTGGGCGGCTAATTTCCACAGACGCATAATTGAGGTACCCAGCATCAGCAGGTGTCCGCGCTGACGGGCTAATACCATGATGGCGATGAGGAGCAATGGAGCCAAGGTTGGACGCCATGATTTGAAAGGTGGCACTCCCCCGTTGGATCAAACCTCCTCTCCGGACCAAACCTCTCTGCACACCACAGCGTTAATTGGAAAATGAGTCTAGCTCAACTGGTTGGGGAGTGGATGCATAAACCCAATACCTGAATTCAAATCCTCACGGAAGCGAATTTAGGTTCCTATTTATTCTTCAGGACCAGGCTTTTTTGGTATTCATGCAATTTATCTAGAGGACCAGGCTTGGTTATTAACCAAGTTAAAAATCCTGGTATTCATACATGATAGTTGTATGCATCCTTAATTGATGCAGAGGCCAGGAAAGTGAAATTCTCTCCCATTTTAAAGGGCAACGCAATCCTGTTCAACACGGGGGGCTACGACTCCTGCCCCCGCGTTGCCTAACCTAGGCGACACGGGGGGCGATTTGCCGCCGCCAACCCAAAGGCCCCCTCCCTCGTCCTCTCTCCCCTGCCGCCGCCGGAGGCCACGCCCGTAGCCTGGCCAGTGATGGTGGCGGCAGGGCTTTTCCCCTCGCACGGTGGCTGCGTCTTTCCCTGGCGGCGGCGGCGCATGGAACTGCGGGTCATCGGCGGCATGGAGCGGAGGGTTACCGACGGCGAGTGCGATAGCAGCGTCAGCGCAGGCGCGAGACCGCGACAGGCGGCGGCCCAGATTGCGGATCTCGTCGTGCCTAGATGGGTTTCAGCGGGCCAGTGGATCTGGTGAGCGTCTACAGGTGGGCATGGTGGGCCTGACGATGCCGGCCTAGGCACCGTGGTGGTGCCATGGACGGTCAGGCGACGACGGCCTGGATTCTCCGTCCAGTCCCCGGTAGAGATGGCGGCGGTTCGTGTACAAGTTGCTTGATGAAGGTCCTCTATTAAGATCCGGGTGAAAACCTGCTTTCGGCCTCATGCCAAGGCTGACGGTGATGGCGCAGTTATGCGGCGTTTCCTTCTTGAAGGCATCGCTGAGGAGAAGTTCAAGACCGCTATCTCCGGGGGAAATCCTAGATCGGTAGATCGGATGACGGCGGCGCTCGTGTGTCGTTTCCCCATTGGGGACGTCATTCTTGGAGGTGTACACGGACTCGAGGGAACGGTGCTTCATCTTAAACATTGATGGCGGCTATTCTCGGCAGCGTGGTGCAGTGGAGACTTGGCGTCTGATGCTTGAAGATGGACTCACGCAGGAGGAGGACGCTGTCTGGCGTCATGGTGGCGTCGATGGCAGAGTGGCCTGACAAGGTAGAAGCCTCAATATCTGCTCTGAAGACGGACATGTGGAAGATGGCGGCGACGACACATGTGAGTGCGTCAGACCAGTTTGTGCCCCAGATACGGTATGTGACTCGGCTGGGGCTTCCGGTTTTTGATGATAGGCTTAGGTGAATGGTCTGGGTATATGGCCCAGCTAGCATCCCTTCATCATATGGATAGGAGTAGGGGCATTGTTATCAAGATGGCGGATTCAGTCATATTGTTGTAATACTTTGTAAGGTTTTCGAGAATAATCAATAAAATGGCTGCATGCATCTTCCAGATACAGAGGCCGGGGGTCATCCTCCTTTTCGAAAAAAAACCTCAGCGTTAATTGGGGTCCTCTCCCGTTTGATCCTGTGGGCGATGTGATTTGGGCAACCCCCACGCTGCAGGTTCCCACTTCTAGCTAGTGCAAACATCACTTCAGATAGAGAGAGATCGGCAGCAGATAAATTGTGTATCTCCAAAGCCACACTGGCTGGCCCCTTGTTTTTTCTAATTCTAGTGGGTATAGGGTTGTCAGTTTACTATTGGAGCAGTAATAAACTGGGATGGGAAACAATGCTCGTAGTAGCTGTTTGCCAATTGAGATGTCGAGACAGGGACATGCATTGCCGTGACAGTGCTCTAGCCTCTAGGTGAAGCAGAAATCGCCATCACTTATCAGGTTCAGGCACCGTCCACTTGTTGATCGGAGCGGTGTTGTGAGCTATTTGCACGTCACATGGTCTTCATCTCACCGTGTGCCCACTCTTTTTGGCTTTTGGATTAGCTTTGATGGCAGCGTGTGCTTGTCTCCGATTTGGTTCGATGGTTCAAAACCACAACTTGTACTGTGAGATCTCCTGACACAGTTTATAACTAGGGCTAGCTTTCTTCTTCCCAAGCAATAGGAGTAGTATTGCTAAGGACATCCCCAGCCGTCCCCCAAGAGCCTTTCAAGGGCATTTTTTATCGCTGACAGACGAAAATCGATCCAGTCGCGTCCCAGGAGTCCATTTTTCGCCGGTTCGGGTCGAATTTTGCGTCGGCGTACCCAGCACGAATCCGGCACGCTGGGGGCGCCTGGGCGCGCCGGGCGAAACGTTTTTGGCGCGAAAATGGGTGGGTTCGCCGAGTCAGCGACCGCGTGGCGTCGTCGTCCTCATCGCCTCGGTTTTCCGCGGGGAATCAATGCAAGGCTGCCGCGCTGCCGCCAGTCAGCCTTCCATTGATGCGGCGGGTTCACGAGGCGGCGTTCACGGGCGGCGACGTCAGTACGGGACGACGCGCGTCCACACCTCGCATCTCCACGCGCCCATCGCCGCCTATAAAAGTCGACCCCTCGCCGGTGCCCCGCCACACCTTCGCCTGTCCCAAACCCCCGCCGCCGACGCCCTTCTCTCTCCTCACGGCCATCTCCTCTCCCCTTTCTTTCCCCTGATGGCGGAGCGCTACCCAGGCGATGGCGCGGCCCGCAACGGTTTCGGCCCCTCGGCACCTCCACGAGGACGAGGCCCGCCTCTTGTACGAGACGGAGTACCCGACACCGCTCGACATGCGGGCGCCGAGCGCCTGGAGGCTCAGCGCCGGCGGCGTCCCCGTGGCGCTGGTGCCCACCGGAGCCGAGAGGCGCACCGAGATCGCTTGGATCCGGTCCTCCCTCTCTGAGGAAGTGCGCCGACAGCGAGGTACGCCCCAGACAGTACGAACCTCTAGATGGCGTACTTCGAGCGCCTCGCGAGGAGCTGCTTGCCTCCACAAACGGCAGCCCTGCGCGCGGCCGCAACAATAGCGAGGGCCGCCGCCTTTGGTGGGGCGTCCCCGGGCGCACGCTCGAGGCCGTCCTCGAGCACATCGAGGGCGGCAACATGCCGCGCCTCGAGTACCAGACGGAGCCGACCTCCATCTCCCGCCGGCGCCGCTTGTCGTGGCAGCCACGACGCATGGAGACGACGTCCTCGTCGTCCTCCCACTCCTCCCACACCTCCGGCGCAGCGCGCACGCCGCCCGTCGCCATGAAGGTCGAGCCCGGCTTGACCCACTCCGGCATAGCGGTCATAGCGGCAAGGGCATCACCATCAACAAGGGCCGCCGCCACGAGCCCTCACCTCCCCGTGGCCACCTCCGCCTTGTCAGGCCAAGGACGGAGCCCGGCACGGCGGTGGTGAAGCAGGAGCACCTCGACATGGCCGCCAACGACGAGACGACCATGAAGTGGGCGCGTGACGACTACGTCCGCGAGGAGATGGAGCTGCAACGCTGGGCCCTCAAGGAGATCGAGGCTCGCCACCGTGCCCGCCGCGAGGAGGAGCTTGTCGGCCTGATCATCCTCGACGATGACAGCGATGGCAAGGCGCTAGGGCCCTCCAACCCCAACTTGCACCGTTTCGGCGACGCAGGGCAATGCTATAGTAGGGAGGGCTGCCGCGGCGCGCAGGACAACAACGGTAGTGACGACAACGGCGACGACGGCGGCGACTACACCAACTTCTACAAGCTCCTCGGGCATGTAGAATGCGACGGCGCGGCGGCGGGACGACGATGTAGTCGACGTAGCTTTTTTTTAGTTTTGTAATGTATTTTAATGAAAAAACGCACTTTTATGACCGTATTGGGCCGGTTTTATGACCGTAATGGGCCGAAAGTGGCGGTTGGGGGGCGACGCCGGGGCCGCGACTGGGAAGCCAAGCCACCCCAGGCGAATTTTAGCGTCGGCTGGCCCTAGGCGGTGCTAAAATCGGGCCTGAGGGGGGCCAATGGCTGGAGATGCTCTAAGGATATTTCTAACGGTGATCCGTAAATTTTCTCCCGCATCCATCCGTGGACAGGGTGACCAGTCCGCGAACACGGATGTGGGAGGCCACCATCCAACGCTACGCACGTATACATCCGGCCTCTTTCATCTCTTTTACAGTTCGCACGTTCAAATAGCTGCATACATAGATTTCAAACGTTGAAATAGGTGTGTACATAGAGTACATATGTTCAAATAGTCGCATGCAACACTATTTCCAATTTTCAAAAAGTGTGGATGGTACCTGACGGCGTGGCCGGAGCAGAAGGGTTGAACGGTGAAGGTAGGAGAGGCCCGACCGATTGGTACCTAGTGAGGTGGTGGAAGCCGGTTAAAACGCTGGAGGTGACGAAGACGTAGAGTTCCGGCGGAGTGTGACGTGATGACCGGCGAAGGCAAGAGAGAAAGAAGGAAGGAGAGAAAATGGGGAGAATGAAGACACGGCTCCGGGAAGGGTTTTGAGTGGGCCGGAGGTGTCGGAGTCCTACGTTTTTGTTGTCCGAATTTCCGCAAAGCCTCCCACGTTTGTCTCGGATTTGCCAGAAAAAGTACATCTGGGCTGCTTGATAGATCGATACAGGCTCGCGTTGGACGACAAATCATGTCTGGACCGCACTGTTGGAAATATGCCCTAGAGGCAATAATAAATTAGTTATTATCATATTTCCTTGTTCATGATAATCGTTTATTATCCATGCTATAATTGTATTGATTGGAAACTCATTGCATGCGTGGGTAAATAGACAACACTGTGTCCCTAGTATGCCTCTAGTGAACTACCTCGTTGATCAAAGATGGTCAGGGTTTCCTAGCCATTGACATGTGATGTCATTTGATAACGGGATCACATCATTAGGAGAATGATGTGATGGACAAGACCCAAACTACAAACATAGCATATGATTATGTTAGTTTATTGCTATTGTTTTCTGCATGTCAAGTATATGTTCCTATGACCATGAGATCATCCAACTCACAGATATCGAAGGAGTGCCTTGTGTGTATCAAACGTCGCAACGTAACTGGGTGACTATAAAGGTGCTGTACAGGTATCTCCGATGGTGTCTGTTGAGTTGGCATGGATCGAGACTGGGATTTGTTACTCCGTGTGACGAAGAGGTATCTCGGGGCCCACTCGGTAATACAACATCACAATGAGCCTTGCAAGCAATGTGACTAATTGTTAGTTGCGGGATCTTGTATTACGGAACGAGTAAAGAGACTTGCCGGTAACGAGCTTGAACTAGGTATGGAGATACCGACGATCGAATCTCGGGCAAGTAACATACCGAAGAACAAAGGGAGCATCGTACGGGATTAACTGAATCCTTGACATAGAGGTTCGACCGATAAAGATCTTCGTAGAATATGTAGGAACCAATGTGGACATCTAGGTCCTGCCATTGGTTATTGACTGTAGAGGTGTCTCGGTCATGTCTACATAGTTCTCGAACCCGCAGGGTTTGCACACTTAAGGTTTGGTAACGTTTCGGTAGTGTAGAGTTATGTATGGTGGTGACCGAAGGTTGTTCGGAGTCCCGGATGAGATCTCGGACATCACGAGGAGCTCCAGAATGGTCCGGAGGTAAAGATTCATATATAGGAAGTCCTAGTTTGGTCGCCGAAAAAGTTTTGGGCTCACCGGTAGTGTACCGGGAGTGCCGGTAGTGTACCGGGAGACCTCCGGGAGGGGTATTTTGACCCAAGAGGCTTCATGGGCTGTGGGAAAGTAATAACCAGCCCTTAGTGGGCTGGTGGAACAACCACAATAGGCCCATGTGGCTGGAAGAAAGAAACCCAAAGGAAAAAGGTGGAAAAAAGGCAAAAAAGGAAGAGTCCTAGTCCTACTAGGAGTGGAGGAGGAGAGTCCTCCTCCACCTCCCAATTCGGCGGAGCCAACAAGCCTTGGAGGCCAAGGCTGCGTCCTCCTCTCCCTCCCTCCTATATATACTGGTGGAATAGAGGGTTTTTGCATAGTTTTTACGACCACGTGCTACCCGTTCCACCGGTGCTCCTCTAGATCGGTTTTCTGCAGTGCTTAAGCGAAGCCCTGCCGGAATTGCTACACCACCATCATCGGAGCGCCATCACGCTGCTGGTGAACTCTCTCTCCTCTCCACCTCCTCTTGCTGGATCAAGACGGCGGAGATCGTCATCAAGCTGCACGTGTGCTGAACGCGGAGGTGCCGTCCGTTCGGCGCTAGATCGGAAGGACCGTGATTGAGATCACTAGACAGTTCGTGATAAGATCGCGGAATAGATCGTGATGAGTTCGCGGGACAGATCGTGATCAAGATCGTGAGACAGATCGTGACAAGATCGCGGGACGGATCGTGATGAGTTCACGGGACGGGTCGTGATTGGATCGCGGGACGGATCGTGATGAGATCGCGGGACGCTCGGCGATTTGGATCGCAAAGATGTTCGACTACACCAACCGCATTTCTTAACGCTTACCGCTTAGCGATCTACAGGGGTACGTAGATCAACTCTCCCTCTCGTAGATGCTCATCACCATGGATAGGTTTGTGTGTGCGTAGGAAAAATTTTGTTTCCCATGCGACGTTCCCCAATAGTGGCATCATGAGCTAGGTTGATGGTTCGATGAGATCTTGAGTAGAACACAAAAGGTTTGTGGGCGTTGATGCTTAGATTGCTTCCTCCCTTGGTCATGTTTTGGTTCAGCGGTATTGTGGGATGAAGCGGCCCGGACCAACCTTACTCGTACGCTTACGAGAGACCGGTTCCCTCAACTGCACTTGTTGCAAAAGATGGCTAGCGGGTGTCAGTTTCTCCTACTTTAGTTGGATCGGATTTGACAAAGGCGGTCCTTGAGAAGGTTGAAAAGCAACTAGTGTATCACCGTTGTGGTTTTTGCATAGGTGAGAATTGTTCTTGCTAGATACCCGTAGCAGCCACGTAAAACATGCAACAACAATTAGAGGACGTCTAACTTGTTTTTGCAGGGTATGTTGTGATATGATATGGCCAATTACATGATATGATATATGTGATGTATGAGATGATCATGTGATGTATAGATTATCACGACTTGCATGTCGATGAATACGGCAACCGGCAGGAGCCATAGGGTTGTCTTTAATTATTGTATGACCTGCGTGTCAATCATTAAGTGCTATGTAATGCTTTACTTTATCGCTAAATGGTAGCAATAGTAGTAGAAGCATGCAGGGCGTGACAACCCCGATGGCGACACGTTGATGGAGATCAAGATGATGGAGATCGTGCCGGTGCTTTCTAGATGGAGATCAAAAGCACAAGTTCATGGCCATATCATGTCACTTATGATTTGCATGTGATGTTAATCCTTTTTATGCACCTTGTTTTGCTTAGGGCGACGGTAGCATTATAAGGTGATCCCTCACTTAATTTCAAGATAAATTGTGTTCTCCCTGAGTGTGCACCGTTGCGAAAGTTCGTCGTGTTGAGACACCACGTGATGATCGGATGTGATAGACTCTACGTTCACATACAACGGGTGCAAGCCAGATTTGCACGTGCAGAACACTCGGGTTAAACTTGACGAGCCTAGCATGTACAGACATGGCCTTGGAACACAAGACACCGAAAGGTCGAACATGAGTCATATAGTAGATATGATCAACATAATGATGTTCACCATTGCAGCCACCTCAACTCACGTGATGATCGGACTTGAGTTGGTGAATTTGGATCATGTATCACTCGAATGATCAGAGGGATGTCAATTTGAGTGGGAGTTCTTAATTAATATGATTAATTGAACTCATTATCATGAACATAGTCAATAGTGTCTTTGCAAATTATGTTGTAGATTACTAGCTCGCGCCGTAGCTCCCTTAAATTTTTATATGTTCCTAGAGAAATAGAGTTGAAAGATGTTGGTAGCAATATTGCGGACTGGGTCCGTGATGTGAGGATTGTCCTCATTGCTGCACAGAAGGCTTATGTCCTTAATGCACCGCTCGGTGCGCCACCCCCTCTAGCGTCGTGTGTAGATGTTGTGAACATCTGACAGGCACGTTTCGATGACTACTTGATAGTTTAGTGTGTCATGCATTACGGCTTAGAATTGAGGCTCTGAAACGTTTTGAACGTCACGGAACATATGAGATGTTCTAGGAGCAGAGATTGTGATCTCAAGCTCGTGCCTGTGTTGCGAGATATGAGATCTCCAACAAGATTCTTTGCCTGTAAGATGAAGGAGAATAGCTCAATCGTTGAGCATGTACTCAGATTGTCTGGGTACTACAATCGCTTCAATCAAGTGGGAGTTGATCTTCCAGATAAGATAGTGATTGATATAGTTCTCCAAGTCACTGTCACTAAAGCTACTAGAACTTAGTGATGAACTATAAAACACCAGGGATAGAAGTATTGATCCCTGAGCTGTTCGCGATGTTTGACACCGCGAAGGTAGAAATCAAGAAGGAGCGTCAAGTGTTGATGGTTAATCAAACCACTAGTTTCGAAAAGGGCAAGAGCAAGGAGGGAAACTTCATGGATAGCAAGTGAGTTGCTGCTCCAGTGAAGCAACCCAAAGTTGAACTCAAGCCCGAGACTAAGTGCTTCTATTATGAGGTGAGAGGTCGCTGAAGCGAAACAACCCTAGATACTTGGTAGATAAGAAGGCTGGCAACATCGATAGAAGTATATTTGATATACGAGTTATTGATGTGTACCTTGCTAGTACTCCTAGTAGCACCTGGGTATTGGATACCGGTTCGGTTGCTAAATGTTAGTAACTCGAAATAAAAGCTACGGAATAAACGAAGAACTAGCTAAGGGTGAGGTGGCGATATGTGTTGGAAATGTTTCCAAGGTTGATGTGATCAACATCGCACGCTCTCTCTACCTTCAGGATTAGTGACGAACCTAAATAAATGTTATTTGGTGTTTTGCGCTGAGCATGAACATAATTAGATCATGTTTATTGCAATACGGTTATTCATTTAAGTTAGAGAATAATGGTTATTCTGTTTACATGAATAATACCTTCAATGGTCATTCACCCAGTGAGAATGGTTTGTTGAAATCTTGATCGTAGTAATACACATGTTCATAACATTGATGTCGAAAGATACAAAGTTAATAATGATAGTACCACATACTTGTGGCACTGCCGCTAAATGTCATATTGGTATAAAGCGCATGAAGAAACTCCATGCTGATGGATCTTTGGACTCATCCGATTTCGAATCTGTTGAGACATGCGAACCATGCCTCTTGGGCAAGATGACTTAAAAACCCCGTTGGATGGAGCGGGCAAGTGATTCATTGGAAATGATACATGTTGATGTATGCAATCCAGTGAGTCTTGTAGCGTGTAGTGGATATCGTTATTTTCTTACCTTCGCTGATGATTTAAGTAGATATAGTGTATATTTACTTAATGAAACTCAAGTCTGAATCGTTTGAAAGGTTCAAGCACATTCAGAGTGAAGTTTAAGATCATCGTGACAAGAAGATAAAAATGACTGCGATATGATCGTGGAGGTGAATATCTGAGTTACGAGTTTGGCATACAACATAAGACAATGTGAAAGTTGTTTCACAACTAAACGCCACCTAGAACACCATAGTGTGATGGTGTGTCCTAACGTCATAGTCATGCTCTATTGGATATGGTGCGTGTTATGATGTCTCTTATCGATTTACTACTATAATTTTGGGGTTATGCATTAGAGACAACTACATTCACTTTACATAGGGCACCATCTAAATCCGTTGAGATGACACCTGTGAATTATGGTTTGCTAGAAACCTAAGCTGTCATTTCTTAATGTTTGGGCTGCGACACATGTGTGGAAAATGTTTTCACCTAATGAGGTCGAACCCAAAGCGGACAAATGCATCTTCGTAGAAAACCCTAAGAACAGTTGGGTGAACCTTCTATCTCAGATCCAAGTGCAAAGTGTTTGTTGCTAAAACGGAAACTTTCTCGAGGAAAAGTTTCTCTCGAAAGAATTGAGTGGGAGGAAGATAGAACTTGATGAGGTTGTTAAACCTTTGTTCAACCAGAGAGTAGCGCAGCGCAGAAAGATGTTTCTGTGAAGCCTACGTTAGTTGAAGAGGAAGTTAATGATGATGATCATGAAGCTTCAGGATCAAGTTACTATCGAACTTCGTAGGTCGACAAGGATGTGTACTGCTCCTAAGCGGTACGACAACCCTGATTTGGAGGTCATGTTGTTGGACAACGATGAACCTACGAGCTATGGAGAAACGATGATGGGACCGGATTCCGACAAATGGTTGGAGGCCATGATATCCGAGATAGGATCCATGTATGAAACCCAAGTATAGATTTTGGTAGACTTGCTCGTTGGACGGCAGGTCGTTGAGTACAAATGGATCTTTAAAATGAATACAGGCGCTGATGGTAATTGTCACCATTTGTAAAGCTCGACTTGTTGCAAAGATGTTTGTGACAAGTTCAAGGAGTTGACTGTGATGAGACTTTCTCACTTGTAGCGATGCTAAAGTTTGTTGGAATTATGTTAGCAGTTGCTGCATTTTCAATTATGAAATTTGGCAGATGGATGTCAAAACATCGTTTCCTTAACGGTTTACTTGAGAAAAGGTTGTATGTGATACAACCGGATGGTTTTGTCAGTCCTAAGGATGCTAAAAGGTGTGCAAGCTTTAGTGATCCTTCTATGGACTGAAGCAAGCATCTCGGAGTTGGAATATATGCTTTGATGAGGTGATCAAAGTTTAATGTTTATACAAGGTTTACGAGAAACTTGTATTTACAATAAAGTGAGTGGGAGCACTATAGAATTTCTGATAAGTATATGTGGATGACATATTGTTGATCGGAAATAATGTAGGATTTCTGGAAAGCATAAATGGTTGTTTGAAAAGTGATTTTCAAAGGAAGACCTGGATAAAGCTACCTAATTGTTGATCATCAAAATCTATAAAGATAGATCAAGATGTTTGATAAGACTTTCAATGAGTACATACCTTGACAAGATTTTGAAAGAGATCAAAATGGATCAGTCAGAGAAAGAGTTCTCGCCTGATTTGTAAGGTATAAAGTTGAGTAAGACTCAATGCCCAGTGACTGCAGGAGATAGGGAAAAGATGAGTGTCATCCCCTATGCTTCAGCCATAGGCTCTATCATGTATGCAATGCTGTGCACAAAGACCCGATGTCAGCCTTGCTATAAGTATGGCCGGAAGGTTTCAAAGTGATCCTGGAATGGAGCACTGGACAGCGGGCAAGATTATCCTCAGTAACTAAGAGACCGAGGAGATGTTTCTCGATTATGGAGGTGATAAAGAGTTCGTCGTAAAGAGTCATGTCGATGCAAGGTTTAACACCAATCCGGATGACTCGTAGTAGCAATCTGGATACGTATAGTGGAGCAGCCATTTGGAATAGTACCAAGTGGAGTGTGGTAGCAGTGTTTACGGTTTGACATAGAAATTTGCAAAGTACACACGGATCTGAATGTAGCAAACCCGTTGACTATAAGACCTCTCTCACATGCAAAGTATGATCGAGCCCCAGAACTCATTGGGTGTTAGATTCATAACAATGTGAATCACATGGTGATGTGAACTAGATTATTGACTCTAGTGCAAGTGGGAGACTGTTGGAAATATGCCCTAGAGGCAATAATAAATTAGTTATTATCATATTTCCTTGTTCATGAAAATCGTTTATTATCCATGCTATAATTGTATTGATTGGAAACTCATTGCATGTGTGGGTAAATAGACAACACTGTGTCCCTAGTATGCCTCTAGTGAACTAGCTCGTTGATCAATGATGGTCAGGGTTTCCTAGCCATTGACATGTGATGTCATTTGATAACGGGATCACATCATTAGGAGAATGATGGGATGGACAAGACCCAAACTACAAACGTAGCATATGATCGTGTCAGTTTATTGCTATTGTTTTCTGCATGTCAAGTATATGTTCCTATGACCATGAGATCATGCAACTCACAGATATCGGAGGAGTGCCTTGTGTGTATCAAACGTTGCAACGTAACTGGGTGACTATAAAGGTGCTCTACAGGTATCTCCGATGGTGTCTGTTGAGTTGGCATGGATCAAGACTGTGATTTGTTACTCCGCGTGATGGAGAGGTATCTCGGGGCCCACTCGGTAATACAACATCACAATGAGCCTTGCAAGCAATGTGACTAATTGTTAGTTGCGGGATATTGTATTACGGAACGAGTAAAGAGACTTCCCGGTAACGAGCTTGAACTAGGTATGGAGATACCGACGATCGAATCTCGGGCAAGTAACATACCGAAGAACAAAGGGAACATCGTACGGGATTAACTGAATCCTTGACATAGAGGTTCGACCGATAAAGATCTTCGTACAATATGTAGGAACCAATGTGGACATCCAGGTCCCGCCATTGGTTATTGACCGTAGAGGTGTCTCGGTCATGTCTACATAGTTCTCGAACCCGCAGGGTCTGCACACTTAAGGTTTGGTGACGTTTCGGTAGTGTAGAGTTATGTATGGTGGTGACCGAAGGTTGTTCGGAGTCCCGGATGAGATCCCGGACATCACGAGGAGCTCCGAAATGGTCCGGAGGTAAAGATTCATATATAGGAAGTCCCAGTTTGGTCGCCGGAAAAGTTTCGGGCTCATCGGTAGTGTACCGGGAGTGCCGATAGGGTACCGGAAGACCTCCGGGAGGGGTATTTCGACCCAAGAGGCTTCATGGGCTGTGGGAAAGTAATAACCAGCCAATAGGCCCATGTGGCTGGAAGAAAGAAACCCAAAGAAAAAAGGTGGAAAAAAGGCAAAAAAGGAAGAGTCCTAGTCCTACTAGGAGGAGAGGAGGAGAGTCCTCCTCCACCTCCCAATTCGGCCGAGGCAACAAGCCTTGGAGGCCAAGTCTGCGTCCTTCTCTCCCTCCCTCCTATATATACTGGTGGAATAAAGGGTTTTTGCATAGTTTTTACGACCACGTGCTACCCGTTCCACCGGTGCTCCTCTAGATCGGTTTTCTGCAGTGCTTAGGCGAAGCCCTGCCGGAATTGCTACACCACCATCACTGGAGCGCCGTCACGCTGCTGGTGAACTCTCTCTCCTCTCCACCTCCTCTTGCTGGATCAAGACGGCGGAGATCGTCATCAAGTTGCACGTGTGCTGAACGCGGAGGTGCCGTCCGTTCGGCGCTAGATCGGAAGGACCGTGATCGAGATCACGAGACAGTTGGAGAGGGACCGTGACAAGATCGCATGACGGATCGTGATGAGTTCACGGGACGGATCATGATTGGATCGCGGGACGGATCGTGATGAGATCGCGGGACGCTCAGCGATTTGGATCGCAAAGATGTTCGACTACACCAACCGCGTTTCTTAACGCTTCCCGCTTAGCGATCTATAAGGGTACGTAGATCCACTCTTCCTCTCGTAGATGCTCATCACCATGGATAGGTTTACGTGTGCGTAGGGAAAATTTTGTTTCCCATGCGACGTTCCCCAACACGCACAGTCCGGACGTAATCAGACGGTTTGAGGGTCCACCTTGGAGATGCCCTAATGGCCAAAGCGGACCCTCAAAACTTCACTATATGTTCGAACCACAATGTGCGGATCACTTTTGCCATCCAACGGGAATCTATGTATGTTCGATTAGTAGTCTGGACAGATTCAGATATCTAAGAGATAAACGTAGAGGCTTTGTCGGAGTCCGAACATGAATCATAAGCATGGTCATATATTCTTTCTCTTAATTAATGAGATGAGACAAATCTTTTACCTCCGTTTCGAAAAAAATAATATTCTTTCTCTCTCCTTTCAACCGCATATGCATGATCCTCCTCTTCTCTCTTTCCTTCCAACCCATTAAAATACAAATATCTCATCAAAGCATCTCCAACAGCCGCACAAAAAAATTGCGCTCAATAAAAGTTTCAGTGCGCCACTGTAGCATTTTTATTGTGCGCGGACCAACATTGCTTTAGCAGAAGCCAAAAAACGCGTGTCCAAAAAAGGCACAGTGCAAATTGTGAAGCGCGCTCTATCCAGCGCCTCAAATTTACAGCTTTTGATAGCGCTTTTTAGCACATGCCCAAAATTTTATAGCGTGCGCAGTATTTTACAATCTCTGCTGGAGCCTGTCTGGTGCCCAAAAAAACGGATTTTCATGCGCGGAGCTGTTTTTGGACGGCTGTTGAAGATGCTCTCACATACATGGTTCTTACATACTTTCTCTCATTGTACCCCGATATTTTGTAACTAGATGATGTCCCGACGCGTTGCTGCAGGAAACTTACTAAAAGAATGCATAAATGTTGCTAAAAATATCTATAACTAATGGGAAGAAAAATATAAGTTTAAAAACAAAAAAAATACAAAGGGTATAAAAATGAATTACTCTTAAAAATGTCAATGTGAATGTAAACTACATAGGTATGGTGCAACGGCAAACACATATATTTTCAATAAAAAATCTAATGCAAAAAAACTTGTGAGTAACATGCATGGATTGATGATGTGGTGCTTGCATGCATTGAGTAATGCAAAAACAATGTAATTTATGACTTGCATGCATGACTTGCTCTTGTGGCATAGTTGCATATTTAGGAAAAATAACTAATGAGTTGTAGCTATTTAGACTAGTCACAATAGGGAGTAACATAGAGTAGTAACATGCATATGTTACTAGTCTAAATTACTACCTCCATAGTGGATAGTAACACAGGGATAGTAACATAGAGTCTTTCATTTATTAGCTTATAGACTCATTTTGCCTTGGTGTGCGCTATGTTACTCATAGAGGTAGTAACATGCTAAGTTACTTAATTTCTCTCTCTTAACATTAATTAGCTACCACATCATATTTTTTACTTATGTGACATCTATGTTGCTACTTATGTTACTCCATTGTGACTAGTCTTAGGAATAGAAGATTAGTATTGGATGGCTTCTACCACCTCATGCGTGCGAACATAAAAAGTGGCATATTCCAGGGTCATTTGCCCTAAGCTGGCGTGCAATTCTGCGTGGGCACTTTCAAAAAATGTATACAAAACTAGTCATAATGGGGAGTAACATAGAGTAGTAACATGCATATGTTACTAGTCTAAGTTACTACCTTTATAGTGAATAATAACATAAGGATAGTAACATAGAGCCTTTTATTTATTAGCTTATAGACTCATTTTGCCTTGGTATGCGTTATGTTATTCATAGAGGTAGTAACATGCTAAGTTGTTTAATTTCTTTCTCTTCTCATTAATTAGCTGCCACAACATATTTTTTACTTAGGTGACATCTATATTACTATCTATGTTACTTCCGTTGTAACTAGTCCAGGTAGCCTGGACCCTTCATTGTCATCTGCCGGCCAGGTGCCATCTTCCTGTTCGCCGCTACTACAAATTCGATATGTCCATCTGGAACGGCAGCGAACCGAGAGCCAAGGTTCTGGGCCACATCGTCGCGGTCTCTCGGACTAGGTGGGAGAAGGACGCGACTTGATGCGCTCCGGCCGGCCATGACTGTGGTGGTTATGATGTGCAAGGGATTCAAATGTCAAGAGGATGGGAATTATAATGAATCATTGTGCCCTCCTGGTGGACGGCGACGTGATGCTGTCACATGCATGCCGGTGGACGTCTGCCGTCTCACCGTGTCTCACATTGCCATTGGAGAAACGAAAACGCACAGTGTAATGCCTGTTACTAGTTTGGCTCCTCCAGCTCGCCGCTAGAACACAGGGCTAGAAGCGAATTCGATCCACCGACGTCGTGCTTGTCGTTGACAAGACACTTGGCGGTAGCCAGTCCTGATTATTATTTTTAAAAAAGAAGTGTTATGCGTACGGTCTCTTTATTAATAATAGGAAAATAAATAGTCTACGGACTCAAACATGACCAGATTATGAGCTCAGTGTTTGTATCCTGTTGTTTCATATTCATGAGCTGCACGAAGTGCGACACACTATTAGCCTGAATTTTACACCATTCCTCCCAAGATTCAGTCGATCTATACCTACTTATTTATGAGTCTCGTACGTGAAGCACAGGTATACACCACATTAGTGACGGTCGATCGTGAGGGAGAATCGAGAACACGACCCTTAATTAAGTGCACATGCGTGCACGCATGGATTTAGCCAAGTTTTTCCTTGGGTTGAGAGCGATTGAGAGAGAATGCAAAGGCGAGCTCGCTCTCGCTAATCAACACGCGAGACTGATATGTCGGCGCGGCAGCCATATGCATCCATCTGCTAGCTGAGGAGATTTTTTTTTTTTTGGCACCGAACTAGCTGAGGAGCTTGCCTGCACATGTCTCGCAGTCGCGGGGCCGTGTACTCGTGTAGGAGTACGTATCAATGAAACAGCAGTGGTAAAACCAGCACAGGATTGAGCGGGTTTAATCGCGATACTGCATGTACGTACGTCCTCTCCAGATCCTCCATGCGTGCCGGAACAGTTAAGGAAAAGGGGTACGTCCAGAGAAATTAACACACATAATGAGTTTGTGCCCCCGATCGGAACATTCTCCCTTGTGATCGTGCAATTGATCAAAGGAAACAAGCGAAGCTCCATCCATTTAGGCCTCTCAGTGCATCACAGGAGAATTCTACAGTGCCAACTAGGTATTTAGCTCTAATGACGTATATCATTAAATGTATTCGCAAAAAATATCAGGATGATACCGTGGTATCATATCATATGTTGGTGGCAATTTTAGAATACATTACTTTGATTTTGATATCCTTCGTTCATCTTCCTATAGAATATAGATTATGCAGAAAAATACTACTAAATGATATTATTGTCTAAAATACTATCCCTATAGTCAGACCGTATACGTGGAGTATCATTAGAGAGCTGCTACGCTATTATCATGTGCATGTAGTAGCTAGCCTATACGAGCTCCGAGCTCGTATACATGGAATTAGCAGGCCAATCTCGAGTACCTGCTCTCTTGTTTAATTGAGTATTGAGTAGGTACGCCAAAGCTCGTTAATAGGCACAGGATTACTACGTGGGCATTACGTGTAATTCAATCTCAGCCACACCTGCACTCAGAGCATCTATATCCAGACTTGCCAAATCTGCCATCTCAAACGTCCACGGACGCGTCCAGACACATCCGGGTGTACCCGAACGGGTCTTTATATTTCGTTCCGTGCATCTACATATCTCAAATCCGGACTTTCAAATACATGTAAATGCATGCACATCGATCATGTCGCATGTAAAATAAGTAGCGTTGGTACCAAGCGTACATAGCGTTTACATAAAATTTATTTGAAGTGCTAAACTCAAGCATTGCCTCCTTGATTGCCATTGTGGATCCACATGTACTCCACAAGATCATTGAGTAGCTGCGTGTGCACCTGGTGCTTTCGAAGATTTTGATGCATCTGCAGAAAATTCTGAAGCTGGGCCGAATCTTGATCCTCCGGGATTTTAACTTGTTCTCCGGGAGCTTCGAAATCATTGGTTTGGGCTACACCTTCACCCTCATTCTCGACAATCATATTGTGCAGAATAACACAACATGTCATCAGCTGTCACAAAGTTTCTGATTCCCACATCATTGCAGCGCTCCGCATAATTCCCCAAGGAGCCTGAAGTACACCAAATGCCCTCTCCACATACTTCCTAGCCGCTTCCTACATTGTTGCAAAGTGAATCTGTTAGTTGCCATGCGGCTCGGATATGGTCTTCACAAACGCCGTCCACTGAGGATAGATAACATCTGCAAGATAGTATCCCATGTTGTAGTCTCAGCCGTTGATGGTGTAGTTGCATGGCGGTGATTCCTCATTGCAAACCCAGCTAAACACTGGAGATCATTGGATCACGTTGATGTCGTTGTGAAAACCATGCATTCCAAAGAAAGCATGCCAAATCTATAAGTCATGTGATGCCACTGCTTTTAGTATGACGATGGCCTTTTGGGTGTGACCTTGATACATTCCCCGCAGACCTTTGGGCAGTTTTCCATTGCCAATGCATGCAATCAATTGATCCGAGCATTCCTGAAAAATCCCTTGCCTCTCCAATAGCCAACAACTTCTCTGTGTCCTGCACATTACGGCCCAAACACCTCAACTATGGCACGGGGAAATTTGATAGTAGTCTTCAGGCACGTGCTCTCTCCCATCCTGACCATCTCACCAATGGCGTCTGCAGCAGTACCAAGTGCAAGCATCCTCATAGGAGCCGTGCACTTCTACTTGGCCAAGAAAGAGAGTTGCCCACAGCAATCCCTCTTCAGCTTGAAGTAGTCGTCATGTGACTCCACTACGTCCACAATGCGCAAAAATAATGGTTTCCACATATGAAAACAGCGACAAAACCATAGATCATCCGGGAAAATAGGCGTGAGAGCAAAGTAGTCCTTGTGCAGTAGCTTTGCTCCGGACACCCCGTCCCGGTTGATCACTCTTCTCCCTTGATTGAGCCCTAGAAGTTGAGAATATGCTCCACTTGCCGGTCAATTTCCTCTTGCATGCTCATGAGCATGAGCATGTCCACTTCTTTTTCTGAATGCGAGGAATGGAAGAACTCATCTTCAATCGGTTGGTCAAGCTCAGTCGGTCCATACTCCTCGTCCGATGAAGCATCCGAATCCATCATTTATCTAACAAAATCATAATAATTATGGTTGGTTAATGTGTCGAACACATCAAGCGCAAGGCGGAGGCGGATTTTTGACGAACGTACGACGGTGGCGTCCGGGCCGGCGACGACGTCCCCCGTGGCGAGGATGGCCACGCTCTTTCGGAGTTGGCGTCGGAGAGGCTGGGAACGGCTGAGCTCGAGACGGACGGTGCGACGGCGGAGCGCCAGACGGACGACGAGGAGGAGGAAGAAAGGAGAAAGCAAATGGATCCGGCTGCTCTTTGAGAGGGGGAAGGGAGATTTGGTGCAATTTGGGGTGGGGACGGGCTGCCGGGTCCGACGTGGCGGGCGTGCCCGGGCGCGTCCGGGTGCCCCCATACCCGCCTCATATGTGGGCTGGATATGGGGGGTGCCGGTCAGTCCGGACGTATGAGGGCCGTTTGAGGAGTCCGTCTGGGTCAAAAAAAAAAAGACCGATCGACTTGTCCGGACGTATGGGACGGGTTTAAGAGATACGATTGTAGATGATCTCGCTCAAACATACCATTTAATGCTTACTATATGCGTGGAGTACATGGTAGGGGCCGGTAGCTTGACATTTTTGCATCGTAGGAATACGCAGGTCTATCAATATTCTGTACTCCTATGCATGGATTACATGGTAGGGTCCGGTCGTTTTATTGGTAGGGGCCGGTAGTTTTATTACTAAGAGCGACTTTAGCAGAGTTGCTATACGGCATATGACATTTAGGAGGCTACGAAGGCGACTCGTAAATACATAATCGTCATAATACAAATTTCATATTTGTGTTTTATTTCTGTTTACATCAAATTTGTAGTATGTTTAGTTTAAGCATATTTTTGCGACTTCAGATGTCATTATCACATTACATATTTTTTACAACATCAAATGTTGTTAAGCAATGTTTTAAAAATATGCAGTGCGTTGTTGAACATTGCTAATGCTACATACTACCACCAATGGTACCGCTGTCATCGTCAAGTCGTCGACGTCTTCCTCCTAGAGATCGTCGAAGAAGGTGCAGGAGTCAAACTCATGAGCGGCAACCATGGGTTGTCACTGCTCATCCACGTTAGTTGTTGCACGGCAGAAGCGCTCTTCGTCGCGGCGGCGCGCCTCCTCTTCGTGTTGGGAGAGTCGCAACATGATGACAACTCAGGCCTTCGGCTTGAGGTCGACGGGGGCAGCGGCGTCAATGGGGACGGTGTCGTTGATGGGTACTATGGCGCTCGACGCGGAAGATTGATGCCACACGCCGTCCGCCGCCATGGGAGCCGGTTGATCCCCTACGGCTGACACGGGAGTTGTCGCGGAAAGAGGAAGCGGCATGCAAGCCGCTGTGGGAGGAGGAAGCGTCGTCTGCCATGGCTAGTGCACCACATGAAGGAGGAGGATCGCCTAATCGTTATGTCAATTTTGGGGTTCGAGGTTCAACCAATAGGTTGTATCCTTTTGACGCGACGACATCATTGCCGAGAGGAAAGGAGATGGCAAGAAAGGGAACACAATGGCTAGGTTTAGGTGATGGGGATGCCTCGCCATCAGGCTTTTATAGCCGGAGATAATGCCACATGGCAGGCATCCTGTAACGCCCCGGACACACCCGCCGGTAGTCATTACTCCTCGCGGGATCTAGACTGGCCTCATAGATCAATACTAGTCTTTTCTACGCACTTTGTTCTCTATCATGCGCATCCGGGACCAACTTTTTGTTTGAAAAATGCCATAGAGGCAATAATAAAATGGTTATTATTGTATTTCCTAGTTCATGATAATTGTTTATTGTTCATACTATAATTCTGTTAACCGGAAACCGTAATACATGTGTGAATACATAGACCACAACATGCCCCTAGTGAGCCTCTAGTTGACTAGCTCGTTGATCAATAGATGGTCACGGTTTTATGACCATGGACATTGGATGTCATTGATAACGGGATCACGTCATTAGGAGAATGATGTGATGGACAAGACCCAATCCAAAGCATAGCAGAAGATCATGTAGTTCGTCTGCTAAAGCTTTTCAATGTCAAGTATCGTTTCCTTAGACCATGAGATTGTGCAACTCCCGGATACCGTAGGAATGCTTTGGGTGTGCCAAACGTCACAACGTAACTGGGTGGCTATAAAGGTGCACTACGGGTATCTCCGAAAGTGTCTGTTGGGTTGGCACGAATCGAGACTAGGATTTGTCACTCCGGGTGACGGAGAGGCATCTCTGGGCCCACTCGGTAAGACATCATCATAATGAGCTCAATGTGACTAAGGAGTTAGTCACAGGATGATGTATTACTGAACGAGTAAAGAGACTTGCCGCTAACGAGATTGAACAAGGTATATAGATACCGACGATCGAATCTCGGGCAAGTATCATACCGATAGACAAAGGGAATTGTATACGGGATTGATTGAATCCCCGGCATCGTGGTTCATCTGATGAGATCATCGTGGAGCATGTGGGAGCCAACATGGGTATCCAGATCCCGTTGTTGGTTATTGACCGGAGAGGTGTCTCGGACATGTCTACGTGTCTCCCGAACCCGTAGGGTCTACACACTTAAGGTTCGATGACGCTAGGGTTATAGGGAAATGGTATACGTGATTACCGAAGGTTGCTCGGAGTCCCGTATGATATCCCGGACATCACGAGGAGCTCCGGAATGGTCCGGAGGTAAAGATTGATATATAGGAAGTCCAGTTTTGGTCACCGGAAAGTTTTCGGACTCATCGATAGTGTACCGGGAGTGTCGGGAGGGTGCCGGAGGACCCCCAGGAGGGGTGTGACGACCATAGGACTTTGTGGGCACTTAGAGGAGGTGTGCCAGCCCTTATTGGGCTGGCCAAGACCTTCTAGAAAGGCCCATGCGACTGGGATTAAGAGATAAAGTGCAAAAGGGTTTTAAAAGAGGAGATCCACCTCCCTTGTGGGAGGTGGACTCTATCCCTGGTTCGGCCGAACCTCTCCTCCTTGGAGGAGAGGCCAAGGCAGCCCTCCCTCTCCCTCCTACTATATATATGCATGGGTTTGGGCTGATTTGAGACATGACTTCTCTCTCTCTCAGCGTAGCCCTACCCTTCCTCTTCCTCGTTCTCCGTAGTGCTTGGCGAAGCCCTGCCGGAGTTCACGTAGCTCCACCATCACCATGCCGTCGTGCTGCCGGAGCTCTCGCTCGACCTCTCCTTCCTCCTTGCTGGATCAAGGCGTAGGAGACGTCATCGGGCTGCACGCGTGTTGAATGCGGTGGCGCCGTTGTTCGGCGCTAAGATCGGAATCCACCGTGATCTGAATCGCTGCGAGTACGACTCCACCAACCGCGTTCTTGTAATGCTTCTGCTTAGCGATCTTCAAAGGTATGAAGATGCAATCTCTCCCCACTCGTTACTGGTTTCTTCATAGATAGATCTTGGTGATACGTAGGAATTTTTTTGATTTACTACTACGTCTCCCAACAGTGGTATCAGAGCTAGGTCTATGCGTAGAATCTATGCACGAGTAGAACACAAGTTGTTGTGGACATCGATTTTGTTAATATGTTTACCACTACTGGTCTTATCTTGATTCGGCGGTATTGTGGGATTAAGCGGCCCGGACCGACTTTACACGTACGCTTATGTGAGACTGGTTCCACCGCGTGACATGCACTTGTTGCATAAGGTGGCTAGGGGGTGTCTGTCTCTCCCACCTTAGTCGGATTGGATTCGATGAAAAGGGTCCTTATGAAGAGTAAACAGCAATTGGCATATCATGTTGTGGTTTTGGCGTAGGTAAGAAACGTTCTTGCTAGAAACCTATAGCAGCCACGTAAAAACTTGCAACTACAAATTAGAGGATGTCTAACTTGTTTTTGCAGCATATGCCTTGTGATGTGATATGGCCAAAGAATGTGATGTGATGCATTGTGATGTATGAGATTGATCATGTTCTTGTAATAGGTTTCACGACTTGCATGTCGATGAGTATGACAACCAGCAGGAGCCACAGGAGTTGTCTTATTTTATTGTATGACCTGCGTGTCAATCATAAACGCCATGTAATTACTTTACTTTATTGCTAAACGTTAGCCATGGTAGTAGAAGTAATAGTTGGCGAGACAACTTCATGAAGACACAATGATGGAGATCATGGTGTCGTGCCGGTGACAGTGATGATCATGGTGCCCCGAAGATGGAGATCAAAGGAACAAGATGATATTGGCCATATCATGTCACTATATTGATTGCATGTGATGTTTATCATGTTTACATCTTATTTGCTTAGAACGACGGTAGTAAATAAGATGATCTCTCAATAAAATTTTAAGAGAAGTGTTCACCCTAACTGTGCACCGTTGTTAAGGATCGTCGTTCTGAAGCACCACGTGATGATCGGGTGTGATAGGTTCTAACGTTCGCATACAACGGGTGTAAGCCAGATTTACAAACGCGGAACACTTACGTTGACTTGACGAGCCTAGCATGTACAGACATGGCCTCGGAACATGGAAGACCGAAAGTTCGAACATGAGTCGTATAGAGGATACGATCAACATCGAGATGTTCACCATGGATGACTAGTCCGTCTCACGTGATGATCGGACACGGGCTAGTTGACATGGATCATGTGTCACTTGGATGACTAGAGAGATGTCTATCTAAGTGGGAGTTCATTAAATAATTTGATTATGTGAACTTCATTATCATGAACTTAGTCTAAAATTATATTTACAATATATATTGTAGATCTAATGGACAACGCAAATGTCACCCTCAATTTCAACGCGTTCCTAGAGAAAACTAAGCTGAAATATGATGGAAGCAACTATGCGGACTGGGTCCGTGGCTTGAGGATCATCCTCATAGGTTCCAAGAAATTGTATGTCCTTGATGCACCACTAGGTGACCCACCCCTTCTCCCAGCAGAGCAAGACGTTGCGAATTCTTGGCATTCTCACTGCGATGATTACTCCCTTGTTCAGTGCGGCATGCTTTACAGTTTAGAACCGGGGCTCCAAAAGCGTTTTGAGCAACACGGAGCATATGAGATGTTCCAAGAGCTAAAGCTGGTTTTCCAAGCTCATGCTCGGGTCGAGAGATATGACATATACGACAAGTTCTTCAGCTGTAAGATGGAGGAGAATAGTTCTGTCAATGAGAACATCCTCAAGATGTCTGGGCTACACAACTGCTTGACTCAGCTAGGAGTTAATCTCCCGGATGACTCGGTCATTGACAGAATCCTCCAGTCGCTTCCACCTAGCTACAAGAGCTTTGTGATGAACTACAACATGCAAGGGATGGAGAAGTCCATTCCTAAGTTGTACTCGATGCTGAAATCAGCAAAGGTCGAGATCAAAAAGGAGCATCAAGTGTTGATGGTGAATAAGACCACTAGTTTCAAGAAAGGCAAGGGTAAGAAGAACTTCAAGAAGGACGGCAAAGTTGTTGCCACGCCCAGTAAGCAAGTTGCCGGGAAGAAGAAGAAACAAGCATGGACCCAAGCCTGAGACTGAGTGCTTTTATTGCAAGGGTACCAGTCACTGGAAGCGGAACTGCCCCAAGTACTTAGCGGATAAGAAGGACGACAACATTAAAGGTATATGTGATATACTTGTTATTGATGTGTACCTAACCAGCGCTCGTAGTAGCTCCTAGGTATTTGATACCGGTGCAGTTGCTCACATTTGTAACTCCAAGCAAGAGTTGCGAAATAAGCAGAGGCTGGCAAAGGACGAGGTGACGATGCACGTCGGGAATGGTTCCAAGGTCGATGTGATCGCCGTCAGCACACTACCTCTACATCTACCTTCGGGATTAGTGTTAAACCTTAATAATTATTATTTAGTACCAGCTTTGACCATGAACATTGTATCAGGATCTCGCTTGATGCGAGATGGCTACTCATTTAAATCTGAGAATAATGGTTGTTCTATTTATATGAGAGAAATGTTTTATGGTCATGCCCTGCTGGTCAATGGTTTATTTTTGATGAATCTCAAACGTGATGTTACACATGTCCATAGTGTGAGTACCAAAAAGTGTAAGGTTGATAACGATAGTCCCACTTATATGTGGCACTACCACCTTGGTCATATTGGTGTCAAACGCATGAAGAAGCTCCATACCGATGGACTTTTGGAGTCTCTTGATTTCGAATCATTTGACACATGCGAACCATGCCTCATGGGCAAGATGACCAAGAATCCGTTCTCCGGAACAATGGAGCGAGCAACTGACTTGTTGGAAATAATACATACTGATGTATGCGGTCCAATGAGTGTCAAGGCTCATGGTGGCTACCGTTATGTTCTCACCCTCGCTGATGACTTGAGCAGATATGGGTATGTCTACTTAATGAAACATAAGTCTGATAATTTTGAAAGGTTCAAGGAATTTTAGAGTGAGGTAGACAATCAACGTGACAGGAAAATAAAGTGCCTACGATCTGATCGTGGCGGAGAATATTTAAGTCACGAGTTTGGCACACACCTAAGGAAATGTGGAATTGTTTCACAACTCACGTCGCCTGGCACACCTCAGCGAAATGGTGTGTCTGAACGTCGTAATCGCACTCTATTAGATATGGTACGATCTATGATGTCTCTTACCGACTTACTGCTATCATTTTGGGGATATGCATTAGAGACTGCCGCATTCACTTTAAATAGGGCACCGTCAAAATCCGTTGAGACGACACCGTATGAATTATGGTTTGGAAAGAAACCTAAGCCGTCATTTCTAAAAGTTTGGGGATGCGATGCTTATGTGAAGAAACTTCAACCTGAGAAGCTCGAACCCAAAGCGGAAAAGTGCGTCTTCATAGGATATCCCAAAGAGACTATTGGGTATACCTTCTACCTACGATCCGAGGGCAAAGTCTTTGTTGCCAAGAATGGATCCTTTCTCGAGAAAGAGTTTCTCTTGAAAGAAGTAAGTCGGAGGAAAATAGAACTTGATGAGGTAATGGTACCTCCACTCGAACCGGAGAGTAGCACAACAAGTTGTTTCTGTGGAGCCTGCACCGACTAGAGAGGAAGTTAATGATGATGATCATGAAACTTCAGATCAAGTTACTGTTGAATGTCGAAGGTCCACTAGGACACATTCCGCACCAGAGTGGTATGGCAACCCTGTCCTGGAGATCATGTTGTTGGACAACGGTGACCTTCGAACTATGAATAAGCAATGGCGGGCCCGGATTCCAACAAATGGCTTGAGGCCATGAAATCCGAGATAGGATCCATGTATGAGAACAAAGTATGGACTTTGGTGGACTTTCCTGATGATAAGCGAGCCATTGAAAATAAATGGATCTTTAAGAAGAAGGCTGACGCGGATGGTAATGTAACCGTCTATAAGGCTTGGCTTGTCGCTAAGGGTTATCGGCAAGTTCAAGGAATTGACTACGATGAGACTTTCTCACCCGTAGCGATGCTGAAGTCTGTCCGAATCATGTTAGCAATTTTCGCATTTTATGATTATGAGATCTGGCAAATGGACGTCAAAACGGCATTCCTTAATGGTTTCCCTAAGGAAGAACTGTATATGATGCAACCGAAAGGTTTTGTCGATCCTAAAGATGCTAACAAGGTATGCAAGCTCCAGCGCTCCATCTATGGGCTGGTGCAAGCATCTCGGAGTTGGAACATTCGCTTTAATGAGGTGATTAAAGCGTTTGAGTTTATACAGGTTTATGGAGAACCCTGTATTTACAAGAAAGTGAGTGGGAGCTCTGTAGCATTTCTCATAGTATATGTGGATGACATACTGATAATGGGAAATGATATAGAACTCTTGGAAAGTATAAAGGCCTACTTGAATAAGTGTTTTTCAATGAAGGACCTTGGATAAGCTGCTTACATATTAGGTATTAAGATCTATAGAGATAGATCGAGAAGCCTCTTAGGTCTTTCACAAAGCACATACCTTGACAAGATATTGAAGAAGTTCAATATGGATCAGTCCAAGAAGGGGTTCTTGCCTGTGTTACAGGGTGTGAGATTGAGTACGACTCAATGTCGGACCACGGCAAAGGATAGAGAAGAGATGAGTGTCATCCCCTATGCTTCAGCCATAGGCTCTATTATGTATGCCATGCTGTGTACCAGACCTGATGTGAACCTTGCCATTAGTTTGGTAGGGAGGTACCAAAGTGATCCCGGAGCGGAACACTGGACGGCGGTCAAGAATACCCTGAAGTACCTGAAAAGGACAAAGGACATGTTTCTCGTATATGGAGGTGCCGAAGAGCTCGTCGTAAAGGGTTACGTCGATGCTAGCTTGGACACAGATCCAGACGACTCCAAGTCGCAAACCGGATACGTGTATGTTTTGAACGGAGGGGCGGTCAGGTGGTGCAGCAACAAGCAAAGCGTCGTGGCGGCATCTACATGTGAAGCGGAGTACATAGCTGCTTCGGAAGCAGCAAAGGAAGGAGTCTGGATGAAGGAGTTCATCACTGACCTAGGAGTAATTCCAAGTGTGTCGGGCCCGATGACTCTATTCTGTGACAACACTGGAGCTATTGCCCTTGCGAAGGAGCCCAGGTTTCACAAGAAGACAAGACACATCAAGCACCGCTTCAACTCCATCCGTGATTACATTCAGGAGGGAGATATAGATATTTGTAAAGTGCATACGGATCTGAATGTCGCGGATCGGTTGACTAAACCTCTCTCACGAGCGAAACTTGATCAACACCAGAATGCTATCGGTGTACGATTCCTCACAATGTAACTAGATTATTGACTGTAATGAAAATGGGAGACTGTTGGAAATATGCCCTACAGGCACTAATAAAATGGTTATTATTGTATTTCCTAGTTCATGAGAATTGTCTATTGTTCATGCTATAATTGTGTTAACCGGAAACCGTAATACATGTGTGAATACATAGACCACAACATGTCCCTAGTGAGCCTCTAGTTGACTAGCTCGTTGATCAATAGATGGTCACGGTTTCATGACCATGGACATTGAATGTCATTGATAAGGGGATCACATCATTAGGAGAATGATGTGATGGACAAGACCCAATCCTAAGCATAGCACAAGATCGTGTAGTTCGTCTGCTAAAGCTTTTCAATGTCAAGTATTGTTTCCTTAGACCATGAGATTGTGCAACTCCCGGATACCGTAGGAATGCTTTGGGTGTGCCAAACGTCACAACGTAACTGGGTGGCTATAAAGGTGCACTGCGGGTATCTCCGAAAGTGTCTGTTGGGTTGGCACGAATTGAGACTGGGATTTGTCACTCTGTGTGATGGAGAGGTATCTCTAGGCCCACTCGGTAAGACATCATCATAATGAGCTCAATGTGACTAAGGAGTTAGTCAGGGGATGATGTATTACGAAATGAGTAAAGAGACTTGCCGGTAACGAGATTGAACAAGGTATAGAGATACCGACGATCGAATCTCGGGCAAGTATCATACCGATAGACAAAGGGAATTGTATACGGGATTGATTGAATCCCCGACATCGTGGTTCATCCGATGAGATCATCATGGAGCATGTGGGATCCAACATAGGTATCCATATCCCGCTGTTGGTTATTGACCGGAGAGGTGTCTCGGTCATGTCTACGTGTCTCCCGAACCCGTAGGATCTACACACTTAAGGTTCGATGACGCTAGGGTTATAGGGAAATGGTATACGTGATTACTGAAGGTTGTTAGGAGTCCTGGATGAGATCCCGGATGTCACGAGGAGCTTCGGAATGGTCCCGAGGTAAAGATTGATATATAGGAAGTCCAGTCTTGGTCACCGGAAAGTTTTCGGGCTCATCGGTAGTGTACCGGGAGTGCCGGGAGGGTGCCGGAGGACCCCCGGGAGGGGTGTGATGACCATAGGACTTTGTGGGCCCTTAGAGGAGGTGTGCCAGCCCTTATTGGTCTAGCCAAGACCTTCTAGAAAGGCCCATGCGGCTGGGATCAAGAGATAAAGGGCAAAAGGGTTTTAAAAGAGGAGATCCACCTCCCTTGTGGGAGGTGGACTCTATCCCTGGTTCGGCCGAACCTCTCCTCCTTGGAGGAGAGGCCAAGTCATCCCTCCCTCTCCCTCCTCCTATATATATGCAAGGGTTTGGGCTGATTTGAGACACGACTTCTCTCTCTCTCGGCGCAGCCCTACCCTTCCTCTTCCTCGTTCTCCATAGCGCTTGGCGAAGCCCTGCCGGAGTCCATGTACCTCCACCGTCACCACGCCGTCGTGCTGCCGGAGATCTCCCCCAACCTCTCCTTCCTCCTTGCTGGATCAAGGCGTAGGAGATGTCATCGGGCTGCACGTGTGTTGAACGAGTGTTGAGAAATTTTTGGTGATACGTAGATCTTGGTGATACGTAGGAAAAAATTTGATTTACTACTACGTCTCCCAACACTTTGTAGACTGGCCTCACAGATCAATACTAGTCTTTTCTGCGCACTTTGTCCTCACTCATGCGCACCCGAGACCAACTTCCCGGTCGGTCACCCATCCTAGAACTACTCCAAGCCAAGCACGCTTAACCTGGGAGTTCTGTTCGAATGGGCTCCCGGAAAAAAAAGAATTCCTTATTGATATGAGTAGTCTATCATCCCTAATAAGCTAGGCTATCCCTCTTGGCACAAATGTCTGTGCTTCCAGTCCGATACATGTGTCATTCTGTGTGCCACGACGGGTCACCAACTTCGTGAACAACATGATCGCGCACCTGTTGGCAAACATCCGTGTAACCGCGAGGGTCGGCTCTGATACCAACTTATAACACCCCGGACACACCCGCCGGTAGTCATTACTCCTGGCGGGATCTAGACTGGCCTCACAGATCAATACTAGTCTTTTCTGTGCACTTCGTCCAACCTCATGCGCACCCGGGACCAACTTTCTAAACTGGCCTCACAGATCAATACTAGTCTTTTGTTCGTACTTTGTCCTCACTCATGGGAGTTCTGTTCGAATGGGCTCCCAGAAAAGAAGGAATTCCTTATTGATATGAGTATTCTATCATCCTTAATAAGCCAGGCTATCACACATCCTCACGGTAGTCTCGGGAATAGTAATGTGTGGGCATGCCATTGATGCATTTTTGGTTAGTGGCCGCACCACCCCACTTCCCGATGCTATCATGAGGACGAAAAAACTAAAACTTTCCTCGGTTGTATTTAAAGCGAGCTTCAAACGGGACCTCCACAGCCTTTCCAATATCACTAGTGGAAAAAGGCCCATCTGTCCCGATTCTGGACCCGAGACTAAAGCCCATGACCTTTAGTCCCGGTTCTCTTACAAACTGGGACAGATGGGGCTACACGTGGCCGCTCCGCCAAGCCCAGGCAGGAGGGCCTTTGGTCCCGGTTGGTAACACCAACCAGGACCAAAGATCGTCCACGCGTCAGCAGCTCAGGAGCTGTTTTTTTAAAGAGGGGGGTGGTTTGAGGGTTTTGGAGGGTTAATTTAGGGGTTTCATATATTTTTGTTAGCTAGCTAATAGAGAGAAGTGACCACAAAAATTAGTCCCTTGTTCCTGAAACAAGCATTATACGAGAAATAGAGATCAATCAAACTGATAAGCAAGCATGCTAAATGGTATATATTGATGAAACTAGCTAGAATCAATGGGAGATGGGTGGAACTAGGTAGTATATATTACTTACTTTCGGGTGTCTAAATTGCATCTCGGTAGGCAGTCCCAGAGCAATTTTGGTGAAATCTTTCCAAACCCTGCGAGACAAACAAAATAATTACTTCATATATATATACCAGGAAATGAACAAAGTTGCCGATATGGTGCGATAATGATCGATTGAACTTACCTCTAGAGCATTTCAGTCAGGTTCGCATACAAGTCGGGGTTATTTCATCTCGAGTCTAAGACGGTTACTACTCCCCGGTCAAGATTAATCTCTAGTAGAATAAAGTGGTGGCTGCGCACACATGCATAGCTCATCAATTACATTACTATACCCTCGAGTAATAAGGGAAAACCGAATATGCACAAGACAGTACCACTCGAAGTTGTAAGGAAGGAGTATTTTGTCTTTGTTTTGATTTTTAAGCATCGATTCTAGCAAGTTCTCCTCGGTTTGTTTGGGAAACATTTGAACCGTCACTTCATGTATGATATTTGGGTTAATGAACCCAATGTCATACATTTCTGCTTTTCTGCATTCAACGATCTTCAATCTGCATAATATAGTGATGAGGATAATTATATATATACATGCAATGAAAGAGGTGAGCTATATATAGAGACTTAATTACAGAAGTACTTACAAACAATAGCAAGTCATGATTTGTATGTATGTCCTTTTGATTGTAGAACTGGAAAAGCTCGTCAAATTCAACATTAATCACCTCCTAGCCAAAGAAGTCGTGCTTCTCTTTAATACTCATCATCAAACAATTAAGCCCAGACTCGCGGCAGGTTTCCAGGTACCAATCATGCAATTGTCTCATCATCGTTCCTAGAGGAGGACTTCCATCTTTGACGAGAGGCTTCCCGTACCGGTATTTGAAATCGTCCACCTCCAACGGCTCAATCAGTACAACATCGCTCATGTAATCAGCAGGATTGGTACCGGGCACCATCCCCGGATGATTAACGGCGATATCGGTAGACACCTTCAGCGGAGGGCACGATTGGTTAGCCTGTTCGCCGAGCTGGCGATTTTTTTCCCACTTCTTAGTTTTGCTAACCTCTCATCACTGGAAGTAGTTCCCGTCCGCATCGCATTTTGATATGCCTTTTTAGTAGCGCGGACATAGTTGGTATCCAGCGGAGGCGGTGGTGGTCGCTTTAGGGCCTCGACAGTGCGCTTCGCTGCCACCGGATCTATGGTCTGCTTCGGAGGTGGAGCTTTCTTTGCAAAATGGGCCCTCACTTGGTATTGAGAGATTTTCGCAGTTTCCTCCGTGGTCCTCTCGTATGGCAACTTTTCCAATGGCTTGAGAGACTTAGGACCGTATTCGTATGGCCTCCCGCCACTGGATGTACTGCTAGCAGCCGGAGCGGCGGCGTCTCTCTTCCGTCGTTGCTTACAAGGCGGAGGAGGAGGCGGAGTGCTCCGATGCGCCGAAGGAGGAGGCGGAGGAGGAGGAGGAGTGGCGGCGGTTGTCTTCCGCTGTTGCTGAGGAGGCGGAGGAGGAAGCAGACTGCTCGAACGCGCTGGAGGAGGCGGAGGAGGAGGATGAGTGCCTTGATCGTCGATGTCACGCACCGGACAATACGAAGGAGGAGGCAGAGTGCCTTGATCCCTCACCGGAGGAGGAGGAGGAGGAGTGCCTTGATCCCTTGCCGAAGGAGGAGGAGAAGGAGGATGAGTGCCTTCATCACTCGCCGGAGGAGGAGGATGAGGAGGCGGAGGCGTCCCGTTCGTAAGCTTGATGTGCTCCTTCCGCCATAGACATGTACTCCTCAGAGCAAATCTCAGTTGTGTCTCCCCATCACCTGTGGGGTGGTCAAGCTGGAGCTCCTCAAATCCCGCCATTATTTCATCCACTTGCACAACAACATAGTCATGTGGAATCTCACCATGGTGAAAAGTTCTGTCGGTTCGAGGAGGTGCAACAAAGCCTTCAGCCGCCTTGAAGGTGAGGTTAACGCATTTCGTCATAAGCTCGCAATGTTGGCCATCTGTGATAGCATCGACGGGGTAGCTAGGAACCGTGAAGTCAGGCTACTGAAGGAGCTCCGTGGAAGCCACGCTGCTTATCCGTTGAGATGGCGGGGTAGCTTCTGGGGTAGCTTCGTGCCCCTGAACAAGCTGCTGGTCGGGAGCTCACTGGCTCATAACTTCTTCCTCTAGCCTTTGTACTCTTGCATTGAGCTCCTGCACAACGCTCAGCTCATGTTTCCTCTTCCTCTCCCGGCTTTTGTAACCGCCTGCGCCGGGAAACCCATGCTTCCACGGAACGGAGCCTGGCATGCCTCGTGTTCTTCCAGGGTGCTTAGGATTCCCGAGGGCCTCAGTCAGCTCGTCCTTCTCTCTGTTGGGAATGAACCTCCCTTCTAGCGCTTCCTTGATAACTTGCTGAAGCTTCCTGACGGGTATTGCAAGTTGCTCGTCCGTCCAAACGCACTTCCCTGTTTCAGGGTCCAAAGTTCCCCCAACCCCGAAGAACCAAGTCCTTGAACGATATGGCCAGTTCACTGTCTTCTCCTTCGACCCCTTTCGCTCGCAGGTCATCCTCCCATTTGGCTCACAACGGTCGGGCTTTGAGGTAGCCACCTGACCCCGTGCGATGGTGATACTGCTTATTCTCAGCATTTTTCTTGTTTATCGCTCACATTTTCTTACTCTTTTCAGAAGTCTTGTAGGCCACGAACGCGTCCCATTGATCTCTTATCCCCGCATATCTGCCGACGAATACTGGAGTCTTCTCTTGGTCCACAAACTTAGCTTTCAACTCATTCTTCCACCTCCTGAAAAGATCTGCCGTCTTCTTAAGAGCACACGACCTGACCAGTGGCTCTATAACTGGATTACTCTCATCCTCCTCTGGCGGTAGGGTGAAATTTGCCTTCAGGTCCTTCCAAAGATCTTCTTTGTGTCTATCGGTGACATAAGAAACTTGAGGGTCGTAGTTCTTAGCGTTCTTAGCCAACTCATTCCATTATTGGATGTTGATCGGGATGCTGTCCCTGACAATAGCTCCACACTGAGGAGCAAATGCATCCTTGGTCTTCTTCTGTTCAATCGGTTGGCCATCGTTCGCGATTAAGGTGATCGTGAACTTTTCTTACTTGCCCAACCTTCGGGCCTTGTCTCGTTACCGAAGTTTGGCTCGATCCAGAGGGCTATATAAAAGAAGAAATAAGAGTTAATATATGTACATACCAAAACAATTAATGCATCAATTTGTCAGCACAAGCTTAATTAATATATATACCTCACCGGACGACTTTGCAACAGCCCCCTCCGTTCGGTCACCGGAGCCGTCATCATGGTCTCGTTCTTCCTCTGGCTCTCGGTCACCGGAGCCGTCATCATGGTATCCTTCTTCCTCCAGCATTCGGTAACCGGAGTCGTCATCATCATGTACTAGCTCTTCCGTGTCATAATTGATTAACGACAAGAAATCAACGCCACCACGGATCATGTCCCCCAACAACACTTCTTCTTCAAAGTCTCTGTTCGTGGTTGGATCCATGGTTGGATCCATGGTTTCTACAAATATTACAACATGTCAATTAATATAAAAACATGAGAAATGGATATATTAATTAGTGGCAAACATAGACAAGGGATCATATTAGTGGCCTCGACGCTTCTACGGTTTGGGTTGGCCTCGACAACGCTTCTAGGGATTGGGTGGCCTTGACGCTTCTAGGGTTTGGGTGGCCTCGGCAACGCTTTCAGGGATTGGGTGGCCTCGTCAACGTTTCGAGAGTTTGGTCGGGCAAGAGGGGGTTGATCGAAGTTACCGGAGTTTTCTTCTAGTGGTTTGGGTGGCCTCAAGAGTTTGTCGGGTAGGGGCAAGAGGGGTTAGGAGATTGACAATGCCTTTTTAGTCCGGTTTAGGCAGACTCGAGAGTTGGTCGGGCGAGAGGGGGTTGATCGATGTCCCCCCTCATGTCGAAATTACCGGAGTTTTCTATATGAAAAAAATGACGGCCGGACATATCATCATGCGGCGGCGGTAACAAAACGTGATGAACATAACTTGCATGAACACATACATACATATATACACACATTGAACATGATTTTTTTAACTTGCATGAACACATATATGAACACATACATATATACATACACACACATACATACATATATACACACATTGAACATGATTTTTTTAATCTTGCATGAACATGATTTTTTTAACTTGCATGAACACATACATATATATGAACACATACATACATATATACACACACATACATATATGCTCACGTATAGGGGAGGGGATATGGCCGGAGCGGGGCGGGACGACCGGAGTGGGGCGGGGCGGCCGGCGTGGGGCGGGGCGGCTGGCACGGGGCGAGGTCGGGGCGGGGCGAGGTCAAGGCGGGGCGAGGTCAGGGCGGGGTGGCCGGCACGGAGCAAGGGCGGGGACGGCGGCCGGCGGCGGCGATGACGATGGAGAGCGCACGAGATTCGGGCAGCCTGACGGCGTGGGTGGGATCTGGCCTTCGAGGGAGCGATATGGGTCAAAAACTGCTAAGTGTTTGCTTATGTACATGGAGCATTGGTCCCGGTTCGTGGCACCAACCGGGACCAATGCCCAGCTTTGGTCCCGGTTGGTGCCACCAACCGGGACCAAAGCCCTGTTTTCAGCAGCCCAAAGGGCGGAAAACAGGTGTTGGGGAACGTTGCATGGGAAACAAATAATTTCCTACGCACACGCAGATCTATCCATGGTGATGAGCATCTACGATAGGGAGAGTGGATCTACATACCCTTGTAGATCGCTAAGCGGGAAGCGTTAAGAAACGCAGTTGGTGTAGTCGAACGTCTTCACGATCCAAATCGCCGAGCACCCAGCGATACAATCACGATCCGTCCCACGATCCAAATCGCCGAGCACCCAGCGATACAATCACGATCCGTCCCACGATCCAATCACGATCCGTCCCGCGATCCGATCATGATCCGTCCCACGAACTTGATCACGATCCGTCCCACGAACTTGATCACGATCCTTCCGATCTAGCACCGAACGGACGGCACCTCCGCGTTCAGCACACATACAGCTTGATGACGATCTCCACCTCTTGATCCAGCAAGAAGGAGTGGAGAGGAAGAAGAGTTCTCCGGCAGCCTGACGGCGCTCCAGCGATGGTGGTGGAGCAATTACGACAGGGCTTCGCACTGGAGGAACGGGTAGCACGTGGCTGAAACTATGCACTGGAGGAACGGGTAGCACGTGGCTGAAATTCTAGTGCAAAAACCCTAAAACCTACAGTATATATAAGAGGAGAGGAGGAGAGGCTGGCGCAAGGGCCAAGGCTCCTATAGGAGTCGTCCGAACCAATTAGGATTGGAGGACTCTCCTCCAATCCTAGTAGGACTAGGATTCGTCCTTTTTTTTTTCTTTTTCCACCTTTTCCTATTGGATTTTCTTATCCAGCCACATGGGCCTTGTGTGGGAGTTTCCACCAGCCCACTAAGGGCTGATATTCACTCTCCCACATCCCATGAAGCCTCTTGGGTCGAAATACCCCTCCCGGGGTCTCCCGGTACACTACCGGCACTCCGGGTACACTACCGATGAGCCCGAAACTTTTCCGGTGACCAAAACAGGACTTCCTATATATGAATCTTTACCTCCGAACCATTACGGAGCTCCTCGTGACGTCTTGGATCTCATCCGGGACTCCAAACAAACTTTGGTCACCAGCATACATAACTCTATACTACCGAAACGTCACCAAACCATAAGTGTGCAGACCCTGCGGGTTCGAGAACTATGTAGACATGACCGAGACACCTCTACGGTCAATAACCAATGGCGCGACCTCGATGTCCACATTGGTTCCTACATATTCTACGAAGATCTTTATCGGTTGAACCTCTATGTCAAGGATTCAATTAATCCCGTATGATGTTCCCTTTGTTCTTCGGTATGTTACTTGCCCGAGATTCGATCGTCGGTATCTCCATACCTAGTTCAACCTTGTTACTGGCAAGTCTCTTTACTCGTTCCGTAATACAAGATCCGGTAACTAACACTTAGTCACATTGCTTGCAAGGCTTATTGTGATGTTGTATTACCGAGTGGGCCCTGAGATACCTCTCCGTCGCACGGAGTAACAAATCCCAGTATTGATCCATGCCAACTCAACAGACACCCTCGGAGACACCTGTAGAGCACCTTTATAGTCACCCAGTTACGTTGCGACGTTTGATACACACAAGGCACTCCTCCGATGTCCGTGAGTTGCATGATCTCATGGTCATAGGAACATATACTTGACATGCAGAAAAAAGTAGCAATAAACTGACACGAACATAAGCTACGTTTGTAGTTTGGGTCTTGTCCATCACATCATTCTCGTAATGATGTGATCCCGTTATCTAATGACATCTCATGTCCATGGCTAGGAAACCTTAATCATCTTTCGATCAACGAGCTAGTTCATTACAGGCATACTAGGGACATTGTGTTTGTCTATGTATGCACACATGTATCCATGTTTCCAATTAATACAATTCTAGCATGGATAATAAACAATTATCATGAACTAGGAAATATAATAATAAACACTTTATTTATTGCCTCTAGGGCATATTTCCCACAACAGGGACCTTTGGTCCCGGTTGGTGCCATGAACCGGGACCAAAGGGTGGCATTGGTCCCGGTTGGTGGCGCCAACCGGGACTAAAGGGGGGCCTTTAGTCCCGATTGCTGCCACGAACCGGGACCAAAGGCGTGGCGCGGTGGTATCAAATGTTTAGTCCCACCTCGCTAGTCGAGGGGAGACCACACCTGTTTATAAGCCTCGATGCGCATGACCTGTCGAGCTCCTCTCCAAAGCAGGCTATATATATGCCTAAACTTTGCTTCTGCCATGTTGGGCCTGCTAGACCCGCGGGCCTGCGTCCTGGCCCATTTTTAGATGGGTTTCTAGTCGTATGCAGGCCATGGTTGTCTAGTAGGCGGCATTTTGGTTATTTCATATGGTTGTTTAAATCAAAAACAGATTTTGTTATTTTAGTTTGCTATTAAAGTTTTTAACAAAAAAAATTCTTTATAAAAATTCTTTTGCTAATATTACTTTGTTTTAACATTATATTCAATTTGGTAATTTTTAGGTTATTTTAAATGGTTGTTTAAATCAAAAACAGATTTTGTTTTTTAGTTTCTATTAAAGTTTCTAAGAAAAAAATCTTTATAAAAATTCAAAAAAAATTAGTTATTTTTAGTTTGCACCATTCAAAGCTACATCATCAATTTTCAACCCTTTCCGACTTCATTTGTTATTTTCCATGCAGTTATTGATTTTTTAAACTAAATGACCCTGAAATTGAAAAGCACTACAAATGAACTCTGAAATGGTTGAAAGTTGGCATGGTATCATCATTTCACCCACATAGCATGTGCTAAAAAGTTGAGAGAGTTACGGCAAAAGCTGGATGCACTTCGTCTACAAAATGGACATTCTCTTCCGAAGTATCAGGGTTTCGGACAAAAACTAATCTGTAACAAAAGGCATTTCATTTTATTAAACTTATTTGAACTGCAGGCTTTTTGTGTGTTCAAAATGCACCATTTAAAGCCACATCATCAATTTTCAACCCTTTCTGACTTCATTTGTTATTTTTATGCAATTATTGATTTTTTTGAGCTAAATGACACTGAAATTGAAAAGCACTACAAATGAACGCTGGAAAGGTTGAAAGTTGGCATGCTATCATCATTTCACTAGCATGTGCTAAAAAGTTGGCATGCTATGTGGGTGAAATGATGATACCATGCCAACTTTCAACCTTTTCAGAGTTCATTTGTAGTGCTTTTCAATTTTAGGGTCATTTAGCTTAAAAAAAATCAATAACTAAAATTATAAACCTCTAGTATTTTTGAAACTAAAAATATATAAAACCTAAAAATTACCAAATTGAATATAATGTTAAAACAAAGTAATATTAAATAGCGGGAAAAATAGCAAAGAAATAACATAAAAGTAGCAAAAGTGAAAATAGATGTGCTTACACTGAAATTCAACCTAAATTCAAAGTGCTAGTTAGGCACCTAACTAGCATTTTGAATTTAGGTCGAATTTCATGTATAAGGGCATCTATTTTCACTATGAGAGGAGCTTGACAGGTCAAGCGCATCGGGGCTTATAAACAGGTGTTGTCTCCCCTCGACAAGCGAGGTGGGACTAAACATTTGCTGCACGAGGCCTTTGGTCCCGGTTGGTGGCAGCAACCGGGACCAAAGGTTCCTGTTTCCCCGCCGGCCGACGAAAAGGGACCAGTGGTCCCGGTTGGTGGCACCAACCGGGACCAATGCCCCCTTTCGTCTCGGTTGCTGCCACCAACTGGGACCAAAGGTCCCTGTTTCCCGCCCTTTGGGCTACTAAAAACAGGGCTTTGGTCCCGGTTGGTGGCACAAACCCGGACTAAAGGGGGGAATTGGTCCCGGTTGGTGGCACCAACCGGGACCAATGCTTCGTCTATATAAGTAGCACTTATGAAATTAGGCAGGTTTCATCGCCACTTCGTCGAGCCCGCCATCCTCCTCCCCGTCGTCGCTTGTCGCCCCGAGCCCACCATCGCCGTCCCCGTCCCCGTCGCCGCCCCCGCCGTCGTCATCCCCCTCCTCGTCGCCGCCCCGTCCCCATTGCCTTCCTTGTCGCCCCCGACGCCGCCCAGCCCTCATCGCCGCCCCCGCCACCCCTGTCGCCGCCCCTCCTCACCACCCCGTCCCGGTCGCCTCCCCCGTCGCCGCCCCGCTCCCGTCGCCACCCCTCCCCCGTCGCCTCCCCCGCCGCCCCCGTCGCCGCCCCGTCCCCGTCGCCGCCCTGGCTCTGCGCATTTCTTTTTAAAATATATGTTGATTTTTTTATATGATGAATGTTTTTGTTCATATATAATGTACTCCAGATTAGTTGATTTTGTTTATGATGAATGTTTATGTTTTTGTTCATATATAATGTACTCTAGATTAGTTGATTTTGTTTATAATGTACTCCAGTATATATGTATGTGGCTATATAATATATAATGTATATATGTATGTGTCTATATGTTCTGCCAGATTAGTTGATTTTGTTTATGATGAATGTTTATGTTTTATTTGTTTTATGTTTTATTTAATTATTAGGAGTCCTAAGAAAAATTAGTATGCGTATGTTAGATTATAGAAAAAAATCGGTTTATGAAAAATTAGTGATTAAACGATAAGAAAACGTTCTCATAGAATTTGTCGACGATGGCCAGCCCGCATCCTCGTCGTCGAGTAGTCTGCGAGAGCCTGCTTGATAGGCGCCATGTCCGGGGCTGGACTCCGCCGGGCTGGCACTGGGAGGTGCTGTTGGAGAACGTTGCATGGGAAAAAAATCCTATGCACACGCAGATCTATCCATGGTGATGAGCATCTACGAGAGGGAGAGTGGATCTACGGACCCTTGTAGATCGCTAAGCGGGAAGCGTTAAGAAACGCGGTTGGTGTAGTCGAACGTCTTCGCGATCCAAATCGCCATGCGTCCCGCGATCCGATCACGATCCGTCCCGCGATCCAATCACGATCCCTCCCGCGAGCTTGATCACGGTCCTTCCCAGGAGCTTGATCACGATCCTTCCGATCTAGCGCTGAACGGACGACACCTCTGCGTTCAGCACACGTACAGCTTGATGACGATCTCCGCTGTCTTGATCCAGCAAGAAGGAGCGGAGAGGAAGAAGAGTTCTCCGGCAGCGTGATGGCGCTCCGGCGATGGTGGTGAAGCTATTCCGGCAGGGCTTTGCCTAAGCACTGCAGAAATCCGATCTAGAGGAGAAACTATGGACTAGAGGGTAGGGTTGCACGTGGCTGAAAATCTTGTGCAAAAACCCTAAAACCCTCTAGTATATATAGGAGGAGAGGAGGAGAGGAGGCAGCCTTGGCTTCCAAGCCAATCTGGTTCGACTGAACTAGGAGGGAGGAGTCCAGCTCCTCCACTCCTAGTAGGATTAGGACTCCTTCCTTAATTTGTCTTTTTTGCCTTTTTCCACCTTTTTCCTTTTGGGTTTTTCTTCCCAGCCACATGGGCCTTGTGTGGGACTTCCACCAGCCCACAAAGGGCTGGTATTCACTCTCCCACAGCCCATGAAGCCTCTTGGGTCGAAATACCCCTTTTGGTGGTCTCCCGATACACTATCGGCACTCCCGGTACACTACCGATGAGCCCGAAACTTTTCCGGCGACCAAAACAGGACTTCCTATATATGAATCTTTACCTCCGTACCATTTCGGAGCTCCTCGTGACGTCCGGGATCTCATCCGGGACTCCGAACAACCTTAGGTCACCACCATACACAACTCTATACTACCGAAACGTCACCAAACCTTAAGTGTGCAGACCCTGCGGGTTCGAGAACTATGTAGACATGACCGAGACACCTCTACGGTCAATAACCAATAGCGGGACCTGGATGCCCATATTGGTTCCTATATATTCTACGAAGATCTTTATCGGTCGAACCTTTGTGTCAAGGATTTAGTTAATCCCGTATGATGTTCCCTTTGTTCTTCGGTACGTTACTTGCCCGAGATTCGATTGTCGGTATCTCCATACCTAGTTCAACCTCATTATTGGCAAGTCTCTTTACTCGTTCTGTAATACAAGATCCCGTGGCTAACACTTAGACACATTGCTTGCAAGGCTCATTGTGATGTTGTATTACCGAGTGGGCCCTGAGATACCTCTCCGTCACATGGAGTAACAAATCCCAGTCTTGATCCATGCCAACTGACCAGACACCCTTGGAGATACCTGTAGAGCACCTTTATAGTCACCCAGTTACGTTGCAACGTTTGATACACACAAGCCACTCCTCCGATGTTCGTGAGTTGCATGATCTCATGGTCATAGGAACACATACTTGACATGCAGAAAACAGTAGCAATAAACTGACACGATCATATGCTACGTTCGTAGTTTGGGTCTTGTCCATCACATCATTCTCCTAATGATGTGGTCCCGTTATCAAATGACATCACATGTCAATGGCTAGGAAACCTTGACCATCTTTGATCAACGAGCTAGTTCACTAGAGGCATACTAGGGACAAAGTGTTGTCTATTTACCCACACATGTAATGTGTTTCCAATTAATACAATTATAGCATGGATAATAAACGATTATCATTAACAAGGAAATATAATAATAAACACTTTATTTATTGCCTCTAGGGCATATTTCCAACACTCTCCCACTTGCACTAGAGTCAATAATCTAGCTCACATCACTATGTGATTTACATTGTAATGAATCGAACACCCATGTAGTTCTGGTGTTGATCATGTTTAGCCCTTGGAAAAGATTTAGTCAACGGGTCTGCAACATTCAGATCCGTGTGCACTTTGCAAATATTTATGTCCTTCTCCTCGATGTAATTGCGGATGGAGTTGAAGCGTCGCTTTATGTGTCTGGTCCTCTTGTGAAACCTTGGTTCCTTGGCCAGAGCAATGGCACTAGTGTTGTCACTGAACAGGTTCATTGGATTCAGTGCACTCGACACTACTCCAAGATCTATCATGAACTTCTTCATCCAGACACCTTCCTTCGCCGCCTCCGAGGCTGCGATGTACTCCGCTTCACATGTAGAATCGTCTATCACGATTTGCTTGGAACTGCACCAGCTTACCGCTCCCCCGTTAAGAATAAATACGTATCCGGTTTGTGACTTAGAGTCATCTGGATCAGTGTCAAAGCTTGCATCGACGTAACCTTTTACAACGAGCTCTTCATCACCTCCATAAACGAGAAACATTTCCTTAGTCCTTTTCAAGTACTTAAGGATATTCTTGATCGCTGCCTAGTGTTCCATTCCAGGATCATTTTGAAACCTTCCGGCCATACTTATGGCAAGGCTGACATCCGGTCTTGTGCACAACATTGCATACATGATAGAGCCTACGGTTGAAGCATAGGGGATGACACTCATGTTTTCTCTATCTTCTGCAGTCACTGGGCATTGAGTCTTACTCAACTTCACACCTTGTAACACAGGTAAGAACACCTTCTTGGACTCATCCATTTTGAACTTCTTCAAAACTTTATCAAGGTATGTGCTCTGTGAAAGTGCTATTAAGCGTCTCGATCTATCTCTATAGATCTTAATGCCTAATATGAAAGCAGCTTCTCCTAGGTCCTTCATTGAAAAAATCTTGTTCAAATATTCCTTCACGCTTTCCAGCATTTCTATATTGTTTCCAATCAGCAATATGTCATCCACATATAATATTAGAAATGCTATAGAGCTCCCACTCACTTTCTTGTAAATACAAGCTTCTCCATAAACTTGTATAAACTCAAACGCTTTGATCACCTCATCAAAACGCTTATTCCAACTCCGAGATGTTTGCACCAGCCCATAAATGGACCGCTGGAGTTTGCAAACTTTGTCAGCATTCTCTGCATCAACAAAACCTTCTGGTTGCATCATATACAACTCTTCCTCAAGGAAACCGTTGAGGAACGCTGTTTTGACATCCATATGCCAAATTTCATAGTCGAAATAAGCAGCTATTGCCAACATGATTCTGACAGACTTAAGCATCGCTACGGGTGAGAAGGTCTCATCATAGTCAACTCGTTGAACTTGTGAAAAACCCTTTGCTAGAATTCGAGCTTTATAAACGGTGACATTACCGTCCGCGTCTGTCTTCTTCTTAAAGATCCATTTGTTCTGAATGGCCTTTCGCCCTTCAGGTAATACTTCCAAAGTCCATACTTTTTTTCATACATGGATCCCATCTCGGATTTCATGGCCTCTAACCATTTCTCGGAATCTGGGTCCATCACTGCTCCTCCATAGCTCATAGGTTCATTGTTGTCCAACAACATGACCTCCAAGACAGGGTTGCCGTACCATTCAGGAGTAGTACGTGGCCTTGTCGACCTACGAGGTTCAATAGTAGCTTGATCCGAAGCTTCATGATCATCGTCATTAACTTCCTCTTCTACCGTCTTAGGTTCCACAGAAACATCTTTCTACGCTGCGCTACTTTCTGGTTGAAGTAAAGGTTCAATAACCTCATCAAGCTCTATTTTCCTCCCACTCAATTCTTTCGAGAGAAACTGTTTCTCAAGAAATGTTCCGTTCTTAGCGACAAACACTTTGCCTTCGGATCTGAGATAGAAGGTATACCCGACTGTCTCTTTCGGGTATCCTATGAAGACGCATTTTTCCGCTTTGGGTTCCAGCTTTTTAGGCTGAAGCTTTTTGACATAAGCATCACATCCCAAAACTTTAAGAAATGACAACTTTGGCCTCTTGCCAAACCACAGTTCATATGGCGTCGTCTCAACGGATTTCGATGGTGCCCTATTTAAAGTGAATGCAGTTGTCTCTAATGCATAACCCCAAAACGATAGTGGCAAATCAGCAAGAGACAACATAGAACGCACCATATCTAATAAGGTTCGATTACGACGTTCGGACACACCATTACACTGTGGTGTTCCAGGCAGTGTCAACTGTGAAACAATTCCACACTGTCGTAAGTGACTACCAAACTCATAACTCAGATATTCACCTCCTTGATCAGATCATAGGAATTTAATCTTCTTGTTATGATGATTCTCAACTTCACTCTGAAATTGCTTGAACTTTTCAAACGTTTCAGACTTGTGTTTCATCAAGTAAATATACCCATATCTACTTAAGTCATTAGTGAAGGTGAGAAAATAATGATATCCACCACGCACTGTAACATTCATTGGACCGCACACATCAGTATGTATGATTTCCAATAAGTCACTCGCCCGTTCCATTGTTCCGGAGAACGGCGTTTTAGTCATCTTGCCCATGAGGCATGGTTCACATTTGTCAAGTGATTCAAAATCAAGTGACTCCAAAAGTCCATCAGCATGGAGCTTCCTCACGTGTTTTACACCAATATGACCTAAACGGCAGTGCCACAAGAAAGTGGTACTATCATTATCAACTCTACATCTTTTGGCATCAATGTTATGAACATGTGTGTCATCATTATCAAGATTCAATATGAATAAACTGTTGGAAATATGCCCTAGAGGCAATAATAAAATGGTTATTATTGTATTTCCTAGTTCATGATAATTGTCTATTGTTCATGCTATAATTGTGTTAACCGAAAACCGTAATACATGTGTGAATGCATAGACCACAACATGTCCCTAGTGAGACTCTAGTTGACTAGCTTGTTGATCAATAGATGGTCACGGTTTCATGACCATGGACATTGGATGTCATTGATAATGGGATCACATCATTAGGAGAATGATGTGATCGACAAGACCCGATCCTAAGCATAGCACAAGATCGTGTAGTTCGTCTTCTAAAGCTTTTCAATGTCAAGTATCGTTTCCTTAGACCATGAGATTGTGCAACTCCCGGATACCGTAGGAATGCTTTGGGTGTGCCAAACGTCACAACATAACTGGGTGGCTATAGAGGTGCACTACGGGTATCTCCGAAAGTGTCTGTTGGGTTGGCACGAATCGAGACTAGGATTTGTCACTCCGTGTGACGGAGAGGTATCTCTGGGCCCACTCGGTAAGACATATCATAATGAGCTCAATGTGACTAAGGAGTTAGCCACGGGATGATGTATTACGGAACGAGTAAAGAGACTTGCCGGTAACGAGATTGAACAAGGTATAGAGATACCGACGATCGAATCTCGGGCAAGTATCATACCGGTAGACAAAGGGAATTGTATACGGGATTGATTGAATCCCCGACATCGTGGTTCATCCGATGAGATCATCGTGGAGCATGTGGGAGCCAACATGGGTATCCAGATCCCACTGTTGGTTATTGACCGGAGAGGTGTCTCGGTCATGTCTACGTGTCTCCCGAACCTGTAGGGTCTACACACTTAAGGTTTGATGATGCTAGGGTTATAGGGAAATGGTATACGTGATTACCTAAGGTTGTTAGGAGTCTCGGATGAGATTCCAGACATCACGAGGAGCTCCAGAATGGTCCGGAGGTAAAGATTGATATATAGGAAGTCCAGTTTTGGTCACCGAAAAGTTTTTGGGCTCATCGGTAGTGTATCGGGAGTGCCGGGAGGGTGTCGGAGGACCCTGGGAGGGGTGTGACGACCATAGGACTTTGTGGGCCCTTAGAGGAGGTGTGCCAGCCCTTATTGGGCTGGCCAAGACCTTCTAGAAAGGCCCATGCGGCTGGGATCAAGAGATAAAGGGCAAAAGGGTTTTAAAAGAGGAGATCCACCTCCCTTGTGGGAGGTGGACTCTATCCCTGGTTCGGCCGAACCTCTCCTCCTTGGAGGAGAGGCCAAGGCAGCCCTCCCTCTCCCTCCTCCTATATATATGCAAGGCTTTGGGCTGATTTGAGACACGACTTCTCTCTCTCTCTCTCGGCGCAGCCCTACCCTTCCTCTTCCTCGTTCTCCGTAGCGCTTGGCGAAGCCCTGGCGGAGTTCACATAGCTCCACCGTCACCACGCCGTCGTGCTGCCGGAGCTCTCCCTCAACCTCTCCTTCCTCCTTGCTGGATCAAGGTGTAGGAGACTCCATCGGGCTGCAGGTGTGTTGAACGCGGAGGCGCCGTTGTTCGGCGCTGAGATCGGAATCCACCGCGATCTGAATCGCTGCGAGTACGACTTCACCAACCGCGTTCTTGTAACGCTTCCGCTTAGCGATCTTCAAAGGTATGAAGATGCAATCTCTCCCCACTTGTTGTTGGTTTCTCCATGGATAGATCTTGGTGATCGTAGGAAATTTTTTGATTTACTACTACGTCTCCCAACATAAACCCCTAACATTGGGTGCATGACCATAAAAGATATTACTCATATAAATAGAACATCCTTTATTCTCTGATTTAAATGAGTAACTGTCTCGCAATAAACAAGATCCAGATATAATGTTCATGCTTAACGCAGGCACTAAATAACAATTATTCAAGTTCATCACTAATCCTGATGGTAATCGAAGAGAGAGCGTGTCGACGGCGATCACATCAACGTTGGAACCATTTCCCACGCGCATCGTCACTTCGTCCTTTGATAGCCTTTGTTTATTCCGTAGTTCCTGCTTTGAGTTGCAAATGTGAGCAACCGAACCGGTATCAAATACCCAGGCACTACTACGAGAGTTAGTAAGGTACACATCAATAACATGTATACCATATATACCTTGTTTGTCGTTGGCCGCCTTCTTGTCAGCCAGGTACTTGGGGCAGTTCCGCTTCCAGTGACCAGTTCCCTTGCAATGAAAGCACTCAGTTTCTGGCTTGGGTCCAGGATTGGGCTTCTTTATAGGAGTAGCAACTGCTTTGCCATCCTTCTTGGTTTTAACCTTCTTGCCCTTGCCCTTGACCTTGCCATTTTTCTTGAAACTAGTGGTTTTATTGACCATCAACACTTGATGTTCTTTCTGGATTTCGGACTCAGCGACTTTTAGCATCGCAAACAGCTCGGCGACTGACTTGTCCATCCCGTGCATGTTATAGTTCATCACAGAGCTCTTGTAACTAGGTGGCAGTGATTGAAGAACTCTATCAGTGATCGCCTCTGGCGGAAGGGCAATTCCCAACTCCGCAAAACGAGTTGAATACCCAGACATTCTGAGTATATGTTCACCGATAGACCCGTTCTCCTCCATATTGCAAGCATAGAACTTATCGGAGGTTTCATACCTCTCAATCCAGGCATTCTTCTAAAAGATAAACTTCAACTTCTGGAACATCTCATATGCTCCATTACGTTCAAAACGTCTTTGAAGTCTCAGTTCTAAGCCATACAATATTGCACACTGAACTATTGAGTAATCTCCAGTACGTGCCTCACAAGCGTTCTTAACGTCTTCGGAGGTCATGTCTTCTGGTTGGTCACCAAGCGGTGCATCAAGGACATATGATTTCTAGGAAGCCGTGAGGATAATCCTCAGATTACGGGCCCAGTCAACAAAGTTACTTCCATCATCTTTCAACATAGCTTTCTCTAGGAACGCATTAAAATTCAGCGGTGCTACTGCGCGAGCCATTGATCTACAATATAAATATGCAAAGTTTACTTAGACTATTGTTCAAGATAATGAGTTTAGTTAATCAAATTACTAAAGCTCCCACTCAAATCGACATCCCTCAGGTCATCTGAGTGTCACATGACCCAAATCCACCAACTCAAGTCCGATCATCACGCGAGTTGAGGTGGCTTCAATGGTGAACATCATTATGTTGATCATATCTACTATATGACTCATGTTCGACCTTTCGGTCTCTTGTGTTCCGAGGCCATGTCTGTACATGCTAGGCTCTTCAAGTTTAACCCGAGTGTTCTGCACGTGCAACACTGGCTTGCACCCGTTGTATGTGAACGTAGAGTCTATCACACCCGATCATCACGTGGTGTCTCAACACGACGAACTTTCGCAACGGTGCACACTCGGGGAGAACACAATTTATCTTGAAATTAAGTGAGGGATAACCTTATAATGCTACCGTCGTCCTAAGCAAAACAAGGTGCATAAAAGGATTAACATCAAATGCAAATCATAAGTGACATGATATGGCCATGAACTTGTGCTTTTGATCTCCATCTTGAAAGCACCGCATGATCTCCATCGTCACCGGCAAGACACCATGATCTCCATCATTTTGATCTCCATCAACGTGTCGCCATCGGGGTTGTCGCGCCCAACATGCTTCTACTACTATTGCTACCGTTTAGCGATAAAGTAAAGCATTACATAGCGCTTAATGATTGACACGCAGGTCATACAATAATTAAACACAACCCTATGGCTCCTGCCGGTTGCCGTACATGCAAGTCGTGATAATCTATACATAACATATATCACATCATGTAATTGGCCATATCACATCACAACATACCCTGCAAAAACAAGTTAGACGTCCTCTAATTGTTGTTGCGTATTTTACGTGGCTGCTACAGGTATCTAGCAAGAACAATTTTCATCTACGCAAAAACCACAACGGTGATACACTAGTTGCTTTTCAACCTTCTCAAGGACCGCCTTTGTCGAATCTGATCCAACTAAAGTGAGAGAAACTGGCACTCGCAAGCCATCTATGCAACAAGTTGCGGTCGAGGGAACCGGTCTCTCGTAAGTGTACGAGTAATGTTGGTCCGGGCCGCTTCATCTCACAATACCGCTGAACCGAAATCCGACCAAGGGAGGAAGAAATCTAGGCATCAACGCTCATAAACCTTTTGTGTTCTACTCGAGATCTCATCTACACATAGACCTATCTCATGATGCCACTGTTGGGAAATGTTGCATGGGAAACAAAAAAATTCCAACGCACACGCGGATCTATCCATGGTGATGAGCATCTACGAGAGGGAGAGTGGATCTATGTACCCTTGTAGATCGCTAAGCGGGAAGCGTTAAGAAACGCGGTTGGTGTAGTCAAACGTCTTCGCGATCCAAATCACCGTGCGTCCCGCGATCCAATCACGATCCGTCCCGCGATCCAATCACGATCCGTCCCGCGATCCAATCACGATCCGTCCCGCAAACTTGATCACGATCCGTCCCACGAGCTTGATCACGATCCTTCCGATCTAGCGCCGAACGAACGGCACCTCCGCGTTCAGCACACGTACAACCTGATGATGATCTCCGCCATCTTGATCCAGCAAGAAGGAGCGGAGAGGAAGAAGAGTTCTCCGGGAGCTTGACGGCGCTTCGGCGATGGTGGTGGAGATATTCCGGCAGGGCTTCGCCTAAGCACTTCAGAAATCCGATCTAGAGGAGAAACTACGGACTTGAGGGTAGGGTTGCACGTGGCTGAAAATCTTGTGCAAAAACCCTAAAACCCTCTAGTATATATAGGAGGAGAGGAGGAGAGGAGGCAGCCTTGGCTTCCAAGCCAATCTGGTTCGGCCGAACTAGGAGGGACGAGTCCACCTCCTCCACTCCTAGTAGGATTAGGACTCCTTCCTTTATTTGCCTTTTTCCACCTTTTTCCTTTTGGGTTTTTCTTCCCAGCCGCATGGGCCTTGTGTGGAACTTCCACCAGCCCACAAAGGGCTGGTATTCACTCTCCCACAGCCCATGAAGCCTCTTGGGTCGAAATACCCCTCCCGGTGGTCTCCCGGTACACTATCGGCACTCTCGGTACACTACCGATGAGCCCGAAACTTTTCCGGCGACCAAAACAGGACTTCCTATATATGAATCTTTACCTCCATTCCATTTTGGAGCTCCTCGTGACGTCCAGGATCTCATCCGGGACTCTGAAAAACCTTCGGTCACCACCATACACAACTCTATACTACTGAAACGTCACCAAACCTTAAGTGTGCAGACCCTGCGGGTTCGAGAACTATGTAGACATGACCGAGACACCTCTACGGTCAATAACCAATAGCGGGACCTAGATGCCCATATTGGTTCCTACATATTCTACGAAGATCTTTATCGGTCGAACCTCTATGTCAAGGATTTCGTTAATCCCGTATGATGTTCCCTTTGTTCTTTGGTATGTTACTTGCCCGAGATTCGATCGTCGGTATCTCCATACCTAGTTCAACCTCGTTATTGGCAAGTCTCTTTACTCGTTCCGTAATACAAGATCCCGTGACTAACACTTAGACACATTGCTTGCAAGGCTCATTGTGATGTTGTATTACCGAGTGGGCCCTGAGATACCTCTCCGTCACACGGAGTAACAAATCCCAGTCTTGATCCATGCCAACTCAACAGACACCCTCGGAGATACCTGTAGAGCACCTTTATAGTCACCCAGTTACGTTGCGACATTTGATACACACAAGGCACTCCTCCGATGTTTGTGAGTTGCATGATCTCATGGTCATAGGAACACATACTTGACATGCAGAAAACAGTAGCAATAAACTGACACGATCATATGCTATGTTTGTAGCTTGGGTCTTGTCCATCACATCATTCTCCTAATGATGTGATCCCGTTATCAAATGACATCACATGTCAATGGCTAGGAAACCTTGACCATCTTTGATCAACGAGCTAGTTCACTAGAGGCATACTAGGGACAAAGTGTTGTCTATTTACCTACACATGTAATGTTTTTCCAATTAATACAATTATAGCATGGATAATAAACGATTATCATGAACACTTTATTTACTGCCTCTAGGGCATATTTCCAACAGGTGCTACCTTCCTGGGCTCGAAGGTTGGTGAGGAATCCAGGTATCATCGTCGACCCGGACCTTCTGTGGTGGCGGTCACGCGGGCCACTTTCGGTGCGGAGGGAGCGGGCACCCGTGGAGGTGGTACGGCCCCGTGTCGGGGAGGAGGATGAGCACGTCCGTCGCTACATGGCGGCGTTGGACGCCCGGTTCGACAATACCTGGCAGATCCTTTAGGGATCTCACTTGAGTTATGATCCCGTGATGGTTCCTTATCTTTGTGTGTCCACCACCGGCGACTCAGAGACCGCTAGTGAACCGAGTTCACCGTCCTCCACTTTGGATTCTAGGATATTCGATCTGTATTAGTGATCTTATATGATAATATTTGAAATGTATTAGTTAATATTTGATGATGCATTAACTGGATTATTCGGGATGATGTATTAGTGATTATATTCGAGGTCATTATAAATGTTAATGTATTTGTGATATTTTATCGGTATAATGCGTGAGTGATTTTCGGTCTGTCGTTGCTCCTTGTGTGACTTTCATGTGTGTTATTGATGGAGGAATCCCTACTGTTGTCGTGGGGGGCGCCTCCTCTTTTTTCTCTTCTTTGCGATATATTCGTCGATATATTGTGCAAGAAGAGAAGAGGGGAGGCATCCATCACCGGCGGTCGAACTATTACTGTGAGAGAGTGCCCATCAACATATATACATCACCATATCGGTGTGAGAGAGAGCGCAACAACACACCATGAGATATGAGAGCTACTTAAGGAAAGCCTCGACGGACCGAAAGTCAGACACGCATTAGGATCCAAAGCGTGTCGTAATTCTTGAACTGGCTTATTCCGGATGATGTTTTAGTGATACTATATTCGAGTTCATTATAAATGTATTTGTGATTTGGAAGTCATTCCGGTAAAACATAGAAAATTTTATCTATGGCATTGCTCGATATATGAAACGGGTTGACTTTAGGTCTGTTTCGGCTCATTGTGTGTCTTTCAGTGAAGGAGAGTGTCCATTATATATATATATATATATATATATATATATATATATATATATATATATATATATAGGACGCCTGTTTGGGACACCTAGGTGTCTAGGCACCTTGCCTAGAAACCGTTGGATGGCAATGAGATGTGTGCACGTGTAATTAGTATTAGCACTAATGGATAAATATGATAGCTTTTTATTAGGAAACAATTATTGGTAGTTATTGCTTGATAGAGAAAATCAGTAATTAATGGTTGTTCCAAGGTTAAATGTCATGCATGTCTCATGGTACGGGCACTCTTTGGCATATGGTAGAAGTAGTATATTTTTTGATACGTCTTGGTTAGCCCTTCTCTCTTTCTTCTACGTGATCTTCATTATTTTTCATAGACTACCTAATACCTTGAATAAATCATTACGTATACACATACATAACCCAAAATATCTTAGGTTTGTTTACGTACTCGAAATATATTGGGTGTATATTAGATATTCGTATTAGATACCTCATTTACCTAGGTATATACGTAGCCATACTTTATTTTATGCACATACGTGGACTTGGTATATACACTATTTCCAAGCTTTTTTCACATAGCCAGGTATATAAGTGAACATAAACATGGGGTATCTTTCCACTTGAGGTATATTATTGTACGTACAATATTTCCTATATTTTTCCACATAAGCGGGTATATGCGTTGACCAAGTACGTACAATATTTTCCTACCCTTTTTCACATGGACGGGTATATACGTCGACCAGTATGTAAAGTATTTTTCTATAATTTTCACATAGCCGGGTATATACGTCGACACGGTATTTACAAAATTTTCCACCACGGAAGTATAGCTTGAATTTTTTAAATTAAATTTCTGTTAGAGGATGTTAGAACATGGTGTCGTGTGGGTATATATGTTCACGATAATAAAGAAATAAATATTTCCCTAATTTTGGACGTGCATGAACTACATGACTCCTAGAGGAAAATAGTCGTATGGATACTCTAATATATGACAAAGTAATAAAATCATATTTTCTACTAAGTCATATATATCTTCATCTTTTTACGAACGCGGTCTTTTTTTGTTTGTTTATGTAGAGTACTGGGTATTCTCATGTTTTACGTATCCTAAAATATAAGATACCCAAAAAGCAAGTGAGTACATAGTTTTAAATTTGTTGTAGGTGGATAAGCTACTTGTAGGTACGTATTAATAAATCTCGCATATACCCGAGGATATATTAGCTACTAAAAATTCATATACTAGCAATTGTTTTTGACCCATCTGCATACTCTTGATATTTTTTGGGTACATGTGTCAATAATTTAGAGTACATACACAATTTAGGTATATACATACTAGATTTACGTACATACTCATAATATTTTCATGGTATCTACATACGCATGAAATTTTTGAGTATATTCATTACGTCTTCTTAGTAGGCATTTGAGATACCCGAGGTATATCCACAATTTTTATTTGTTATAAGACCTTGTGTATGTTTATATTCTTAGTACATATAATACCACGAGTATATGTATATTTTTCATTAAATATAATACTTATGCTATGTGCATATTTTCATTAGATATAATAGTCCGCGTATGTGTATATTTCCATTAGGTATAATACATTAGCATAATATTTGGAATGTAACTATTGCTAGGAAATCAACATAGTATTGTTTTTTGAAAAGCAGTCATTGACAATTAAGGATAGTAGTGCATGCAAATGAAAAATGGAAAGCTATTATTTCCTTTATTGCATGTCATGCACTAATAAAAGTAGCTTACCATAATTGGCCTAGGTGCCTAGGCACCTAGGTGCCCCACACAATTTACCTGTATATATATATATATATGAGAGAGAGGAAGAATCCCGACTGTTGTCGTGGGGGTCGCTTCTCCTTCGTTTCAGTGTGCTAGACATTTTGGTGTAATGCACTCTGGGACGAATGGAGAAGTCACCATCACCGACGGTCGTAATATCAGAGAGAGTGCCCACCATATACGTGAGACGAGAGTTCAGGAAGAAAAGACTCGACAGACCTAAAGTCAACCCGTTGCATATTGAGTAATAGTGATTTGTGTGTTGATCGGTTTTCTCGTAGTTTTCTTCGATCGATTTTAAATGTTTCAACTATGAACATAGGAAATGTCTAACGACGAAAGGAATTCGCTATGTACGAATACTGCGAAGACGAGCGCGGCCTGTGTGACAAGACTTTCCTAATTGATGGTAGGCGCTTCAGCATCATGCTGGATGAGACCTTCGAAGTGGATACAGTAAGTCACAATGACAAGTATTTTTTCGTAATTAAGCATGACTTCTGCCTCTTTTGCTTCAACTTATAATTAATTTTAATTTTTTACTGTTCTACTAGTGTATCCCCTGCCATGCAAGAATTGTTGTCTTGGATAAGATTGGTTTCAATACTAAAAAAGATATGGAGGTAAAGATAGTTCACTTGAGGACCGAACATGGTTTTACTTTTGCGGTAAAATTATACCATGCAACACCTATTGCTATTTTGAATGCAAAAGTTGGCAAGCACTATGCAAGGCTTGTGCATTTGAGCCTAATATGCTTATCACCTTTGATATTCGTTCAGAAGATGAAATTGAAGGTAATATCGACATCTGGGTCGATGTGCAGCCGCCTCCAGTTCTACCATTATGTGAGTTTCTCAACCATATTTATTAAGTAATTTATATTGTTTATTTAAAAATAGTTGACAACTTATTTGCATTGACAGCTTATTTTCATTCTTCAAAAAATGTACGGAAGATGATAGACAGAATCTACTACTACAGTGATGAAGCAGAATTAACTTATAAGGAGAAAGATCATCTTAGCGCATTTCTTAGTCATCTTGAGAATCACAATAGCTATTATCAAACTCCTGCACATTATGGTCAATACGTGCCACTAGTGCACGTGGTGAACTACGATAACATCCGTGGAGACTGCATGGTAAGATTTTAATTTTACTATTACGACATCCGTGCATCTTTTGCATAAATTCTTCTAAAACTAAACTACATTGCTAACTACAAAGTTATTACTATGTTTTTCAACAAAAAATCTCAGAGGGTTGTGTGCCTCATTTGATGTTTCCGAGAGGTCGCGTTGTTGTTACGAGCTTAGGGCCACCACACCCAGGTCAGCCTACGCATCACTCCTGTCCATACCGGATTTCTAAAATCGATGGAGTCATGACAATTAAAGATTGGAAAAATGTATGCTCAATCGTAAAGAGCTACTTGGAAGCAACATTGTGCGTAGGCCAAGAATGGGAGACATGATGATCTCCGTTGTCCATAATGGAGAGTCAGGGCCTATCTTGTTTTATGATATTGTACCTAAGAAAGGATAGAGTAGGTCCTACGAGATAGGAGTACATAGGTCCTAGGTACAATGTGTTAGAGTTGATGAGGAGGAGGAGGAGGAGGAGTTGTGATTATGACTAGTGACCAACTTGTTATATGATGTCTCATTGACGAAAATGATGATTAAATAGTGTTATATGTTCTATCTATACGTATAGTGCGTAGCATCGTGACTAAGCACGGAGATAAGAGAGATCACTTCTCTCTATTAGCTAGCTAACAAAATATATGAAATCCCTAAATTAACCCTCCAAAACCCTCAACCCCTCCCCCTCCTCTTTAAAAAAAAACAGCTCCTCAGCTGCTGACTCGTGGACGTTCTTTGGTCCCGGTTGGTGTTACCAACCAGGACCAAAGGCCCTCCTGCCTGGGCTCGGCGGAGCGGCCACGTGTAGCCCCATCTATCCCGGTTCATAAGCGAACCGGGACTAAAAGTCATGGGCTTTAGTTCCGACACATTAGTCCCGGTTTCAGAATCTGGACAAATGGACCTTACGAACCGGGACAAATGGACCTTTTTTTCATTAGCGTCCGTAGAGAACACGCAATGGAAAAGAAACAGTTGCGTGAACATATCCTCGCTGCATGCACGTATGTCTCTTCTTCCATCTGTATGGTCCCTAGTTTACTCGGAGCCAGTACTGTGATTATCTATGCACAGATAGAGACCAGATCACCGGAGCATATACCTTTCGGGTGCATGCATGCACACATGGTCCAACAACTGGGGATCACACCATCACCGTGACCACGCAAACGCACAGTTATTGCTCCCCCCGTCCGCGCGTTTCAACGCGGGCACGAAGGACAACATCTCTACGTACGAATGCAAGACATTAACCAGGACTTCGTGGGCATCGTTGCCACTGGCAATCAGGAAATTTTACTGACACCCCCTCTCAGGGAAATGCTCCTGAAAATGATAGACGGGCGTACGCACGGGGGAGCGAATATACAGTACACAATTCTGGTCTGTGTACGTATCCCCGCACGATCGCGAAGTACGCGCGCAGGGCAAGGCCTGTGAACATTTGCATGTGCTCGTGGAAGGACCTGCCGGCCGACCGGCCGATCCAACAGCTCTGTTTCACCCGGCGCCTGCGTGCGTGCCTATCTTTGGGCTGGAAGAAGCCATCTAAAATTAGGACGTACGTCACCTGCATATACATATACATGCGTACGTACAATCTGGCCGTGTCGATGCATATGCGGGGATACAGGCAATTTTGATAAATTTGACCTAAAATCGAAAGGAATTCATAAAATGCATTGCTCGTTGAAAAAATTCACCGGTCTAACCTTTTCGTGTGGCACCCGACAGCAAGACGCCACACTTCACTGTGTGGCGTCTTACGCTTAGGCGTTGCACTATCGGCCACGCTGGCGTCCCGTGGCATGGCTCGATCCCATCCACCTGTGTGGCGCCTAAGGCTAAGGCGTCACGCTTCTAATGTGTGCCGATGACGATGTCCTAAACTAGGGGTACTCACCACCTCGTCTTCCGATCAGTGCGTCGGACCGAGGACCCCATGATGATTCACTAATGGGCCACTTCGGACAGCCCATGCCGAATACAAGGAGGATTTCACAGGACTTGGCGCACAAGACAAGGACTCCTTTAAACCCTAGGCCTACGGTGCATATATAAACCGAAGCCAGGCTAGTAATAGACAATATCATTCATTACTACAATCTCGTAGTAGATACCTGTATTATGGACTATCCCCCATATGAATACAATCAAAAGCAGGACGTAGGGTATTATCTTCCCGAGAGAGCCCGAATCTGCGTAAAATCCTATGTCCATGTTACCATCGCTCCAAGACGCCTAGCTTAGGACCCCTACTACGAGATATGCCGAATTTGACACCTACATTGATGCTTTCATTGAGAGCCTGCTGGGTAGTCGCCGTCGTGCGATGGGAATTCAGATCGGCTCCATCGCGATCTATGCGTCGGAACCGAGCTACATCGTCAACATCGGCATCTTTGTCGCCGGCTTGACTGGTCACCTCGGCTATGCCGAGGACTGCGCTCCACGTCGGTTCATATAGATCGGACGGGTGTCTTCATCAAAATCAACTCCAATCTCAACCAAGATCATGGAAGAATTCTCCATGGTGTTCGGGGGCTCAACGTCAACATTGCCCCCGCACGATCATGCAGTTTTTCTGGACAATGGATTCGCGTTCGTCGTCTCCGACTCCTCGAGTGTCGTTTTGACGATTGCTTTGGTGGAATTGTGCGGAATTGAGTCTAGAACAACCATGCAAAATTTGGTCGCGTTCCGGTGGAGGAATCTCCGGCGATCTACGATCTACTAAAGCCGTGTCGAATCTGGACGAAAATCTGGACGAGTTTAGGGCGTGGAGTCCAGCGTCTAGCTCGAACGTCCGTTGGAAAATCCCACCGTTCATCTGCTACGGAATTCCTATAACGACCACCCTCAAAATTTCAGCTCGATCCGACTGTCCAAACTCCGGAAAACATCCAAGTGGTACAACGAATTTTGGTTCTATTTTCTGCACAAAAACGAATCTGACCCGAGTTCATTTTTTTCACGAACAGGTTGTCGGGCGTCCTTTTTGAAGGAAATTTTCTCATCATTTTGGTCATCCGACCAAGAGTTCGGCATCGTGAGGGCCGAATAATCATCAAGTGAACCTCGTCATCCGTAGGTTATACGGGTCGAGTGTTCCATTGCTTCATCAAGCCAACATTGACCTCGTCAAAAATTCCGATCTGCGTCAACATCACCGTGCCGTTACTTTTTCAAGCTGACATCCACCACGCCGACCTGCTTTGACACATCAGCTGGCATAAGGCTCTAGCGTCACCTTGCCAATCTGCTCCGTCACCTCGGCTAGACTGGGGGCTTCGACATTCCTTCATCAACCTGCTCCGGGTACTTCGGCGTCACTAGCCGACCTGCTTCAACACATCGGCTGGCATGAGACTTCAGTGTCACCAGCCGACTGCATGAGACTTTTGGCGTCTGCCGAGCGCAGCTTCGCCATGTTAATTGGACCAAGGACTTCATCTCGCTACATCAACCGTGCAGTGTCGCCACTTCGTCAAGCCGAACTCTTCGTTCAGGCACCTCGGCACCCAGGCCATATTCCTTTACTTATTTGCTTCACTTAAATTAACTAAGTAGAAGAATTTTTTTTAAATATATTATTAACTTTATTTGTTTTTACTCTTGGCTTGCACTATATTGTGTGCACAGGTAATCGGCTTCGGCTGTGTCATGCCGTCACCTTGGCGTGCCTACATCGTTGTCGCGCCTCCATCAACCAAATTGTGTCGTCGACATGGCCGACGGACTAGGGGCTTCGCCGTCACGCTGCCAAACTACTCCGTCTGCTCGACTCGCCCGGGGGTTTCTCCTCGGCCTTCGGAAGTCTTGTGTTGTCACTTCATCAAGCCGAGCTTTTCTTCGGCTACCTCATAACCGGCTTGGGGGCTGGGACCTTGACCCACTACAAGCTCGGCACACGTCACAAGCACATTAACCAGCTAAGTCGCTTCCATGCTCATTTTTTTAAAAAAATTGTTCGGTTTGACCAAGCATTATACTTTTTTGACAAAAAGTTGTTTGTGAAAAACTTTCCTTGTCAAAACTTTATTTTTATAAACAAATTCAAATACCCCGTTTACTTGGGGGCTTCCTTTATAAAGTCATTCCTCTTGCATATGATTATTAATGTATCGCACCCTTCCTTGTTCATGTTTACGCCAATATATGCGTCTAGGGATGAAAACGGAGCGGAAACGGACAGAACTAGGTGCTAGTACATTGCTTTTCATATAATTTTTGCAGAAGCGGAAACGAATACAAAAACCCCGGAAATGAATACGGAAACAGATACTACCGGAAACAGACATGGAGCCAATACAGAAGGACACGGAACGAAAAGTGTGCATTGATCGGAACTTAAATACCCCTTGAATCATAGAGAAATAGAGATAAAAACAAACAAATTTAATGATTTTTAACACGACTACAAAGTAATATGATTATGTTAGCAACATAGCATATTATTGTAGAAGTACTACACAATTACATATAGGGTCTAGTTGAGGATGTTTGTGGTAGTAGAAGTTGGGCCTCAAAGAATCTATTTTGCTTATTCTTCTCATTGTGACATTGAGTGTTGTTTGGTGGTTGGGCTACAAAGCTCGCCACCAGAAAAGTGTTCTGTAAAGTTGGGTTGCCTTGCTTACCCCTATGTTCCCGATTGTTCGGCTAGGGAGTAAAGAGAGCACCTCTGCGATTGTTACGATCGGGTCATCAGAACTCGTACCTTAGACGGGTGAAGCTGAAAGCTAACGCTCTTACTGTTTTCAACTATGGTCGGCCACGATGGAAGACGAGCATACATAAATCTATTGCACACCCCTCATGGTAATCATGAGAACCCAAAGAAAGAAACCGTTGGCAGAACTATTTTCTTTGAAGATGCTTCTTAGGTTAAATAGTAATATAGCAAAAGTTCTTGGGCGTGCTTTGTCTATTATAGCCTAATGGCCCGATTGCCTGGTTATTCGAAACACCTCTGTTATCCTCAGATGGCGTAGCAGATATCACTTTTCGGCCCTTGGCCGAAGAGGAGGAAGCCGTTGGTCGGTTAAGACGCGTTTAAAGTTCGAACGAACACATATATGATATAAGTACTTCGGTACATACAATCATTATACATAAAATTCTTTTACCCATGTCACTTGGGGGCTCTTGAATTTGTATGAGCTGTTTTATAATAACTGTGTTTTCTTCTTAGTCGTTGCAAAGTCTTTTTCTACTACTCTTTTTTCCGACACTAGCATGTGGTCAATAGCCGGATAGCCTAGTTTCTTTATAAAGTCGCTCGAGTTTAGTTCGCTAAACAAGGCTCAGAGAAACCCTCCGCCTTCAGGATATGGAGGTTGAAGCGAATGGCTGAACCGCTTGGAACCCGGAGATCGGATGTATCATGTTGACCGACGCACAAATTAAATTATAGACCAATTTTGTATTGACACAATTTTCTTTTATCTAAATATAAATTTTTTGGGTATGTTTTTTGGCATTTCCGAGCATAACTCTCGCAGTACACTTTTAAAGAATCGACAATATCGATGGGGGGCTGCGACTAGAGCCAAACCCACCAAAAGCCAAGGTACTCCGAGGAGACCTCGGTAAAATGTTCTCGGATATTGCTTTATATGCACCCATTTCAAATTGTGTCTTTGGTCAATAGTTGGGTTGCCCGGCTCCTATGCTTGCCTCCTACATTCCGTTTTGTTCGCCTAGGAATGCAAAGGGAGAACCACTGCGATTGTACTTCTGGTTTAACTGGTCAAGTACCTCAGTGGAGAAAGCCAAAAACCGATTGTCACAATGAGTGTAAACTGGTCGACGATCCGATGACCGTATTAAACAATGGGTCGTTCATAAAATTGGCCGAAGTGTTAACGGCTTGACCTCGGCCAATTTTATGAACGACCCATTGTTTAATACGGTCCTTAATTCGACCACCCGAGCCCAAATTAAGGCTCGGGGGCTACTGCATTGGCAATTCAATGCAGAAAATTTCAGTGCAATACAGTTTTCGAGGTGATTATGATCCTTGGGTTGGTCGGTCGCACCCAACCTGAGTCTCGAGGTCTATGCACACCGCTTTTGTGTTCCGAAGTATGCTGCCGAGCTAGGAGTTGATCCTCAAGCTGATTTTGCAAATCGACCCGAGCCTCAGGGGCTACTGGGATCAGCGGTTCTATGCCATCCTTCATGTGCATCTCGGGTTTTTGACCGACACACACCTTGATGGCTAATTGCTATATATCTCGGCAGAGAATAAATTGCACCAACCAAAAATATCCACCAAAAATTAGCCCCCAGTCAGGGTGGTGCACCACCTCAAAAGCAGTCCAGCATAAAAGCTCGGGCGCAAGTGGCTGGCTCCATAGAGAGCATTTACTACATTAAGCTCGGATGTATTCCTTCAATTTTTTAATGTCCAAGTTAGAGCTCGGATGTAGTCCGGTGTTGGAGCTCGGAAGCTGTCTGGCATAAAGCTCAGATTTGAATGTTTCGTTTCATAGAAGACTATTCCGGCATTTAAGCTCGAATGGACTCATTCAAATTTTCAAAAGCCAAGGTAACCTATGATACCTCGGATGCAGTCCGGCGTTGGAGCTCGGACGCAAGAGGATACCTTGAATGTCGATCGGCATTGGAGCTCGACTGCAAAAAGACACCTCAGATGCAGTTCGGCGTTGGAGCTCGGACGCAAGAGGACGCCACCGCATCGGAAACACTTCAAACCCCGGGTGTGGTGTAAAAAAATACAAGGCATTGATAAAGGCCGATAACTTAAAGGGGCTCCTCGGATGCCCGACATGTAAACTCTTCGGATTCAGCTCGGCGATCCTCAAGATCGGACATGGGAAGATTTGTTGAACTAGTTTTCAAGACCGACGATCAAAGATGAAGAATTATTCGGAAGAACCGAGGAGCGTCCTTAACTTGAAGACCGATTCAGGGGGGCTACTGACGGTGTCCTGGACTAGGGGGTACTCACCACGTCATCTCCCGACCAGTGGGTCGGGCCGAGGAACCCCATGATGATTCACTAATGGGCCACTTCAGGCAACCCATACCGAATACAAGGTGGATTCCATAAGACTTGGCGCACAAGACAATGACTCCTCTAAACCCTAGGCCTACGGTGCATATATAAACCGAGGCCAGGCTAGTAATAGACAATATCATTCATTACTACAATCCCATAGTAGATACCTCTATTATGTACTATCCCCCATATGAATACAATCAAAAGCACTACACAGGGTATTATCTCCTCGAGAGAGCCCGGCCTGGGTAAAATCCTGTGTCCATGTTACCATCGCTCCAAGACGCCTAGCTTAGGTCCCCTACTACGAGATAAGCGAGATTTGACATCGACACCTAGATCTTAGGTGCCACACAGTGACTTATCCAGCCACGGGCCAGACCCCGCCCCCACACCCTCCCTATTCACCCCCACATAGCAGAAACAAACTAGTCGGCGCCGACGAGTTCCCCTCTCCTCCCTTCTCAAATCCCTCCTCAAATCAAGCAGATCTGAAGGTTTGGTTCGTGGATTTCGACCCCAATCCCTCCCTGAAGGTAACCTCCCCCGATCCCTTCCCTTTCATCCACGGAAAATGCTCCCATTTGGTCATTTTTTTGTAAGTGTGAGCAAACCCTAGTTCTTCATGAATTTTGGGATGTGTATGATTTTGTTAGGGTTAGGCTTAGGCTTCTTTGTTAGGATTAGGGTTAGGCTTGTTTGTATGTTAGGATTAGCGTTGTTTGTATATTTAAGGATTAGGGTTATGTTATGTTGGTGTTAGGTTTATGATGGGGTTAGGGTTGTCCATTTGATTATGCAAATGTTGTAATCTTTTTGTAATCTTTGGATGAGTTCTTATAGAAGTTATTGTATGGTTTGTTGTTTAAACTTTTTAGGGATGGGAAGAACATGTGTTTATGTTCATCACGTGGACAAGGTTGCCTTTTTGAAAGGCAATATTGACCCGGACCCGGATGAACTTGACATGGTGTTTGAGTGTAGTCCTAGCTATGCGTAGTTGTTGGAACAAGTCCGAAAAGATTTGAATTGGATGGATACAAGTGATGTTGTTGAGTTTGATGGTAGGCATAATGTGGGATTTGGAATGCACATTCGCTGGAAGACCATGCGTGTGAACTTCGAGCAACGTTGGCTTGCATACAAGGAGACGGTGGCCGAATCACTAGACAAGGCTCTAGAGTTATTTGCCATAAAAAAGGTTAATGCTAACTTGCACTTGGATTTGAACCGGGTTGCCTCTCCGATTGTTGATAGTAGTCCTCCATGAATGAACCAAGATGAGATGATTGAACCTCTTTTGACCCAACTAGTGAGGCCAACATTGACCCCAATTTTGAATATCCAAGATGAAGCATTGCAAGAGGAGAATAATGAGCATGAAGATGATGAGAATGATGATGTTGTTCTCCATGACAACAACCTTGGTGATTTGGACAAATATTATTTGCAAGAGACCAAAAATTGCTAAGTCAAAGTGTGGCGCCTAAGCCTGAGGCGCCACACTAGACAGTGTGGTGCCTAAGCCTAAGGCGCCACATAGGTGCGAAATGCCATTCCAGAGGCTTTCCAGAGCCTCTCCAGAGAGGTATAGCCGTGTACAAGTGGACAAAATTTGCTACGTCAGAAGGAGTCCTGTCTTCTCGGTGTACGGTGTGTACCGCTCATCGTAGGGCATGGCAGTCGACGCCCCGTGAGACCGAATCTTGAGGGGCGCAAGATTCTACAAACATAAAGTGAGATGATTATGGTTTGATCTTTTCGAATAAACACAATATTCTGCAATCATAAAGTACTATGTTATCATTACCATTCCCTTCTCCGACATCAAATATGTCAGGTGTTCTACCTCATAGACATCATCCAAAAGCCGCACCATCCTTCATATTACAAGAAAATTATATGAGTTATACAATACAATTCATCTCAAAAAATAATTATCTAATATATATTCATGTAAACAATCAAAGATATGTTCCACAAAATGGTACCACAAATGAACAAATCATATAGGAATACTCATTTGAATAATCATCTACTCATATAGGAATCCCCATTTAGAATCCAATCAAATTTGACATATCATCCTAACTTACACAAATATGAAAAATGCGATATTTATTGGATAGAAAGATGGGGAACGCTGGAGATTACCTTATAGAATGATTTTGGGAAGAAATTCACGGAAGAAAACCTCATATCTGAAGGATTTTGGAGAGAGGATTGCGAGGAAGAGAGGAGGGAGCCGTCGCCGCCCCCCTCTGTAACTGGAAGAACTAGTGGGGATGGGGGAGGTGGTCGGGCCGCCCGCTGTATAAGTCAATGTGTGGCGCCTACATGTGTGGCGCCTAACCCTTAGGCGCCACACAGGTGGGTGGGGTCGGGCCCTTGCCACGGGGTGTCAACGTGGTCGATGGTGTGGCGCCTAACATCAAGGCGTCACATAATGCAGTGTGGCACCTTACTGTCGGACGCCACACGAAAGGGTTAGGCCGGTGAATTTTTTCGACGAACGGTTCACTTTGTGAATTACTTGCGATTTCAGTTCAAATTTGTCAAAATTGCCGGGATATATGCATGGACTAGAGTCGTATGGATCCACTAATGGGTAGCACCGCTTGAGTACATTCGATGTAGCACCATTATAGCCTTCGTGGGACTCACACCGTGCAGCGCACTGTGTGGATTTTTTGGATGTTTGGCCAACTCGCACACTTGTAAAAAAAAGTAGTAATACACATGGTGAAAAGATAACATACTCTGAGACTGCGGTGGCCTTAGGGCCTGTTTGGATTCTGCCCAGGATGGCCGCGCCAACGCGAGGGCGAGCCAAAATATTGGCGACCATTTTCGCCGCCCACAGTTGGCCAGCTCGTTGACGAGAAAATGAGCTGCAGAGCAGTAGGCAGCATGGGCACGCCAAATTGTTGGCTGCAATCCAAGCAATGGCTAAGAGTCTGGTCAAGGCCAATTATTTGGCTTGGCAAGCTCGGGCATCCATCAAAACAACCTCTTAGTTTGAGTGGAAGGAACCAAACAAGATGTGGGTGGGTATCATAAACCCATGCCGCGAGGCCGACTTTGACTTCTTCTATGCATTCCACCATCATCATTATGAAAAATGGGGCTCGAACGTCATTCTGGGACTCCCCATGGTTGCTATGGCGCAAGCCCAAAAAGATTGCGCCCCTCATTTACGAAGCATCCTCGAGAAAATTTTGAAAGGTGTAGGAAACTATTAAGGATAATGCTTGGATTTTAAAGATTAATCCGGACACTGTGGTAACCGTTGACCACATAAGGAAATTATTTATCCTTTGGATGCTTCTGCATGACGTCAACCTTGACGAACACTCTGAAGATGACATCATTTGGTAGCACACGACTGATGGGCAATAATCTGCCACCTCCGCTTATAGGGCGCGATTCTTGGGCATGGTTAACTCTCCCATGAAGCGAATGGTGTGGAAGGCGTGGGCACCGTCAAAGGTCAAGTTCATTGCTTGGCTTGCCTTACAAGACCGGAATTGGACGGTGGATCGATTAGACAAGCGCGGGTGGCAAAATTATGGTCTTTGCCCTTTTTTTGGGAGGGAGCAAGTAACATGCCTCATCTTTTCTTCAAGTGCCGCTTCACCAACAAACTTTGGAGACTGGTCATCAATAAGCCATATGGACCCTTCTACTTGGCACTTAGAAGCCTCCATCAAGGACTGGTGGGCGAACAGGACCAACTTTGGTATCCCTAACAAGAAGTCGGTAGCCTCTCTCACAATGCTTGTTTCATGGACCATCTGTAACGAGAGGAAATCACGCATCTTCCGCCACAAGAGTGTGTCGTCGCCGATCCCGCTCAACAACATTCTTACCGAAGCTAAACTATGGGTTACGGCGGAAGCTAAGAAGCTAGGGGACATTTTAGTACATGAGTAGTTGCCATGTGACGTGTTTTGTAAACAAACAAACTATATTCCCCTCTTAATTAGTTGATGAGGTAAATCTTTTGCCTCCATTTAAAAAAATAGCATATCTGTGAAAGCTGCATTAGCATTGTCATTGCGTTGAAGAATCCAAGCGCACTAGTGCTAAGGAAGATGACGAGGATATGTACCTACGATAGGGTCCTAGGCAAGGCCTACATACCCTACCTAAGGACACTACATTGGAGGACTTGAGGATCAAGCATAAACTTCCGACTGGATTCCATGAGACATTCAAGTCACTCAATAGGCTATCCACTCGGAGACTCCTTCCTTCACTCGGCAGTAGCGTGTCACTCGGAAGACCTCGTTCTCACTCGACACCAGAAGACCAGGAGCCACCGTCAAGAGCCCAATGGGCAGACGTTGGTCCAATCGTCATTAATAACTTTTATTACGTACGTTACCAGTAACGGCAGACTTTTACCCCACGATCGGCCCCTTAGATGTTGGGTAATTATGAGGGGTAGCGAACTCTATATAAGCCGCCCCTTCCCTCCTGCACAAGGGTTCGCAACCATTGTAATCTCAACATTCCACACGACATAAGCTCCCGAGCACTGAGACGTAGGGATGTTACCTTCACGAGAGGGGTCTGAACTCATACATCCGTGTGTACATCCTCGCCGTAGCTAGGACTCTGCCCTCTCCTTACGTACCCCTACCATCTACTGTCAGACTCGTTCCCACGACATAAGAGTTTTGAGATACTGTAATTTTTGATCTTTGATTGGAGATTAAGCAGACCCCGCATATCACCCTGATCCGCAAAATAACCGCCAAAATGCGGGTCGGCTTGAAAAATCCCACCCGAACAGACCCCGCAAATGCGGCCGGCCCGTAAAATTTTTTGAGGAGCGCGGCAAAATCTTGACCCCAACCCGCGAAAACGCGCCCCCCCCGGCCCGTCGGTGGCCTGCATATAGCGGGAGCGGTTGGTGGGGAGGACATTTCAGCCCGCGCTTTTCCCCACCTACCACCTCTCCTCTTCCTCCCGCCCCGCTGCCGGGCCGCCGCCCACGTTTCTGGCGAAAGTAGCTGGCGGGATCACGCCGAAAGGCCACCACATGCACGAGGTTGCCCTCCGTCCCACCCCCCTGTGTCAGCGAGCCGGAAAATTGCAGATCTGCAACCCTTCGTCGTCGGCTGCCGGATTTGGCTTTTTCGGCCGCCGGGTGGTTGCGCCAAGCGATGGAATGGTCGGAGAGCACCTCGCGCAGCCCTGGCAAAGTCCCATCGCCGCATGCAGGTACGGGTTTGTCTTGTCGTCGTTGCCGACGTTTTGTCGGCATGGATTCGGCCGACCGGCCGCCGGGCTCGGCGCTCGCGCAACGGCTCAGCGGCTTGCCGATGCCGCTCATACAGTGCGACGGCTGCACGAAATGTATTATCTTGTGTCAAATTGAGGTACAAATTTCGGATTTGCGGGCCGGCGGGAGCGGCGCCAGGCCAGACCTCGCAAAGCTGACCCGTAAAAGAGCATATCCCGCGAATGTTCTTTTATACGGGTCCGTTTTACGAGGCCTGCCTCTGCAGTCGTCCGCGTCGGCCTGCAAAGCCGTTTTTTCGCGAACTGCAAATGCATTTTGCGCGTTATACGGGGTCTGCTAGAGATGCTCCTACACTAGCTCAGTGGCAAAGTCACCTTTTTCTCCTTTAACATTTCATAAAACCAGGGAATCTATAAATGATATACATAGTGTGAAGCAAATTTCTAAAAAAAGTGCACTTCGACGGGCAATGTCATGTTACCACCGTGTAGTGCATGCAGTACGGGGAAATGTCCTCTGGTTCATGCGCGTATATACACCTGATATGTTCAAACAATGATTAATCAAAATAAGTTTACAAGTTTTTAAAATAAACTGGACTTTCTTTTGCACTAGTATATAATCTACATAAATGAAAAAACATCGTTGAATAAATTTAGTTTTTCTTTCCCTGAAGTCAACATGGGTTTTATTTCATGTGTTCTTACGAGTTAAATGGAAGGTCAATTTTATTTTAAAATATTTTTGATTTTTTAATATCTAACTTTTTTAGATACATGATGTATACTCGCGGATACATCATATACAATAAACCAAATGTTCATGGCTGTACAGTACGGGCGGATGTTGTTTACGAGACGCGTGGGACCGTGGCTACATGAGAAGTTGACCTGCAATAGCCAAATATCAACTCAAGTCCCCGCACGATTAAGAATAAAAATGCATCGTCCGAGGTCGTGAACTTGAGCAGAGCAACACCGGTATACCCGTGCGGGAAGCCTGCGCACAACACGCCGGGCATTCGCAGGCCATCGATTGCGGTGCATCCACCGACACGTCAACTCACGCGGTAGCCATCCACAGAACCCAGAAAAACGAAGCCAAGGTTGACTACGTTGAACGAGTGAAGAGACGAAGGAGCCCAGGCAGGGCCAGTATGACACGATTGATTGGCTCTTGTGAGTCCACTGTAGCCTGGCTTGGCAGCCCTCAGTGAGCGTGGCCACAGCTTCTGCACGTAGCAATAGCTCTATATACGTAGCTGCCCGGCACAGCCTACCCTGACTGCACCTACGCTACGCTGCTTCGGTATCTGCGGATTTTGTACGTACTACGGGCGTGTAGTAGCGCAGACGCACTGCTGGACACTGGACGCGTTGGGTCCGGCGAATTATGAAAAAGGAGAAAACTCTAGGGCGCGGTCTCTTATCCGGGGATTTGAGTGCACCTGCCGTGCTTCTTCCGGGGCCTGTGCCACTGGCACTAGCTTTAATTGGCTGTTGCATGCGTGCGGTGTATGCATTACTACTCACGTACCCACGTATGTATTCATTTTTTGCTGTAAAATACGGAGTTGTATGGCCTGTGTACGTCGCTTCAGGTAGGCCTACTCTACTGTCGCACGTATTTTCGGTCCCGAGGCTACACGTAACACGTACTATATTCGGTGCTGCCTCGGCAATGTATTTCGTCTTGCAATACTCTCCCCCTGGTGTGTTTAACATGCATTGCGCTACGTTCTCGTATTAACCTCAGTGGGGTTCGACGGTTGGTTTGGCCTTGTCAGATTCATGGATTCGGCTCCATTTCTTCCGCGTACTAATCATGCAGTAGGTAGCTTGTGCCTGTTATTAATTAGACAAAAGCAAGTTGGCGCAACACATAAGATGATGCCATCTGGGTACAAGGTCTAATAATGTCACGGAACTTTCCTCGTATCCACCATATATGTGACTGCATATTGCACAATTATAAGTTCATTTTTCCTGGGCATACTCTATGTTTTAAGCGGATTTTCTCATCTGCAACGACCGGTACATGCAAGCTAGCCGGCCGTACGTGGTGGATCGAGCGATCGCAGCATGCAGCACGCGGCGCCATGCTTGTCCGTGAACTGTGACGGAGACCACACTCTACCAGGCTGCGGGCGCGACCAGCTAGCTCCACCAGAACGCAGCAGCAACTATTTGTCCTTTGCCGGAGGCCGCTCGAGCAGCGCGGGATGGGCTCGCCCGCCTCGTGCCGCATGCCGTGTGCCGCCGTTGCTGGCACTCCTCCGGCACTGTGCCGCGGATCTCGTGAGGTCATCGCGCGCCACGCCACGGATCGCCCATGGCCGGCATAGGCTGGCTGGCTAGCCTTGCTGCGTGCGTCGGGTAGCCGGCCGGCCGGGCCCCGGGCACAGTGGCAGGGCTGACCCTGTGATCCAGGCCATAGGTAGCTGCTAGCTGGGCACCGGCACCGGCCGGGGCGTCGAGGAAGCAACCGCTTGTTGCGGGGGTTTGCAACTCGGAATGATTGTGTATCCATGGATCTCGCCTGGCCTCCAACTCGATGTTGGTCGCCGTCGATCGCTGGCTGTGGTGCTGGTGCATGTGCATGCGGCGCGCGATGGATGTCCCACGCACAGCCACCAGAGAAGAACTCGACCAGGGCATGGCTGATTGCTCGGCGACGGATCGATCGGGGGACAGGGGCATGAGGTGTATGGCTACGTACGTTTTGCTCACACAGCTAGGTCGCCTCCGTATGTACGCATGGCGGATGGGTGCTGGGCTGCATAGGGTTTGGACTATACATGTATATTAAAAAAATGCTTGGATTATACAGGATGGGTCGTATCATACGTTGCAAATTTTCAAGGACCAATGAATGGCATAAGATGATTTTTTTGCCCAAAAATGGGAAAGCAGTACAAATTATTATTTTTGCAAAAAAACATCATAATAACAGAGTTGTACAGTTGATGTATTCACTGGATCTTTACATCAACTTTTGTACCATTATACGAAGAAAGAGTTTTTTTTGCGAAAATAGAAAGAAAGAGTTTAACTCTAGCAAGTGGAAATGACATGCAATACGGCGGACGTAGGATCTTTGGTAATTTGCGTTAATTTAAAACAACCTGACAAGTGGAAATTGCGAAGGTCTTTCATGTTTCTAAAGAGGGGTGTGGCTAGATCTCAGCCTGCTAAGACTTAGTCTCAATCAATTGACGGCGTTTGTCAGGATCATGGGATTGTGGAAGACTGTCTCTTCTTCCGGTGAGTCTCACGGCGACGCCGGCGGTAGACGGTTGTGTCTGTGTTGGTCATCTGTGGGGACCCCTAAGGATGCAATTGCAATATTCTTTTTCTTGGGGTTCTTTTTGCATAATCTTCAGGACACATGTTCTATCCTGGTCTACCTAGAAGATGTTGCATATATGTGTATTCTGTACTATGTTAATTAGTTAATGTAATGTGTGTGGTTTCTTAAAATAAAACTTTACATGAATCTTCACATAAGATCTCATGAATATAGTGTCGACTCAGATGACTAAGTCAAAATCGACCGAGAATTAACAATCCTTCATTTTACAACGAAACGGAAATTTCTAGCAACCTTGATTAAGTGGCTTGAACATATATAAGTGTGCTGATCACGTAAAGTAGGTAGTAAAGTTTGGTCCCAAAAGTCCCGCTAACGGTCCACTTGGTGTGCCAATCTAACGGATCAACACAAATGACGGACATCGCAACAACAACAACAAAATACACAAAATTAATAATGGGTGATGCGTTAATTAGCCAACATCAGCGTGCGTACGGATGAACTTGGCATGCAGCTGTGTGTGCATGCATGACCCCGATTAATAAATGGACGTACGTGCGTGCGTGCGTTTCCCTGTTGACAACCGCGCTCGAACCACCACCCTCGATTAGCTACCACTGCTGGCCTCTGCATGAATCACATTCTGCAATGCACACTACCAAACTCAATGCCACCCCAGATTATTTGTCAGCCTCTCGTCTCAAGGACTCTAGCCTGGCCAGGATGCAGCCAGGATTTGACCTCCTTCTCTCAAAAAATCTCTGTAGATGTACCGTACCCTCGCGGCTTTCGCCATCGAAGGCTTGGAGGCCCGGCCCACCGTCAACGACTTTCAGAGGGGTCTAATTAAGGGTTAGCACGATCGGGCTCACTCCGCTCCCCAGCTCACTTATGACTTATGAGTCGGTCACGGTAGTCTCCCGCTGGGAGCCACCGGGCCGGCCGGGCCCCGTCCCGGGCGTGTCACGCCGCGGCCGTGCGCAGCGACGCGCATTTACAGCACGCTGCCGTCAGCCCGTCAGCGCGGTACTCCCAACAGTAACCCATGCTCTTCCCTTCTCTAGCTGTTCTCTCTGACGAGAGATTTGCGCGGGTCTCCTAATCAAACCATGGTGGTAGCAGACAACAAAAATGGCTGCGAGCTCAAGCAGACGAGGCCATGGCGGATGACGGGCTCGGGGTATTTACTCTGCTCGCTCTCCCGTCGTCATCCATGTCGGAGTTACTCGCGGCGACGTGTGCAGGCAAGCCAAGGCGCGCGTACGTCTCCTCCGGCGCGGTGACTTCGCGAAGAAAATACGCTGTAATTAAGGCTCGACTGGCAGGAAAACGAGGGAGCGTTACAGCTTTCTTTTTTGTTTGAGTGTAGTCTGAAATAAACCTTAACTTTGTAGAGACCGATGTAAATGAACCCGAACCTCTAAATCCCTGAAGTTGACACCTTGACCTCTTTGATCCTGGTCTTTTCAAACCCTTGACTCGTTTGGATCACAGGGAAAAGGATCGATCCCAGCCGGGTTCATCAGCTACTCTCACTGATAGTATGGGTCCACAAGTGAGATCCATCTCTCTCTTTTCTTCTTCATTCTCCATCCTTCTCTCCCGATTTTTCTCAGATGGTGGGATGTGCTGTGCATGGCTGCGTCCAGTGACGGAGCCAATAGCAAAATATGGACTAATGAAGAGGCAAAAATCACTATTTTTCTCAATCTATGCAACCAAAAAAAAATCTTCACAAAATATCACAAGCTTGGGGGGCCCAGCCCCAGCCATACACATAGCTCCGTCAGTGGCTGCGTCACTTCAGATCGTGGGTGTCAACCGAGGACGATGCAACATTTTTTTTTCGTTTTTGGAAATCATAAATCCCGGACGGGATTTATCGATGACAAATAAAACGTTTTTTATGACAATTTTAAATGACACGAGGATGCATATTTTGTTGATATAAGAACGGTTATTTTCTGGCAAAAAACAAACCAAGGGCGTACTTGTCATGCTTACCAACTAAATTTATCATCCCTCATGTATATAAATTGTCAGAAAAAACATGTGCTTTGTCACTAAAAATTCGGAAGTTTCAAGACTTATCAGTGACCTTTCTTTTCTATAGAAGAGGTGCAACAACCTAGAGCTAATCTGGCAACAGGAAGAGTGAGAGACACACATTTTAAATCAAAATAAGAACAAAATCGCTCAAAATCCATTTCTATAATAGAAAGGAAATTAGTTTCATAATCCTTGGACATAGTATGAAATTATTGCTATATTTTAATCGTAGTTTAATGAAAACTACACCTTTTTGTAATCAATTTAGGTACAAAAAATATTAGTCAATCGGACATAAATGAACCTAAAAAGAAAAGTATGATCAAATACCATAAAAATTGTCTTCAGATGATCTCCAAAAAAAAAAATTCAGGCTTTGAAGGAGCAAACCATTAATATCGAATCAACCACGCGTGTTCTCACGTTTTTTTTCGTTCTAATCGTTTTTAGGAGAGTCATCTAAAATTTAAAAACCGAGTGAAAATCCGTGAGGCGTTTCTAACACTATGTTTGGCATCTATGACACGTAACATCACATTCGGAAGGTCAACAATATATTGCTGACACTATAAGTGTGCCATAATCATTATAAATACCAAATATCGATAACAAGAAAGAAGAAAGACGCCATCCCATAAATTTATGCTGATATGCATATTATCTAAAAGATTTTTTTGAAACTAATATCGACAAGAATATTCAAAGCTTGCAAGGTTGTTTTCCTACTAACGACAGGAAAATAAACACCGCCCAATCTTGACAGTTGGCACACGGCAGTGCATGAACTGTTTCTGTGCATCCCCGCTATACACCCATAAAAAATTTAAAAACATAATTGAAGCAATCCGAGCAAAGGATACGAGCCCAGCTGTGGACGGATGGTGGTTTATTCGAGCATTTTAATTAGACACAATAAAGAAAATCTTTATTAAATTAGCAAGACAAATGTGATCCAGATAGCGTTTGTGGGGCGACCTAGGGCACAATCCAAATAACACTATGGTGATCGGTGGAGTATGTGTATATGTAAACAAATCCATTTATTTGTTTTTCAACGTGGTTTAGCCTTCCACTCGTGTTTGATCCAACAAAAAGGGTGACAACAATATGCAGGAATATATTACATCTAATAAAATCCATTTACTTCCCTGAAAAAGTCGATTTACCAGATGTGTCATTTTAGAAGCATCTTTTTTTTGCGGGTATTTTAGAATCATCTTCACCTTGCCGGCGGTGGAAAAACCACTCGCCGTGCACAACCGCCGTTCAAATCGATCAGCAAGCGCACGAAGACGCCACGTAGCCACGTCTGTGTACCACGGTTGTTTTTTTCCTTTTACCCGCAAGGCCGCAACTGGCCCCGGCGTCCCGTGCACCGAAAGCGGAGAGCTTTGGCAATGGCGTCTATAAAACCAGCCCCAAAACCGGCACCTCCACTTCCCCCGGCGCACCCTCCGCTTTCCCCGAGCGAGCCACAGCACGACTCACAGCACGGTCACGCTCCCGACTTCACTCGCTCGCGCACGCACGCACGGAACACACTCGCGCACTCCCTCCCACTCCCACTCCACCGCTCCGCTCGCCCCGCCTGGCCCACGGCCGCCTGCCCGCCTGCCTGCATGGGCGACCGCCAGCACCACCACCCGCGGGCCCGGCTCGCCGCCGGCGACCTCCGCCCGCCGGAGCCGCCGCTCGACCCGCTCGAGTTCCTCTCCCGCTCCTGGAGCGCCTCCGCCGTCGACGTGCCCCGCCCGCGGCCGCCGTCGCCGGCGCCCCTGCTCGCCGCGCCCATCGCCGAGGACCCCGGCTGCTGCGAGCTCGACGACGGCGCCGCCACGGCCGGGAGCTCCTTCTCCTTCGCCTCCGCCGCCACCTCGCAGTTCATCATGGAGCGGATCCTGGCGCAGTCGGTGAGCCCTCCTCCCGTTCCTCCCCTCCCCTCTCCTCTCCTCCATCTCCGGGGAAAAGAAAAGAGCGCTCTCCGATCAGAGCTGCCCCCAAAACTTACGATCCGTTTGCACAAGAAGGAAAATCATACCACCGCCAGTCCTTTCAGTTGCCAACCGGCGAGAGTTCCGTTTTGTCTCTGGCAGCAGCATCAGCATCTGGCCTCTCTCTTTTTTGTTTCGTTTTGTTTAATGACGATGCTAAAGCGCGTGCTTTTAGTCGTTTCTTATTGGGGATTTCCACTCTTTCGCCGGCTCGTTACTACTTTCGGAGTACGTCTCTATGATGAGTTCGTTGTTTCCTCCTTATCTACTGTGATTTCTGTCAGAGGATTCCCAGCGTACGCCCCAGTACGAAATCCAGCCTCTTTGATGGGAGTTAATGATGATCTTCTTGACCTCGCCGCCCCGATTCCTTCTCTGTTCTCTGGTCGAATTTCAACCTCTGTTTTCTTCGTTTTCCCTTTGACCCCATGCTTGGACAAGGAGAAACGGCCAAAGGGGAGATTCTTCTCCTAAGGGCAATTAGAAGAAGTGTAATCCCAACCTTTTTCTTTTTCTTTTTCTTTCTAATTAACAAACCCAGTTCAGTGGTCAGGGCAACGATTTATCATCAATTTCTCAGCTGTTCCATAAATTAAAATTTTCATTTCTTCTTTCGCAGTTAGCACAAGTAAAACTAGACAATCTATACTGTGTACCACTTTAAATTGATCGGTGGAAGTGAAGCCTGACGCAAATTTGTTGTGCAGGAAGTGGCGCCGCTGACATCCGGACGGCTCTCGCACAGCAGCGGCCCGCTCAACGGCGGCGGCTCCCTCACCGACAGCCCGCCGGTCTCGCCGGAGATTGACGACTCGCAGGTTCACTTTCTTGTCACCTTTGCTTTCCCCTCGTGCCGTGCTACCAGTTCCTAGGCGAGGCCCCTGTTCTATGCGCTCGTGATTTACCAGTGCAGTAGTGGTACTGCCAGTTCTACTAGTACTTGTTTGCAATTTTTAATGCCTTCAGTTCAGGCTTGTCTCGTGGTTCACTAGTAGTATAGTTGTGTTGGGTTTCCTTGGATGTTCTTAAGCGTTTTAATAACCAGGCGTAAGATGATCCAAAGACCGAGGCGCTAGTGGACGAACTGTTTGATGTGTGATGAAATGAAGTTGTTTAGACTTTCAGCAAGAAACCAAAAGAGATTGTAGTGGCAGCCGTGCGCACGACTGACGGTCGTGTGCTCGTTTACCGGGAAATCAAGCCATCTTTTCCGCGCTCTACAACTTCAGAAAACCCCGAAAAAGCAGATTAAATGATGGAGCTTTTGCGCGTCTTTTTTGTTTTCACTAATTCCACTGTCCTTGCTAGGCCATTTCTCCAGGAAAAAAACAATCTCTTCACAAGCATTTCCCTGCATATCGTGGCTCAACTCTTTGGTTTGCACACTGCTTTTGTTCAGTTCATCGGCTACGATTGAACATTTTCATGCAAGGTTTATGTGCTGACAAAAATTCTAAGCTAGATATCAAAACACTTTAAAGATTACTACTAGCATTATAGGCTCTCACACTAGAGACCGCAGCTTGGTTGTGCTTTGTGGCAGAACAACTGAGGTCAGAATGGTCACTTGTGCATGAAAATAATCGGGGTAGGAAGCTGTGGGACACTGAGAGGCTGCGTGTGCCTGGGACAAAGAGACCAGCGTTGCAGCCTTCCCTCCCTGCGCGCCATATTTTCTGCGGGAGAGAGAACAAGGAGAAAAACAAAGGAGGAACAGGCCCCGTTGCCTTTCTCTCCTTCCGATAAAACACCTGGCCTGGCCAATGGTAACCCTTCTCTTTTTCTCCACATCTTTTTCTTTCTCTCTCTCTTCTCTCTCTCTTTGCTAGCCAAGAGCCTGCGATCTCGGCGCCCATTGTGCAATGTTTCGCCGTGGCCATGGCGGGCGTCCTTCTCACCCATCTCACCCGCCGACAACTCCTGTTTTCCAGTTTGAAGCCTGCGCCCCCTTCACATGCGGGATCATGCATATCTCCATCCATTTTTGATGCACCAGCACCCGGTGGTTTGCCCATGAACAAGTCTCATATTTTACAGATTTACATGGAGTAGTAGAAAACAAACTGGCACGCATGTCTATATGTTTTTGTAGGGATTCTTGGTTGGAGAAAAGCATCCTTTTTGCCAAATGTTAGGATCCTGTTGCCCATCTGTCAAAAAAAAAGCGACTCCTTTTTTTGCCCCCTACCATGCTCTTGTTTTTCATGCCTTGTTTTCATCTTTCATGTACTTTGTTCTCTACTATTTCACTGTGGTAGTTGTTAAGTGTCACTTCGGTGGCGTGTTCACAACAGTTGTAATTTGCTTTGTTCCTCCCCGTCTTATTTTTTTTCGACGGGAAACGTTATTGTACTGCATGGAGTACTATCTACAAGCACAAGTTTTACTCGGTAACAAGTTTGGGGGCCAGGCCAACACGGTATGGTGCTAGAATAATAATGTGCTTGGAAATCCAAAGACAGGGAGATATGTCATACTGGCAGTCCAGCCTATGCACTGGTTTGTCTGGCCTGCCTGACGAATTATTAGTTTGTGCAATCCGCAAAGCATCTTTCCATAAAATATATTGCTCAAACAATTTATAAACTCACCATAAAGCAAATCTGAAATGCCTCCAAAAAGATCCAACTGTTCTCCCCTATTTCTGTCTTAAGGGAAAAGAGGAAAAAGTCCAAGAATGCCCCCACACTCACATGCCCACAGCCCCAAGAGAGACAATCCTATGAGAGGTCAAGGTCAAAGATCTGATTAGGATAGGCAAGCCGTACGCAGGGCCACTCTGGTCATTCCAGCTGTGCTAATCACAGTTGTATAGCGCCCCTAAACCTGAAACCTCTTCCTGTCGTGCTGATTTTCATTTCTTCCAAGAACGCATTTGGGAATTGGCTGCTTGCTTGGGGTGGGGGTGTGCGTTAATGGAGCTCCGACCCCGGGTACCGTCTCAGTCTGGCCTCTGGGCTCTGGTCTGCTGCTGCTTGTGCAAGCAAACACTGTGCGAGCCCAGTCTGCCGATGTCACTCTCCATGCACCCCCTTTCTCTCTCTCTCTCTCTGTGGGTAAATAAAAAGGTGCTCTAGCAGGCATGCAGTCCTCGGCTTTAAGCCCGGTCTGCTCTGCTCGCGTTCCTGCATCATGACGCTAGCCTCGTGCCTTTCTGGTCCCTAATCGAGTTTTATTCCTCCAGCTTTTCTAATCTGGTGTGTTAGTCATGATGCCTTCTTTTATCCGATCTAGGACCAATGCTGCAGTTTTCTTCCTCGCCGCCTCATCATTGTGTCCGTTTATCCTCTCAGAGATCAGAGTGCATTGTTTACTGGTGTATGCGCCGGCATATGGCACGCTTTAGCTCAACATCTCTGCCTTGTGCCATGCATACTGTAGTTTAACATTGTGCATATACAGTGGTGGTTTGTACTGGCTGCGGAGCTTTCAATAATTTGTTGAGGACCCACCGGGAAATTTGGGTTCGATCTATCGTTTCAAGGAGTTGCAACATTTGCTGTAACGAACTTTATTCGCTTTGATGAAAACAAAATCCTAGTATCCAAGTATTTTTGATATTCAATGGGGTGCATTGCACTAGGAATTGGCTACTGAACAAAAGAAAAGAGAACTATGAGCTAATTGGACAATCTCTATAATGCAGTACTGCAGGGCGGGCACACCGAAGCCACAGGCATACCGAGGCGGCAGCAAGACGGTTGGCCGGTGGCTCAAGGACAGGAAGGAGAAGAAGAAAGAGGAGACGCGAGCGCACAACGCACAGGTCCACGCCGCTGTTTCGGTTGCGGCGGTGGCTGCTGCGGTTGCGGCCGTCGCTGCTGCCACTGCTGCAGCTTCGGGTTCTGGCAAGGACGATAGAGCGGCCCGCACCGACATGGCTATGGCATCCGCGGCAACGCTCGTGGCCGCGCAATGCGTTGAGGCCGCGGAGTCCTTGGGGGCTGAGCGCGAGCATTTGGAGGCGGTTGTTAGCTCGGCCGTGAATGTCAGGACTCCTGGCGACATCGTCACGGTCACGGCCGCTGCTGCTACTGGTTTGTGATTTCCGTTCCACCTGGTGTAGTGACAACTATATTACCTCAAGCACGTGAGTTGGATGATGAGTGTTGTATGGCTTGTTGTTTGCAGCATTGAGAGGTGCAGCCACATTGAGGGCAAGGGCTTTGAAGGAGGTGTGGAACATCGCGGCGGTGATCCCGGTCGAGAAGGGGACAATGGGAGGAGGAGGGCACCATCACAAGCAGATTGTGCAAAAGCAGCATCGCAAGCTGGAGAGCAACGGCAGCAGCATCAGCGATCTTTCGCTGGAGGAGGAGAACAACTTCCTGGGCGTGTGCAGCCAAGAACTTCTTGTCCGCGGCACCGAGCTCCTTAAGCGCACACGGAAAGGTGCTGTCATGTGATATACACTACATTTCTGATTCATGATGTGGTAGAATTGCAGGCACAAGTAACTGACGCTGCTGTTTCATGATGATTTTATCTGCAGGCGCATTGCACTGGAAGGTTGTATCAGTGTACATCAACCGAATTGGCCTGGTAAATGCACATGTCCTCGACTTTTGTCGAACCTTTTTTTTTGTGGTAATTCCGGACCTTTTGCTTAGTTATCATCATGGATGCTTGCAGGTCTCTCTGAAAATGAAGAGCAGGCATGTCGCAGGGACAATCACCAAGAAGAAGAAAGGTGAGTGGCAGGCAATCATGGCGGAAACGGTAACATCATCCATTATCCATGGCACCGAGGCCTGATCCATCATCCATGTCGCTGCTGCAGGCGTGGTGATCGACGTGTGCAAGGACGTGGCGGCGTGGCCCGGGCGGCACCTGCTGGAGGACGGCGAGCAGCGGCGCTACTTCGGGCTGAGGACGGCGGACCACCGGGTGATCGAGTTCGAGTGCACCAGCCAGAGGGAGTACGAGCTGTGGACCAAGGGCGTGGCGCGCCTCCTCAGCATCGCCGGCGAGCGGAAGCGTCCCCTGTGACTGTGAGTGGCAGAGTGAGTGAGCTGCCGGCGCCGGGCTTTTGGTCGTCCCAACTCCGGAGCCGTCCCATCTGTTTGTTTGCTAGGCTGTAGATGTGAGGCGAGGGGCAGCAGAGCAGCATGGGCTGTGGGGGTGTAGGTGTACCTCTTGTCCCTCCTCAAGAGAAATGGATTGTCATGCAGCTAGCTATGGCTCCTGCTGTTGTTAGGGGTGGAACTAGATTGAAGGCTGTGTGTTTATGTGCATGTGCATAGGCAGCTCGCGTGTGAATGAAGTTCTCCCTTTGCTCTGTCTCGTGTAAGTTTTGCTTCTCTTTTCTTCTTCTCCTTGTTTTTCACCTGTGGTGTGCTGTGGCGGTGGCCTATACAGACATGTATCTGGAGCAGCAGCGGCAGGAGGACATGATGCCTTCATGGTTGATTTCTTATTTCCTGCTTGGTAAAACATTCAAGATAGCTGTAGTTGGGTTGTTTTGAACGACGAGATTGATCCTTGACAGCGCTCTTAGGTCTGAAAAGGAGTGAAGTGATTAGTGTATAATGGTGGTTCCAGCTGCGGTTTAGAATCTTTGACCGGTAGCAAAAGCTGTTTTTGTCTCTCCAACATCATCTGCCTAGCTCTCAGGTCAGGGCCCCTGGTACTCTATCTACTGCTAAAGATAGTTGCCAAAAGAATTCCCTGGGTCCCTTCCTCCTCTGCTGCTCTCCCAGTTTGCACCATGCTTTGCTTTCAACATGCCGGAGACTGCACTCTCATTCTTATGTTTGCTGCAGCAGCAGTCGATTCAGGTTCAGGACCACCTTAATGACGGATAATAATTTTGTTCAGAGGCCCACGTAGTGCTCTGTATTTTCACTCGGTAATTTCTCTGTGTTTGAGACTACTCATTGTTATCTTCCTTCCTTTACATGTAAAATCATTGAAAAAAAATGGGGACATTCAGAAACAGACTCTGCATTGCAGCTGCTTAACGAACACACTAATCATGTCGAAGCTGACCGGATCAGCAGGGACGCGTGACAAGTGGTGCCACGATGTGATTTTGCTTTCCGTTCTCTCGAGATTGGCGTGGTAAAGAGCTTTTTTTTTTCTGTCTCCCGTCTCTCTCGGCTTTGCGGTACGCAGGGACTGTCCGTGCCGTATCCAATGCAAGCAAGGCGCGGCATTTGGAACCTGGATATACGATGTGATCGCAGGATCGATCCGATGTACTGGAGGCATCTCTACAGAGGAAAAGTAAGGGCTCAATGATCATCGGCACCTTGAAATCCAACCTTGGTTGCCGAGACGAGACGCGAGAATCTTTGCCGCTTTGGCCTGATGTAAAGAGGTAAAATTTCTCATGTAAAGAAGAGCCTCTGCTGCGAGAGAGAGAGAGAGAGAGAGAGAGAGAGAGAGCTGGGCTTCTTGTGATCCAGGGAGACCGGAAAGACTGGTGGGAATAGGGTTGCGGTGAAAGGACGTGTTTGGACTGCTGGTTTTTCCTTTTCGAAATTCAAAAGAGAAGACAGGCTGCCCGCTGCAGGTCCAAGCTCATTTTCGTGTGTTTGTCGAGGGTATTCTGGTCAGGGTTTATGTGGGCGATCATTCGTGAGTCTGGGTGTGGCTCGATGAAACCAAGGGTGCAGTAGGGACTAGGGAGTCCGAATGTGCGACGTAACATGTGTGTGAGTGACAGAATGTGCCGATGTGAAGTAAAGCGGCGAGGAATAGTGGCATGCGGTCTTTCACTCTTTGGCTTGGCCGAGTACTCTCCATGTTGCGGCTACGTTCTTTTGTCCTTTGCCATCATGCATGCTTGAAAGTTGAAACGGGGTCGATACTTTCGTTCTGTGCACCACTGGCTGAGTATCATTGTGCTGCGCGCGAGAGAAGGACTGCTTGTCGTACGTATCGGAAAATGGAAACCCCATCCGTTTCTGTACGTAGTCGGCGTTGGCCGGTAGGGACTGCGATTTCACGAAGCGCAGGCTGCAGTTTTTAGTTTCAGAGAGGAACTTTAAAACGTAGGAATAGTGAAGAAATCGAGATGTTCTATCGGAGGAAACGTGTTCTGAATTCATTCGTGAACAGAAATTACAGGCTAGACATGTCGTTTTGATTCTGTCCAAAGTCGTTTTTTACGGTATGAGCGCTTATATATGGTGTATGAAACATTCTCTATATTCTTTATGGAATTTTATGACTTGGTGCGGGATGCATCCATTTTTTGGTCTGAGCACTAAATGAAACACGAAATGTAAACTGCAATAACAAATAAAATCGGGCTCCTTTTCATGTTAGATCATTCAAATAATGACCACTCAGCCATCTCTTCACAGCCAAATCCTTATTTTACTTGTACAAATAGAACATAGCCATATAAAAAAGATTTACTAACATGTAGAAAGATTTCAAGCTTGGGTGAAACTAAGCAGGGTTTGGACCGACTGATATTGAAGAATCAGTGGATGGGTTTGTGGATAGGGGTGAAATGTCGTCCAAACCTAGAGTTGTCTGCTTCTTCCCGAAATGCGTCGAGGAGACATCTAGGATTGAAAACTGTTTTAGTGCACGCCGCAGAGCGGTACCAAATCAAGGCAAACTCCGAATACTAATATGACGCAAAAATAACAGAGGTCAAGGTTGACCGGTGAGACAATGGGGGATAAGCTTCATCATCGAGAGGAAAACCTGGATCACTAGCTAGGACCCCTAAATGACCGCTCGGTGGTAAATGAGATGGGGGTGCAAATACAGGCTGGGGGTTTGCCAAGAGCAACCATCATTTAAGGAGTGTGTAATAGCTCACTGGTTGAGCATCCTTGTGCAGAATGGGGTTAAGTGGTTTGTCGAAGTTGTGGGATCTTAAAATGCATCGGTAGTGGAGCGTTCCAAAATTATCATTTGGATGTCACGTGGAAAACATAGGAATTGTAGACACGAAGGGATGATAGGATGTGGTTGGCATCGTGTTTGGTCTTCTCCAAAATTTCTATTGGGATTTCAAAGGAACATAGGATGAGAATTCCTTTGATCCCAATGGCATCAAACCGATATTTTCTATAGGACCACCGCACTCTAAATTTTCTATGTTTTTCCTTTGCTTTAGCTGAGGCCGTAGTTTTATTAGAGACATTTAAGGTTGTTTTTTAACACCACTAGACATATGGGTTTTAGCCGCCAAGGTGGTTGGTTACTCAAAGTGCAAAATTGATTATTATTGATCTATCATTACCAACATTACTTTGGTCACTTCACGATAGCCGTTGAAGATATTTAGCAACCAACATTGCAATCATCCGTCTCTGAAACTCAAATAGCTACCAAGAAAATTGTGGTGTCTCATAGCATCTTGTGACAAGGGACACTTGGTTGCCGAAATTTAATACCCATGATGTTTCCCTCACATGATTCGTCCTTGAAAATTCCATCGATGTTTTAATACAAATGCAGACGTCGGCTATATCAGCAGCAACCATCGCTAACCACTATTGTTTTTCCAACCCATGTTTGTTGACTCTCTCCAAGACAACCACTTTGCCGCAAGGACTCGTCATGTCCTGCTGATAACCCAAAAGTATAGGGGACCGCGACAGTCTTCGAGGGTAGTATTTTACCCAAATTTGTTGATTCGACACAAGGGGAGTCAAAGAATATTTATGAGTCTTAGCAGTTGAGTTGTCAATTCAACCACATCAGGAATATCTTTTGCAGCAAAGTGTTTAGTACAAAAGTAGCAATAGTGACAAGAACAATAACAGTAGCATTGTGATGTTTGTAACATGAGCAACAATAGTAGTAACTTAGGAAAGATCAATATGTGAAAAGCATAGGCATTGGATCAACGATGGATATTTGTGTTGGATGACATTCATCACATAACATTCACAACCTAGAGCGACACATAAGTAGCTCCAATTCATCAATGTAATGTAGGCATGTATTTCGGATATAGTCATACATGCTTATAATGAGAACTTGCATGACATCTTTTGTTTTACTCTCCTGTGGCAGCATGGTCCAAAGGGAACTAAGGGATATTAAGCCTCCTTTTAGTAGAAAACCGGAACAAAGCATTAACACATGATGAATACATGAACTCCTCATACTACGGTAATCACCGGAGATGATCTCAACTATTGTCACTTTTGGGTCTACGGATCATAACACATAATAGGTGCATACAATTTGCAAGATAGGATCCAAAATTCTCTCATATTCATGGAAAAATAGTAGGTTCAGATCTGAAATCATGGCACTCGGGCCCTAGTGACAAGCATTAAGCATGGCAAAGTCATAGCAACATCAATCTCACAACATAATGGATACTAGGGATCAAGCCTTAACAAATTGACTCGATTACATGAAAAATCTCATCCAACTCCATCACTGTCCAGCAAGCCTACAAAGGGATTACTCACTTTCGGTGGTGAGCATCACGCATTTTTTATGGAGAAGGGTTGTCGATGATGACAACGATGAATCCCCCTTTCCGGAGCTCCAAACGGGCTCCAGATCAGCTCTCCGAGGAAGAACAGGGGGTGGCGGCAGCTCCATCTCGTAAAACCGATGGAAGTTTCTCTTTGAAAGCACAATATGCTCTCTTGGTGGTTTTGATAATTCATGACAACATACATTGTCTCTTGGACTAATACTTTCATCTAGTGTATTTCATATAAAGTCCATAGAGAGAGATGGGTTGGAAAAATTGAGTGTGGCGAGTATACCCATGAAGAAGAAGGAGAAGGAATAGCATTGTCCAAGCTTCAAGGAAGAGGACTCTACATTTTACTTTGTGAGAAATCACCTTGAGTCCATAGGAAAGCCAATACTATTAAAAGGGGGTAAGGTACTGTTGGTGAACAAAATGCTCATACGTGCACAAGTGATAGTTGCCAAAGACACCCACAAGCTCTTCCACAAAAGTCTGCCCAAAGACATATATCCAAAATTGGTGCAACAAACAACTCCCACTCGGTGCCACCGATTCCCAGTCTCATACAGATCCATGCCAAACGCTAACCATTCGATGTAACCGATTCTGGTTCGGTGCCACCGAGTTTGGGTTGCCAACTTTTTGTTACCTCGATTCACAAAATCGGTCCCACCGAGTTTGTTGGATCGGCGTCACCGAGTTGTGCAATATGACCGTTGGTCACCTAATCGGTGCAACCGAGTTTTATGTATCGGTCGCACCGAGATTCAAAAATTGCTACCTTTGGAGCAACTCGGTACCACCGAGATTTACACATCGGTGTCACGAAGTTGGTCACTTAAGGTGTAACGGTTGTATTATTGGAGATGCCTATATATACCCCTCCACCACCACTCACTCGCAAGAGAAGCACTCATAACAGATCCCCACCTATCCTATCAGATTTTCTGAGAGAGAGCCACCTACTCATGTGTTGAGATCATGCCATTCCATTCCAACCATATGAATCTTGATCTCTAGCCTCCCCAAGTTTGTTTCCACCCAATCAATCTCTTCCACCAAAGCCAAATCTGTGAGAGAGTGATTGAGTGTTGAGGAGTCTATCGTCTCGAAGCACAAGAGCAAGGAGTTCATCGACATTATTGAGCCTATTACCTTTTGGAGGGTGGTGCCTCCTAGATTGGTTAGGTGTCGCTTGGGAGCCTCCTAGTTCGTATTGTGGAGTGAACCAAGAAGTTTGTAAGGGCAAGAAGATCGCCTACTTCGTGAAGATCTACCCCGAGTGAGCCTAGTCCTTCGTGGACGGAAGCCGTTCTGGAATAGTCAAGGTTGCTCCTTCATGGACCCTTATGGGTGGAGCCCTCCGTGGACTCTCACGACCGTTACCCTCCGTGGGTTCAAGACTCCATAAACGAGGACGTATGATAGCACCACCTATCGGAACCATGGGAAAAATCTTCATGTTCATCATGCGTTTGATCTACCTATCTCTCTTTACTTTCATGCGCAATGTCTTTACATTCCATTGCTATACTTGATGACTTGCATGTGTAGGGTGTGCTAGACTTGCTATAATTGCTAAAATCTGCCAACACTTAACTTTGTACCTTGAGCAGATTTTGAATTCCTGCTAGTAGTCTATTCACCCCCTCTAGACATACTCCTCTAGTGATCCGACAATTGGCATCAGAGCCTTGGTTTCCATTTCTTCGGTTTCATCACCGTGTAGGAAGATGGATGTGTCTAATGTGGAAAGTTTGTATTGTAGAGTTCCCATTCTTGATGGAGAGTACTATAGTCAATGGAAGAATGCTATGCTAGGTCTATTCGACAAATTCCATTTGAGACAACATATTGAAAATCCCTATGTACACCCAATTGATGAATTGCATCCCACACACGAAGAGGAAATTGACATGCTTGGTAACCTTAGAACTGTCAATCTAATTGTTAGAGGTTTACCAAGATTTGTGATTTCTCAATTGAAGAACTTTGCATGTGCTTATACTTTGTGGAATGATTTGGAGAAACGATATCCAAATCTTACATTAACTAATCTTGATGAAATTCTTCATAAAACTGTTGCTTTTCAGAAAATGAAGCGTGCTAAAGGAGATGTCACAACTATAAATGACATTATTATTGAAGCCATTCACATTCATAAACTTGAACATTGTCATGGTCACGATTCTAACGAGTCTCTTGGTTTCTATGACGAGGAGATTCCACCAAATGATGACAATGAGCAACATGGATACTATGATGAAGATGAGTTGTTTGACATCAAGCATGAAAAGATCATGAAGAATCTAAGTCTAATGGCAAACTTCAAGGATTACATGTCCGGTGGAAAAGAGTTGATTCTCGATAGTGGATGCATGGATCACATGACTGGAGATAAAGACATGTTCCAAGAGATCACGCCAAATCAAGGTCCTCGAAGGTATGCGACCTTTGGAGACAACTCTAAGGGTAAGGTACTTGGCCTTGGTAAGGTGGCCATATCTCATGATAGTGATAACCCACAAGTATAAGTGATCACAACAATTTTCGAGGGTAGAGTATTCAACCCAAATTTATTGATTCGACACAAGGGGAGCCAAACAATATTCTCGAGTATTCACAGCTGAGTTGTCAATTCAACCACACCTGAAAGACTCAATATCTGCAACAAAGTATTCAGTAGCAAAATAGTATGAAAGTAACAGTAACGGTAGCAAAAGTAACAGTAGCAGTTTTGTAGTGATTGTAACAGTAGCAACGGAGAAGTAACTTAGCAAAGATCAATATGTGGAAAGCTCGTAGGCAATGGATTGGTGATGGATAATTATGTTGGATAGCATTCATCATGCAACAGTTATAACCTGGGGTGACACAGAACTAGCTCCAATTCATCAATGTAATGTAGGCATGTATTCCATATACAGTCATACATGCTTATGGGAAAGAACTTGCATGACATCTTTTGTCCTACCCTCCCGTGGCAGTGGGGTCCTAATGGAAAGTAAGGGATATTAAGGCCTCCTTTTAATAGAGAACCATACCAAAGCATTAGCACTTAGTGAATACATGAACTCCTCAAACTACGTAATCACCGGAAAGAATCCTAGTTATTTTCACCCTGGGGGATGCGGATCATAACACGTAATAGGTGTCTACAACTTGCAAGATAGGATCAAGAACACATATATATTCATGAAAACATAATAGGTTCAGATCTGGAATCATGGCACTCGGGCCCTAGTGACAAGCATTAAGCATAGCAAAGTTATAGCAACATCAGTCTGAGAACATAGTGGATACTAGGGATCAAACCCTAACAAAACTAACTCGATTACATGATAAATCTCATCTAACCCATCACCGTCCAACAAGCCTACGATGGGATTACTCACGAACGGCGGAGAGCATCATGGAATTGGTGATGAAGGATGATTGGTGATGACGACATCGTCGATTTCCCCTCTCCTGAGCCCAAAACGGACTCCAGATCTGGTCTCCCAAGGAAGAACATGAGGTGGCGGCGGCTCCGTATCATGAAACACGATGTACTCTTCTCTATGATTTTTATCTCCGCGAATAGGGTTATATGAAGCTGGAGAGGAGGTCGGAGGATCCACGAGGGCCCCACAAGCCTGCTAGGCGCGGCCAGGGGGTGGCCGCGCCTAGCAGGCTTGTGGCCTGCAAGTACCCCCCCTCTAGTTAATTCTTGCGCCAGTATTTTTTATTAAATCCAAATATATTCTCCATAAATTTTCATGACGATCCGAGAACTTTTATTTCTGCACAAAACTAACCCCAAAGCAATTCTGCTGAAAACAGCGTCAGTCCGGGTTAGTTCCATTCAAATCGTGCAAATTAGAGTCCAAAACAAGGGCAAAAGAGTTTGGAAAAGTGGATACAATGGAGACGTATCAACTCCCCCAAGCTTAACCCATTGCTTGTCCTCAAGCAATTCAGTTGATAAACTGAAAATGATAAAGAAAAACGTTTACAAACTTTGTTTAATCTTGTTGTTGTAAATACATCTAACTGATGTTCAGATTTTCAGCAAAGATCATGGACTAACAACGTTCACAATAACACTTAGGTCTCACATTTACTCATATCAATGACATAATCAACTAGTGAGCAATAATAATAACTCTTGGATGACAACACTTTTTCAAAACAATCATGATACAATATGACAAAATGGTATCTCGCTAGCCCTTTCTGAGACCACAAAACACAAATGCAGAGCACCTCTAAAGAACAAGGACTGACTAGACATTGTAATTCACGGTCAAAGAGATCCAGTCATGCTCATATTCAATATCAATTAACGGCAGAGCATACAAATGACAATGGTGCTCTCTAACTGGTGCCTTTTATAAGAAGATGATGACTCAACAATATAGTAAATGGAAAGGCCCTTCGTAGAGAGAAGCATTGATTTGCAGAGGTGCCAGAGCTCGAGTTTTTAAAATAGAGATAAGTAATGATTTTTTGAGTGGTATGCTTTCATTGCTCACATAACGACCAGGAGGTTTTCAACATCTTCCATGCTAGATACATTATAGGCAGTTCCCAAACAGAATGATAAAGTTTTTACTCCCCCTCCACCAATCAGTCACACTCCACGGCAAGCCGAATCCACGGGTACCATCCATACAAACACAGTTCTGGGGGAGTTTTGTTTAATTGTATTTTTATTTTTAATTCGAGCATGGAATTGGGCATCCCGATTGCCAGCCACATTCTCGTGAATGATAGCGAATCAACACATATCGTGAGAATAACCCACCTAGCATGGAAGATACTGACAGCCCCCAGTCGCCACATGAGCGATTTGGGCATACAAAACAAAATGTTTATTTGAAGGTTTAGAGTTTGGCACATGCAAATTTACTTGGAACGGCAGGTAAATACCGCATATAGGTAGGTATGGTGGACTCATATGGAACAACTTTTGGGTTGAGGGATTGGATGCACAAGCAGTATTCCCGCTTAGTACAAGTGAAGGCTAGCAAAAGACTGGGGAGCGACCAACTAGAGAGCGACATAGTCATCAACATGCTTTGAGATTAACCAACATTGAATGCAAGCATGAGTAGGATATAAATCACTATGAACATAAATATCATGGAGGCTATGTTGATTTTGTTTCAACTACATGCATGAATTTGTGCCAAGTCGAGCCACTTGAATCGTTCAGAGGAGGATACCATCCCATCATACTACATCACAACCATTTTAATATGCATGTTGGCACCCAAAACAAACCATTATCCACTCTTAGCTAATTAAGCATGGCATGAGTAACTATAATCTCTAATCATCATTGAAAATATGTTTCACCCATGATGAACTAAATTCGGAACGATGAGCTAACCATATTTACAAAAGCAAGATAGGTCGAGTTCATACCAGGTTTCTCCATCTCAATCTTTTCATCAAATATCGTCATTATTGCCTTTCACTTGCACGATCAAACAATTTGGATAACAATAAGAGTGTACGTCCATTGGACTAAGTTGGAATCTGCAAATAGTAAATCAAAGGAGAAGACAAGGTAACATGGACTCTCTAATAGGTGAACAATAATGCATATGAGAGCCACTCAACATTTTCGTTGTGGTCTTCTCCTTATGACCCAAAGAAAGAAAAATCAAAACATGAACGAGAAAAACTATTTACATGGGAAAGTTCCCAACAAGTAAAAGAAGAATGAAAAATCTTTTTGGGTTTTCTTTTTAATGCTACAACTAATCAACTCGAAATAAGGCTAGAACTAATTTTTTTGTATTTTTCTCAAAGTTAATGATGACCCACAAGTATAGGGGATATATCGTAGTCCTTTCGATAAGTAAGAGTGTCGAACCCAATGAGTAGCAGAAGGAAATGACAAGCGGTTTCTAGTAAGGTATTCTCTACAAGTACTTAAATTATCGGTGTCAGATAGTTTTGTGATAAGATATTTCGTAACGAGTAACAAGTAACAAGTGTAGCAAAGGTGCAACAAGGTATCCCAATCCTTTTTATATCAAAGGACAGGCCTAGACAAACTCTTATATGAAGCAAAGCGCTCCCGAGGACACATGGGAATTTCCGTCAAGCTAGTTTTCATCATGCTCATTTGATTCACATCGTTACTTTGATAATTTGATATGTGGGTGGACCGGTGCTTGGGTGCTGCCCTTACTTGGACAAACCTCCCTCTTATCATTAACCGCTATCACAAGCATCCACAACTACGAAATAGGAATTAAGGTAAACCTAACCATAGCATGAAACATATGGATCCAAATCAGCCCCTTACGAAGCAACACATAAACTAGGGTTTAAGCGTCTGTCACTCTAGCAACCCATCATCTACTTATTACTTCCCAATGCCTTCCCCTAGGCCCAAATAATGGTGAAGTGTTATGTAGTCGATGTTCACATAACACCACTAGAGGAGAGACAACATACATCTCATCTAAATATCGAATGAATACCAAATTCACATGATTACTTATAACAAGACTTATCCCATGTACTCAGGAACAAACGTAACTACTCATGAAACATGTTCATGTTCAAGATCAGAGGAGTATTAATTATCATAAAGGATCTAGACATATGATCTTCCACCAAGTAAACCAACTAGCATCAACTACAAGGAGTAATCAACACTACTAGCAACCCACAGGTACCAATCTGAGGCGTTGAGACAAAGATCGGATACAAGAGATGAACTAGGGTTTGGAGAGGAGATGGTGTTGGTGAAGATGTTGATGGTTATTGACCCCCGACCGATGGGAGGATCGTTGGTGATGACGATGGCTTTGATTTCCCCCTCCGGGAGGGAAGTTTCCCAGCAGGATCGCCCTACCGGAGCTCTAGATTGGTTCTGCCCAAGTTCCGCCTCGAGACGGCGGTGCTTTGACCCGAAAGGTATCTTCTGATTTTTCAGGCAAAACGCTTCATATAGGAGAAGGTGGGCATCAGAGGAGCCACAGGGGCCCCACAAGCCTACTAGGCACGACTGGGGGGTGGTCGCGCCTAGCAGGCTTGTGGCCTGCTGGTGGACCCCCTCTGGTTGATTCTTGCGCCAGTATTTTTTATTAATTCCAAAAACATTCTCCGTAAATTTTCAGGACTTTTGGAGTTGTGCATAATATGTATAGCAGATTTGCTCCTTTTCCAGTCTATAATTCCAGCTGCGACATTCTCCCTCTTCATGTAAACCTTGTAAAATAAGATAGAAAAGGCATAAGTATTGTACCATAACGTGTAATAACAGCCATAATGCAATAAATATCAATATAAAAGCATGATGCAAAATGGACGTATCAACTCCTCCAAGCTTAGACCTCGCTTGCCCTCAAGCAAAAGCCGAGATCAATGAATATGACCACATGTTTAGAGATAGAGGTGTTGATAAAATAAAATATGGACATGAGGGCATCATGATCAACTTTAGAACAACAATACTCATTGTATGAGATTCTTTATATTATAGTAACAATTCATTCACAAGATAAAGTATGAGCCAAGAACTCTATTGACAACCAACAAGCTATGATCGCAGTCATTGAAGCAATTAACAATTTATCATAACATCGAAAAGAGTCAACATAAGAGCTTGTAAAGTAAATCCACCTTTTCAATCATATTTTAGTCTTTCACAATTTCTAGCACTCACGCGGTACCCATGAGGTCAAATCTTCCATCGAACACAGAGGAAGATAGGGACTTATAATTTTGCCTCCCAACTATTCACCTCAAGGGTGATGTCAACAATAATAACTCATGATCACCCACATCCGAGTGGATATATAAGTCTAGATCATTACCCAACACATAATGCTTGCCAAGAGAGACGGAATATAGGAAGTGGTGAAGAACACCATGACTCTTGCATAAAGGTAAGTACTAGAAAGTAAAAGTAATAGATAGGCCCTTCTAGAGGGAAGCAGAGGTCATCATGCGCTTTTTGTTTTTAGACACACAAGCTCTTAGTGCAGAGGAACGCCGCGTTGCATTACCCTTTGTGATAGCAACCTTTATTATGCATTATGTCGCTTTTATTTCTTCACTATCACAAGTTTGTACAACACTTATTTCCCTTACAATAAAAGATCACATATATTTAGGAGCAATTTTTATTGCCTTTTTTCACCGATGACAACTTACTTGAAGGATCTTATTCAATCGATAGGTAGGTATGGTGGACTCTCATGGCTAAAACTGGGTTGAGGTGTTTGGATGCACAAGTAGTATCTCTACTTGGTGCAGAAGTTTGGCTGATGTGAGGTGGAAGCAAGCACGACATGTTGGAGGATCTAAAACCATATAACTTCTATATGGATGCAATCAAAGATAACCTATTATGTTGTCTTCCTTGTCCAACATCAACTTCTTGGCATGTAATATTTTAATGAGTGGTCACAATCATAAAAGTTGTCCAAGATAATATATTTATATGTGAATCTCTCTTTCTTTATCACTTCCTTTCAATTGCACCAATGACCAATTACTATGTTTGTTAACTCCCAACAAATTTCAATCACCATACTTTTATATGTGAAGTCATTACTCCCCATAAGATCATTATGTATTCTATTTGCTTTAGTTCTATTATACTTTATTGCTTTGAAGAGCATAGTGATCTAGCAAAGCCCTCTCATCACTACTACTTTTTATTATATAACTCTCGGACTTGCTTACATAAGGGGAGCAAAAGCAAAAACTAAAAGGTAGATCATACTAAAACTTTTATTCTACTAGATCAAAACAAAACAAAAAGGATCAAACTAGGAAAGATAAAAACAAAAGGAAAAAGGAAAAAGGTGTGGTGTGATACGATATCGGGGCACCTCTCCCAAGCTTGGCACAAGCCAAGGGGAGTTCCCATACCCATGTACTTAGGTGTCCTTCTTCAAAGGTAATGGTAGTGGAGTTGTTGATGAGGCTGGAAGCTTATTCAATTTCCTCTTGAGCATTAAACTTTGTTCCTTAGGTCATCTACTTCCTGCTCGAGCTTCAATATCCTTTGACATAATTCTTCTTTACTCTCCTGTAGAAAATGAGAAGGGATAAATAGAACTTTGGGTTTTCTTCTTGCGTTTGGGAGGCTTGATTTCCTGAACTCCACACGCATGTCTCCCGGTTGAGGCATATGAGTCTCCTTTTCATCTGAGCATTCTTATAGGTACCTGTTTTCTTGTTCCTCCTCCGAGAATAATCGATAACGATATAGGTCCCCATAGAGCTTGGGGTTGGCAAGATAGTGCAGTATGTAGCTCTCTCCATCAGACTCTTGGGACGACATCTTGCTCTAAATTAGCGGCAGAAACAACTCAAAACAAAAACAAGAGGTATTGTCGTGATACAAAAGTAGAAACCTTTGGGAGATTATATAATGAATTTTTGCCGACCTAAAGGGGTGTTCCACAAGAAAACAGAGTCCGGGGGGGGGGGAGGGGCGCACGGGGTGGTGACAAGCCGCCTAGACGTGGCCAGGGGTGGTCGCGCCTAGCAGGCTTGTTGCCTCCCTGTGCGTCCTTCGGACTGCTTTTTATTTTCCTAATTTTAAATATTCCAAAACTGAGTAAAATTGCTATTGGGAAATTTTTGGAGTCGGTTTACTTACCGTACCACGTACCTATTCCTTTTCAGAGTATGAAACGTTCTGGTAAGTCTCCCTAATATGCTCTTCGGGAGTTACGGTATTGATAACATTGGTTTCGACATTAATGGGAGTACCTAAAATATAGTGTTTGATTCTTTGCCCGTTTACCACCTTTGGATTTGTTCCTTCAGCGTTGTTGATATTGATGGCACCGGAATGATATACCTCCTCGATGATGTATGGTCCTTCCCATTTGGAGAGGAGTTTACCTACAAAAAAAATCTTAACCGAGAATCGTATTGCAAGACATGATCACCTACATTAAATTCACGCTTTTGTATCCTTTTATCATGCCATCTCTTAACCTTTTCTTTAAACAACTTGGCATTCTCATAGGCCTGGGTTCTCCATTCATCAAGTGAGCTAATGTCAAATAACCTCTTCTCACCAGCAAGTTTGAAATCATAGTTGAGCTCTTTGATTGCCCCAAAAGCTTTATGCTCTAGCTCTAGAGATAAGTGACATGCTTTACCATAAACCATTTTATACGGAGACATACCCATAGGATTCTTGTAAGAACTTCTATAAGCCCATAATGCATCGTCAAGTTTCTTTGACCAATTCTTCCTATATCTATGAATCGTCTTTTGCAAGATCAATTTAATTTCTCTATTGCTTAATTCTACTTGACCACTAGACTGATTATGATAAGGATATGCAATTCTATGATTAACATCATACTTAGCAAGCAATTTACGGAAAGCACCATGAATAAAATGTGAACCACCATCAGTCATTAAATATCTGGGGACTCCAAATCTATGGAAAATAACTTCTTTAAGCATCTTAATAGAGGTGTTATGATCAGCACTACTAGTTGGAATAGCTTCTACCCACTTAGTAATATAATCAACAACAACTAATATATGAGTATACTCGTTGGATGTTGGAAAAGGTCCCGTATAATCGAAACCCCAAACATCAAATGGTTCAATAACAAGAGAGTAATTCATAGGCATTTCTTGACGTCTACTAATATTACCAATTCTTTGACATTCATCACATGACAAGACAAACTTATGAGCATCCTTGAAGAGAGTAGGCCAATAAAAACTAGATTGTAATACCTTATGTGCAGTTCTATCTCTAGCGTGGTGTCCTCCGTAGGCCTCGGAATGACACTTTCGTAGGATCTGTTCCTGTTCATGCTCGGGTACACAACTTCTAATGACACCATCTACTCCTTCTTTATAAAGGTGTGGGTCATCCTAGAAGTAATGTCTTAAATCATAGAAAAACCTTTTATTTTGTTGGTATGTGAAACTAGGCGGTATAAATTTAGCAACAATGTAATTAGCATAATCAACATACCAAGGAGCATTATGGCAAGCATTTATGACAACTAATTGTTCATCAGGGAAGCTATCATCAATAGGTAGTGGGTCATCAAGAACATTCTCTAACCTGGACAAGTTATATGCTACGGGGTTATCAGCACCCTTTCTATCAACAATATGCAAATCAAATTCTTGTAGCAGAAGAACCCACCTGATAAGTCTAGGTTTAACATCTTTCTTTTCCATGAGATATTTAATAGTAGTATGATCGGTGTGAATAGTTACTTTAGAATCAACAATATAGGGTCTAAACTTATCACAAGCGAACACAACTGCTAAAAATTCCTTTTCAGTGGTAGCATAGTTTCTTTGAACATTGTCTAGAGTTTTGCTAGCATAATGAATAACATTTAATTTCTTATCAACTCTTTGTCCTAGAACAGCACCAACAACATAGTCACTAGCATCACACATAATTTCAAAAGGTAGGTTCTAATCAGGTGGTTGAACAACAGGTACAGAAATCAAAGCATTCTTGAGAATTTCAAAAGCTTCTACACAATCATCATAAAAAATGAATGGAACATCTCTTTGCAAAATATTAGTGAGAGGCCTAGAAATCTTAGAGAAATCTTTAATAAATCTCCTATAGAAACCAACATGACCAAGGAAACTTCTTATACCTCTGGTATCCGTAGGACACAACATTTTTTCAATAGCATCAACTTTAGCCTTGTCAACTTCAATACCTCTTTCAAAAATTTTATGTCCCAATACAATGCATTCATTCACCATAAAATGACACCTCTCCCAATTCAAGACAAGATTAGTTTCTTCACATCTCTGCAAAACTCGATCAAGGTTGCTCAAACAATCATCAAAAGAAGTTCCATAAATGAAAAAATCATCCATGAAAACCTCACAATCCTTTCACAGAAATCAGAGAATATAGCAGTCATGCATCTTTGAAAGGTAGCAGGTCCATTGCATAAACCAAAAGGCATACATCTATAAGAAAAAGTACCAAAAGGAGAGGTAAAGGTGGTCTTTTCTTGGTCCTCTTTTGACACAGGTATTTGAGACAAACCAGAATAACCATCTAGAAAGCACAAATGTGTGTGTTTAGATAATGTTTCTAGCATTTGATCAATAAAAGGTAGAGGATAATGATCTTTCCTAGTAGCTTTATTCAATATCCTAAAATCAATTACCATTTATAACCTGTAACAATTCTCTGCGAGATCAGTTCATTTTTATCATTAGGAACTACGGTAATACCTCCTTTCTTAGGGACACAATGAACTGGACTAACCCATCTACTATCAGCAATAGGGTAAATGATACCTGCCTCCAGAAGCTTTAATATTTCATTTCTTACCACTTCGTTCATTTTAGGATTCAACCTTCGTTGGTGATCAACAACTGGTTTAGCATCAGGCTTCATTTTAATTTTGTGCTGACATATAGTGGGACTAATGCCCTTAAGATCATCAAGAGTATATCCAATAGCAGCATGGTGCTTCTTCAGAGTTTTCAATAATCTATGTTCTTCATGCTCTGAAAGGTTACCACTAATAATAACATGATATATCTTCTTTTCATCAATATACGCATATTTCAAACTATTTGGTAATTGTTTAAGCTCAAACACGGGATCACCCTTGGGTGGAGGAGGATCCCCAAGTATTTCAACAGGCAAGTTGTGTTTCAGAATAGGATGCTGATCAAAGAAAATCCTATCTATTGTATTCCTTCAATTCATATGCATGTCATTTTCACGGTCTGGAAAATATTACTCTAAAGGATCAGTAGGAGGCACAACAATAGAGGCAAGACCAATAATTTCATCCTTACTAGGCAGTTCTTTATCATGGGGTTGTCTATGAAATTTAGAGAAATTAAACTCATGAGACGTATCCCCAAAACTTACGGTAATTGTTTCCTTCTCACAATCTATCCTGGCATTAATGGTGTTCAAGAAGGGTCTTCCAAATATAATGGGACAAAAATTATCTTGTGGGGAACCAAGAACAAGAAAATCAGTAGGATACTTTATTTTCCCACACAAGACTTCAACATCTCTAATAATCGCAACTGGTGATATAGTATCTCTATTAGCAAGTTTAATTGTAAAATCAATTTCCTCTAACTCAGCTGGTGCAATATCATTCATGATCTCTTTATATAAGGAAAAGGGAATTGCACTCACACTAGCACCCATATCACATAAGCCATTATAACAATGATCTCCTATTTTAACAGAAACGACAGGCATGCCAACAACGGGTCTATGTTTATCTTTAGCATCAGGTTTAGCAATTCTAGTAACTTCATCACAAAATTGAATAACATGCCCATCAATATTATCAACCAAGAGATCCTTAACCATAGCAATACTAGGCTCAACTTTAATTTTCTCAGGGGGTGTAGGTGTTCTAGCACATCTCTTACGAACCACAGTTGAAGCTTTAGCATGATCCTTTATTCTAACAGGAAAATGTGGTTTCTCAATATAAGCAGTGGGAATAATAGGATCAACATTATAAGTAATAGTTTTCTCTTCGACTTTAATAGGTGTAACTACTTTCACTTCAAGGGGAGGATGATATTTAAACCACTTCTCCTTAGGGAGATCAACATGAGCAGAAAAAGATTCACAAAAAGAAGCTAATATCTCAGACTCAAGTCCATATTTAGTGCTAAATTCACAAAAAGCATCGGTGTCTAGGAATGATTTAACACAATTAAACTTAAGGTTCATACCTGAGTCCATACCTTCATCAAGTTCCCAATCTTCAGAGTTGCGCTTAATTCTTTCCAATAAATCCCATTTGAAGTCAATATCTTTCTTCATATAGGAACCAACACAAGAAGTATCGAGCATGGATTGATCATTAAGAGAAAGCCGAGCATAATTTTTTTGAATAATAATTTCTCTCAAGAGCTCATGATTGGGGAATGAATATAACATTGAATTAAGCCTTCCCCAAGATTGAGCGATTCTTTCTCCTTCACGAGGCCAAAAAATATAAAAATAATTCCGATAATGATGAACTAGATGCATAGGATAGAACTTCTGATGAAATTCCATCTTCAATCGGTTATAGCTCCATGATCCAATATCATCACATATCCTATACCATGTCAATGCCTTTTCCTTCAAAGATAAAGGAAAAACCTTGTTCTTAACGTGATCCTCGGACAGGCCTGCAAGCTTAAATAATCCACAAACTTCATCCACATAGATTAGATGTAAATTAGGATGTAGTGTTCCATCTCGTGTGTAAGGATTAGCAAGTAGTTTCTCTATCATACCCGAAGGAATTTGATAATAAATATTTTCAGCAGGTTCAGTAGGTTGAGGGACAACGCTTTGTGTTTCCGGTCGAGGTGAAGATACCCCGAACAAGCCCCTCAAAGGATTACTTTCCATAGTGACAAGTGACACTAAATTTCAGCACACTATATAAAATTTTCCTTACCAAATTCCACTTAGCAAAGGCGCTTCACTCCCCGGCAACGGCGCCAGAAAAGAGTCTTGAGGACCCACAAGTATAGGGGATATATTGTAGTCCTTTTGATAAGTAAGAGTGTCGAACCCAACAAGGAGCAGAAGGAAATGGAAGCGGTTTCCAGTAAGGTATTCTCTGCAAGTAGTGAAATTATCGGTGATAGGTAGTTTTGTGATAAGATAATTTGTAATGATTAACAAGTAACAAGTGTAGCAAAGGTGCAGCAAGGTAGCCCAATCCTTTTTATAGCAAAGGACAGGCCTGGACAAACTCTTATATGAAGCAAAGCGCTCCCGAGGACACATGGGAATTTCCCTCAAGCTAGTTATCATCATGCTCATTTGATTTGCGCTCGTCACTTTGATAATTTGATATGTGGGTGGACTGGTGCTTGGGTGCTACCCTTACTTGGACAAACCTCCCACTTATGATTAACCCCTATCGCAAGCATCTGCAACTACGATAGAAGAATTAAGGTAAACCTAACCATAGCATGAAACATATGGATCCAAACCAGCCCCTTACAAAGCAACACATAAACTAGGGTTTAAGCTTATGTCACTCTAGCAACCAATCATCTACTTATTACTTCCCAGTGCCTTACCCTAGGCCCAAATAATTGTGAAGTGTTATGTAGTCGACGTTCACATAACACCACTAGAGGAGAGATAACATACATCTCATCAAAATATCGAATGAATACCAAATTCACATGATTACTTATAACAAGACTTATCCCATGTCCTCAGGAACAAACGTAACTACTCACGAAACATGTTCATGTTCAAGGTCAAAGGAGTATTAATTATCATAAAGGATCTGCACATATGATCTTCCACCAAGTAAACCAACTAGCGTCAACTACAAGGAGTAATCAACACTACTAGCAACCCACACGTACCAATCTGAGGTGTTGAGACAAAGATCGGATACAAGAGATGAACTAGGGTTTGGAGAGGAGATGGTGCTGGTGAATATGTTGATGGAGATTGACCCCCTCTCGATGAGAGGATCGTTGGTGATGACGATGGCTTCGATTTCCCCCTCTGGGAGGGAAGTTTCCTCGGCAGGATCGCCCTGCCGGAGCTCTAGATTGGTTTTGCCCAAGTTCCGCCACGAGACGGCGGCGCTTTGTCCCGAAAGGTCTCTTCTGATTTTTTTCCAGGTCAAAACGCTTCATATAGGAGAATATGGGCATCAGATGAGCCACATGGGCCCCACAAGCCTGCTAGGCGCGACCAAGGGGGTGGCCGCGCCTAGCAGGCTTGTGGCCTGCTGGTGGCCCCCTCTGGTTGATTCTTGCGCCAATATTTTTAATTAATTCTAAAAATATTCTCCATAATTTTTCAGGACTTTTGGAGTTGTGCAGAATAGGTATCTTAGATTTGCTCCTTTTCTAGTCCAGAATTCCAGCTGTCGGCATTCTCCCTCTTCATGTAAACCTTGTAAAATAAGAGAGAAAAGGCATAAGTATTGTACCATAACGTGTAATAACAGCCCATTGTGCAATAAATATAAATATAAAAGCATGATGCAAAATGGACGTATCAGTTAATTAAACACACAAAAAGAAAGCAAAACAAGGAAATAAACTACCATGGATGGTACAATGAAAGAGTATGAACACCGACTACGAAGATGAGTGTGTGAAGATGAATGTAAAGTCGGTGCGAAATACGTACCCCCCAAGCTTAGGATTTTGGCCTAAGTTGGTCTAGGGCCATGGCTGGAAAGAGCTCTCTTCAAGATACTCCGGAGTATCCTTAGAGTTCCATTGGTTGGCGAACTCCTGCGGCTCCCACTGAAAAACTGGCATAGGGTACGGATCAAGGGCTGGAGCCAGTTTTGGAGCTAGGGGTTGCGTCAGACCCCAATATCTGTAAATGTCTCCGGGCATAATGGTGTACCTGCCTGAGCGAATATCAAACAAAGCAGAAGCAGGCGGAGTAATAATCTCACAAGTACCCTGGCTAAAAACTAAGTTGTAAAGCAGCCTCCTATCATCATTTTTCTTAATAACATCATGTGGTACCATACAGTCATAATCTAAGGACTTCAAGGGTAGCAGCCTCTCGTCTTCCTCGTTAAGCCTAATGGGTATCTCAAAGTGTTTGGCCAAACGAGATGCATAAATACCTCCGAATATGGGCCCCTTCGAACGGTTGGTGTTCAACCGTTGGGCCACCATAGCACCCAGACTAAAGGTTCTATCAGCAAATAAATCATGATGCAGAATGGCGAGGTCAGGGGCACTAAGACCTCCACTTTCCCAGCGACCAACTAAGCATATCCCAGCAAATAATGAATAATAGCATAGCACAGGAAAATGTAAACTAGCTACTCTTGCCTTTGACACACCTCTCTCTTCCCCTATAGTGACTGCGGCAATAAAATCTTCCATGTCTCTAGGACGTGGTTCCCTGATGCTGCCCTCATAGGGTATTTTGCAAACTTTGCACAAATCATAAAGGTTCATTTTCTTAGGCACATCATATAAGTGAAATTCTACTGTAGGAGGGTCTTCCCTAGAATGAAAGTAAATTTTTTGCACAAAGGTATTCGTGAGCAAGAGGTACTGGTCACACTTATCATTGAGGAAGTTAGTGATGCCTGCATTCTCGGCCAAATAATAGAAATCTTCATAAATTCTGGCTACCCTCAAGAATGTGTCACACGGCCATTCACATGGTCGAACTTCTACGCCGCGAGGAAGATTATACTTGGGTTTCTCCCTCATTTCATTGTCACCTTCCTTAGAACTCCGGCTTGAAGAGCCTCTTAATAATCTCCTCAGCATTTCTTCCTCTGAAAAATTCTGAAATTTTTAGTGACTCAAAATAGAGGTGAACAAAACTCGACAAATTGCATAGCAACTACTCCCTCAAGCGTCTAGAGGCTATGTCATGCATCAAAACTTCTTGGGACCATACAAATTTGACATGCAAGCTCAAGAACAAGGTCACCACACCAAAAATTTTTTGGAACATATAAACCACTAGAACAAAAACTAATTGGACCATTGGAGGAGTCACATACCGAAGAACGATCTCCCGAAATAGTTTTGCGAATGAAGCTTTGAACAAGGAGATAAAAAATGGCAGCAAAATGAGCTAGAACACGGGTTTGAGAAATGGTGGATTTTTTCTAGAGGAAGATGAAGTGGCTTGGTGCTGGAATAAGTGAAGGGGGGCCACATGGGACCCACAAGCCTGCTAGGCATGGCCAGGGGGGTGGCCGCGCCTTGTGGGCTTGTGGCCCACTGGTGCAGCCCCTTGTAGTGTGCTCAGTGCCAGAAGTTTTTAAATATTCTAGAAAAAATCATACTCCATTTTCAGGGCATTTGAAGAACTTTAATTTTCAGGTCACTTTTTTATTGCATGGGAAACTCAGAAAATAGAAAAATAATAGGGTTCTTGCTTAATATAATCTAATTAACAGAAAGTAAAAGTTGGGTACAAAAAGTTGTGCTTTATAAATTCATCCATCTCATGCTCATCAAAAGGAATCCATCAACAAGGTTGATCAAGTCTTATTAATAAACTTCTTTCGAATAACATGAAACCGAAGAATTTTCGAATAACACTAAGTTACCTCAATGGGGATATGTATGTCCCCAACAATAAGTATATCATATTTCTTCTTGACAGTAGGAAGAGGGAACTCAAAGTCTCCAATAACAATCGTTGGAATTTTTTCAATGGAGTTGACACTGTGAACTTGAGGTTGTTTCTTTGGAAAGTGTACCGTATGCTCATTACCATTAATATGAAAAGTGACATTGGCCTTGTTGCAATCAATAACAGCCCCTGCAGTATTCAAAAAGGGTCTACCAATGATGATCGACATATTGTCGTCCTTGGGAATATCAAGAATAACAAAGTCCGTCAAGATAGTAGCATTTGCAACTACGACAGGTACATCCTCACGAATACCGATAGGTAGAGTAGTTGATTTATCAGCCATTTGCAAAGAGATTTCATTAGGTGTCAACTTATTCAAGTCAAGTCTACGATATAAAGAGAAAGGCATAACACTAACACCATCTCCCAAATCACATAAAGTAGTTTTAACATAATTCCCTTTAATAGAGCATGGTATAGTTGGTATTCCTGGATCTCCTAATTTCTTTGGTACTCCACCCTTAAAAGTATAATTAGCAAGCATGGTGGATATTTCAGCTTCCGGTATCTTCCTTTTATTAGTCACAATATCTTTCACATACTTAGCATAAGGAGACATTTTCAAATTATCGGTCAAGTGCATACGCAAAAATGACAGGTCTAAGCATTTCAACAAAGCGCTCAAAATCCTCATCATCCTTTTTCTTGGATGGCTTAGGAGGAAAAGGCATGGGTTTCTGAACCCATGGTTCTCTTTCTTTACCATGCTTCCTAGTAATAAAATCCCTTTTTTCATATCTTTTATTCTTAGGATGTGGGTTATCAAGATCAACAGCAGGTTCAATCTCCACATCATTATCATTACTTGGTTGAGTATCAACATGAACATCATCATTAATATTATCACTAGGCTCATGTTCATCACCAGATTGTGTCTCAGCATGAGAAACAGAAATATCATTTGGGTTTTCAGGTGTATCTATAATAGGTTCACTAGCAACATGCAAGGTTCTATCATCATCCTTGTTCCTCCTATTATTGGAACGACTAGGTGCATCAATATTACCCCTTTGAGAATCTTGTTCAATTATCTTAGGGTGGCCCTCAGGATACAAAGGTTCCTGAGTCTTTCTTCCACCTCTAGTCACAACTTTAACAGAATGATCATTGTACTTACTATTCATCTTGTCGTGGATTTATCACGGCAGATGTCCGGGTGAACGGACTTGGATTCGAGGCATCCGCTAACGTGATGGACTCAAAGGGGTTGATTGGGACGAAGGACATGAGTTTACCCAGGTTCGACCCCTCAAGTCGAGGTAATAACCTACGTTCTGCTTGTTCTTGTATTGCTTGTTGTATCGATTACAAGGGAGCTAAAGCTTGACCTAGTTCTCGATAACCCCATCTCTAAGTCGCCCCGGGTCTAACTTTATATAGGAGGTCAGGACCACGGGTCTTTACAATTGTCTAACCGAGTCTCATTGTCTATCCGAGTCTTCCTCTATCTTCTTGTCCAAGCTGTCCCCGAGCGGCTTACACGCCCGGGTCTTCTCCGTTCGGGCCACCTTGCGGCCCACACCTTGAGCCGCTTATCTTCATGGGCCGTAGAATTTACGGCTCACCCTTGGGCCGGCTCACGAGCCATCAACGTGACCCGGAACCTTAATGGCGGGTCATATTGCGGGGTTATATCCCCAAGATTAGGCCCCAGGTTGAATTGAGCTTGCTCACTTCATCCCTTTCTTCTGCTCTTCGGCGAGTCGCCCGGTGATGACCCGACGTGATGTCACGTAGTCCCTGTGAGAGAGATTCGTTGACGTGCCACCGAATCTTTTATTAAATGGTCAGCCCGAGAATCGAGGCGTCCGCCTCGGTCAAATGGTTTCTGTCGCCTAGATTTTCGCGCCTGTCTTGTTCTCCCTTTAAATAAGACCCGTTGCAGGTGAAAACCTTTCCTTCTCCCGCTCGCTCTTCATCTTCTTCCTCTCATCGCCTCCGCTCCAGCGCACTCTGCTCCAGCGCCGTCTTCGCATCGTTGTCAACCAGGCCGCTGCATCAACCTGTGTCGTTCCAGTTTTTCTTCCGGCGACTCTTCGGCGACCGCTCTACCGCCTCCCAAGATCAACCCGCTGTAAGTGTTTTTCCACTATAACATCCGGTTCTTTGTAGGGTAGTAATATCCTTTGGATTCTGATCTTTCTATCTTGCAGTGCTCAAGCCAAGCGTCGGAAGACCAACAAGCCCTCCTCTGGCCCTGCTACTCAAGAGCCGGAGCAAGAACAACCGGAGGAGCCACAACCGGATGTAGATCCGCCAATTGCCTCCACTGAGCCGGCTGTGTAAGATATCATCCCGGAGAGCCCTCTAAGGGGTCGTTCGAAACTGCCAAGTCCTGCCAATACCACTACAACTCCGAAAGTCGTGATCACTGGTTCTGCTCCTTAGTCTCCTTCGGCTCACGTGCTGACCAGGCATAAAGAGTCGGCCGAGGCCTCCAAGAAGCTGGACTTCGACTCTTCTTTTGAGAAGATGATGGCCGAAGAACTCCACGCCGGATATACGAACCGTCTTTCCACCAGCCGAGATCTAGAACTTCGGCTGGTCAACTTGATGAAGATAAAATATGAGGTACTCCTCCTCTTGCTATAACCTTATTTAGCCCCCAAGGGCCGGTTCAATTCTAGCTTAAGAGTTGAACCGAGTCTTTTCTGATCCTCTGTAGAAAATCCAAATCCATTGCCCCCAAGGACCGACTCAAACTTGATAAAGTTGAGTCGGAGCTTTAATGTAGATAGCCTGAAGAACCACTTGTAGCCCCCAAGGGCCGACTCAAACTTGATAACGTTGAGTCAGAGATTTTATTATAAGTCAATTTGAAGAGCCATATTGTAGCCCCCAAGTTCCGGATTAACTTTGATGAAGATGAGCCGGAACTGTATTGATTTCTCGAAGATCAAATATACATTAGCCCCATGGTGTCAAACATATTGCTTGCAATCTGCTTGAGACTTGTATAACTTTGTCTTTAACCTTCATCATTTGATACAATTTCCATTCTGGCAACTTATTCTGTATTTTGATATGTCACAGGAAGCCTTAAATGAAGCCGGGTCGCAGTTGATGGACCTGAAGACCAACCTGGCGGCTCAACAAGAGGCCCGCAGCGTCATCGATGAAAAGTGTCGGCTTCTCTCTGAGGAGCTGGCCACAATCAAGGCCGATTTTGCTGCTCTTAAGGAATCAGCTGAATCTGAGAAGACTGCTTTGACCTAACGGGCGGATGACGCCGACCAGCGGCTGATAGCTGTGGCGGATGAACTCCAAGGCTTGAAGCGCCACATAAGCAAGATGTCAGCCGCCCTCTTTGGTAAGCTTCTGACAACTTTGTGTTTCAAATGGCTACATATTTACTTAGACTGGCGACTCATCTGAATTGTCCGGTTTATATAGGTCCTAGGAACCGGCAGTTGGCTTCTGATAGCCTGTTGCCGTTGAAGGCCATCTATACCTTAACTGAGTAGTTATATTGTGGTGCAATCTGCACTATCAAGGCCATGCAATATAAGGATAAAATTCCGGCAACTCTCAAGGGTGTCTGAGAGCTCTTCTCCACCATGACGAAGCAGATCGCCGAGCTCAAGAAGTCAGCCGCCCGCCAAGGGGCCATTGCGGGCATCAGTCGGTTTTTGGCCTTTGCTCCGGGCCTAACAGCTGCCGAGATGATGGAGGGCTTTCCTTCAAGAAAAGATGACGGCTAGGAGTTTACTGACGCTGACTACAGCCGGTGCATGAAGGAGTCCCGGTGTTAGCTTCTATCTTGGTGGAGGAGGTTGATCTGTCAACTTATCAAGCAGCTTATGACCCGGAGTAGAAGAGAGTCCACGGTCCTCTGTGCGAGTGCAAAGATTTGACGCCTTCTCGGAGTAAGGACCTCTTTGCTCTAGATCTTGACCCATCACCTTATTTCGAAGGCTCTTTTGCGGCTCTAATGAACTGCAATTGGGATTTGGACAACCTCCAGATCAAGGCCATAGAAGAGCCGGCGCAGGATGACCCATCAACCAATTAGCTTCTGCTTAAGAACTTGCATCAGCTTAACCTGCCGTGTGACGGTTGGAAAACTTGTCCGAAATTTTGATCTCCCCTGGGAGTGTAATAGCTAGATGAAACTTGTCATGATGTTTTTATAAGATGATCCGGTTTTTGGCTGCCATTTGTCTTTGTATGCTTTGAATCATTTAGACTTGCCTTGCCATCATAGAAGACACCTGCAGCCAAGATTAGGTAAGCTACACCCGGAGGTGGTGACTCCCTTTTTGGTAATTACGGCTAATCTGGTCAGCCGGAGATGGCGTAAAGCCTGGATGATAAGGCTTTTTAGAAGATACACCCGGAGGTAATAATATCGCGTAAACGCCAGCGGATAAACATTAGAAGTTGTACCCGAAGGTAAGAAGCCGCCCTCGCCGTAGCTAATTTTCCTTAGACGGATTTTTATAAGAACAGCTAATAGGCGTTAGAAGCTGTACCCGAAGGTAAGAAGCCACGTTCACCGCAACTAATTTACCTTAGCTGTTTTTACATGGCCTTACGCCGGCTAATAGGCATTAGAAGCTGTAGCCGAAGGTAAGAAGCTGCCGTTCGCGGGTCATGAGATGTTAGCTACCCGTCGGTAAAAAATCTCTCATAACCGCGGCTAAACTGGTTAGCCGGAGATGGCATAAAGCCTGCTGATAGGGTGTTAGAAGCGGTACCCGTCGGTAAGAAGCCCCCCTCAGCAATACGGCGTGACCCGCTGGCGGATAGGCGTTAGAAGCTGTACCAGGAGGTAAGAAGCCGCCCTCGCCACGACTCATTTTCCTGAGCCGGTTTTTTGTTTTGTGGCGTAAAGCCTGATGCCGCGGCTCATTTCCTGAGCCGAGATTTTGTGGCATAACGCCTGGTGCCGCGACTCATTTTCCTGAGCCGGGACTTTGTGGCATAACGCCTGGTGCCGTGACTCATTTTCCTGAGCCGGGACTTTGTGGCATAACGCCTGGTGCCACGACTCATTTTCCTGAGCCGGGATTTTACTTTGGCAGTGACACTATTTGATATAACTGTGACATGTACAATGATAGTGTACGATGAGGGGTCTCTACACCCTTAAGTGAAATAAGGCCGGAGATGCGTGATGTTCCACGGCCGGCGGGTCTCCTGTCCCGCCGTATCTGAGTCATCACGGATATCGATGAGGTAATATGACCCATTGTTGAGATTTCTGCTAACTACAAAAGGTCCTTCCCGTGGAGGAGAGAGCTTATGCATATTTGTCTGGTCCTGAATGAGCCGGAGCACTAAGTCGCCCTCCTGGAACGTCCGGGTCTTGACCTTGTGGCTGTGATAGCGACGCAAGTCTTGTTGATAAATTGCCATCCGGGCCGCTGCTAACTCTCGCGCCTCTTCCAGAGCATCCAATGCATCTTGACGTGCCATCTCATTGTCCGCCTCAACATAAGCCGCCACCCTTGGCGAGTCATGCCGGATGTCACTGGGCAAAACTGCCTCGGCCCCGTACACCATAAAGAAAGGCGTGAAACCCGTAGATATGTTAGGGGTGTTCCTGATGCTCCATAAGACGGAGGGTAATTCTTCTACCCAACACCCGGGTGTTTGCTGCAAAGGAACCATAAGCCGCGGTTTAATCCCTCTTAAAATTTCCTGATTGGCACGCTCCGCCTGACCGTTGGACTGTGGATGCACCACTGCTGAAACATCAAGCCAGATATGCTCTTCGTTACAGAATTTTTTCATAGCCCCCTTGGACAAACTTGTACCATTATCAGTGATGATGCTGTGTGGGTAACCAAAATGGTAGATCAACTTTCTGATAAATAAAACCGCCGTAGCCGCGTCACATTTGCTGACCGGCTCTGCTTCTACCCACTTGGTAAACTTGTCCACCGCCACCAGGAGGTGTGTTTTCTTATCCTTGGATATCTTGAAAGGTCCCACCATGTCAAGCCCCCAGACCGCAAACGGCCAAGTAATTGGTATCATCCTTAACTCCTAAGCCGGGACATGAGCATGTCGGCCAAATTTCTGACAGCCGTCGCACTTACGAACTAGGTCTTCTGCATCTTTGTGAGCCATCAACCAGAAAAATCCGTGCCGGAAAGCCTTGGCCACCAAAGATTTCGAGCCGGCGTGGTGTCCACAATCACCAGTATGGATTTCATTCAAGATCTGCCGGCCCTCCTCTGGTGAAACACAACGTTGAATGACTCCCGTCACACTGCATATATGCAACTCACCATTGATTATTGTCTTGGACTTAGAACGCCGGGTGATCTTTCTGGCTAGATCCTCATCCTAAGGTAACTCGCCCCGGGTTAAATAGGCCAGATAAGGAATAGTCCAATCTGGGATAACATGTAGAGCCGCCACCAATTCTGCCTCCGGGTCAGGAACAGCCAAATCTTCCTCTGAAGGTATCTTGACAGTCGGATGGTATAAGATGTCCAGAAAGACATTAGGCGGCACCGGCTTACGTTGGGAACCTAGCCATGATAAAGCATCAGCCGCCTCGTTCTTGCGACGATTAATGTGATCTACCTGATACCCATTGAAGTGACTCGCAATAATATCAACCGCTTGCCTGTAAGCTGCCATCCGCGGATCCTTGGAGTCCCAAGTGCCAGAAACTTGCTGAGCCACAAGATCCGAGTCGCCCAAACACCTGACCCGGCTCAAATTCATCTCCTTGGCTAATCTAAGACCATGAAGCAAAGCCTTGTACTCAGCCACATTGTTAGTGCAGGGAAACATCAGCCGGAGCACATAACAAAACTTGTCACCGTTTGGGGATGTCAGGATATCCCCTGCTCCAGACCCCTCTAACTTCTTGGATCCATCAAAGTTTATAGTCCAGTATGTGTTATCCAACTTTTCTTCGGGAGCTTGACACTCTGTCCAATCATTTATGAAATCCACCAAAGCTTGGGAATTGACCGCCGTGCGAGGAACATACTTTAAATTAAGAGGTCCCAGCTCTAATGCCCATTTAGCAATCCTTCCCGTGGCTTCTCAGTTCTAGATAATATCCCCCAACGGAGCAGAACTGACCACAGTTATCTGGTGCCCTAGAAAGTGGTGTTTTAACTTGCGGTTGGCCATGAAAACTCCGTATACCAGCTTCTGCCAATGCGGATATCTTTGCTTAGATTTTGCTAGGACCTCACTGATATAATAAACCGGCCTTTGCACGGGATACTCCTTCCCAGCCCCCTTGCACTTGACCACAATTGCAACGCTGACTGCCCAGTGTTAGCCGCCACATAAAGGAGCAATGGTTCTTTCTTAGCCGGAGCATCTAACACTGGCGGCTCAGTCAGCTGTTTCTTAAGCGCCTCAAGTGCTTCACCCGCCGCTTTGCTCTAGACAAACTTGTTTGTCTTCTTCATCATCTGATATAAAGGAATAGCCTTCTCTCCAAGGCGGCTTATGAACCGTCTCAACGCAGCAATCCGCCCTGCCAGGCGCTAAACGTCATTAATGCACGCCGTTTCTCCTAGAGAAGTAATAGCCTTGATTTTATCCGGGTTAGCCTCGATGCCACGCTTAGAGACCAAGAAACCCAAAAGATTTCCTGTTGGAACCCCAAAGACACACTTGGTCGGGTTAAGCATCATCTTGTAGACTCGAAGATTGTCAAAGGTTTCTTTTAGGTCCTCCAAAAGAGTCTCCTTCTTTTTGGATTTGACTATGATGTCTTCCACATAAGCATGAACATTACGGCCAATTTGACTGTGAAGGGAGTTCTGTATGCACCGTTGATAAGTCGCCTGGGCACTCTTGAGCCCGAAAGGCATAGAGACATAGTAGAACACCCCAAAGGGTGTAATGAACGTCGTCTTCTCCTGGTCTTTCACTGCCATCTTGATCTGATGATAACCGGAATAAGCATCCAGGAAGCATAAGCTTTCACATCCTGCTGTAGCATCAATGATCTGATCAATACGTGGGAGGGCAAAGGGATCAGCCGGACAAGCCTTGTTAAGGTCCGTGTAATCCACACACATATGCCATGTGCCGTTCTTTTTGAGCACCAGCACTGGGTTAGCCAACCATTCCGAGTGAAAAACTTCAACAATAAAACCTGCAGCCAAGAGCCAGGCAACTTCTTCCCAATAGCCTTGCGTCTCTCTTCATTGAACCGTCGCAGAAACTGTTTGATCGGCTTAAACTTTGGATCCACATTAAGGTTGTGCTCAACGAATTCTCTCGGTACACCTGGCATGTCAGAGGGCTTCCATGAAAAGATGTCCCGATTCTCACGGAGGAATTCGATGAGCGTGCTTTCCTATTTGGGATCCATATGAGCTCCAATGATGAACTTCTTAGATGAGTCGCCCGAATTGAAATCTACTGCCTTGGTATCATCTGCTGAAAACTTGAGGGGTGGCTCAACCTTCGTGGTTGGCTTTTTCAGGGGGGTCATATCCTCCGGATCAACATTCTCCTTATAAAACTTAAGCTCCTCCTAGGCGCAACTGGACTCTGCGTAAGCCGCATCTCCTTCTTCACACTCAATAGCCGTGTTTCGGTTACCATGAACGGTGATGGTACCATTTAAGCCGGGCATCTTGAGCTATAAGTAAACATAGCAGGGCCGAGCCATGAACTTAGCATAAGACGGCCGTCCAAACGAGGCATGATAAGGGCTCTTGATCTTAACCACCTCAAACCATAAGGACTCCACTCTATAGTTGTATTCATCGCCACAAGCCACTTCCAAAGAAATCCTGCCCACCGGATGCGCCGACTTACCCGGCACCACACCATGAAAAACAGTGGACGAAGGTTTTAAGTCCTTGTCGAGCAACTTCATCCGCCGAAAGGTGTCATAATAAAGGATGTTTATGCTGCTGCTGCCATCCATGAGCACCTTGTTCAACATATATCCACCCACTTGGGGGGCTACAACCAAAGCCAGCGCCCGGGTCATCAACGCGTGGCGGGTAATCTTCACGGCTCCATGTTATGTCATATTCAGACCACTTTAGATACTGCAGAAGAGCCGGCGTAACCGCATTGACCGCCCATTTTTGCAACTTCTGGTCCCGTTTATTGAGACTAGTCGTGAAGACGTGGTACTGCCCGGAGCTGAGCTGCTTCGGGTTACTCTGAAAACCAGACTGATTCCGCTGTTGCTGCTGCTGTTGATTATTATTACCAGAGTGCGGCTGCTGTCCCCCATGATTATCCTGACCCGGATAACCGGATGCTGAACCGCCAGAACCAAATCCGGCTCCTGACCCGCCATGTCTTGGGCCGCCTGGCGGGCTGCCACCGCGATGGTTAGGTTGTGTGACATATCGCTTGAACTTCTGCATAAAAGAACAACTCTCCCATGTATGATTTGCTGGCCTATCAGGCAAACTGTGATTCGAACAAGGCCGTTTAAGCAACTCTTCCATGTTCGAGGAAAAATTATCCCTGCCCGAGGGCGGTCCAAACCTCCTGTTGCCCTTGGGATGATTCTGCTGGGCATTTGTGTTGGCCACCAGCTCTGATCCTGCTTCTGGATTCTTGCTCTTACTCTGGCTACCATTGTTGACCGCACCCTTGCCTTGGTTGCCCTTCTTGCCTTGACTAGCCTTTTCCTCATCAGAACCCGGATCCTTTGTGATGTCTGAGTCGGCATACTTCGTGAGAGCCGTCATGAGCTCCCCCATGTCCTGGCACGTACGCTTGAGCCGGCCAAGTTTCTGCTTTAGAGGAATAAAGTGGTAGTTCTTCTCTAAGATCAACACTGCTTGAGCCGCTGTGATCTGCTCTGATGAGTGAATAATTGTCGAGACCCGCCGTACCCAATGATGAGCTGACTTGCTATCCTGTTGGACACAGTGATCAAGATCCACAATAGTCATAGGCTGCTTGCACGTCCCTTGAACGTTTTTAATGAATCGAGCCCTGAGCTCTGCCCATGAATTGATGGTATTAGGTGGTAACCCCTTTAGCCATGTACGAGCCGGGCCTTCAAGCATCATGACGAAATACTTGGCACAAACCGCCTCACTAACATCCAACATCTCCATGGCCAGTTCATAGCTTTCCACCCAGGCCTCTAGGGGTAAATCAACGGTGTAATTTGGGACCTTGCGGGGACCTTTGAAGTCTTTTGGCAACCGCTCGCTCCGGAGAGCCGGCGATAGACACGGCAGCCCTCCCGTCCTGGGGGTTACTCCTGCCCCTACGAAAACGGAAGGCTCGGGCTCTTGGTAAGCCGGCCTAGTTGGCGCCTCTTGTGGGCTTCCCGCATGGTTTACACATGCGTGTGTATCTCTTCGCGGTCGGTGACCCGTTGGAATCTCTCTGTGATGGTTACTGCTGGAACCTACTGGTGACTCGTAGCGCTGGCTAAAACTACAGCTAGGAAGAGGGGTTGAATGGCCGCGGCTCCGGCTATGAGCGTATCTCTCCCGCTGAGCCATGGGCGTCTTCAAGTACCCGATGGCGTTCCGCACATCCTCTGCAAAGGGTGCTTCATCTGGGATAGGGATCGTCTCAAGCCGAGTGGTAGCTGCTACCATATTCTCGGTCAGGTTAGAATAATGACCCGCCGGCATTGGAAAGCCCCCAAGTGAAGCTTGGTTACGTTGGGCCGGATGAGTCGCCGGCTGTTCAGTTGGGCGGCTCTCGGGCGCGCCCGCGGTTCGCCCCGCGCTAGGGGTATTAAAGAGGTTCCTCGATTCATAATGCTCTGGTAAACAGGACTGATGCCTCCTCCGGTGTACCGCCGCTGCTGACATTTGCTCCAGCCCTAGACGGAAAGCCTCTGTCTTGATACGTTCTGCCTCTTCTTCCATCTGGACCTTCAACTCAGCCATCCTTTGTCGTTCCTATGCCATTCGGCCCTTGATCCTTGCAATCTCTAGATTCTGAGCTGCTTGATTATCTGGTATGACTTTAGTGGCCATGAGATCCGTGAGTTCATCCATCAGCTCCACAAACTTGAGCCGGCGGCGGCGGGTTATCACCCGAAGTGGCGGCTCCTGCGGCTGCGTTACTTGCGGCTGGGGCTGATCCCGCCATGAACACCGCTGCATGAACCGGAGGTTTCATAGCATCCGACTCAAAGCCATCCGACTCAGGGTATGCATCGTCGTAGCCCCCAAAGACACCGTTGCGGAGCTGGTACATTGATTCTGTTTCTCCACTTGAAGATTCATCTTCTGAATAAACAAGGGTTTCCTATGACCCGGATGCTTCCAGATCCATACCTTGAGTGAAGCCTACAAAGACATGCCTCTGACCCGGATTGGCGCGGGCAGGCCGCACGTTACTTGCAGATTGGAGACGTCGAGCCGGCTCGACGATGTTGGTGCAGACGTCCAGCCCGGGTGTAGATCCATCAGCCTTTCCGATGAAAATGTGGATCCCGCCGAACGGAACCCGGAATCCATACTCCACGGACTCAGCGTCAAGCCCCCAGCTGGCATCGTTGATGTAAAACCAGCCGCGGCGACTCTTGCTCATCCTTCCGACCACGTATCCCTCAAGCCCTGGGAGAGAGCCCTTTGAGAACTCAACACCACCAAGCGCAAGCCCCACGGTGGGCGCCAACTTTCATGGATTTATCACGGTAGATGTCCAGGTGAATGGACTTCGATTCGAGGCCATCGCTAACGTGATGGACTCAAAGGGGTTGATTGGGACGAAGGACATGAGTTTACCCAGGTTCGGCCCCTCAAGTCGAGGTAATAGCCTACGTTCTGCTTGTTCTTGTATTGCTTGTTGTATCGATTACAAGGGAGCTAAAGCTTGACCTAGTTCTCGATAACCCCATCTCTAAGTCGCTCTGGGTCTACCTTTATATAGGAGGTCAGGACCACGGACTTTACAATTGTCTAACCGAGTCTCATTGTCTATTCGAGTCTTCCTCTATCTTCTTGTCCAAGCTGTCCCCAAGCGGCTTACACGCCCGGGTCTTCTCCGTCCGGGCCACCTTGAGTCCCACACCTTGAACCGCTTATCTTCCTGGGCCGTAGACTTTACGGCTCACCCTTGGGCCGGCTCATGAGCCATCAATGTGACCCGAAACCTTAATGGCGGGTCATATTACGGGGTTATATCCCCAACACATCTCATTTAGCAAATCATTCTGTGCCTTAGGTACTTGTTCTACTTGAGTAGTTACCATGGAAGCATGTTTACTAATCAGTTTAAGATCATTGATAGTTCTACTCAAATAATCACCTAAGCGATCAAGCATGAAAGCATTATGTTTCAATTGTCTACTAACATAAGCATTACAATTTTCTTGCTTAACAACAAAATTATCAAACTCATCCAAACATTGGCTAGCAGACTTATTATAAGGAATATCGCTTTCATCAAATCTACAAAGAGAATTTACCTCTACTACCTGTGTCGGGTTATCAAGATGATGTATTTCTGCAATAGGTGGTAGATTCTTGACATCTTCAGCTTTAGTACCCTTTTCTTTCATAGATTTCTTTGCCTCTTGCATATATTCAGGACTTAGAAATAGAATACCTCTTTTCTCCGGAGTTGGCTTCGGAGGTGGTTCGGGGATAGTCCAATCATTATCATTGCTCAATATATTATTCAATAGTATTTCAGCTTGTTCAATAGTTCATTCCCTGAAAACACAACCAGCACAACTATCTAGGTGGTCCCTAGAAGCATCGGTTAATCCATTATAAAAGATATCAAGTATTTCATTTTTCTTGAGAGGATGATCAAGCAAAGCAATTAGTAGTTGGAGAAGCCTCCCCCAAGCTTGTGGGAGACTCTCTTCTTCAATTTGCACAAGTTTAAATATTTCCTGCAAGGCAGCTTGTTTCTTATGGGCAGGAAAATATTTTTCATAGAAGTGATGAATCATATCCTGGGGGGTACGCACACAACAAGGAAAAGAGAGTTAAACCATATCTTAGCATAACCCTTTAATGAGAAAGGAAACAACTTAAGGATATAATAGTAACGATTTTTTTCCTCACGAGTAAATAGGGTGGCTATAGCATTCAATTTAGTAAGATGCGCCAGAAAAGTTTCAGATTCGCAACCATGGAAAGGATTAGATTCAACCAAAGTAATTAACTCAGGATTGATAGAGAATTCATAATCCTTATCAGTAACAAAGATAGGTGAAGTAGAAAACTTAGGATCATATTTCATTCTCGCATTCAAAGATTTTTCTTTCCACTTGCATAGTAATTTCTTAAGATCATCTCTATCATTACAAGAAACAAAGTCCCTAGCTACCTCTCCTTCCATAACATAACCCTCAGGAATATCATGCAATTCATATCTAGGAGAGCTAGGTCTAGCATGTGTCTCAAAGTGTTCAGTTTCAATAATTTCATTAGTTTCAAAAGTATCATAATCTCCAACATTGACTCTAGCAATTTGTTCATCAAGAAATTCACCCAGTGGCACAATATTATCAAGCAAAGTATCATCATAAGCATCGTGCATAGAAGAAGTGGCATCATCAATTACTTGCGACATATCATAATTACTAGCAGGTTGTGGTGTCGCAAACTTACTCATAACAGAAGGTGAATAAAGTGTAGAGCTAGATGGCAGTTCCTTACCTCCCCTCGTAGTAGAGGGATAGATCTTGGTTTTTGGATATTTCAGATTCTTCATAGTGATCAACAGATATAAATCCCAAGTGACCCAGAGAATAGAGCTATGCTCCCTGGCAACGGCGCCAGAAAAAGGTCTTGATAACCCACAAGTATAGGGGATCGCAACAGTTTTCGAGGGTAGAGTATTCAACCCAAATTTATTGATTGGACACAAGGGGAGCCAAAGAATATTCTCGAGTATTCGCTGGTGAGTTGTCAATTCAACCAGACCTGAAAGACTTAATATCTGTAGCAAAGTATTCAGTAGCAAAATATTATGGAAGTAATAGCAACGATAGCAAAAGTAACAGTAGCAGTTTTGTAGTGATTGTAACAGTAGCACCAGAAAAGTAACTTAGCAAAGATCAATATGTGGAAAGCTCGTAGGCAATGGATCGGTGATGGATAATTATGTTGGATAACATTTATCATGCAACAGTTATAACCCAGGGTGACACAGAACTAGCTCCAATTCATCAATGTAATGAAGGCATGTATTCCATATATAGTCATACATGCTTATGGAAAAGAACTTGCATGACATCTTTTGTCCTACCCTCCCGTGGCAGCGGGGTCCTAATGGAAACTAAGCTATATTAAGGCCTCCTTTTAATAGACAACTGGACCAAAGCATTATCACTTAGTGAATACTTGAACTCCTCAAACTACGGTAATCACCGGAAAGAATCCCAGTTATTGTCACCCTGGGGGATGCGGATCATAACTCATAGTAGGTGTCTACAACTTGCAAGATAGGATCAAGAACACATATATATTCATGAAAACATAATAGGTTCAGATATGAAATCATGGCACTCAGGCCCTAGTGACAAGCATTAATCATAGCAAAGTCATAGCAACATCAATCTTAGAACATAGTGGATACTAGGGATCAAACCCTAACAAAACTAACTCAATTACATGATAAATATCATCCAACCCATCACCGTCCAGCAATCCTACTATGGGATTACACACAAATGGTGAAGAGCATCATGGAATTTGTGATGAAGGATGGTTGGTGATAACGATGGCGTCGATCCCCTCTCCGGAGCCCAAAACGGACTCCAGATCTGTTCTCCTAAGGAAGAACAGGAGATGGCAGCGGCTCCGTATCGTGAAACACGATGAACTCTTCTCTCTAATTTTTTCTCTGCGAATAGGGTTATATGGATATGGAGAGGAGGTCGGAGGAGCCACGAGGGCTCCACAAGCTTGCTAGGCATGGTCAGGGGGGGTGGCCAAGCCTAGCAGGCTTGTGGCCTGCAGTTGGCCCCCTCTGGTTGATTCTTGCGCTAGTATTTTTTATTAAATCCAAAAATATTCTCCGTCAATTTTTAGGACGATCCAAGAACTTTTATTTCTACACAAAAATAACACCAAAGCAATTCTGCTGAAAACAACGTCAGTCAGGGTTAGTTCCATTCAAATCATGCAAATTAGAGTCCAAAACAAGGGCAAAAGAGTTTTAAAAAGTGGATACGATGGAGACGTATCATATAGCTCTATTCAAAACGTGATGCTTGTTGAATCCCTTGGCTACAATCTTCTTTTCGTATCTAGACTAGCAGACTTCGGTTTCAATGTGCTATTTACCAAAGTAGATTGCCAAGTGTTTCGCTTTGATAATCATAAAATTGTCTTTACCGGTATTCGTAGAGGTGATCTATACATTGTTGATTTCACTAAAAAGGCCCAACCTCGTACTTGTCTCATTGCAGAATCTTCTAAAGGTTGGCTATGGCATAGAAGGCTAGGACATGTAGGCATGCACAATCTAGATAAGCTTATCAAGGGCGATCACATTCTTGGTGTTAAATATGTCATCTTTGACGAAGATAGGCTTTGTAGCGCTTGTCAAGCAGGAAAGCAAGTAGGTGGAAGTCATTCGGTCAAGAACATCATGACCCTTAGGAGACCACTCGAGTTACTTCATATGGATCTTTTTGGTCCCAGTGCTTACAAGAGTCTCCGTGGAAACTCTTATAGTCTAGTTATAGTTGATGATTTTTCCGGATTTACATGGGTATTCTTTCTTGATGATAATTTGTAGGTACAAAAGATCTTCAAGAACTTTGAACACAAAGAGCAAAATTAATTTGAAGTGAAGATCAAGAAGGTTCCAAGCAATAACGGATCGGAGTTCAAGAATACCAATGTGGATACCTTTCTTGACGAAGAGGGTATTTCACATGAGTTCTCAGCTACGTACACGCCTCAAGAAAATGGAGTTGTTGAGAGAAAGAACCGGACCCTCATTGAGATGGCAATAATGGTGCTTGAGGAATACAAGACGCCAAGACACTTTTGGGCAGAGGCCGTGGAAACAACATGTCATGCCACAAACCGACTCTACTTGCAGAAATGAGCAAAGTTAATTGGCTTGGGTAAAGCCGAGCATAGTTTTGCAACCAGAGGCACAAAAGTAGAAAACTCTAGGATTTATGATGTAAAGGACTTGATGAAAAAGAACATTAAGTGCCCTATTGATGGTTCCATCGAGGTAATGCTTCTATTTGATTTGTCAACATTTATGCATTAGATCCTGTATGCTAACTATGTAGGCATGTTAGATCGAACCAGCTACATTGCACGAGCACTATGACTCGCAATAGCCTCCAAGGCTAATTATCGTCATTGCAGTCTTATATGTGGGAGAGGCTTCTGTTAGCATGCCATCCCTTACTTGAAATTTTATGCACTTATGACTGGAACTATTAACAAACATCAACAACTACTAACAAGTCCATTAAGGTAGAACCCAACCATACCAAGATAAATTGTCCCCTTCAAGCCCATATGCGTCACTTTCTACACTCGGCCTTGTTAATATCCTTCACTTCGGTCGGCCTATGCATAATCCTATCAACATACTACTAGCCCAAAGATGTGATACACACGCGCTCATATGATGGGCACCAAAGAAAAACATCCAAATAATCATGCAACTCAAATCAATAATATCAATTCACTAATCAACCCAAAGGACGACATGAATCTACTCAAACACAATATAAATGACAAAAACAATTGGATAATAATTTATAGGACCAAAACACCATCTTCAAGTAGGGGATTACAATGGGTTGCGAGAGAATGAACTGCTGCAAAGAGGTGAGGAAGGTGATCAAGATGTTGGTGACGATGACAACGTTAATGAAGACGATCACTGCGATGATGATCCCCCGGCCGCACTCCAACGCCACTTGGAGAGAGATAGAGGGAGAGAGGTTCTCCCCTCTGGTCCTTGGCCATCATGGCCCCCGAAGGGGTGTGAGCCCATTCAAGATTGGATCTCTTCTCTTTATCTCTCTGTTTTCGGTACTTTTTCGCAGTCGAACATTATTTTTTAAATAGCCTGAGATATGTGACTCCGATCGAGCTGAAATTATGAGGGGATTTTCCCCATAAAATTAGCCTTCTTGTGGCAAAAGAAGGGCTCCGACTGACATGCACAACCCCCACTTGGGCCCTCGTCAAGATCGGGGGGTGGTCGCGCCTCCTGGCACATGGGGTCCTCGGGCAGTGTCTTGGATTGATTCCTTGGCCCAAAATACAAATATATTCAGAAAAAACATATTAAATCACCAAAGTATTTTGACCTTCCTAGATATTAATTTTCTGTAAAACCAAAAATGCAGAAAACAGGAAGTGACACCGAGCACTAGATTAATAGGTTGGTCCAAAAAATAATATAAATTAATGCCAAAAATATGTAAATGTGGTATGATTATAGCATGAAACCATAACAAATTATAGATATGTTGGAGACGTATCAACAGTCTCAGACCAAATTGAATACATAAGAATAACCAATGCACCTCCATCGTAAAATCTCAAGTTCTCTTGTTTATGGTGGTGCGTTGGTCATTAGACTTATACATGAACAATCAAGTCTAATAGTGGCTTTGACCACAATTTTTTGAAATTAACCTTCGTATCGTAAAAATTGATGCTACCGGCATTCTATGTACACGGTTACACACCGACCGGTCGCCCCTGTTGCTCTGTACCCATCCAGTACCTCCAATGTGGAGCAACTCTATTTGTCGCCTCCTTTGTTTGCACCAGAGAACAAACCAACAACTGGTTGACGCTCGGATATGTAATCATCTAAGGATTGTGACTGATGATAATTGTATGGCGCAACTCGATAGACACAAACATATGCGACATGTTGGCATCAGATAAGCTGGGTAACAAGTGTTGGGGAACGTTGCATGGGAAACACAAAATTTCGTACACACACGCAAGATCTATCCATGGAGATGCATAGCTACGAGAGGGGGAGTGTGTCTACATACCCTTGTAGATCTCTAAGAGGAAGCGTTAATAAACGCGGTTGATGCAGTCGAATGTCTTCGCGATCCAATCACGAACCGTCCCACGACCCAATCACGATCCGTCCCGATCTAGTGCTGAATGAACGACACCTCCACGTTCAGCACACGTACAACTCGATGACGTCTCTGCCTTCTCGATCCAGCAAGCGAGGGCGGAGTACTAGATGAGTTCTCCGGCAACACGACGGCGTGGTTGCGGTTGTGGTGGTGCTATCTCGGTAGGGCTACGCCGAGCGCTATCGAAACCGCGAATAGAGGAGAAAATGATCTATGGAGAGAGAGGGGCGCCAAGGGCTTCATGTGTACTCTTGGGACGCCCACTCCCATCTATATATAGGTTGAAGGGTGTGGAGATCAGCCCCTCCAAGCCCTAGGGCGCATCCAAGGGGGAGGAGTTGGACTCCTAGTCCAATTCCCTCCCTTTCCATAATTAGGTGGACTTTCCACCTCTTCCAAGCCACATGGGCCTTGAGGACTTGTGTGCCTGGCCCAATAAGTCCAGGGCGCCTCCCCTCAGCCCATGCAAACCCTTGGGACGTGGTGGAACCCTTGGTGGACTTCCAGACTCCACCAGAAGTTTCCGGAACCTTCTAGAAGCTTCCCGGTACAATACCGAATAAAAATATAACTTTTCCGGTAGCCAAAATATGACTTCCCATATATAAATCTTTACCTCCGGACCATTCTGGAAGTCCTCGTGATGTATGGGATCTCATCCGGGACTCCAAACAACCTTAGGTCACCAACATACATAACTCAACCATACCAAATCATCACCGAACGTTAAGTGTGCAGACCTTGCGGGTTCGAAAACTATGTAGACATGAACGAGACACTCTCTGGTTAATGACGAATAGCAGGACCTGGATTCCCATATGGTTCCTACATATTCTACGAAGACCTTTATTGATTGAACCACGATGTCAAGGATTAAGGTAATCCCGTACGTAGTTCCCTTTGTCCATCGGTATGTTACTTGCCCAAGATTCGATTGTCGGTATCTCCATACCTAGTTCAATCTTGTTACCAACAAGTCTCTTTACTCATTTCGTAATAAAAGATCCCATGATTAAATCCTTAGTCACATTGCTTGCAAGCTTCTTGTGATGTTGTATTACCGAGTGGTCCCAGAGGTACCTCTCCGTCATACGGAGTGACGAATCCTAGTCTCGATCCACGCCAACCCAACAGACACCCTCGGAGATACCTTTAGAGCACCTTTATAGTCACCCAGTTACGTTGTGATGTTTGATACACACAAGGTACTCCTCCGGTGTAAGTGAGTTGCATGATCTCATGGTTATAGGAATAAATACTTGACATGTAGAAAACAATAGCAATAAACTAACACGATCATATGCTACATTCATAGTTTGTGTCTTGTCCATCACATCATTCTCCTAATGATGTGATAACGTTATCAAATGACAACTCATGTCTATGGTCAGGAAACCTTGACCATGTTTGATCAAGGAGCTAGTCTATTAGAGGCATACCAGGGACACGGTGTTGTCTATGTACCCACACATGTATTTGAGTTTCCAATCAATACAATTCTAGCATGGATAATAAACAATTATCATGAACAAGGAAATATGATAATAACCAATTTATTATTGCCTCTAGGGCATATTTCCAACAGTCTCCTACTTGCACTAGAGTCAGTAATCTAGTTGAGATCACCATTTGATTTACACCCAATGAGTTTTGGGGTTTAATCATGTTTTACTTGTGAGATAGGTTTTAGTCAACGGGTCTGCAACATTCAGATCCGTGTGTACTTTGCAAATGTCTATGTCATACTGTAGAAGCTGCTCCACTTGGAGCTATTCCATATGACTGCTCCACTATATGTATCCGGACTGCTACTCAGAGTCATCTGGATTGGTGTCAAAGCTTGCATCGACGTAACCCTTTACGACGAACTCTTTATCACCTCCATAATCGAGAAACATTTCCTTAGTCCTCTAGTTACTAAGGATAATTTTGACCATTATCCAGTGATCCACTCTTGGACCACTCTTGTACCCCTTGACAAACTCATGGCAAGACACACACCAGGTGTGGTACACAGCATGGCATACTATATGGAGCCTATGGATAAGGCATAGGGTACGACCTTCATACTTTCTCCTTCTTATGCCGTGGTCGAGCTTTGAGTCTCACTTAACTCCACACCTTACAAATTAGGAAAGAACTCTTTCTTTGACTGATCCATATTGAACTCTTTCAAAATCTTGTCAAGGTATGTACTCTTTGAAAGTCTTATCAGACGTCTTGACCTATCTCTATAGATCCTGATGCCCAATATTTAAGTAGCTTCATTCCAGGTCTTCCTTTGAAAAACTCCTTTAAAACAACCCTTTATGCTTTCTAGAAATTCTACGTTATTTCCGATCAACAATATGTCATCCACATATACTTATCAGAAATTCTATAGTGCTCCCACTCACTTTCTTGTAAATACAAGTTTCTCATAAACTTTGTATAAACCCAAAAACTTTGATCACCTCATCAAAGCATATATTCCAACTCCGAGATGCTTGCTCCATCCCATAGAAGAATCGTTGGAGCTTGCATACCTTTTAGCAACCTTAGGATTGACAAAACCTTCTGGTTGTATTTACGTACAACCTTTCCTCAAGGAAACCGTTAAGGAAACGATGTTTTGACATCCATCTACCAGATTTCATAATCGAAAGCAGCAACTGCTAATATAATTCCAACAGACTTTAGCATCGCTATGGGTGAGAAAGTGTCATCACAGTCAACTCCTTGAACTTGTCGGTAACTTCTTTGTGACAAGTCAAGCTTTATAAATGGTGTTATTTACCGTCAGCGTGTGTCTTCTTCTTAAAGGTCCATTTGTACTCAACGGCCCGCCATTCAACGGGCAAGTCTACCAAAGTCCATACTTGGTTTTCATACATGGATCCTTTCTCGGATTTCATGGCTCCTAGCCATTTGTTGGAATCCGGGCCCACCATCGCTTCTTCATAGCTCGTAGGTTCATTGTTGTCTAACAACATGACCTCCAAGACATGACTAATGTACCACTCAGGGGCGGTACGAGTCCTTGTCGACCTACGAGGTTTGATAGTAACTTGATCCGAAGCTTTATGATCATCATCATCTGCTTCCTCTTCACTTGGTGTATGTGTCGTAGAAACATCTTTCTACGTCGTGCTACTATCCAACTGAAGTGACGGTTCACCAACCTCATCAAGTTCTGCTTTCCTCCCACGCAATTCTTTCGATAGAAACTCTTTCTTCGAGAAAGGACCCGTTTTTAGCAACAAACATTTTGCCCTCGGATCTGAGATAGAAGGTATACCCAACTGTTTCCTTCGGGTATCCTATGAAGATGCACTTTTCCGCTTTGGGTTTGATCTTATCAAACATAAGCGTCGAATTCCAAAACTCTGAGAAATGGCAGCTTAGGTTTTGCGAAACCATAATTCATACGGTGCCATCTCAACGGATTTAGATGGTGCCCTATTTAAAGTGAATGTAGTTGTCTCTAATGCATAACCCCAAAACTATAGTGGCAAAAACAATAAGGTATATCATAGTACGCACCATATCCAATAGAGCACGACTACGACGTTCGGACACACCATCACGCTATGGTGTTCCTGGTGGCGTGAGTTGTGAAACAACTTTAATATTGTCTTAAGTTGTATACCAAACTCGTAACTTAGATATTTCACCTCCACGATCATATCATAGACATTTTATCTTCTTGTCATGATGATCTCAAACTTCACTCTGAATTTGCTTGAACTTTTCAAACGTTTCATACTTGTGTTTCATTAAGTAAATATACCCATATCTACTCAAATCATCAGTGAAGGTAAGAAAATAACGATATCCACCACACGCTACAACACTCATTGGACCACATACATCAACATGTATCATTTCCAATAAGTCACTTGCCCGCTCCATCATACCGGAAAACGGGGTCTTAGTCATCTTGCCCAAGAGGCATGGTTTGCATGTCTCAACCAATTCGAGACCGAGTGAGTCAAAAGATCCAACAACATGGAGTCGCCTTCATGCGTTTTACACCAATATGACCTTAGCGGCAGTGCCACAAGTATGTGGTACTATCATTATTAGCTTTGCATCTTTTTGCATCAATATTATGAACATGTGTATCACTACGATCGATATTCAATAAACCATTCACATTGTGTGCATGACCATTGAAGGTTTTATTCATGTAAACAGAATAGCTATTATTCTGTAACTTTAAATGAATAACCATATCGCGATAAACACGATCTAATCATGTTCATGCTCTACGCAAACACCAAATAACATATATTTAGGTTCAACACTAATCCCAAAGGCAGATGGAGCATGCGATGGTGATCACATCAACCTTGGAAACACTTCCAACACACATCATCACCTCGCCCTTAGCTAGTCTCCATTTATTCCATAGCTTTATTTCGAGTTACTAACATTAACAACTGAACTGGTATCTAATACCCAGGTGCTACTAGGAGTACTAGTAAGGTACACATCAATAACACGTATATCAAATATACTTATGTTGACGTTGCCAACCTTCTTATCTACCAAGTATCTACGGTTGTTCCGCTTCAACGATCGTTCTCCTCATAATAGAAGCACTTAGTCTCGGGTTTGGGTTCAACCTTGGGTTTCTTCACTAGAGTGGCGACTGGCTTGCCATTCATGAAGTTTCCCTTCTTGCCCTTGCCCTTCTCGAAACTAGTGGTTTTACTAACCATCAACACTTGATGATCCTTCTTGATTTCCACCTTCGCGTGTCAAACATCACGAATAGCTGAGGGATCATTATTTCCATCCCTGGCATGTTTATAGTTCATCATGAAGCTCTAGTAGCTTGGTGACAATGACTCGGAGAACTATATTAATCACTATATTATATGGAAGAACAACTCCCAGTCAATTCAAGCGATTGTAGCACCCGGACAATCTGAGCACATGCTCACCGGTTGAGCCATTCTCCTTCATCTTGCAGGAAAAGAATCTTGTTGGATGTCTCATACCTCTCAATACGGGCACGGGCCTGAAATCTAATTTAAGCTCTTGGAAAATCACATATGCTCCGTGACATTCAAAACGTATTTGGAGCCTGAATTCTAAGCCGTAATGCAAGATGCACTGACCTATCAAGTAGTCATCAGAACGTGCCTGTCAGATGTTCACAACATCCACAGTCTCCGCTTGAGGGGGTGGCGCACCGAGCGGTGCATTAAGGACATAAGCCTTCTGTGCAGCAACTGAGGACAATCCTCTCATCACAGAACTAGTCCGTATAATTGCTACCATCATCTTTCAACTCTATGTTTTTATAGGAACATATCAATAACACATGACAGCTACAGCTCGAGCTATTAATCCACAACATAATTTTGCAAATACAACTTAGACAATGTTCATGATAATGATTTCAATTAATCATATTACAAAAGAACTCCCACTCAAATCAACATCCCTCAGGTTGTCTAAGTGTGACATGATCCAAATCCACCAACCCAAGTCCGATCATCACGTGAGATGAGGTGGTTTCAGTGGTGAACATCTCCATGTTGATCATATCTAATATATGACTCATGTTCGACCTTTGATATCTTGTGTTCCGAGGCCATGTAGGTACATGCTAGGCTCGTCAAGTTTTAACCAAGCATTCCGCATGTGCAACACTGGCTTGCACCCAGTCTATGTGAACGTAGAGTCTATCACACCCGATCATCACGTGGTGCTTCGAAATAACGAACTTTCGCAATGGTGCACACTCGGCGAGAACACAATTTTATCTTGAAATTTTAGTGAGGGATCACCTTATAATGCTACCGTCGTCCTAAGCAAAATAAGACGCATAAAAGGATTAACATCACATGCAAATCATAAGTGACATGATATGGCCATGAACTTGTGCTTTTGATCTCCATCTGCAAAGCACCGACATGATCTCCATCGTCACGAGCATAACACCATGATTTCCATGATCATGATCTCCATCATTGTGTCACCATCGGGGTTGTCGTGCCCACCATGCTTCTACTACTATTGCTACCGCTGAGCGATAAAGTAAAGCATTACATGGCGTTAAATGATTGACATGCAGGTCATACAATAAATAAAGACAACCCTATGGCTCCTGCCGGTTGTCATATGTATCGACATGCAAGTAGATATGAACTAATAAAAAACATGATCATCTCATACATCAAATATATCTCGTCATCTCTTTGGCCATATCATATCACAACATACCCTGCAAAAACAAGTTAGACGTCCTCTAATTTTTATTGCATGTTTTACGTGGCTGCTATGGGTATCTAGGAAGAACGATTCTTACGTACGCAAAACCACAACGGTGATACACAAATTGCTATTCAACCTTCTGCAAGGATCGCCTTTGTCGAATCTGATCCAACTAAGGTGGGAGAGACATAAACCCGCAAACCATCTTTATGCAACAAAGTCAATGTCAGTCGATGGAACCAGTCTCTTGTACATGGACGAGTAAGGTTGGTTCAGGCCGCTTCATCCCACAATACTACTGAATCAAGAAAAGACCAATGGAGGAGGCAATCTGAATATCAACACCCACAAACAACTTTGTGTTCTACTCATGATCTCATCTATGCATAGACCTATCTCATGATGCCACTGTTGTACAACATTGCATGGGAAACAATTTTTTTCCTATGCACATACAAGATCTATCCATGGAGATGAGCATCTACGAGAGGAGAGATCGGATCTACATACCCTTGTAGACTGCTAAGCGGGAAGCGTTAAGCGTACAACTCGATGACGATCTCCACCTCCTTGATCCAGCAAGCGAGGGTGGAGAGGTAGATGAGTTCTCCGACAGCACAACGGTGTGGTGAACTAATCCGGCAGGGCTTCGTTGAACTCTACCGAACTAATCTAAAGGACAACGACGATCTAGCGGGAGAGCGCAACACGAGGATTTTCTGGTGGTGGCTGTCCTAAAAACCTCCACTATATATAAGGAGGGAGAGGGGGTAGGTGGGGTGCCCTAGGGTTTCCCCTAGGGCCCTTGGCGGCGCAAGAGGAGTCCACCTCCCACAAGGGAGGTGGTGTCCTAGTAGGACACCCTCCCTACTTGGCTAACGAGGATATGTACCTAGGGTAGGGTCCTAGGCAAGGCCTACATACCCTACCTAAGGACACTACATTGGAGGACTTGACGATCAAGCATAAGCTTCCGACTGGATTCCATGTGACGTTCAAGTCACTCGACATTCAATCCACTCGGAGTCTTCTTCCTTCACTCGATAGTCGCCTATCACTCAGTAGACCTCATTCTCAGTCGACACCAAAAGACCAGGAGCCACCATCAGGAGGCCAACGGGCAGTCGTTAGTCCTTTGTCATTAGTAGCATTTATTATATACATTACCAGTAACGCTAGACATTAAACCCATGATCGGACCCTTAGATGTCGGGCATTTATGAGGGGCAGTGAAGTCTATATAAGCCGCCCCTCCCCTCTGGCACAAGGGTTCACAACCATTGTAATCTTAACATTCCACATGACATAAGCTCCCGAGCACTGAGAAGTAGGGCTGTTACCTCCACGAGAGGGGCGTGAACTCATACATCCGTGTGTACACCCTCGCCGTAGCTGGGACTCTGCCCTCTCCCTTCGTACCCATACCTTCTACTGTCAGGCTCGTTCCCATGACAATTGGTGCCCACCGTGGGGTAGGCGTCTAAGCGACTTCTGGCGAGGTTGCATTTTCCATCCTTCAACATGTCTTCCGACGGTGTTTTCTCTCTAGGCCACGAGATCCATTTCGATGCGCTCACCTTCATCGCCGATGATTCGACATGGCTTCAGGAAGCGCCTCTCGATGTCGAGGCGCTCCTAGTCTGCGGGGCCGCGCACTTCTGCGTGAGTTCCTGCAGCGTGTTGCCGCATCAGTCGTCGACTCGCTATACGTCGGCTCCCCTCGTTGTCCGCAGTCGCAAGAGGTCTGGCCGCTCACGACTCTAGCGCTGGGTCAAGCATGCAGTGGCGCGTCAAATTTCTTCTTCGCAGATCGCAGCGCTCGAGCCTGCTGAGTCTCTTCACAGCGTGTTCGAGTCGGATTCTGATCCGTCCGATATCCCTTCCGAGTGCGAGAGCTGTGATCCAGCAGCGGAGGTCCTTATGACGGGCTTTCATCAAAGCCCGCCGCTGGGCTTTGTCCATGGCAAGCGTGATGGTGGTGGTGCGTCGAGTGAACAATCGCGTCGCGATGGGGAGGTTCTTCATACCCCCATCGTTGGTATGACTGCTAAGGCCCAGGCCTTGGAGGCCACGCGCATTCGGCTGGAAGAGCTCCAGCGAGAACTCGACGAGCGCGCTCGCTGGCGTCCACCTGTTGCCGGTCGACGGTAGCGACAACTGTTCCCGACTGGATCCCGCAACGATGTTGAGGTATACCGAACTCCTATGTTAAATGTTGCAGCTGTTTCTTGGATAGAAGATTCCATTCAGCCATCGGGGTCAAAGGCTGGAAGAGGGTTGATGCAGATCAGATTGTTAGATCCAGCACGGCGTCAGAATTCTGTAGTTTCACAGTCCCGCAACAGGATACACAACAACTCAACCAGGGCCAAAACCGTTCAGTCGGCACACAACCCTGGATCGCCCCTTCATCGTAGGGGTGGGGGCTTTCGTGAGGATCAGGTCAGAGATCAGTTTCACCATGAAGACCACCGTCGAGTGCTCGCTCCTCTGCAGGGCGGTCCGTGCGTGTCCCGACACCCAGACGATAGGCGCTCGTTCGGTGATGAACGGAATGTAGAGTTTGATGCTCGAGATCTCCTCACCAAGAAGCGGATTGACAGGGGAAGAGCCCACAAAGAAGGCCAAGATAGAGACTTTCTGAGTGGTAGCTCAGCCGTGATTTCTGGTCTTGAGTGTATCAGCAGAGCCATCCGTTCTGCAGAGATTCCCCCCAACTTTAGGTTGGCGGCTAGGATCAGAAAATTTTCTGGCGAGTCCAAGCCAGAGACTTGGTTAGATGATTACCGAGTGGCTGTACAGATTGGTGGTAGCAACGACAAAGTCGCAATGAAGCACTTATCCTTGATGCTAGATGGTTCAGCTCGAGCTTGGTTGAATTGCTTGGCTCCTTCCAGTATATATTGCTGGGAAGATCTTGCCCGAGTGTTTATCCAAAACTTTGAGGGTACTTGCAAGCGTCCTACAGCTCTGGTCAGCTTACAGCATTGTGTCCAGAAGCCTGATGAAACTTTGAGCTATTATATTCAGCGGTGGTCCACTTTGCATCATACAGTGGAGAATGTGTCAGAACACCATGTTGTGTGTGCTTTCAAGGCCGGTGTGAGATACAGGGAGCTGTACCTGAAGTTCGGGCGCATGGGTGATATTTCACTCGGCAAGATGATGGAAATCGCCACTCGGTACGCCAATGGCGAGGAAGAAGACCACCTCCATAGAGGCAAAGGAAAGGCAGTCGCCAATGAGGCTGGCGGCAATAACAATCGGAAACAGAAGCAAAAAGCTGAGGGTCCGGTTCAAGCAGAAGCGGCAGCACTGGCAACCCAATCAAAAAACAAGGGCAAGGTTAAAGCCCAGTATGCCCCCAAGAAAGGAAAAAATCAATCAGGAACTGATATCATGGATCAGCCGTGTGTAATCCACACGACAAAAGATGCGGAAGGCAATGCGATTTTGCCCAAGCACACCACTCGACAACGTCGGACCCTTATCCAGCAATTCAAAGGGGACCCGCCGAGTGATAAATCTCCTCAGAAGGGTGATGAAGATGAAGATAAAGAAACATTCCCAGATGTCACTGCTACACTTGTGATTTTTGCTGATGTCGAGAGCAAGAGTCGTCTGAAGTCATCAACAGAGAAGTCAACATGAATGTACGTGCTACTCCCACCTACCTCAAGTGGTCCCAGTATGCCATCACATTCGACCAAACAGACCATCCAGCTCATGTGGCCACTCCTGGTTGACAAGCTCTGGTAGTTGATCCGGTGGTGGGGGGCACTCGACTCAGAAAGGTCCTCATGGACGGTGGCAGCGGCTTGAACATTCTCTATGCGGATACCCTGAAAGGGATGGGCATTCTGTTGTCCCGACTGAGTGAAAGCAACATGCAATTTCACGGGGTCATCCCAGGGAAGAAGGCCAAATCACTCGGCCAGATAGGATTGGATGTGACATTCGGGAATGACAAAAATTTCCGAAAAGAAAAGCTGACGTTTGAAGTTGTGGATTTCGAGAGTGCTTACCATGCCATTCTGGGTCGACCCGCATATGCATGTTTCATGGCCCGACCATGTTATGTGTATCTCAAGTTGAAGATGCCAGGCCCTAAGGGCGTGATCACGGTCACTGGCAATCGACAGCGGGCTGAAGAATGCCTCTAGCAAGGCTCCAAGATCGCCGATCACCAGATGGCCATGGTCGAACTGGAAGAGTACAAGAAAACCGCTGACCCTGCTGATTTGCTCTGTGCAAAGAAGTCGGCTACCGAGTCGGCAGGGGAAGTGAAGAAGGTACACATCCACCCGACAGATCCTACTGCTACCCCGACGAATATCTCATCAACACTCGACAACAAATAGGAAGCCGAGCTCATCCAGTTCCTCCGTGAGAACTGGGATATCTTCGCATGGAAGCCTGCTGACATGCCGGGGGTTCCCAGGGAGCTGGCTAAGCACCATGTGAGAGTGGATCCGAAAGCCAAACCCGTCAGGGAGCATTTGCGTCGTTCAACAACAGAGAAGCACAAGGCAATCGGTGAAGAAGTGCCCGTTTCCTGCAAGCCAAGTTCACTCGGGAGATTTACCACTCCGAGTGGCTCTTGAATGTTGTGATGGTTCCAAACAAAGATAAGTCTTTGCGTATGTGCATTGACTTCAAACATCTCAATCGGGTATGCCCGAAGGATCATTTTCTGCTCCCCCGCATAGATCAAATTGTTGACTCGACTACGGGGTGCGAGCATTTATCATTTCTGGATGCTTACTCTGGGTACCATCAGATCCGTCTGTATGGCCCAGACGAAATAAAGACAGCTTTCATCACCCCATTCGGGTGTTTCTGCTACATCATTATGCCATTCAGTCTCAAAAATGCCAGCGCAACTTTTATGCGCATGATTCAGAAATGTTTACTCGACCAGATCCCTCGGAATGTCGAGGCGTACATGGATTAGTGATCAAGTCCCGCAAAGGTTCCGACCTGCTGGCCGACTTGGCCAAAACATTCGCCAGTCTGAGGAGATTCGACATAAAGCTTAATCCGACAAGTGTACTTTCGGCGTCCCTGGCAGCAAATTACTCGGTTTTCTCGTTTTCGAACGGGGGATCAATGTCAACCCTAAGAAAATTAGTGCCATTACCTGAATGAAGACTCATGTGCGAGTGCACGACGTTGAGAAGCTCATAGGTTGCTTGGCAGCATTGAGTCGATTCATTTCTCGTCTTGGTGAGAAGGCTCTGCCTTTATATCAATTGATGAAGAAGTCTGACACGTTCGAGTGGACTCCCAAAGCCGAAGAAGCGTTTGTTGAGCTCAAAGCCCTGCTCTCCACCCAGTCGGTGCTTGTTGCTCCTGGCAGCAAAGAGCTCTTGCTCCTGTACATCGCGGCCACAAATCAGGTCATCAGTATAGTGCTAACTGTCGAGCGGGAAGAGGAGGATAAAGCTTATAAAGTTCAGCGACCAGTCTATTATGTCTCGGAAGTTTTGTCCCCCTCGAAGCAAAGATATCCACACTATCAGAAGCTGGTTTATAGTATTTACCTATCAGCGAAGAAGGTGGCGCATTATTTCCATGACCACTCGATTTCAGTTGTCAGTGATGCTCCTCTGTCCAAGAGTTTCAATAATCGAGACGCATCAGGTCGAGTGGCTAAATGGGCAATCGAGCTTGGACACTTTGACATCAGATTCGAAGCCAAAAAAGCAATCAAGTCCCAGGCATTGGCAGATTTCATGGCCGAGTGGATTGAATAGCAACAACCGATCCAAGTTCACTCGGTGCATTGGACCATGTTCTTTGAGGGCTCTAAAATGTTGAATGGGTTCGGTGCTGGTGTTGTATTGATATCTCCCAGGGGCGACAAGCTCAGTTATGTCTTGCAAATTCACTTTGATTCCTTCAACAATGAGGCAGAATATGAAGCACTTTTGTATGGGTTGCGCATGGCTATCTCACTCGGCGTCAAGAGCCTGATGGTTTATGGCGACTCAGAACTGGTGATGAATCAAGTGATGAAAGAGTGGGATGTTCGAAACCTCGCTGTGACTGGGTACTACAATGCAGTCCGAAAGTTGGAGAAGAAATTCGAAGGCCTGGAACTCCATCATGTTCCTCGACTAAAAAATCAGGCGGCTGACGAGCTATCCAAGATTGGGTCCACTCGATGGCCCGTCCCGACTGGTGGGTTCTTAGAGCACTTGCACACTCCTTCGGTACAAGAAGATCCTTTCACCGAAGAGCCCTCACAAGCTTTGAGTTCCACTGACCCGACATAAGTCGATGTCCCTGCAGTGATTGATCTGGTCATGGAGATTCTGGTTGTCACTCCCGATTAGACTGTGCCTTACATTGCCTATATCCTCAGACAAGAACTCCCTGAAGTTGAAACCGAGGCTCGATAGATTGTGCGCAGGTCCAAGGCTTTTACTGTGATGGGAGATCAGTTGTTCAGAGAGAGTGCGTGTGGGGACCTCGATTCATAAGTCGTGATCACTGAATGCATATGTACAGTGATCCCAGAGATCAATGCTCATTGAACACACAAAAGCTGAATAACAAGAGTATTACATCCCTACTTAACGTCTTACACAAATAATGATCACGAAGGTGTTAGTCTTACATAGATAGGGCCACATGGGCCAAACACTTAAAATAGAACAAGCAGTGGAAATCTTGATTGAAAGCGTGAACCCATGCCATCTGCCTTAACCTACAGGCATTCTGCTTGGGAAGCGTCCTAGTTCGCATGTTCTTCTCCAACGAACTCTTCAACAAACTCCTGTTCTTCCATGCCTGGCAAATTAAATAACCAGTGGCAAGCCAACAAGTACTTTGAAGGTACTCGCAAGCAACCCAAGTTGTGGTACAAGGTAACAATGATGCATGATATAGCAGTAAGTAGGTGATTTTGCGGAAAGCTAATTTGAGTGCAAATGTCATGATCAAGTAACTAGTGAGCATGCATCAACAATTAGCAGATGTCCATATGAACAAGTTACAGATATCAACATAAGTAGAGGTTGAACACCTTGTGTTCATTCACCATGCTAAGTCATCGGACTTAGATCACTTCCCATGCTAAGTCATCGAACATAGTTCAAGTACCATCCGTGTCTCCAAACACCCACACACCCGTTGTGAAAACATTTGGACGTAGCACAAGAGCGGTCATCCAACTATCCTTGACCGTGGACACGGCTATTCGAATAGTTTTACACTCTGCAGAGGTTGCACACTTTACCCACAAGACTCGGGGAACTTCCGTGTCATCCACGACTCGCGGTATATAACATACCCGACGTAAGCACCCAAACAATGCCTTTCCCCTAGCGATACTAAACAAAGAGTCCACTCAATTGGTACCCAGCCCTCACAATGTACATCACACGAGCCTCGCTCTAATCGTACCATCCATGAGGGGACCAACGGTGTGCCCGGTGCCTGTGAAGACAGTGCATGATCGTACATATCGGTATGACCTCGTATCGAGAGTGAGCACGCCACTCCTACCACTAGTAATGCAGGCTCCTTGCCAGTACCCACCAAGGTAATCAACAAAGCCCCGTCCCATAAGGGGTATCGTGGTTGCGCATGTAAGGTTGGAGTAACGGTCGCAACTTACACCAATCCGTTTTCGAAAACCACATCACTCTCTTGTCCCAGCACACCACTTCTTTCTCAAGTGGTCACCCATCTCATCATCATCTCCCTCGGGCATTAGTGGCACCCGACGGGGTTTTCGAAAAATCTTTGAAATCATTTCCTTTCTTGCCATCAGTATGCATAAGTCCCATCCCATTTGCGTAGCATCTATTAGCAACCTAACTACTCCCACCCGCATAACCCTCATAAGGTGGTAGGGTCATGCACGATGCAAGTGTCAAAGGAAACATATCAGAGGCATCCCACCAAAAGGGGAACACCACAACACATGATCAAATATGATGAAAGTAAATTGCTATATGACATGCAATAAAAATGGTTTATCATCATGGTCAAAGGGCTGCTTGCCTGGCTCAACAAAGTCTCCGGGGTCTTCGAAGTCTTCGGGTCCAACTTCTTCGTCAACCGCGCAATCTATCGTCGCGAAATAAAGCAATAAAAATAATCACACAAAACAGAGAACTCAATCTACTACCAAAAATGTTAACCTACTCTGATAAATACTAAATGTCATACTAAAAATATTCTCCTAGGGTTTTGTAGTGAATTTTTTTTAGAAATTAAATAACAAAGGCAAAAAGGTGCCTAAATATAGGTTTTAAAATAAAATAGTACTAAAAATATTTTCAAACATTTTCATAAATGGCACTATTAAATTCTGTAGGTTATTTCAAGATTTAAGGTGGAAAAATATTTGGATTTGGAATTTATTTGGGCTCTGGCGAATTTTTGGGGTTTTTAGGAAAAGGGAAAAAGAAAATGGCTCGGGGGAATGGGCCAAAAGCGGCTGGCCAGATTGGCCCAGCCGGCGAAGCCGACCCACGCGAGCCTGGCGCGCGCACGCCGTTTCAAACCTGACCAGCGGGCCAGGCTAGTCAGCGAGAGAGAGGGAGGCGGGGAACCCTGGGAGGATGACAAGCAGGGCCCGCTTGTCATCACCTTCCTCGGGCCAGGGAGGGAAGAGGGAGCTCACCGACGACTACAGGGCACGGGGAGGCAAACGGAGAGCACCACCGTGCTCAGGGGCTCACTGCTGATCGAGTATAGGAGGAGGGGGACGCTGGGGGGCTCCTGTTCACCGGCAACAAGGAAATTCGGTGGCGTCTCATCGGGAAGAGGATGGTCTGGTCGTCCTGCACATCACACGGAGGCGAAGATGAGCGGAAAATGATCAGGGGCAGACAGGGGCTCCAGATCGGGGAAGGACGAGGGCGGAGGGGGTTGGATACCTAGCGGAAGCTAGCAGCCCGAAGCGGCGGCGCTCGGCTCGATCCCGAGCACACAGGGCACGGGAGGAGTTGGGGCTCAGCCAGGTGGTCAATGAGGGAGGAGAGGGGGCCAGAGAGGGGGAGAGAGCTCGAGGAGGCCCTTACATAGGAGGCCGTCGGTCCACCGTGGGCGTGGTGCACTGATGAGGACCAGGGCGTCACCATGGTCCACGAGGGCGAGTCGGGCTGTGTCTGGGGGCTCTGTGGACTCAGTCCACGCCCGGAGAGGGAAAGGGCAGCTAGGAGGGGGACCCGGAGGTGCGCGCGTGCGAGCGAGACCACCGGCCGGTTCGGGCAGTGTCGTGCGTGCATGAGAGAGAGCTAGGGGAGAGAGGGGGCCGACCAGGTGGCATGCTGCGGACGTCGATGGGAGCAGAGGGGACAAGCTGGGGCGGCCCGAGGCTGCCCGGTGGCGCCGGGCATGGGCGCCTACAGTGCGGGAGTGCACTATAGCACGCTCCACAGCGCCCAAATGGGCTGCCCAGGCATATTCTATACCCACTCACGTGTCTCCTTGTGTCTTGGGGTATTGGAGATGCCCAAAGGCTAGGATAAACTAGGGAAGAGCTCTAGAGGAGAGTTAGGGTAGAAGGAAATGGGGAGAGGGGTAGAAAAAAATGCTGCCAGGGGTAGAAATAGGGGTTTTACCCCACCTCACAATGGCCTGCTGACTTGGGACTTTTACAGGAGGTGAAATGCATCTATGTGTGGCTGTGGTAAAAAGTTGGGGCCAAGGGTAAAAGGGGATGGGGTGAAAAAGCTGGTTTTACCAAATCACCGGAAGGTGTTTGATGGTGTTTTGGGCAACAAGATGTTTCCACCTTACTGAGATATTTACCAGGGTCAAAGGATAGGTAGAAATGAGAGGATTCACCAAGTTTGAGCTCAAGAGGAAAAAGTTGACAATGGAAATTTTATAAACCCTAAAATTTAGCAGAATCAGATTTCTGTAGATCCAATGATGCTAGGCTTTTACCCTTGATGCACCACTTAGTGTATCATCACTATTTGGCCGTTAGAGCATGCCCACAAAGTTTGAGGCCAAGGGGAGACACTTCACAATGTAAAGTTGCTCAAATTTGATTCTGGACAAGAATGGTTTTGGGATGGTTTGAGGAACGAAATCAACTTGGATTGAGATGAAACTTTGCAAGATCATCACCCAAGATAGTGTTGACTTGATGGAATTTTCCTGGGATTTATTGAGAATATTTCTTATAGAAATATTCCAAATGTTTGATCTAAACAGAAAGGGTTTTGAGGGGTTTTGCCTATGGTCTGATCATGCCCTTCTGTTGAAACTCATATATATGGAAAATATATGTCCACTAAGTTTCTCTAAATTTTCTCAAATATTTTCATAGCATTTAGATAATTTTTCTCTAGGAAAAAACATTTTTGGCCTTAAGAAAAAGCCTTTAAATAAAATATGAAAATAATCTTTAAAAATAATATTTGGTGGTTTTGGGAAGTCATATATATAGTAGGTTTGAAATAAAGCCTTTGGGAAAGAAGAATCCACCTAATTTGAAGATTTGCAGTGCAAACCTCATTTTAGGGGGTTTTGAAAACCTAATTTGAATAAATCATTTTTGGTTAAATTTTTTTTGATAAAAATAATTTTGGGCACTATTCACATGGCATGATCATTAGTCCAGAGGTTTGGGACAATAAAGATGAGGCTGAAGTGGAATAGAATCTAGGAGTGCCATATAACACAATCATCAAGCAAGCAAACAACATAACAAACAAGCACAAGCACTATGAAAAAGTTTTAGTTGGCTCCAAATTTTATAAACCCAAACATAACAATGTGCTACAAACATAGGGTGTGACAGACCTCCCCCCTTACAAGAATCTCGTCCCCGAGATTCCTAGGCTAAGCGTTGAAAAGATAAGGGAACTCTGATCTAAGATAATCTTCACGCTCCCAGGTTGCTTCAGCTTTAGTGTGGTTGCTCCACTGGACCTTGAAGTACTTGATGGTGCGGCTTCGGGTGTAGCACTCGGCTTCATCTAAAATGCGAACTGGCCTCTCGCGATAAGTGAGGTCTGGCTGAAGGTCGATGGCTTGATGGTTGATATCCTTGTAGAGGTCAGGGCGGTTGGGAACTTGCAGACACTTCCGGAGCTATGACACGTGAAAGACGTTGTGCACATCCGACAGCTTAGAAGGTAATTCTAGCTGATATGGAACTTCTCCTTGCTTGTCGGTGATCTTGAAGGGGCCGATGAATCTTGGTGTGAGATTCCCTTTGACGTGGAAACGCTTGTTCCCTTTGAGAGGCGTGACTCTTAGGTAAACATGGCCCCCAACGTAGAAACTCATGTCTCGCCGGTGAGAGTCGGCGTAGCTCTTCTTCCTAGTCTTGGCGGTCTCAAGGCATTCTCGGATAAGTTGAACTTGCTCTTCGGCTTCACGGAGGATGTTTGGCCCAAAAACTAACCCTTCTCCGGTCTCTGAACATTTGAGGGGAGTACGACACTTGCGCCCGTACAACACCTCAAATGGTGCCATTTGAAGACTCGACTGATAGTTGTTGTTGTAGGAGAACTCGGCGAATGGTAGGCAATCTTCCCACTTGGCTCCATATGCTAAAACACAAGCTCGGAGCATGTCTTCGAGTATCTGATTTACTCGCTCTGTTTTCCCACCAGTCTGAGGGTGAAATGCAGTGCTGAAGGAGAGCTTGGTTCCCAACACTTCTTGGAACCTATTCCAGAATCTTGAGGTAAACTGGGTTCCTCAGTCCAACACAATCTCCTTAGGAACCCCGTGGAGGCTCACAAACCGGTTAATGTAGAGGTTGGCCAACTGGTTCCCATTGTAGGTCGTCTTGACAGGAATGAAGTGGGCTACCTTGGTCAGGTGGTCGACAATGACCCAAATGGAATCATGTCCTTTGCTTGACCTTGGCAAACCGGTGATGAAATCCATCCCAACTTTATCCCACTTCCATTTAGGCACTTTGAGGGGCTGCAGTAGTCCAGCGGGTCACTGATGCTTAGCCTTGACCCTCTGACATATGTCACACTTAGCCACGAACGTGTCTATCTCCCATTTCATGCCATGCCACCAGAATCTTGCCTTGAGGTCTTGATACATCTTGGTTCCTCCAGGGTGGATGGAGTATGGAGTGTCATGAGCTTCTTGCAAGATCAGGTTCTTGAGCTCCTCTTTATTGGGTACGCAGATGCGATTCCCAAACCATACAACTCCTTGTTCATCCACTGAGAATCCTGGGGCCTTGCCTGCCTTGATCTTCCTCTTGACGCCTTCAATGCTCTCATGTCCCTTCTGAGCTTCCTTAATCTCATCCATCAAGGTAGGCTTTGCTTTGAGGTTGGCGAGGAATCCTGGTGCAACCAGTTCCAAGCCGAAGCTCTCAAGCTCTTCATACAGGGCGGGTAGCCTTTCGTTAATCATAACATTCAAGGAACAAGCTTTCTGCTCAAGGCGTCTGCTACCACATTGGCCTTTCCGGGGTGGTATTGAAGGCTGAGGTCGTAATCCTTGATTAATTCCAACCATCTTCGATGCCTCATGTTCAATTGCCTTTGAGTGAAGATATACTTCAAACTCTTGTGGTCTATGAATATCTCGCATCGCTTCCCCAGAATGTAATGTCACCATGTCTTCAAGGCATGAACCACGACTGCCAACTCAAGATCATGAGTTGCGTAGTTCTCTTCATGGGGTCGTAGCTGTCTAGATAGATATGCTACGACTCTGCCTTCTTGCATCAGAACACCTCCAAGTTCGGTTCTTGATGCATCACAATATATCACAAGCTCCTTGTGAATATCAGGGGTGGCCGGCCAAAACTGGGCCCGTGGTCAATCTCTTCTTGAGCTCCTGGAAGCTTTCCTCGCAGTTGGCTATCCATTCGAACTTCTTGTCCTTCTTCAAAAGTTGGGTCATGGGTCGGGCAATGCTTGAGAACCCTTCCACGAACTTGCGGGTAATAACCCGCGAGTCCGAGGAAGCTCCTGAGTTCCTTCACGGTGGTTGGGGTTTTCCATTCAGTCACTGCTTCAATCTTGGCAAGATCCACTGACAATCCTTCTACAGTCAACACATGACCCAAGAATCCAACTTCATGCAGCCAAAATTCACACTTACTGAACTTGGCATAAAGTTGGTGCTCTCGAAGCTTCTCTAGGACCAATCTCAAGTGTTCCTCATGTTCTTCTTCAGACTTGGAGAAGACGAGTATGTCATCAATGAACACAACAACGAACTTGTCCAAGTACTCCATGAAGACTTTATTCATGAGGTACATGAAGTAGGCAGGGGCATTAGTTAACCCGAATGACATGACCATGTATTCATACAGGCCATACTGGGTTACGAATGTCGTCTTCGGAATGTCTTGGGGTCTGATCTTCAGCTGGTAGTACCCAGACCTGAGGTCGATCTTGGAGAACACCTTGGCTCCGTTCAACTGATCAAACATGTCTTCGATCTTGGGGAGTGGGTACTTGTTCTCTATCGTGACTTTATTGAGAGAACGGTAATCGACACAGAGTCTGATAGTCCCGTCCCTCTTTGACACAAAAAGAACAGGCGATCCCCAAGGAGAGGCACTAGGGAGAATAAATCCTTTTCTGAGCTGCTCTGCCAGTTGCTTCTTCAACTCAGCCAACTCTTCAGATCCCATCCTATAGGCCTTCTTATAGATGGACCTTGATCGGGGCATAAGCTCAATGATGAACTCAATGTCGTGGTCAGGAGGCATTCCGGGCAGATCATCAGGAAGCACATCCGGGTACTCACATACCACTCGCACTTTATCCAACTCAACTCCTGATAGGTAGTTAGCCTGCGGGGCTTGAGTGGGGGCAGGGTTGGGAACATACTTGACTTCCACTCCTTGGCTATTGGTCATGGTGACAATCCTCTTGGCACAGTCTAACAAGCCCTGGTGCTTGGTTAACCAGTCCATGCCTAGGATCACATCCAAGCCTTCTGACTTCAGGATGATAAGGTCGGCTAGGAAGTCTACCCCGTTGATGTTAATCTCAACTCCCTTACAACCTATCCCAGACATCATAACTGACCTCGGGGTTTGTATCAACATACGGCTACCCAGGGGTGTAGGCTTCATGCCACTCTGTAGTGCAAACTTTTGGGTGACAAAAGAATGCGAAGCTCCACAATCAAACAATACTGTTGCTGGGGTTGAGTTGATGAGGAACGTACCCAATATGACGTCCGGGTCTTCCTGGGCTTCCTCTACGGTGACGTGATTCACACGACCCTTGCCATTGTTGGGCTGGTTGCGTGGAGCGGGGTTCCTTGGTGGTGCTCCACGGGCTTGACCTTGAGCTGTCGCATTGGGGCGCGGGGCATCTGGCTTCTTGTTGGGACACAGCCAAGAGATGTGTCCTGGCTGACCACATCCAAAGCAAGCGACTTGTGCAGGGTTGTTGTTGAAGTTTCTGCCACCATTGTTGTTATTGGGGTTGTTGTTGTAGGCTGGCCTGGGATTGGCATACTGCTGAGGCTGGTAGCTCGGACGAGGCGCAGGAGGTCTAGCCTGCTGTGGCTGATAGGTTGGTTTGGCTGGGGCTGGCTGCCAGGGGCGAGGCTTCTGGTTGCTTGAGGTTCCCTTGCTGATCATCTTGCGCTTGCGAGTGTGGTCTATGGCACGACGCTTGTCTTCCAGCATGAGGGCCTTGTTCACCAGGTCGAAGAAGGTACGACAGTCACAGATGATGAGCTGATACTACAGGACCTGTTGGAGTCCTTCCATGAAGCACTCCTTCTTGGCAGCCTCCGTGCTGACATCTTCAGGTGCATACCTTGACAGCAGATTGAACTTCTGTAGGTACTCCTTGACAGAGCCACTTCCTTGATTTAGCGCCCGGAATTCTCTCTTCTTGATAGCCATGATCCTAGAAGGAATATGGGGCAGTGCGAAATCCTTCCTTGAAGTCGTTCCATGTGATCACATGTTCTCCTTGCATGACCTTGAATCCATCCCACCAAGCTCGGGTGGTACCTCCGAGGCAGTGAGAGGCATAAAGCACTTTCTTACAATCCTCATTGCAGTTGACCAATGCAAGGAGGTCCTCGATGGTACGGATCCAGTCATCAGCATCCAATGGTTCAGCAGTCTCGGTGAAGGTTGGGGGCGAGTTCCTCATAAACTCAGACAGCGTGGAGCGTCCATTGCCGTTCCTGCCTTGCTGCTGGTTGTTCACGAGGGCCTGAGCCATTTGCTGGATAGCAGCATTGTTGGCTTGGCGCTCCTCCTGGAGAACTTGGAGAAACTGAGCTATGGTCATGTTCTCCGGTGGAGGTGGTGGCGGGGGAATGTTGCCTTGTGGCTGCTCCTGGTGTCCTCCAGCATGAGCAGCCCCACTAGCTCCCTGTTGCTGGCTCGAGTTGCCGGCTTCAGGGTTGGTGAAGGAGCTGTTGCGGGTAGCAGTCACCATCCTGTTGGAGCAGCCAAGTCAAACAACCGGGATTGACAAGAGGATAAGCAATAACAGAAAAGCGCGCCTAAGGGGATCGGTCAAGTGCAAGTGTGTTAAAACAAAGGTCTAAAGACCAACTTATATTAAGATAGACGATGGAGTCGCTTACATGTTGCCTAAGGCAAAAACACGACTTGCATCGAAACACAAACAACAAGCACATATGGTTTCATATGAACCATTACACGGACTCGACTTCGCATGAGGGATATATGACTGATCCTACCCTAGGGGTTCTCGGACTCAGGTGGTGGAGTGCTCGGTCTCGTAGTCACGCTCCTCTGGTTCTTCCTCCTATTCATCATGTGAACGAGCATCATTCCTGGTCGAAGGGGTCGGGGAACGAGGAGGTCCATCCCGACAATGCTTTGAAAGGGGGTTGGTGAAGAGCTCACGGTACTCCTTCGCACTCATGCGATGACTACGCGTAGGTGCATCACTAGCTGGGGGTACTCCTCCTTGATAAGCGACAACTGGTCATCCCTCGGGGGTCCATCCTTCTTGATCTTGTCTGGCTTTGTCTTGGCTTGCCGAAGTAGTTCTCGGGTGTGGTGAAGTTCCTCGCGGAGCTTCACGGACTCCTTCATCAAGTTGTGAACCAGACTATCGACGGAGAGGCTGAAATAGGTCTGGAACCTAAGTGATGTGACATCTTCCTTGGTCGGAATCAGTGTCCAACTCTCGCCAAAGTCATCCTTCCTGAAGGGAAGGTAGCGAGTAGCTAGCTCGTCAGCCATCTCTAGAATGATGTCTCGAAGGTGCCGGAGTGCCTTGCGTGCAGCTGTGTCGATAGCAAACATCATGGTCTCCATCCGTGGTCCTTCAAAGAACCAACTGGTCAGGGATTCGTTTGCCTTCATGACCACATCTACGTGGTACTCCTTTGTGACGGCATCGACCCAGTGCTCGTGGTAGAGGAAAATGGGTGGTTGGCGAAACTGGCAGTTCTCCAGGCTATCCCCAAGGAGTAAGGGAAAGCCGGATGTCAGGAAGGCTTCGGGTATGACGGCCATCTACAAAGATTTGAAAGGAGGAGAGTCAGCAGAGTGTGGTGTGAAGATGAGAAGACGTAAATAGTGCAGAATTCCTAAGTACAAATGCTAGGTGTAGTTTTGAAAGTCGGTTTTATCCTGGCTAACGTCCATGCTAACTAAGGGCTTCCTATAGTCAGGATGGCTCTGACACCAGCTCTATGGGGACCCCGACTCATAAGTCGTGATCACCGAATGCACGTGTACAGTGATCCCAGATATCAATGCTCACTGAACACACAGAAGCTGAATAACAAGAGTCTTACTTCCACACTTAACGTCTTACACAAATAATGACCACGAAGGTCTTAGTCTTACATAGATAGGGCCACACGGGCCAAACACTTAAAATAGAACAAGCAGCGGAAATCTTGATCGAAAGCGTGAACCCATGCCATCTGCCTTAACCTACAGGCATTCTGACTGGGAAGCGTCCTAGTTCGCATGTTCGTCTCCAACGAACTCTTCAACATACTCTTGTTCTTCCATGCCTGGCCAATTAAATAACCAGTGCCAAGCCAATGAGTACTTTGAATGTACTCACAAGCAACCCAAGTTGTGGAACAAGGTAACAATGATGCATGATATAGCACTAAGTAGGTGATTTTACGAAAAGCTAATTTGAGTGCAAATGTCATGATCATGTAACTAGTGGGCATGCATCAACAATTAGCAGATATCCATATGAACAAGTTACACATATCAACATAAGTAGAGGTTGAACACCTTGTGTTCATTCACCATGCTAAGTCATCGGACTTAGATCACTTCCCATGCTAAGTCATTAGACTTAGTTCAAGTACCATATGTGTCTCCAACACACCCACACACCCGTTGTGAAAACATTTGTACGTAGCACAAGAGCGGTCATCCAACTATCCTTGACCGTGGACATGGCTATTCGAATAGTTTTACACTCTGCAGAGGTTGCACACTTTACCCACAAGACTCAGGGAACTTCCGTGTCATCCACGACTCGTGGTATATAACATACCCCAGGTAAGCACCCGAACAATGCCTTTCCCCTAGCGATACTAAACAAAGAGTACACTCGATTGGTACCCAGCCCTCACGATGTACATCACACGAGCCCCGCTCTAATCTTACCATCCACGAGGGGACCAACGGTGTGCCTGGTGCCTATGAAGACAGCGCATGATCGTACATACCAGTATGACCCCGTATCAAGAGTGACCACAGCACTCCTACCACTAGTAATGCGGGCTCCTTGCTAGTACCCACCAAGGTAATAAACAAAGCCCCGTCCCATAAGGGGTATTGTGGTTGCGCATGTCAGGTTGGAGTAACGATCACAACTTACACCAGTCCATTTTCGAAAACCACATCACTATCTTGTCCCGGCACACCACTTCTTTCTCAAGTGGTCACCCATCTCATCATCATCTCCCTCGAGCATTAGTGTCACCCGACGGGGTTTTCGAAAATCTTTGAAATCATTTCCTTTCTTGCCATCACTATGCATAAGTCCCATCCCATTTGCGTAGCATCTATTAGCAACCTAACTACTCCCACCCGCATAACCCTCATAAGGTGGTAGGGTCATGCACGATGCAAGTGTCAAAGGAAACGTATCGGAGGCATTCCACCAAAAGGGGAACACCACAACACATGATCAAATATGATGAAAGTAAAGTGCTATATGACATGCAATAAAAATGTTTGCTCATCATGGTCAAAGGGCTGCTTGCCTGGCTCAACAAAGTCTCTGGGGTCTTCGAAGTCTTCGGGTCCAACTTCTTCGTCAACCGCGCAATCTATCGTCGCGAAATAAAGCGATAAAAATAAGTAGTCACACAAAACAGAGCACTCAATCTACTACCAAAAATGTTAACCTACTCTGATAAATACTAAATGTCATACTAAAAATATTCTCCTAGGGTTTTGTTATGAAAAACATTTTAGAAATTAAATAACAGAGGCAAAAATGTGCCTAAATATAGGTTTTAAAATAAAAAAGTACTAAAAATATTTTCAAACATTTCCATAAATGGCACTATTAAATTCTGTAGGTTATTTAAAGATTTAAGGTGGAAAAATATTTGGATTTGGAATTTATTTGGTCTCTCGGGGATTTTTGGGGTTTTTGGGAAAAAGGAAAAAGAAAATGGCTCGGGGAAATGGGCCAAAAGCGGCTGGCCAGATCGGCCCAGCCGGCGAAGCCGACCCACGCGAGCCTGGCGCACGCGCGCCGTTTCAAACCTGACCAGTGGGCCAGGCTGGTCAGCGAGAGAGAGGGAAGCAGGGAACCATAGGAGGATGACAAGCGGGGCCCGCTTGTCCTCACCTTCCTCGGGCCAGGGAGGGAAGAGGGAGCTCGCCGGCGGCTACAGGGCATGGAGAGGCGAACGGAGAGCACTGCCGTGCTCAGGGGCTCGCCGCCGGTTGAGTAGAGGAGGAGGGGGACATCGGGGGGGCTCCTGTTCGCCGATGACAAGGAAATTCGGCGGCGGCTCCTCGGCAAGAGGATGGTCTGGTCGTCCTGCACATCAGACGGAGGCGGAGATGAGCGGAAAATGATCAAGGGGAGACAGGGGCTCCAGATCGGGGAAGGACGAGGGCGGAGCGGGTCGGATACCTCGTGGAAGCTGGCGGCCTGAAGCGGCGGCGCTCGGCTCGATCCCGAGCACAGAGGGAAGGGGAGGAGCTAGGGCTCGGCCGGGTGGTCAATGGAGGAGGAGAGGGGGCCAGAGAGGGGTACAGAGCCCGGGGGAGGCCCTTAAATAGGGGGCCGTCAGTCCACCATGGGCGTGGTGCGCCGGTGAGGACCAGGGCATCGCCACGGGACACGGGGGCGAGCCGGGCTGTGTCTGGGGGCTCCGTGGACTCAGTCCGCGCCCGGAGAGGGAAAGGGCAGCCAGGAGGGGGACCCGGAGGTGCGTGCGTGCAAGCGCGGCCACTTGCCAGTTCGGGCGGTGCCGTGCACGCGAGAGAGAGAGAGGGGAGAGAGGGGGCCGAAGGGCGACATGCTGCGGACGCCGAGGGGAGCAGAGGGGACAAGCTGGGGCGGCCCGAGGCTGTCGGGTGGCGCCGGGCAAGGGCGGCTACAGTGCGGGAGCGCACTGTAGCATGCTCCAGAGCACCCAAATGGCCTGCCCCGGCATATTCTATGCCCACTCGCATGTCTCCTTGTGTCTTGGGGTATTGGAGATGCCCAAAGGCTAGGATAAGCTAGAGGAGAGCTCTAGAGGGCACTTAGGGTAGAAGGAAATGAGGAGAGGGGTAGAAAAAAATGCTGCCAGGGGTAGAAACAGGGGTTTCACCACACCTCACAGTGGCTTGATGACTTGGGACTTTTACAGGAGGTGAAATGCATCTATGTGGGGCTGTGGTAAAAAGTTGGGGCCAAGGGTAAAAGGGGATGGGGTGAAAAAGGTGGTTTTACCAAATCACCAGAAGGTGTTTGATGGTGTTTTGGGCAAGAAGATGTTTCCACCTTACCGAGATATTTACCAGGGTCAAAGGATAGGTAGAAATGAGAGGATTCACCAAGTTTTCTCAAGAGGAAAAAGTTGACAATGGAAATTTGATAAACCCTAGAATTTAGCAGAATCAGATTTCTGTAGATCCAATGATGCTAGGCTTTTACCCTTGATTCACCACTTAGTGTATCATCACTATTTGGCCATTAGAGCATGCCCACAAAGTTTGAGGCCAAGGGGAGACACTTCACAATCTAAAGTTGCTAAAATTTGATTCTGGACAGGAATGGTTTTGGGATGGTTTGAGGAACCAAATCAACTTGGATTGAGATGAAACTTTTCAAGATAATCACCCAAGATAGTGTTAACTTGCTGGAATTTTCCTGGTATTTATTGAGAATATTTCTTATAGAAATATTCCAAAAGTTTGATCTGAACAGAAAGGGTTTTGAGGGGTTTTTCGTATGATCTGATCATGCCCTTCTATTGAAACTCATATATATGGAAAGTATATGTCCACTGAGTTTCTCTAAATGTTCTCAAATATTTTTAAAGCATTTAGATAATTTTTCCCTAGGAAAAACCATTTCTGGCCTTAAGAAAAAGCCTTTAAATAAAATATGAAAATAATCTTTAAAAACAATATTTGGTGGTTTTGGGAAGTCATATATATTGTAGGTTTGAAATAAAGCCTTTGGGAAAGAAGAATCCACCCAATTTGAAGACTTGAAGTGCAAACCTCATTTCAGGGGGTTTTGAAAACCTAATTTGAATAAATCATTTTTGGTTAAAACAAAATTTGATAAAAATAGTTTTGGGCACTATTCACATGGCATGATCATTAGGCCAGAGGTTTGGGACAAGAAAGATGAGGCTGAAGTGGAATAGAATCTAGGAGTGCCATATAACACAATCATCAAGCAAGCAAACAACATAGCAAACAAGCACAAGCACTATGAAAAAGTTTTAGTTGGCTCCAAATTTTATAAACCCAAACATAACAATGTTCTACAAACATAGGGTGTGACAGTGCGACTGGCGTTACACAACGCTGCATTTCCCCCAAGGAAGGTCGAATGATTCTGGATGAGATCCACTCGGGAACTTGCGATCATCATGCGTCCTCACGGATGATTGTCGCCAAAGCGTATAGAGCTGGTTTCTTCTGGCCCCGGGCTAATGAGTTGGCTAAAGACATCATCGATCACTGTGATGGATGCCAGTTCTATGCAAACTTGTCACACAAGCCAGCCTCTGCTCTGAAGACAATTCCCCTCGCCTGGCCATTTGCTGTTTGGGGACTCGACATGGTTGGTCCCTTTCGGACCGGAAAAGGTGGTTTCACTCATTTGCTTGTTGCAGTCGACAAGTTTACCTAATGGATAGAAGCCAAGCCCATCAAGAAATTGAACTCCCGTACGGCGGTTACATTCATGAGAGAGATAATTTTCCGGTACGACGTTCCTCACAGCATTGTCACAAATAACGGCACCAACTTTGACTTGGAAGAGTTAAAAAAATTCTGCACATCTCAGGGCACTCGGGTAGATTATGCATCTGTCGCTCACCTGCAAACCAATGGGCAAGTAGAGCGAGCCAATGGCCTCATCTTGCAAGGTCTTAAGCCTCGTCTCATACGCGACCTGGATCATGCCGCTGGTGCCTGGGTAACTGAGCTACCGTCTGTGTTATGGGGCCTAAGAACTATCCCAAATTGGTCGACTAGACGGACTCCTTTTTTCCTTGTCTATGGTGCTAAAGTTGTCTTGCCGAGTGACTTGTTTCATAATTCTCCTCGAGTGGAACTGTATTCTGAGGCTAAAGCCGAACATGCTAGGCAGGATGGTGTAGATCTCCTGGAGGAAGAACGAGAGATGGCTGTGATCCGGACTACTGCCTATCAGCAAGATCTGTGGCACTTCCATGCGAAGAATGTCAAGAGTCGATCATTTCATGAGGGAGACTTGGTGCTCCGAGTGAATCAACACCGATCTCACAAGCTTGCTCCTGCATGGGAAGGTCCTTTCGTTGTCACTAAAGTGTTGAACAATGGAGCTTATCATCTGTATAATCTCATGAAGCGGATAGACGAGCCACGAGCCTGGAATGCAAATCTGCTCCGGTGTTTTTATACTTAAGAGACAGAAGAATCTTCTGATGTAATAAGAATACTTCAGCAATGCAATTCAAATTTCTACAATATATATTGTCGATTTTGATCGTACAGTTTCACTCTTGGGAATACTCCGAGTGTTGAGAAATCCTCTCACTCGGGGGCTTAGCTGCGAACATGCTTTCGCCTAAGTTAAAAACCCTGTCGGGTGGATAGCAGTCCATTCACTCGATGTCTTAGCTGCGAATCGACATTCGCCTAAGTTCAAAAAAACTCTGAGTGATGAGCAATCCTCACAGCCGGGGGCTTAGCTGCGAACATGCTTTAACCTAAGTTAAAAACCCTGTCGGGTGGATAGCAGTCCATTCACTCAACGTCTTAACTGCGAATCGACATTCGCCTAAATTTGAAAAAACTCCGAGTGATGAGCAATCCTCACACTCGGGGGCTTAGCCGCGAACATGCTTTCGCCTAAGTTAAAAACCCTGTCAGGTGGATAGCAGTCCATTCACTTGACGTCTTAGCTGCGAATCGACATTCGCCTAAGTTCAAAAAAAACTCCGAGTGATGAGCAATCCTCACACTCGGGGGCTTAGCTGCGGACATGTTTCGCCTAAGTTAAAAACCCTGTCGGGTGGATAGCAGTCCTTTCACTCGACGGCCTATTTGTGAATCCGTCTTTGCTTAGGTTCAAAAATACTCCGAGTCGTGAACAATCCTCACACTCGGGGGCTTAGCTACGAACATGCTTTCGTCTAAGTTAAACACCCTGTCGGGTGGATAGTATTCCATTCACTCGACGGCCTATTTGCGAATCCGTCTTCGCTTAGGTTAAAAAATACTTCGAGTGGTGAGCAATCCTCACACCCGGGGGCTTAGCTGCGAACATGCTTTCACCTAAGTTAAAAACCCTGTCGGGTGGATAGTATTCCATTCACTCGACGGCCTATTTTCGAATCTGTCTTCGCTTAGGATCAAAAATATTCTGAGTGTTGAGCAATCCTCACACTCGGGGGCTTAGTTGCGAACATGTTTTTGCCTAAGCCTAAAAACAAACTCAGTCGAACAAACGATTGAAAGCCAAATACGGATAAAATCCAAAGGTTAAATCGCGGATAAAATGTTTCGTAAAGAAGCAAATGTGCTCAGGCCTAAGGCCTGAATGAAGTTTTAAGGGATACAGTTTCACTCGGCATACCGAGGCAATAAAAGTGTTTCTTCCTAAGGTCAAGTTTTTCAATCATCCGACGGGCTGGCTGGCTCGACAAAAGTGTCCAAGTCGATGCCATCTGCGGTTCTGGTAGCTGCATCGATGAAGGTCTCCATGAAGTCCTCGAACTGAAAGCTTCTTTGTGTTAACCACTCGGAGCTCCTTTAGCTTTTCATCCCTCATGTCCCTACAATGGACCCTGACGAGTGATAGCGCCATGTCGGCCCCGCAGTGAGTAGCAGACTTCTTCCAGACCTGCACTCAACTTGGAAGGTCGTTCAGACGGGCCATCATGGAATTGAGGTCGAGCTGAGGAGTGTCCTTGGGCCACAGCTCCTTATCAATCTTCTCCATCACAGATTTCAGTCGGACAAGATACGCCTGAACGCCTTGGAGCCAGAAATTGAGTCTGAGCATGGTCATGGCCACCGCGTCTGCGACAAAAGACTTGGTGGGATCCAGGTTGGGCTCAATCTCTTCTGTCTCCTTTTCAAAGTCTTGGCAGAATTCTGTTGAAGAGAAGGAATGGGAGGAGAATCGGTGAGGTACGATCTTCATGGATTTTACAAAGTTTAGTCGACAAGAGACACTCATCGTCGAGCATGATGTATATTTTCGTTAAGAATTCGCCCAGATGCTTCTCCAGGCTGTTGCTCCATTTGTTTAGCTGCTCGTCCCTTTTGACGAGGTCCACGCACTCTTGCTTCAGCTTTGCGTTCTCCTCCTCCAGCTTCTAGGCAGCTACCAACTTTCGATCTGCAGTCTCGGCTTTATCCTTGGCCACCCATTGGGCGTCGGCGAGTGCTTTGCCCTTGTCCTCCAGCGCCTTCTTCATGGAATCTAAAGAAACAACATTGTTGAGTCGTGCTTGGAGTCGATGATTTTCATTGCGCATGTCTGTTCAAGTGAGAACACTCGGTTCAAAGCATGAAAAGTGAAGATGGGAATGCACAGAGTCGGCGGTAGTTACCTCCCAGAGACTTTAGATCAGCCCGCGCTCGCTCCAGAGCATTGTTGAAGGCTTCCAGATCCACGCGTAGTCGGTTCCTCTCATCCTCAAGATCCTTGTACTGCGTTCCAAGTTCGCAAGCCCTCTGAAACCAACAAAAGAAAGAAATTCAATCGACAAGTAATCCCAAGGACGGTCGACTAGGTTATGAATACCATCGAATGCCTGTCTAACTATCCTGGAACAACGTCATATAATGGTTGACCTATGATGTCCATGAAACCCGTGTCCAGGGGAAGAAGAATTCAAGCAAAAGTACACTCGACATGTCGAGTGCCTCTGGCGCTCCGCGTGCCATTAACAAATTCAAAGTAGTCTCTATTAAGACCCCTGCCGGTGCAAGCACTCGACAGCGGTCTCGGGGACTACACCCACTGGGTGCACTCAGAGTGCCCCCACTAAGACGGTTAACTCTCGACCTGTCGAGTAACTCGTCAGAAAAAAATACGCACTCGACATGTCGAGTGCCTCCAATACTACGCGTACGACGGAAATCCCGATTTCAGGTTTTCAAGACTACTGCTTATCGTCTGCGATTAGCAGTAGCCTCGGGGACTACATCTAGTGGGTTCACTTAGCATGCCCCCACTGGTTACTGAAACGTTCGAGAAGGTCAGCCCTGTCAGAACATTCATCTGTCACTCGATCCGTCGAGTGACGCGCCTCCCTCCTCTGTGAAGTTCAATCTATCCTTATGTAGCATCATATCATGGTTTATCAATGATATCCATGAAACCTACAAGGTAGCTTTGGAGTGGTGTGATCAAAGGAAAAATGTATCCCGTATACAACAAACTCTAAGACCCCTGCCGGTGCAAACACTCGACAGCGGTCTCGGGGACTACACCCAGTGGGTGCACTTAGCGTGCTCCCACTGGATCTGCCAATTCTTGATCAGTCGAGTGGCAGAAAACATCTGTCACTCGATCCGTCGAGTGACACGCCCCTCCCCACTCTGTGAACTGCAATCTATCCTTATGTAGCATCATATCATGGTTTATCAACAATATCCGTGGAACCTACAAAGTAGCCGCGGAGTGGTGCGACCAAGGGCAAACGTATCAAGCATACGACAAACTCTAAGAACCCTGCCGATGCAAGCACTCGACAGCGGTCTCGAGGACTACACCTAGTGGGTGCACTCAGAGTGCCCCCACTTAGGCGGTTAACACTCGATCCGTCGAGCGGCCCGTCAGAAAAAATATATGCATTCGACATGTCGAGTGACTCTAGTACTACGCGTACTATCGATCCAAAACCTACTCGACTAAGACCTGACCTACTCGAGTGGAGAAATTTCAAACATTCTACGAGTGGAAAATAAGCACCCACTGGGTGTACAGTCAAGAAAAGACAGGAATTCAATCGGAAATGTACTTACAATCGAACTTACTCGGACAATGGTGCTGAGGGCCGTGCTGGCATCGTAAGCTAGCTTGCTGGCCTCATACGCCTCTTTGGTTCGTAGCATCATCTGCTTTGCCTGGATCGTAGCCTCCTTTGCAGCTCCAGTCTGATCTTCCGGGACGCGATGCACAGGGAAAGCCGTCATGGGCGGGATCAGCGTAGTAGTTGGGGCAGCTGAAGCAGTCTGAGCAAGTCCAGTTGGAGTTGATGTCACATTGGTCGAGACAGCTGGAGGGGCACTCAACAAAGGTATTGTAGGATCAGCTCTGATTCGTGTCGAGTCGCCCATCCCCTGGGAGGACTCTGTAGTCGACCGCTGAAGCATCTGCACTGCTGAAGCTCGTCGAATGCGGGTGCACGAGGCATCTGGGAATTCCTTGTCGTCTTCCAGCTAGATGACCTCTGCAACGTCAATCGACAGTGTTAACTTTTGCAAGTGACAACTCTCATTCGAATGAATCGAGGACTTATTAACCTCTGTGAGAAGTGGCAGCGTCAGCAGTGTCAATGTCCATCGCTTCCCCTCCGTCTCGATGAGGAGATGTTACAGAATTAGCAGCTCTGATGGATCAAACAACGCTCTGTTAGCAACACCGCAAAGTCACAATCGATAGAAAGGATTTGAAAGTAAACACTCACGTGGATACGACAGGCACGGCCATCTTCATGCGAGGCAAGGCTTTGCGAGGTTTGGCCACGGTCACTTTGGGTTGCTTCGCCGATCGTTCGCTCGACTCGACAGTCGAGGGGCGGCTCCGCTTTGGGTTCTTCTCTCTTGGGCCTGGAGCCCTGTCCTCAGCAGCCGCAGGATCTTGGCGAGCCTTGGAGTGGCGTTCGGTGCGAAGAGGTGGCTCGACTTCTGGCTCGTTTTCGTCTGAGTTTTCGTACTCGTCCTCAGAGTCTTCTGAATTGTCGCCATCCACACTACCGCCTTCACTCACAACTCCATCGTCAACGTGGTTCCCGTTGGGAACGGGCGAGTGCATGTGCGTCCACTCCTGCATGATTCAAGTAAAGAAGTCAGTTCATAAGTCAATATATCACTCGACGGTGCAAGTACATCAGTCGACACCGCACAACTCACCAGATTCTTCGGCGTGTTTTGACCGAGTAAGGTCGGATCCTCTTGGCTCCCAAAGGGTTGTCGCATGCTCCAGTGATGCTGCGAAGCCACTGCTCAACGGTTTTTTGCGGAACCTCTTCTGGGTGCGCCCTGGTCGAGTCCTCGGGACCCGCGTAGTGCCACATAGTGTGGTCTCTGGCTTGGAGCGGCTGAATACGTCGACTGAGAAATGTTTCCAATAGATCCATGCCAGTCACTCCACCCCGAATTAGTTACACCACAGCTTCAACCAAGATTCCCACTTGGACATGTTCCTCTTCGGTCACCCTTAGAGACTTAGGGACAGCTGGACGGTCAGGTGTATAGGGGAGAAGGCCAGTCGACATGTTTGGCGATGCTACGTCTTTGCAGTAGAACCAAGTCGACTGCCAGCCTCTAACAGTCTTAGGAAAAGTCATGGCAGGGAAAGAACTATGGGCTCTTTTCTGAAGTCCTAAACCCCCACACAACTGAAGCACATGAGTCTTCCCATTAGCAGGGAGGGCTTTCTTCATGGTCTGGGATCTGACTGTAAAGATGTGTTTGAACAGCCCCCAATGAGGGGAACATCCCAGAAAACACTCGCACAAAGTAACAAAGGCAGACAAGTATGCAATAGTATTCAGTGGGAGATGGTGCAGTTGAGCGCCGAAGAAATTCAAGAACCCTCTAAATAATGGTGGGGTGGAATAGAGAAACCTCTTTCAACGTGGGAGAGAAGGAGGACACTCTCCCCGTCACGCGGCTCCGGCTCGCGTTCTCCCTCTAGCAGCCTCCAGGCGCCGTCCGCCACGAGCCCATCAGGGACAAGGCCCTCCATGTCATCATGAGTGACTACGGAGGGGAGAAAATCCCACTGCATCCATCCCACTGGTGCGGTGAACCGAGCGGTCGAGGGCTTCTTGCCCTTGAACTTCATTGCCCCCTTCTTAGCTTGCTCCAGCTTCTCCGTGGTGCTCTTCGTCATCGTCACGGTGGCTCTCGTCGGAGAGGAACGGAGTGGGGCGCTAGAGACAGGGGAGGCGGAGGAAGAGAGGAAGTTTGGGGAAAAGTACTGTGCGAACCCCTGCGCTCCGAGATTTATATCCCGCTGAATGCCTCGCTGACTCGTGGACCCACGAGATCACCGCACATGCTAGCCACAGTCAGCGTCCAGTACGTGGCGAAATGACTGGCGCGGAGATCAAGGCGTTGTGCCCCCACTTGCCCTGATCGTGGCGTCATCATTGCATGCGCGCGCTTCCCAAATTTTCGTATCCTGTGAAATCCAGGTCTGACGGACTGACTCGTCACCTCCAAACATGCTTTCAGTTCACTCGGAGCAAAGTAGGCATTGAACATTCACTCAGACACTTTCAAGGCTAAATGGATCTGAGCGAATGGCGAAGAGTTCAATCGACGAAAGTTTCGTTGAACCCCGAATATCATTCGGAAGATTTGGCGTGTTGATCCTGAATTGACATCAATACTCAGAGTTCAATCGACGCAAGTTTCGTTGAAGCCCCGAATATCATTCGGAAGATTTGATGCTTCAATTCAAGATTGGCATTGATACCCCCATTTCACCACTCGAACCCCGATCCATTCGGGGGCTAATGACGAGGATATGTACCTAGGGTAGGGTCGTAGGCAAAGCCTACATACCCTACCTAAGGACACTACATTGGAGGACTTGAAGATCAAGCATAAGCTTCCGACTGGATTCCATGTGACGTTCAAGTCACTCGACATTCAATCCACTTGGAGTCTTCTTCCTTCACTCGACAGTCGCCGGTCACTCAGTAGACCTCATTCTCAGTCGACACTAGAAGACCAGGAGCCACCATCAGGAGGCCAACGGGCAGTCGGTAGTCCTTCGTCATTAGTAGCATTTATTATGTACGTTATCAGTAATGCTAGACTTTAAACCCACGATCGGACCCTTAGATGTCGGGCTTTATGAGGGGCAGCGAACTCTATATAAGCCGCCCCTCCCCTCTAGCACAAGGGTTCACAACCATTGTAATCTTAACATTCCTCACGACATAAGCTCCCGAGCGCTGAGACGTAGGGTTGTTACCTCCACGAGAGGGGCCTGTACTCATACATCCGTGTGTACACCCTCGTTGTAGCTAGGACTCTGCCCTCTCCCTTCATACCCCTACCTTCTACTGTCAGGATCGTTCCCACGACATCGGCCTTCTCCACCCCTCGCACAAGGGTCCCCTAGGGGCTGGCTTCCTAGCCCACCAGGGGTTGGTGCGCCACCTCCTAGGCCCATGTGCCCCTGGGATGCGTGGGCCACTCCCGGTGGCCCCCCGGAACCCTTCCGACGCCCACGTCATAGAACTCGCAGGTCACGGAAATTTTCCAGAACTCGAATACCAACTTCCTATATATCAATATTTACCTCCACACCATTCCGGATCTCCTCGTGACATCCGGGATCTCATCCGAGACTCCGAACAACCTTCGGTCACCAACATACATAATTCAATAATACTGAAACGTTGCTGAATGTTAAGTGTGCAGACCTTGTGGGTTCGAGAACTATGTAGACATGACCGAGACATCTCTACGGTCAATAACCAATAGCGGGACCTGGATGCCCATATTGGTTCCTACGTATTCTACGAAGATCTTTATCGGTTGAACCTCTATGTCAAGGATTCAGTTAATCCCGTACGTAGTTCCCTTTGTTCTTCGGTATGTTACTTGCCTGAGATTTGATCGTCGGTATCTCTATACCTAGTTCAATCTCGTTACTGGCAAGTCTCTTTACTCATTTAGTAATACAAGATCCCATGCCTAACTCTTTAGTCACTTTGCTTGTAAGGCTCATTATGATGTTCTATTACCGAGTGGACCCCGAGATACCTCTCTGTCACACGGAGTAACAAATCCCATTCTTGATCCATGCCAACTCAACAAACACCCTCGGAGATACCTGTATAGCACCTTTATAGTTGTCAAGTTATGTTGCGACATTTGATACACACAAGGTACTCCTCCGGTGTGAGTGAGTTGCACGATCTCATGGTCATAGGAACATATACTTGACATGCATAAAACTATAATAATAAACTGTCACAATCATATGCTACGTTCATAGTTTGGGTCTTGTCCATCACATCATTCTCCTAATGATGTGATCCCGTTATAAAATGATATCTCATGTCTATGGCTACGGAACCTTGACCATATTTGATCAACGAGCTAGTCTATTAGAGGCATACTAGGGACACAGTGTTGTCTATGTACCCACACATGTATTTGAGTTTCCAATCAATACAATTATAGCATGGATAATAAACAATTATCATGAACAAGGAAATATAATAATAACCATTTTATTATTGCCTCTAGGGCATATTTCCAACAGAGCCGGGTCACCAAGCTACGCGTCACTTGGGCAGATTGGATGATGTAGAGAGACACAAGGAGCCCCCCACCCCGCGCTGCACACCAGCATCTAATGGATGACACAGAGGAAATCTCTCCCGTGGAGGCGCCCATGAGGTGGGTACTCCAACATCCTTTACGAGAGTAATGGATCGCCTAATAAGAGTAGGGTGAGGCTAATAGGTTATTAACCAACCAAAATATTTGGACGAACTGGAGAGAGTAGTGATCAATGACCAACCCTAGTAGTGTTTTTTTGCAGGGAAACTTTTGATCTATTGATCTTCAATCATATCAGCCCAACAAATTTATTTTAGTAGATAGTCAGGAAGTCGTCATGCTATGGTCTAATAGAAGCATTGGACCAGAACAACAACCGCTCCCAATGAAGAGAAGTGTAGATTGGAAGGATCCAACACGAAGACATATGAATGAAGAACAGCTCTGAGCAGATGCATTAAAGACGGATCCGTCATAGACACACCTCCACACGCCCTCCGATGATGCTTGACGCACCACCGAGTTGGGGGCTAGGAGAAGAGAACCTTATTCCATCTGAAGAGAGTTGTCCTCTCATCTACCTGAGCAGGAGACATACCCTAACAAAACTCAAAGAAACATCTAAAATTGGAGCCCCCCCGCCTGGAAAGGGTCGGGATCCACTATGCCCCATGGTAATAAGGCCACATGGGACGAGGTAGAACAGCGCCGCTGCAACTACCGAGAGGTAGAAACCCTAGTCACCTACTCTCTAGGATGGAGACGGGGGGCATTGAACGAGGCTATTTGAGTGATGGGGTATTAAACTCTACTATTGCTTATCCGAATGGATTTCGTGATAAGACTATGATGAGGGTTAATGTATGATATGTACTTGTTGGAGATATGCCCTAGAGGCAATCATGTATGATGATATTTCCTATGTGTTTATTAATAAAGATAGTCCTTGGACATTATCATTGATGTGTATTAACAAGTATGTTACTTGTTTGTGAGACTATGCATTGTATGATAATTGTCCTAAATGGTCCCTAGTCAAAAGGGTTGTGTGGACGCGCAACTAATCAGACTAGCATATGACACGATGGATGGTTCGGTCTCACTGACCATGTAGCATTGGATGCTAGCCAGATAATATGGACTCAGAAAGGTCTGGTCGGATTCGACATGGTCGGATCCGAGTCGAGATAAGGTCTGAGTTGGACAGACCCAACTATGAGACGCAACGATAGGTCATCTGTGAGTCTCTAGTACAACATACGTTCTATGTCCTAAGACCGGAGCTGGCGCATGTACTCGGGATGGTGACAGACTTGCTTTCGGCTGACCAAACGCTACTCCATGACTAGATAGTTACAAAGGTAGGTTTCGGGCTTGTCCAGACCCATGCTGCGAGACATGGTCGAGCAAGATGGGATTTGCCCCTCCGATCAGGAGAGATATACTCGGGGCCCCTCGGGTGATCCGACCTGGATAATCATGGCCATGCGATGAGGATTATGAGATAATCCTAAGTGTTGGTCAGATTCACCGGAATGAGAAAGAGGTCATGCTGCAACAAGGATGACCATGTCGCCTTGTGCATGACAATATATATCGTGTGGCAAAGGGAACATAAGTGTGAAGTACAGGTTCGCCTAACCAGCTTCATTGGACACTTGAAGTCGGCATGTCTTGCTAGAAGCCGCTACCGACCGGTCAAGTCGGATGTGATCTGACTCACGACCAAGTGGACGAGAACCTAAAGGGTCGCGCACTTAAGGGAAGGAACATGTGGGCTTTAGGATCCGTGCGAGGCCCAATAGTTGAGCCCGCGCTGGATGCCTATATATAGTGGAGGTGCGGCACACCCATCTGGTTGATCGCTTCGGCGCCTTCATTAGGGCTTTGCATGAGTTGCAACTAGCCACCTCCACTCGCCGTCGCCGACCGTGTGATCGGACCTAGCAGTCCGCCGCACAGGTGTTCCTCCTGCACGCGCGGATATCGTTAGAGGCGACGCACTTGCATCGCTCCGATGAACCTGTACGTGGGATCCGGCGACCGGCTGTTCGAGGGATATCAGAACGCTGTTCGAGGGAGATCGGACAAGGAGGATACGGACCACACAAATGCACTGCCCCAACTCTACTTCCGCTGCCCGGCACTGCACGTCTAGTGGTAACAATCTGTGATCCATCTCCGTAGCATGTTCTTGGATGTTCTGCGCGTAGGAAAATTTTAATTTGCATGCGATGCACCTATGGTAGAACCCAACAGTGGTATCACAACCTCTGCTATAGGTTTTGGATTCAGATCGGCAGCATATGTGATATGTGGCGGCGGCGGATGTGATCTGTCGTCATTCATGAGATCGGCAATGTGCACGGTTGATGAGATCAACTGCACATCAGGATCGTTGAGGCTATGTTTTCTGTCAATCGGAATCGATGAGTTCATGACACAACCTACCCCTACCGGTCGGTATCCGCCATCGGGGTTAACATGAAACGCAAATCTGAATTGGGTTCACGATGATCGATGAGATCGGTCAGATCAGAAAATTCGGCATGATCAGAGTGTCGTGTGCGTAGCGCCTTGTATTTCGTACACGATCACACAAACCTGTAGAATGTGATTCTATGCATAAGTTTGTTTTGTAGGTTTGATGTGAATATTATGGCTCATATGTATGTGATGCATGTGTGTAATTTAACATGACCTGCATGTCATGATTGTCAGCCGGCAGGAGCCAAAGTGCCGTCATTATATTGTAGAACGACCTGCATGTCAATTTTTGATTCTCTGTAAATTCATTACTAGTTGTTGTAGTTGGAGGACAGAGATCAAGTTCGAGGCTTTGGCGTCCTGGCGAGACGGACAAGATGGAGTTCCGCCTTGGTCATCGGAGTTGGAGCCGACCTGGAAGGATTTCCATGAAGGATCCATACTATTTCACATATTTATGTTTACATGTGATTGATATTGCTTCTTGTTTCTATGCATGTTAGTATGGTAGAAAGACCCCTCATTAATATCCAGCACATTTCCATTATGGATGTTGCACCTTCGCACGTCAAGAACGTCTGGTAGTGGGCTCATAAAATTGAGGTGCTACTGGGTGTCCTTGAACTGGAGGGTTCGTGTCGGACACGGACATGCACTGCATCAGGTTAACTTGACAAGGCTATCAAAATGGTTGTGGGCCTTGTGGCAAAGAAGGTTGGGGGCCGGGGTATAAGATACCTACCCGACCGACAAGAGTCGTATAGAGATGCGATTAGCAAGGCAAGTTGGAGCAGTGATGCTAAAGCTCACTAGTCGCTCGCGCTAGATGGGTCCTGAATCACTGAGAGTTTGCGGAGGGATGCCGACTTCAGTGGGAGTAGTTCTGTTTAAGTCTTGAATTACTCTACATAAACACATTGCTTAGTGATTGCATATTTTCTATTGTAGATCAATGACACCACCTGCTCACCCCAACTTTGCATTGAAATCAATTCTGGAAAAGGATAAACTGAATGGAACGAACTTTACCACCTGGTATAGAAATCTGAGAATTGTTCTCAAGAACGATAAAAAGGAACATGTTCTAGAGGATCCACTTCCAAAGGAACCTGCCGAGAATGCTAACGCCACAACCAAGAATGCCCACCAGAAACTCGTTGATGAATCAAACGAGATCAGCTGCCTCATGCTGGCTTGTATGGAGCCCGATTTGCAACAACATTTCGAAAACATTCAGGCTTTTGATATGATTGAGAGTTTGAAGAGCATGTTTCAGGTGCAGGCTAGGACTGAAAGGTTCAACATCTGGCAGCCCTTGACAGATTGTAAGCTAAGGGAGGGTGATGCATTGAGCCCGCATGTGATCAAGATGATCGTGTATGTGCAAGCTTTGGATCGGTTAGGCTTCCCACTTGGGGACGAGCTGCCCACGGATGAAATTTTGGGTTCTCTTCCACCTAGCTATGGGACGTTCATCTCGAACTATCATATGCATGGCATGGATAAGAAGCTCACTGAATTGCATGGGAAGCTCAAGGTGGCAGAGCAAGATATTAAGAAAGGCACGCATCAAGTGTTGATGGTGCAACACTCGACTAAGTTCAAGAAGAGTTGGTCCAAGAAAAAGGGTAACACAAAGGGCATGGAGCAGGTTGTCTCTGCCGGTGAGCCAAAGTCCGGACTGAACTCAAAGACCATTTTACTTTCACTGCAAGGAAGTTGGTCACTGGAAGAGGAATTGTAGCAAGTGGCTTGCTGAGCACGGCAAGAAGGCCATAGATGCTTCTTCAGGCAAAGGTACACTTGTTACATATGTTATAGACATTTACCTTGCTGTCATACCTAGTAGCTCTTGGGTATTTGATACCGGATCTGTTGTTCATATTTGCAACTCGATGCAGGGGCTGGTAAGAACTAGGCATGTAGCACAAGGGGATATTGACATCAGGGTCGGAAATAAAGCAAGAGTTGTCGCGTTGGAGGTTGGCACGATGCAGCTCAAGCTTCCTTTTGGAATTGAATAATTGTTATTACATTCCCGCACTTAGTCAGAACATTATTTCTGCCTCATGTTTGATGAGTCAAGGTTATGAATTCAATATAAAGGACAATGGTTGTTCATTTTATTTGAATGGAATGTTCCATGGCTATGCACCCATAGTAGATGGGTTATTTATTTTAAATCTAGAAACAGAACCAGTCTATAACGTGAATGTCAAGAGGCATAATCCTAATGAGATAAATCCGACATACTTCTAGCATTGCCGGCTTGGACACATTAGTCTGAAACACATGAAGAAGCTCCATGATGATGGACTCCTAACTTCGTCTGACTTCGGGTCGTTCGAGGCATGCGAATCATGCTTGCTAGGCAAGATGACTAAGTCTCCTTTTGCAAAGAGTTGCGAGTGGGTGTCCGAGCTGTTGGAGCTTATGCATAGTGATGTGTGTGGTCCAATGAGCACAATGGCCAGAGGTGGCTATCAGTACTTCATGACTTTTACCGATGACTTGAGTAGATATGGATATATCTATTTGATGAGGCACAAGTCAGAAACTTTTGAAAAGTTCAAAGAGTTTCAGAACGAGGTTGAAACTCAGCTCGGCAAGACGATAAAACTTCTACGATAAGATCATGGAGGTGAGTACATGAGCCAGGAGTTTGATAATCATCTGAAAAGCCAAGGTGTAGTACCTCAGCTCACACCTCCGGGTACGCTGCAGAGAAACGGTGTGTCAGAACGAAGAAATCAAACCTTGTTGGACATGGTCCGGTCGATGATGAGCAAATCGGATTTACCCTTGTCATTCTGGGGATACACTCTAGAAACTGCAGCTTTCACACTTAATAGGGTACCATCTAAATCCGTAGACAAGACACGACATGAGATGTGGACTGGGAAGACTCCTAGTTTGTCTTTTCTAAAGATTTGGGGTTGTGAAGCATTTGTCAAGCGACTCATGTCGGACAAGCTTACACCCAAGTCGGATAAATGCATATTCGTGGGATATCCGAGGGAAACCTTGGGATACAACTTCTACAACCGAGAAGAGAACAAAGTGTTTGAGTTTTCCTAGAGAAAGAGTTTCTCAATCGGGAGATAGGTGGGAGAACAGTGCGATTCGAAGAAATTCGAGATCCACTCCGGGACGACTCGGCTGGTGATGAGATCATACCAGACTTGATCGGGGAACCCGTAGTGAAGTCGGCATCGAAGCCACGGAGGTCGGAAAGATTGCGCAGAGTGCACAATGTATTGTTGCTGGAAAGCGACGAGCCGGCCACGTATGCGGAAGCGATGGTGAGCCCAAATTCCGAGGCATGGCTCGATGCCATGAGATCCGAGTTAAAGTCCATGGATGAGAATCAAGTCTGGGACTTGGTTGATCCACCACCTGTCGTAATTACCATTGGTTGCAAATGGGTCTTTAAGAAGAAAACCGATGCGGATGGAAATGTTTAGATCCACAAAGCTCGGCTTGTCGCTAAAGGTTATGGACAAGTTCAAGGAATTGACTACGGCGAGACCTACTCACTGGTAGCGATGCTAAAGTCAGTGAGGATCATACTAGCTATAGCTGCATATTGTGATTAAGAGATATGGCAGATGGATGTCAAGACGGCTTTCCTTCATGTAAATTTAAAAGAGGATGTATACATGATACAACCCGAAGGTTTGTCGATCCAACTAACGCTAGTAAAATATGCAAGCTCAAGAGATCCATTTATGGATTAAGGCAAGCAGCTCGGAGTTGGAACATTCGTTTTGATGAATTCAACGTTGTCCTTGGTTTCATCAAGAACGAAGAGGACTATTGTTTATACAATAAGTCTAGTGGGAGCTCGGTAGTACTTTTGATCTTGTATGTGGATGACATACTGCTGATCAGAAATGATGTTTCGATGCTGAACTCAGTCAAGGAATCATTGAATGGCAAGTTTTCGATGAAAGACCTTGGAGAGGTAGTGTACATTTTAGGCATCAAGATCTATAGAGATAGATCGAGGAGGCTTCTTGGCTTAAGCCATAGCACGTACATAGACAAAGTGTTGAAGAGGTTCAACATGAGTGAGGCCAAGAAAGGGTTCTTGCCCGTCTCACATGGTATAAGGCTAAGTAAGACTCAGAGTCCTGCGACTTCTGATGAGTGAAACCAGATGAGTAGGATTCCATATGCCTCGGCAATTGGATCCATCATGTATGCCATGCTATGTACACGACCTGATGTTGCCTATGCAATAAGCTTAACAAGCAGATACCAGGCCGACCCAGGTGAGAGTCACTGGGCAGCGGTGAAAACTATCTTGAAGTACCTGAAAAGGACTAAAGAGATGTTCCTAGTTTATGGAGGTGAGGAGGAGCTCTGCGTAAAGGGTTACGCTGATGCTAGTTTCCAAACCAACATGGATGATTTTCGATCGCAAACTGGATTTGTGTATGTCATGAATGGAGGAGCAGTGGGCTGGACAAGTTCCAAACAAGATACGGTGGCCGACTCTACAATAAAGGTCGAATACATTGTGGCTTGTGAAGCCGCAAAGGAAGGTGTTTGGATTTGGAAGTTCCTGGAAGATGTTGGTGTGTTCTCGGGCTGGTCAAAACCATTGGACCTTTATTGTGATAATTCATGTGCCATCGCACATGCCAAGGAGCCGAGACAACACCACAAGACCAGGCACATAGACCGAAAATATCACTTGATACGAAAGCTCGTAGAGAAAGGTGATACCAATTTATGCAAGATTCATACGGATGCAAATGTTGCAGATCCGTTGACTAAGCCACTTCCACAACCCAAGCATGAGGGACACGTTAGAGCTATGGTCATTTGATGTCTACTTGATTGACTCTAGTACAAGTGGGAGACTGTTGGATATGCCCTAGAGGCAATCATGTATGATGATATTTCCTATGTGTTTATGAATAAAGATAGTCCTTGGACATTATCATTGATGTGTATTAACAAGTATGTGAATTGTTTGTGAGACTATGCATTGTATGATAACTGTCCTAAATGGTCCCTACTCAAAAGGGTTGTGTGGACGCGCAACTAATCAGACTAGCATATGACACGGTGGATGGTTCGGTCTCACTGACCATGTAGCATTGGATGCTAGCCGGATAATATAGAATCAGAAAGGTCTGGTCAGATTCGACATAGTTGGATCCGAGTCGAGATAAGGTCTGAGTTGGACAGACCCAACTATGAGACACATCGATAGGTCATATGTGAGTCTCTAGTATAACATACGTTCTATATCCTAAGACCTGAGCTGGCGCAAGTACTCGGGATGGTGACAGACTTGCTTTGGGCCGACCAAATGCTACTCCGTGACTGGGTAGTTACAAAGGTAGGTTTCGGGCTTGTCCAGACCCATGCTGCGAGACATGGTCGAGCAAGATGGAATTTTCCCCTCCGATCAGGAGAGATATACTCCGGGCCCCTCGGGTGATCCAACCTGGATAAGCATGGCCATGCGATGAGGATTATGAGATAATCCGAAGTGTTGGTCGGATTCACCAGATCAAGAAAGAGGTCGTGCTGCAACAAGACCATGTTGCCTTGTGCACGACAACATATATCGTGTGGCAAAGAGAACAGAGGTGTGAAGTACAGGTTCGCCTAACCAGCTTTATCGGACACTTGGAGTCGACACGTCTTGCTAGAGGCCGCTACAGACCGGTCGAGTCGGATGTGATCTGCCTCGCGACCAAGTGGACGAGAACCTAAAGGGTCGCACGCTTAAGGGAAGGAACACGTGGGCTTTAGGATCCGTGCGAGGCCCAAGAGTTGAGCCCGCGCCGGATGCCTATATATAGTGGAGGTGTGGCACACCCATCCGGTTGATCGCTTCGGTGCCGTCATTAGGGCTATGCATGAGTTGCACCTAGCCACCTCCACTCGCCGCCGCCGACCGTGTGATCGGACCTAGCAGTCCGCCACACGGGTGTTCCTCCTGCACGCGCGGAAACCGTTAGAGGCGGTGCACTTGAGCCACTCTGGCGAACCTGTACGTGGGATCCGGCGACCGGCTGTTTGAGGGAGATCGGAACGGCTGTTCGATGGAGATCAGACGAGGAGGAGACGGACCACACGAACGCGCTGCCCCAACTCTACTTCCGCTGCACGGCACTGCGTTCCTAGTGGTAACAATTTGTGATCCATCTCCGTAGCATGTTCTTGGATGTTCTGTGCGTAGATTTTTTTTAATTTGCATGCGATGCACCTACGGTATGTAGGGTAACGCAGCAGAAAACAAAAAATTTCCGACCTACGCACCAGCCCAGGACCACTATGGAGACTGCATACAAGGTTTGATCATTTTCATTACCGACTCGTAGCGCAGCGGAAGTAGAGTCGATGACGATCGGTGGTGCAGATCCCCGCAGCTAGGATTTACAACCTCCCAACCGCGAGGATGTATACCCTCATCTTCCCCTCAGATAGCCCTCCGGGAGGCGGTCACACAGTCCCCCAGACGGTGTCGCGGACAGCCCTTCGAGAGGACCTCGAAAACTTGGATTGTCACTCGGACAGCCCTTCGGGAGGACCTTCGAAACTCGGACGGTCACACGGACAGCCCTTCGGGAGGACCTTCGAAACTTGGACTGTCACACGGACAGCCCTTCAGGAGGCACTCTCGAACTAAGACCGAAACTACGATCTCTCTACAGAGTTGCACACATACGGTGTCATCTATCCGGTAGGGCTTCGTCGTCCAGAACTAGTTCCTGCCGGAACCCAGACAGCCTTTCGGCTCTACGAAACTATTTCGCTGGGAGGGAGAGAAGAAGCCAGATCATGCATGGCACTTGTATGTGAGAAGGGATTCATTTTGGGCTGCCCCCTCCACCTCTATTTATAGGAGAAGGAGGGATGGAGGGGCTGAAATTTCAGCCACATCCATCCATGTCATCTCCAAGATATTTTGGAGCAAAAGCCCAAAAAGGTGGCTTTCCAAAAAGTAACCATAAAGCTGATTTCACTATTCACGACGACATTTTTCAGCGTCTGATTGAACTGAAAATATTTATGTGGGCTTAGAACATTTCCAGTACCCACTAAAATAATTTTCAACACTTTCCGAAACAATTCCGGTTTAGTGATTTTCATCTGCGAAAAGCATCTGAAGCGGTTCCGGCAGCTCTCGAACATTTCCGGTTTTCATCTCGAAAAATTCCAAAAAGTTTCCAGAACGATTCTGGCACCCTCCAAGAATTATCAGGCATGTGCCGAAACCAATTTGACTTTATGGTATCCCCTGAAACAACTTTTCAGTTTCACCGGAACTGTTTCGGTGTTCTCTCTACGGAACTTTTCCGCTGTCCGAAACTTTTCCGTTGTCCGAAACTTTTCCGGTGATTTTCTCTCAGACTCCCTGTCTAGTATTCAGCAGATAGATGACCCTTAAGCGTGTGACCCTATAGGTTCGGTGAAGCATAGACATGACCCGGAACCCCTTCCGATCAATGATCAACATCGGAGTCGTGGACACCCATATTGACCCCTATACCCACACGAATGAATATTCGAGTGAACCTCCAGTTGCCGTGTGCTATTCCTGTTGCTTCGTGATATGTTACAAATACATGAGGTGAGACATGTTGGCATCCCCGTGGATCAACAACTTGTCCACTATGCCAGTTACCTCGTTACCGGTATTGTTCTCTTTTCTCGTTCCCGTGTTCCGGCATCCCCGTGATCAAATCACAAAGTGTCTGGCCAGACGATGATGGATACCGTAACACTGAGAGGGCCCAAAGATATCTCTCGATCGTCGAAGGAGCAAATCTCAATCTTGAGCTATGAAGTTACTTGACATACTTTTCCATGAACCCGTAAGCCGCCGTAATAGCCACCCATTTACGGATGACGTTTAACAAACCCCAAAGTTCATGAAGCAAGCATAAAGAAACTCGAAACTCTCATGGTCTAAGGAATTATGCAAACATTAACTTCTCTGTGTTATTAACCATTAACTTATGATGAATGTATCTCATGGCATAACATCAATTCGGGTCGATTCAACACAAATGTTCTTCTAACATTGTGCCCTCAAAATTGCCGGCATAGCCATGCCCATGATCAGGAAAACAGGATCATCATGCAATACTTGAGCCAGTCTTAGAGGCCAGACTAGGAATACATTTTACCGTTTATTATTCCACACGTGCATATGAGTCTTCCTTCAAGCCTCGTGGTTATTGCAGACTTGAGAACCATAGCAGTTATAGCATGGAACATAAACCTAATTATGAACAGGGAGATGATCAATAACATTTATTATTGCCTCTAGGGAATATCTCCTACAGACTCCCACTTGCACTAGAGTCAATAATCTAGTCAATGCTAATGCACTTTACACCTATGACATACTGGTGTAAAATATACTTCGCTTGTGGTATACCCTGATGTCCAACGGATCTGACAACTTCCGCTCCGTGTGTAACTTTGCATATCCTTGTGTTTTCACGCTTCCACAAAATTCATATTTTGTGTGGACTTGGCTTTGCATATGTGTGAATCATTGGTCAAAACCTGATTCCTCAGACTGAGCTATGGAGCAACTATCTGCAATAGTGTCCCATAGATCAAACCATCTTGGAACCATACTAAGTTCATGAATGAACTATATGATTCAACAACTTCTTTGTCGCTTCTAAAGCGTCAACATACTAAGCCTTTGTTATAGAATTCGCCACAGTATCTTGTTCGGAACAATTTCCAACTACCGTGCCACCATATTGTGTATCACACAAAACCCTCAATTAAATCAAAAATCGCATGGAGAAATGGTGAAGACTGTATCGATGTAACATATTACAACGAACTCTTCATGATTTCTGCTTGCGAGAAAAACATGTCATCAGTACTACTTTAGTACTTAATGACATCTTTCACGGTTGTCCCATGATCAGTGCTTTGATCACTTTGGTATCTATACTCGCAACAACTTGGGAGTATTGGACATATCTGGTTGTTTTTACATACCATGGAATACATGATTAATCCAAACACTAGAGTGTGTGGAATCTCCATCATGTATTTTACTCGTCAGTGTTTTGGGACACTGAGTCTTGCAAAAACTCTTTCCATGTGACTTCGGCAAGAACCACTCCTTGGCGTTTTAAATGCTAAAAGGTTTTAGCACCATGCCAATATGTATTCATTGCTTAGCCCCATTAGGTAAATCTATCTCCATAGATCATCATGCCTAATATGGAGGCTATTTAGCCTAAGCACTTCATTGCAAAACTATTTTCAAATGAAGTCCTAATTCGTGTCAAGAAATATATTTCCAATTAACAATGTGTCAAGCACACAACGTTTTTAGAAATATTATTATGCTCCCACTTACTTTATTGAATCACAAGCATCTTCGTTACCCATTGATGAAGTCAAAAACCCTTTTGACCATTTCATCAAACCACAAAGATTCCAACTCCATTTTGCTCTCTTTTGTCCATTGCTGGAACTCTAAAGTTTGCATACTTACTAGCATCCTCTGGATCGACAAATTACTTTGGACTGTATCACATACAAGTCCTAGGTTCCATTTTCATCAAATGGAAATCCTTTTGTCATCCATGTTTCATATCTCATGATTGATATATGTATTAATTGCTAGTTCATCCCGAACCGACCTTAAACATCGCTACGGTGAAACAACCTCATCGTAGTCAACTCCTTGAACTTGTTATTTCAACAAGTCGAGCTTTATGGATAAAACGTTTTTATCCGTATCAGTTTTTTTAGTTCCATAAATATTCGTTAGACTCTAAGTCCTATGAAAGGTGTATCAAGGTTTTAATCTTGAATCACTTATATGGAAACTATCTCGGATTGTATTGGCATTTAGCCAATCCCGGAGTCAGGTCCCATCAATGCTTCCTTGTGTATTTGTAGGTATACTGTTGTCTAACAACAATATCTCGTTTGTGCACTTGATAGGTTTGCACGAGCTTTGCAACAACATTTATCGGACTGTTTGTGCACTTGATAGGTTTGTGCACTTGATAGACAAATCCACTGTTTGCAACAACATTTATCGGACTACATACATCAAATATATGATCACCAATAAGTTCTTTGCTCGTTCCTTATGGCATGTGTACGGTATTTTAGTTAGTTCACCTTTTGGAGGAAAATTTCAAGTGTCAGATGATTTAAAATCAAACAACTTCAAAATCCATCATAATGGAATTTCCATGCGGGTTTCTCCAATGTGACCAAATGCAGTGCCACACATATGTGGTATTCTTTTAGTCCTGCGACATTTAGCGTCGGTGTTATGGATGTATCATATTTCCATCAATATTCATAACATACATCCCATCTAGGATGGAAGCATGGCCCTTCTTGTTATTCATAATACTGAACAATAATTGTTGTTTTTATGAACAACTCTTTTGCAACAAACATTGTGCAATGGGCTAGAGTCTATGAAACTCTAAAATGAACTATAAAAGTAAACCCAGAGGTAATGTATTATTATCAATATTCGTAACATATGTCTCATTCATAATGAAAGTATGGCCCTTATGTTATTCATAACACCGAACATGAAAAGTTCTCTTATGAACAACCTTCTTGCAAGATACCTTATGCAAAGGGCTAGACTGTGAAACTCTAAAATGAATTATGAAACTTGATACATAGGGAATACACCGATGGAAGGCATAGTAACATTTACTATGTTCCCTGCGTGTATCTAAACCTCATCCCTGGCTAGTCTTTTAGGCCATAGTAGTTCTTACATCGAGTTGCAACAGAATGCAATCGAGCGGGTATCTTTGTGACCAACTCACAATACCCAAGAATTAGTGATTAACATGTTTAACCATAATTCCCAAGAACTATATCTTTGACCAGCCTTCTATACATCAAAAACCTGTATGACATTCATACATGAGCTGGATATTCCAGTCTTCTTTTCTATTGCCATTATACTTCTAACAGTTTAACTTTCAGTATTTCTCCTACTCACAGAAGAAGCACCCAACTTAAGAGTGGCGATAGCCCCGGACTTCCTAGGCATGAAAGTTTCACTAACACCCTTCGGACACTTCCTTTCTCTTTAAGTTGTTGTTTTATTCACCATCATCATATGGCAGTCGTTCTTCTGAATCCCTCTCTTATCAGTCTAATGCATAGTAAACTCCTTTACTAATAGTTTGCAAACAAACATTGCTTTGGATATCTCATATCTTTTAGCCTTTGTCTGTCTCTGAAAATGATTTTCAGATTCCATGAATATCACATAACTATCCAAACTTTCGAAGTTCGGGTCTCATGGAAGCAAACGTATTGCATTTGACTGAAACGGAATTCTAGCTTCTGGATCGAAGGACGAGAGTCACATGATCCATAGCATTAGCGGGAGAATAGCGAAAGCATGCGATAGGACAAGTCCTTCTCGGCACTCTTGAGGACAATCCTCACAATTACATTACCAACCGTAAAGTTTTAACCAGATATTTAACAGCTATTCAATTTTAATAGGGAAGGTGGAAACGCGAGCCATTATTCTACAAATATTTTGTAAAACACATTTAGCCAATGTTCAAAATTAATTGCACTGAGAATTAAACAAGTTAATTCAACAGTGCGCTCCCACTCAAATCAATATCTCTCATAATTGATTTTGAGTGATACAAGATCCAGACTTCAATTCATCGTCATAAAATCATCATCTCATGACGGGAATTTTAATTGGTAGGCCAACTTGCCGATCACATCTCCATGTGCCTCTTGTTCATCTTTCGATGCGTGTGTTCCCAGCTCATGATTTTCATGCCTGAACATCAAGACAACCAAGTGATCTCGCTGCGAGGTCTTTACTCACCCGCCTCACACATCCCTAATCGTTCGTACCCATGCATCCATGGCGCACCCCAAAAAGTTAGGTGCCGTGATGGTGCTACACTTGGGAGAACACTATCTACTTGATATTTTTGTGAGAGATCACCCTAATAAAAGCGACTACCGTGCAATCAAGAAGGGTGCAACATAAGGGATAAACATCTCAGGCAATTCATAATAGCATGATATGGTATAGCCCTTTTCGATGGAGAAGTCTTGTATTTCTTCGTCTTCGGCATTCGCGTCGGTGTTTACCTTCACAAAGATTGCCACCACCTTGTCGATGCACCAGATAATATTGCTATCTCTATAGCAAATAAAATAAGTGCATTACATAAGGTTGACACGCAGGTCATTAAAGTGCAATCATATGGCTCCAGCCATCATGCCGAATCATGACACGCAGGTCATGTTAATCAAATTACATCATATAGTCATCTCATACATAATCGAATTAATATGAGACTTGCTATACCACATTATATGCACATGCAAACCATCCTGCAAAACCAAGTTAGACGCCTCTAATCGGTTCATGCAAAAACTTGTTTTACGTGGCTTCTAAGGTTTCGAAACAAACCGAAGCTACCAACGTTCATCATCAAGCATGATAATCCAAGTTGCTAGATTAACTTTCCAGGGTGTATGAAACACGAGATAATAAAATCTCGAGCCCCATACTAAACTTCGTCATACGCGTGACCCCCGTGCAGATCATATCTGCATTGCCCTTTCGTCTGCGAAACATCCATCTTTCTTTTCTATGGTGGAACCCAAAGAACTGTTAGCACTTCGTTGATCTGTCAATCAGCATACTCAGGAGCAGCATGAAAGGATCGCGGATTGCCAGAACTTTGTGAGATTCCACCATGCCGTTAAGATTAGGACTACACAAATTTCAGGGAAGCAACAAGAACATCGGGTAACAGATTTCATCTGCTACCCGCACAAATAATTTTCAGCAATAGATCTCATCTACTACCTAATTATATTGTGCAACACCCATACATCTCTATGTATTCTAGATCGCAACGTGCATCTACGCATAGCACGGCTCTTGATGCCACTGTAGGGTAACGTAGCAGAAAATAAAAAATTTCCGACCTACGCACCAGCCTAGGACCACTATGGAGACTGCATACAAGGTTTGATCATTTTTGTTGCCGACTCGTAGCGCAACGGAAGTAGAGTCGATGACGATCGGTGGTGTAGATCCCCGCAGCTAGGATTTACAACCTCCCAACCGCGAGGATGTATACCCACATCTTCCCCTCGGATAGCCCCCCGGGAGGCGGTCACACAGTCCCCCGGACGGTGTCGCGGACAGCCCTTCGGGAGGACCTCCTAAACTTGGATTATCACTCGGACAGCCCTTCGCGAGGACCTTCGAAACTCAGACGGTCACACGGACAGCCCTTCGGGGGGACCTTCGAAACTCGGACGGCCACACGGACAGCCCTTCGGAAGGCACTCTCGAACTAAGACCGAAACTATGATCTCTCTACAGAGTTGCACACATACGGTGTCATCTATCCGGTAGGGCTTCGCCGTCCAGAACTAGTTCCTGCCGGAACCCAGACAGCCTTTCGGCTCTACGAAACTATTTCGCTGGGAGGGAGAGAAGAAGCCAGATCATGCATGGCACTTATATGTGAGAAGGGATTCATTTTGGGCTGCCCCCTCCACCTCTATTTATAGGAGAAGGAGGGGTGGAGGGGCTGAAATTTCAGCCACATCCATCCATGTCATCTCCAAGATATTTTGGAGCAAAAGCCCAAAAAGGTGGCTTTCCAAAAAGTAACCATAAAGCTGATTTCACTATTCACGACGACATTTTTCAGCGTGTGATCGAACTGAAAATATTTATGTGGGCTTAGAACATTTCCAGTACCCACTAAAATAATTTTCAACACTTTCCGAAACAATTCCGGTTTAGTGATTTTCATCTGCGAAAAGCATCTGAAGCGGTTCCGGCAGCTCCGGAACATTTCCGGTTTTCATCTCGAAAAATTCCAAAAAGTTTCCAGAACGATTCTGGCACCCTCCAAGAATTATTAGGCATGTGCCGAAACCAATTTGACTTTATGGTATCCCCTGAAACAACTTTTCAGTTTCACCGGAACTGTTCCGGTGTTCTCTCTGCAGAACTTTTCCGCTGTCCGAAACTTTTGCGGTGTCCGAAACTTTTCCAGTGATTTTCTCTTAGACTCCCTGTCTAGTATTCAGCAGATAGATGACCCTTAAGCGTGTGACCCTATAGGTTCGGTGAAGCATAGACATGACCCGGAACCCCTTCCGATCAATGATCAACATCGGAGTCGTGGACACCCATATTGACCCCTATACCCACACGAATGAATATTCGAGTGAACCTCCAGTTGCCGTGTGCTATTCCTGTTGCTTCGTGATATGTTACAAATACCCGAGGTGAGACATGTTGGCATCCCCGTGGATCAACAACTTGTCCACTATGCCAGTTACCTCGTTACCGGTATTGTTCTCTTTTCTCATTCCCGTGTTCCGGCATCCCCGTGATCAAATCACAAAGTGTCTGGCCAGACGATGATGGATACTGTAACACTGAGAGGGCCCAGAGATATCTCTCCATCGTCGAAGGAGCAAATCCCAATCTTGAGCTATCAAGTTACTTGACATACTTTTCCATGAACCCGTAAGCCGCCGTAATAGCCACCCATTTACGGATGACGTTTATCAAACCCCAAAGTTCATGAAGCAAGCATGAAGAAACTCGATACTCTCATGGTCAAACATTAGCTTCTCTGTGTTATTAACCATTAACTTATGACGAATGTATCTCATATCATAACATCAATTCGGGTCGATTCAACACAAATGTTCTTCTAACATTGTGCCCTCAAAATTGCCGGCATAGCCATGCCCATGATCAGGAAAACAGGATCATCATGCAATACTTGAGCCAGTCTTAGAGGCCAGACTAGGAATAAATTTTACTATTTATTATTCCACACGTGCATATGAGTCTTCCTTCAAGCCTCGTGGTTATTGCAGACTCGAGAACCATAGCAGTTATAGCATGGAACATAAACCTAATTATGAACAGGGAGATGATCAATAACATTTATTATTGCCTCTAGGGCATATCTCCTACACGGTAGAACCCAACAGTACTATCACTAAGAGAATGGGAAATTCATCAAACATGTGATGGGTTGAGCCACCCGGTGACTCCTATGGATAGATACAGAAATGGAGGTAGAAAATGGGGGCAACGAGGAGGTGTGACTGGGATGGACTTCATGTGAGCCTATAAGACAGACCGGTCTTTGGGAACGAAGATGTCGATGACGTGGATGTTGCTGCTGGCGGAGGTGATGAACTCACACATCCTAACCACCATATCCACCGTGTTCTCAACATGGAAGGAAAGTAATGAAATTCAAATCGACGAGAGGAGACAGAAAAAATTGGAGGGGGGAGAAGTGAATGTATAGGGCACTGTAGAGGTAGATACCAAGTTGTCGTCACCGCTAGTTGAAGTTGTCCGCCACCAATGCTTGGTCTCTCCCGCATCATCGTTGATTGACTTTATTTGTGCTGCTGTGGTCGAATTTGCTTATTTTCCTATCAAAGCACTCCCCTCGTGCCTTAACTGCTTGCTCGCCTCATGGCCACATAAGAAAGTGTCATCCGCCTTTACTAACACGATGTGGAATCAGTGTTTTTTCAATTTAGTCCTCACTAGGTTAGTGCTTGGTTGCTATAGATACTGTAAATATTGCGTATATAGGTTGAACACATTAAAAAATTTACGTGTATAGGTTCAACATTTTCCTCATACATGTTTAAAAAATCAAATACATGTTCAACATTTTTTCTGAATACATATTGAGTGCACATTTTACCTATTTTCTATGCAGGTGAAAAAAATTTAGTACACGATCAACACTATTTAAGCATTCATCGAAATTTTCCAAATGTATGGTGTAAATATTCTTAAAATATATTGATTACTATTATACAATGATCATTTTTAAAATTTATAAACAATTTAAATATTTCCTAATTTCATGGTGAGGATTTTTTAATACATGATAAATTCTTTTCAGACTTAAAATGAACATTATAATTATTTACATTAATTTTTTTAAATACATGTTTAACATGATTTAAATCTCATGAACATTTTTTGAATGGTTTATTTTTTTAAAACTTCAACGGACAAATTTTTTACAATGCATGAAAGCACGCCCGGGATATATGAAAAATGGAGCTACCCGGATTCAAACCTAGGTCTCCGAAATAATAGCTAGCGCTGCTAACAGTGACCTAGCGTTGGGTTCGTGGAGTCCTACAGGGCTTTTCTGTTTTTTTGTTTTTTTCACAGTTTTGCTTCGTTCTTTTCTTCATTTGTTTTTCTTTAGTTTTATTATTTTCCTTTCATGGTTCTCAATTATTTTTTCCTTTTATTTTATTTCTTTTTTGTTTTGCTGTGGTTTTTTTTTGTTTCTTTCTCGATTTTCAATGCCTTTTTCTTTTCTGTCTTTTCTTCACTTTTTTTCTCGGTTTTCCACTCTGGTTTCATTGTTTTTCTATACACATGTTTGGTATATATCTCATACGTTCCGCAAAAATATGATGATTTTTTTTCAAACACAGGTACAATATTTTTTAATACATGGACAACATTTTTTCCGTACACAACTGTTAACATTTTCTCAAAGCCTTGGTGAGAACATTTCAAATAAAAGGTTAACATATGATTAGTACATGATTATTATTTTTATGTACAGATTTAACATTTTCCAAATGCTAGATTAATATTTTTCAAGTACTCGTTCACATTTCTCTCAAGTGCTTCATTAATAATATCCAACAATTTTTTGATACATATTTAAAAATTTCCAAATGCTTAATTAACAATTTTCTAATACTTTTGCACATTTTTTCAAATGCTAGACGAATTTTTTATATACATGGTAAACAACTTTCATGATTTTTTTAATACACGATCAACATTTTTTATACTAATTTAACATTTTCCATATGGTTGAATAACAATTTTCAAGTACTTGTGCAATATTTTGTGAAATGCTTGATATATAATTAACAGAAAATAAAACAGAAAGGCTAAAAAAACAGAAAAAGGAGGCTGACGTCTACCGCACATGTTTAATATTTGTCACATATAATTAACATTATTAATATATATATATATATATTGGTATCTAATTTTTTCATACATGTTATACATTTTTTTATACAAATAAATACATTTCTATACATAATTCTCATTTTTCAAATACATTTTAAACATGTTAACAAAAACATGCTTGGATAATTTTATAAATGACTTTAAAAAAATATAGTTGATAACTTTATTAAGGATAATTTTCTTTCTGAACTGTGCAATATTTTTTACATTGTATAATAGTCAGAAAAAAGTTTAGCATTATACAACTATTCCAATTTTTTTAATTAGTTTCACATTATACACTCGTTTTTATGAAAAAAAATTAATGTTTTTGTTTTCGTTACGACTTGTGATTTTTCAGGAAACTAGAGTCTTTTGAGTAATTGTTTTTGAAAATGTTGTGAACAAATTTTTTGAATTGTTAATATATTTTTAATATACGCTACAATTTCAAATTATATGGACTTTTGTTCACATTGTGTTAATATTTCATACACATGTTTAACAATTTTTCTACTTCTGTTGATTACATTGCACATTTATTGTGTACACGGAAATGTTTTTCTGTACACATTTCACATGTACAAATGCCAGTTGAATATTATTTTTATTGTTTTCGCAATGTATATTTTGAACATTTCGGGAATAAAGAAATGAAAAATGATAAAAAATGTGAATAAAAACAAAACAAATAAAGTTTTTTCTTGAAACAAAACAAATAAAGTAGCATGACATCAGCAGGCGAGCCGCTGCTACAGAGCTGGCCACTATGTGCTGCCCTGCATTCGAGTGTTGGGCTCGTTGCGGCGGCACATAGCCGCGCCCAATGCAGGCAGGCTGGAAGCTAGAAAGAATCTCAAAAAAGAAAGCACCTCCACAAATACAAAGTGTGATTGCTCGCCAGGTTTATATATTGTCTACTACGAAATGCTACTCGGTCTTGCCTCTAGGCGGAAAATAGTGGCACGGCCTAGTAAAGTGGCGTCCCTGGCTTGAGTTTTATTCATTTTTCTCTGCGATCTTTCATTATTATTTTTGTTTCTATTCTTTACCTCAGCGGTCTTTTTGGTTTTTCTGTGTTACTTCCTCGTTTTTTTCTTCCTTTTTTAACACATGTCTACTTTATTCACTTAACATTTTATATTTTTACCGTATATGTAGATCATTATTTTTAATATACATTAATATTTTTCAAATAAATGATGTAAATGTTTAATACTTGTTTTGAATTTGTCCTGAATAAATTATAAACAAGTTTGAAATATGTTTAACTATGCAAACATGCTTTTTTATATAGCACTTATTTTAAATTGTCACAAATCTATTTTAAAAAGCATGAATATTTCTTTTAGTAGTCGTGTAAAATTTTAAATCATACAGAACATTTTTCATAGTGCACTAACATATTTTGAAATTGTATAAATAATTTTTCTAATGAAATGAACATATTTTATAAGGTCACGTATATTTTTGGAATGATAGAAAACTTTTTAAAATTTTGCGTACATTGTTTTCTGCAATGCATATTTCTAAAATATTATAATAATCTTTTTTAAACTATGTGAACATTTTCTTTCAAATTCAATCTATATTTTTGGGAAGTTGCGCCACATTGCTTTTACATTTCATGAATATCTTTTACATGAGCAATTAACATTTTCTAAGATTTAAATAAAATATTTATTCATTTCGGGAACACATACAAAAGTAATGAAACAAAAAAAATGTACTAGGAGCCATCCCTTAGTCCCAGGAAGGGCCGACTTTTTTAAGGGGTGGGTGCCCGAGGTCAGGACTTCTGTTGTCCCGTTATAAGACTACCCACAGTGAGAAGTAACATGGAGTAGTAACATGCATATGTTACTAGTCTAAGTTACTATTTTCACCGTAAATAATAACATAGGGATAGTAACATTGCAACTTTTATTTATTAGCCCGTAGACTCATCTTGGCTTGATATGCGTTATGTTACTCATAGTATGAATAACATGCTAAGTTATTTAATTTCTCTCTCTTCTTATTAATTAATTGTCACATCATATATTTTACTTATGTAACATCTATGTTATTACCTATGTTATTTTCATTGTGGGCCGTCTAAAAAAGACAAAGCCGGGAGCAATTAATCAAGGCTCGCAGAGGTAACCTTTTGGGTTTGGAAGCGTGCAAAGTGGCACTCCCTTGGGATTTTTTTTTTCTTTGTTTGCACGTTGTTGCATTAGTTTTTTTTGGCTTTTGCTAGGTTTCCTGTAGGTTTGGTTCTTTTCTCGCGAAGCAGTGTTTTTAGGCAAGAAGCGCAACATGTGCTTGTGTAAAAATCATAAATGTGCTTTCCAAAAAAGGGAAAGCAGACCTAAGCATCCACATAAAGCATAAATGTGCGTCCAAAAGGGAAAACACAGGAAGCACAACTGGTTTTTCTGAAAAGAAAGGTACAGATATGCTTCCGTCAGGAGCCAAGCCTATGCTTCATAATAGAAACACATATTAGGCTTCTATCCGAAGCAGGGGCTAGGCTTCCTAAAAAGGTGAAAAAGCATAACTGTGCTTGTCGGTTCTAGTCTCCTTTTCTCGTTTAGTTGTTCCATGATTTTTTAGTTCTTGTTTTTTTTTTGAAAAATAGTTCGTCAAAATATATTAACATATGATCTAGTTTTAAAGATCACGATGCGAGAAATTGAAGGTTGAAGAGATAAAATATTTTGATAAATAAATAAATATATTAAAGATTAAAAAATGCCTAGCTTCTGACAAGTGACACGCATGTAATGCGCAATTTATTACTAGAAGAAGATGTGAGTGACCTTTACAAGGATTACCCTTTAATTAGTGATTTAGTCCAAACCCCCTCCCCGGGTGCTTGATTCTGTGTACAATTAAGGGCGGAGACATGCCCATTGCTATCGGTGCCTTAGAGACAAGCATCAACTAAAAGCCCAAGAAAGTTGCCTTCCCTAATTTACCAGACAACAAAATATAAGTTCTCAGCTCAGAGTTCATCATTTCTTTTTGTTGGATTTTCCATTTGAAATACTTGTTGCCCCAGTAGGCACAATTCGTCTTGACCGATTGATTGCTGCCACCGCGCCTGCCGTCAACGAAAGAGAGAAGTGCGTAGGGTTTCATGAACAGTTGCAGCAGCAACCACCGCTAGGAAATTTCCCGCCCCTTCGCCTCCGGTTGCCATCTTGACGCTGAGAGGTGAGAGGACCTCACATCTTCAAGAGTTTCATGTTCTTCTTCAATGTCTAGTGATCATCGTATTTTGTGAGAATAATATTACTCTCGTTCTTTTGGTGGTACCATGAGGTTAGATAATATTTCGTCCTTGCAGATTTGGTGAATATATGTTGGTGTGTCTTTTTTGTTGATTTGATTATTTCTAGAGGTGAAGTCATTCATCGACGTCATGGTGAAAATATCGTGATTCGACGACCTGCACTTCTAGAGGATCATCCCCGGCCCAAGTATGTTCCGTGATCAAGGCTTTCCATCTGTTTGAATGGGCGACTCTAAGGTGTTTTCAAAAACCATTATTTGTATTGTTTGTGTGGGATGAAAAGGTGCCAACATCGTTTCTCCAGTCAAATTGCAGCCTCTTTACCAAAGTCTTTGAATTATTTCTTCTCGCACAGTTTCGCATCGCGAAGGTGTTTTCAAGAGATTTCATTGTGATTCTTAGTTATAGGAGTTATTTTGTATTTTCTTGAATATTATATCAAATCAATTTACCTATAATTGTTATGAGTATGAATAAAAGTACAAGTGTTTATAAAAAAACATACTTTTTCCCATGTACATCATCTCACTAGATTAAAAGCAACGTAGGTTCCCGCAAAAAATAAGAAAATAATAGAGTGAATTCTACTTTTTACCCTGTAATTGCACATTTTTGACACATATTAACACAATATTACCCTAGTTTTTCATTTTGCTTGTTTATTTTAGATAGGATCGACACGTTGGGTCAAGATTCGTATGAAAAATGTGTAAATAACAGAGGGCATCATTGACCTTCATGTCTAGATTTTTTTTGTCCATCCGCTTCATTCCTCATCCTCGTTCAGATATTTTTGGACCCCGAACGTCACCTCACATGCCTAATGAACACACATAAAAAAATTGAGGGTCCCAAGTTTCTTAAAGTGGTATTTCAGAATAAAATTTCCACTTGACGAAATAATTAGTGCCACAAATGCATATCTAGAAAGTAAAATATGGAATTCACTCAAAATAATAATAATAAGAAGAAAGGAACGAAGGTACGGAAACTATAAGTTTAAGGGTTACTTGAAACATTTTACCAGAGCCGGCCGTCTGTCTACCGCGCAGACAGTCCCGTGATTACGACCAAAGCCTCCTGAACAACAGATCCGACAAGCACACCAATCATCATATCGCAGAGACGCAGACAGGAAACCACTAATTACTTGCGTATGTTATTCTATCCAGGGTTCATTTTGGCCTCATGTGTCAAAACTGTTCTTTAGGAGAAGAAAACGTCATAGTAGGAACCAGCAGCCTTGTCAGAAAGCTCCAATATAATAAACAAAACTGTTGTCTGTTTTACATCTATGCTAGGAGTAGCTACCTCCGAGCGCATCACATGCTCGCAAATCATGCACATGGCATCACGACTTCTACTCAAGCATTGCTCTCATCATCGACATAAATAAATTGAGTAAGTGTAACTCCTTTATTCGGCACCTAACTAGGGGTGGAGTAAAACCTCTCCGTTGAAGTTTAACGAGCTTGCTTGGTAGATTGATTCATCAAGGCTCTAGCTCGCTTCTAAATGAACAGAGACGATCGCTATTTTTAGCTCATCACACTTAAGGCCAACTTCAACCTTAGACCTCAAATGGCCCGGTTTCGGGTTTGGGCAAAAGTTGGCCCAACAGATATCCAAATGGACAAAGTTATCCGCATATGCACGTTTCTCCGGCCTGAAACCAAACATGGATCAAATTTGGGCCATAAATGCGTCTCGACAGACAGAAACAAATGCTCTCCTCGCCCCCTCTCGTCCGCTCGTGTCCGGCTGTGGCTCACAAATCAGTGACCCACTCCCGCACCCCTCGCCGCACAACAACAACATTCCCAGCTCCCCACGCCCGTCGTCGTCCTCCTCCCGTCGTCCGCCGGCCATGCCCGCCAGGCCGCGCCCTCCTACTCCCTCCTCCGCCCGCCTGCCGCGCCTGCCACCATCCCCACTGGAATTCAAGATCTTGTCGACGGCCACGGGCAGAGCACGAGCTGGACCTCGGGTTGGACCACGTTGACGGCCACGGGTGCACGGTTACGGCGAGCTCCACCGACCGAAAGCAGAGGAGCCAGGGGCTGGCGCCATGGGAAAGTATATGCGTCGAGGAGATGACTGTCATGGAGGTCATTGGCGCACGAGAGTACGCCGGGCGTGGCATCCACGTAGTTGGGGCTGCTCGAGTTGCATCAGGATGCGAGCTACTCGAGCGGGGCGGCTGCGAGCTGCGGGGGGGCGGGGGGGGGGGCACTGTTGTGGAGAGGCGGACGACTGCGAGCTAGGTGGGTGGGGCGGCTGCTGGGGCGAGGCAGGGTGAGCTGGGCGACAGACAGATGGACCGTTTGGGGTTAGGGATGCTCGAGTGCGTTGGGCACACATGCGTTAGGTGATCGCGCCCCCCCCCCCTTGGCCACCGCCTATCTCACACCCCAAACTGATAAATGTCCACGTCCGTTTGGGGACCAGCGTTGGAGTTGTCCTAACATGCTAATGAGTTTCACAAGTAGCTTCTTAGTTCGTTATTACATCACAATAATTAAATTTTCTATCATAAGTGACAACATTTCATGGCCTCTCAACTCAGCTATTCAACTCTCGGTAGATTTACATAACATTTCTCACATACCATGGAAGGATCATACACGTTCTCATGTAATGCTAAGTTTCTTTTATCAAGTCATTTTTTTGTTTTGTAATAGAGACATAATGCATACATGTTAGAAACGGTTTTTTCCACTGTCATTGACGGTGCAATACACCTGGTGTGGACTCTCAAGGGGAGGCCCGGCAGCAAGCCTGCCACGGGGCTAAGGAGGCCTGGCACGAGCTCGACAACAGGAGGATCCCGGAGGCCCGGATAGAGCTCGGTGACCATCTTGGCATGCAAGCTAAGATGGCAACAATGCAAAATCGATTGGATCCTCATGTAAACCCTAGCCCTGTCTTGCATATAAGATGGGTCTGGGGGTAGTCATTCCCATCTACAACATAGATTCAACTCTTGGTAGTCAAATACACATCTTCACTGTAATCCCCTCGCATGAGGTGCTCCACCGTGAATACAAATCATAAGCAAGATGTAGGGTATTATCTCATTACAAGGGCTTGAACTTGGGTAACCCCCTTATGCAATCTCCTCTCTAATACTTCTAGACATGTTAGCCCTACCAAGGGTACTGATGGTTTTCTGAACTGACAGTCATATATATTACCAAAAGTGTTAGCAAATTCTATGTGGCATTAAGTTGCTTCATGCATAACATATAACGCTTCCTTACTTTGTCATTCGATGCTTTTGTACAAAAATATCAAAAAGGGAACATGCTTCGTCACATGTTTAATAAATATTTTCGATGCTTCAATATAATAAAAAGGGCACACACTTTATCACATGATGTAGGATCGGATATCGACCAGAGGGGGTGCGATGAGTGGGAGATTCAAAATTTATTTGAAAAGGCGAGCTCTTGATAGAAAAATCGAGTAAATCAAGCTAGAATGGAGAATAATAGACAAAATCTAAACATGCAACATATGAATGAGGGGGGATGATCAATATGGTATGAATCAAAGACAGTAACATGCTAGATAGAAGAATAACTAAGTAGCAATACATGTAAACAAGCCTCACATACAAACAAAAGGTCCTCTACACTGCAAGAGAGAGAACAAAGCAAGAATATCATGCATTGGAATAAGATAGTTGACAACAAAGTCTTCACAACAATCACAGAGAAAGTATTATGGGGGATTCGTCGCAACACCGAGGAAATACTAAGAGTAATGATGGTGCTAAGGAATAGAACCCAATGGATCGGTGCAGACAATGACTTGTCACCCATTTCAACTTATTGGCACAACTCTACGTATGATCGGAAGGGATAAGCGAGAGTTCCGAAGACATAAAATTCTTCACCCTATCCTCCTTGAGCTAAGTTCACTTAGAACTCGCCCAATCACTAGGGGAGGGTTGATGACCCACAAGTATAGGGGATCAATTGTAGTCCTTTCTATAAGTTAGAGTGTCGAACCCAACGAGGAGCAGAAGGAAATGATAAACGGTTTTCAGCAAGATAATTTCTGCAAGCACTGAAATTGCAAGTAGCAAGTATTTTGATAGCAAGGTAATTTGTAACGATCAAGTAATGGTAACAATAGGTAAGGTGCAGCAAGGTAGCCCAATCCTTCTGTGGAAAAGGATAGGCCAAAACTATCTCTTATGATGACCAAAGTGTTCTTGAGGGTACACGGGAATTTCATCTCGTCACTTTTATCATATTGGTTTGATTAGTGTTCGCTACTTTGATAATTTGATATGTGGGTGGACCGGTGCTAAGGTGTAGTTCTTACTTGAACTAACAACCTACTTATGATTAACCCCCTCTCAAGCATCCACAACTATGAGAAAAGTATTAAGACAAAGTCTAACCATTGCATTAAACATGTGGATCCAAATCAGCCCCTTACGAAGTAGCGCATAAACTAGGGTATAAGCTTCTGTCACTCTAGCAACCCATCATCTAATAACTACTCCACAATGCATTCCCTTAGGCCCATGAATGGTGAAGTGTCATGTAGTCAGCGTTCACATGACACCACTAAGGGAATCACAACATACATACCATCAAAATATCGAACACATATCAAATTCACATGATTACTTGCAACATGACTTCTCCAGTGACCTCAAGAACGTAACTACTCATGCCCAAGATCAAAGGGGTATTAAATAGCATAATGGATCTAAACATATAATATTCCACCAAATAAACCATATAGTAATCAACTACGAAAGGTAATCAACACTACTAGTCACCGACATGTACCAATCTGAGGATCCGGTACAAAGATTGAACACAAGAGATGAACTAGGGTTTCAGAGGAGATGGTGCTATTGAAGATAATGATGAATATTGGCCTCCCAAAGATGAGAGGGGTGTTGGTGATGACGATGGCTTCGATTTCCCCCTCCGTGAGGGAAGTTTCCCCGGCGGAATCGCTCCGCCGGAAGGCAAAAGTGCTCCTACCCAAGTTCCGCCTTGAGGCGGTGGAGTTTCATCCCAAAGTTCTCCTCTGATTTTTTCTAGGTCAAGTGTGACCATATACCATAAGATGGACACCGGAGGTGGGCCTAGGTGGCCACAACCCATTAGAGCGCGCTCAGGGGGGCCTGGCGCGGCCTGGTGGGTTGTGCCCACCTGATAGGCCCACTCCGATAGTTTTATGCTTTAGTATTCTTTATTAAATGCAAAAATAATCTCCACAAAATTTCAGCTTCATTGGAGTTGTGTAGAATAGGTATCTCTAACGTGCTTTTCTTTGGTCCAGAATTCTAGCTATCGGTAATCTCCCTCTTTGTGTAAACCTTGCATATTATGAGAGAAAAGGCATTAGAATCACTCCCCAAAGCATTATTATTCAACAAAACAAAGTAAATAACAGTGGGAAATCATGGTGCAAAATGGACGTATCAACTCCCCCAAGCTTAGACCTCGCTTGTTCTCAAGCGAAAGCCGATATTGAAAAGCATGTCCACATGGTTTGAGAGAGAGGTGTCGATAAAAACAAAATATGGACATAGAAGCATCATGATTATTAATATATCAACAACAAACTCTAACATAAAATTTATTCTACACATTTTTATATAGCTTCTCATGAACAAGAAACAATTCATCACAACAAAGAAGTATGAAGCATAAACCTTATTGGGAACCAACAAACTATGTTCTCGGTCAACTTTGCAACTACAATTCATCATATTTTCAGGAAGGGTCTCATGTCGGATCCTTTTGGCAAGTCCACATACTCAAACATCATTTAGTCTTCTATGATTGCTAACGCTCACGACATACCCATGAACAAAAAGTTTCAACCGGACACATAGGAAGATAGGGGCTTATAGTTTCGCCTCCCAACTTACTCACCTCAAGGGTGATGTCAACAATAATAACTCATGCCCACCCATATCCAACTGGATATATGTGCCTAGATCTTTTCCTCACCACATGATGCTTGCTAATGAAAAAGTAAAAAAAGGAATAGGGAAAAATACTTTGACTCTTGCATAAAAGTAAATACATAGAAGTAAAAGATAGGCCCTTCACAAAGGGAAGCAGAGGTTGTCATGCGCTTATTGGTTTGTATGCCCAATCCCTTAATGTAAAAGAACATCATGCTATATTGGCCTCCTATGATAGCAACCTTTATTATGAAGTCCGTCGCTTTTATTACTTTGCCATCATAAGTTTGTGTAGCACTCAATTTTCTCTTACACTAATTGATCAAACACTTTTAGAAGCAATTTTTATTGCCTTGTTGCACCGATGACAACTTACTTGAAGGATCTTTCTCGATCCATAGGCAGGTATGGTGGACACTCAAAGAAAGAATTTGGGTTGGGTTTTTTGGATGCACAATTAGTATCTCTACGTAGTGCGGAGTTTTTGGCTAGCAAAGATATTGAGCAAGCACCACATGTTAAAGGATAGATGACAATATAACTTCTATGTGGATATGAACAAACATAAATCATTACGTTGTCTTCCTTGTCCAACATCAACAATTTTGACATATAATATTTAATGGGGGCTCACAATCATAAAATATGTCCAAGATAGTGTATTTTCATGTGAATCTTCTCTTCCCTTATTAATTCTTTCATGAATTGCATCATTGACCAATGCTATGTTTGTCAATCTCCAATAAATTTTACTACTTATACTTTTCCTTATGTGATGTCATTACTCACCATAAGATTAGCATATGATTCTTTTCATTATTTTGTTTCCCTTTATTTTATTTGCAACAATAAAGTAGAGAGGCAAAAACTCAAACTAACTTTATTATATAAGAGCATCTCCAGCCGTTGGCCCCCTAGGGGCTGATTTTAGCGCCGCCTGGGGGCTAGCCCATGCTAAAATCGGCCTGGGGGGCCCGACTTCCCAGTCGTGGCCCCGGGGTCGCCCCCAACCGCCGCTTTCGGCCCAATACGGTCATAGAATCGGCCCAAAAGTTAGGGTATTTCATTAAAAATACAATACAAAACTAAAAAAACTATGTCGACTATGTCGTTCGCTGCCATCGTCCCATCGATAACCCACAAGTATAGGGGATCGCAACAATTTTCGAGGGTAGAGTATTCAACCCAAATTTATTGATTCAACACAAGGGGAGCCAAAGAATATTTCCGAGTATTAGCAGCTGAGTTGTAAATTCAACCACACCTGAAAGACTTAATATCTGCAGCAAAGTATTCAGTAGCAAAGTAATATGGTAGTAATAGTAACGGTGGCAAAGTGATAGTAGCAGTTTGTAGTGATTGTAACAGTAGCAACGGAAAAGTAACTAAGCAAAGATCAATATATGGAAAGCTCGTAGGCAATGGATTAGTGATGGATAATTATGTCGGATGGCATTCATCATGCAACAGTTATAACATAGGGTGACACAGAACTAGCTCCAATTCATCAATGTAATGTAGGCATGCATTCCGTATATAGTCATACGTGCTTATGAAAAAGAACTTGCATGACATATTTTGTCCTACCCTATCATGGCAACGGGGTCCTATTGGAAACTAAGGAATATTAGGGCCTCCTTTTAATAGAGAACTGGACCAAAGCATTAGCACTTACTGAATACATGAACTCCTCAAACTACGGTAATCACCGGACAGAATCCCAGTTATTGTCACCCTGGGGGATGCAGATCATAACTCGTAATAGGTGTCTACAACTTGCAAGATTGGATCAAGAAAACACATATATTCATGAAAACATAATAAGTTCAGATCTGAAATCATGGCACTCGGGCCCTAGTGACAAGCATTAAGCATAGGAAAGTCATAGCAACATCAATCTCAGAACATAGTGGATACTAGGGAGCAAACCCTATCAAAACTAACTCGATTACATGATAAATCTCATCCAACCCATCACCGTCTAGCAAGCCTACATTGATATTACTCACGAACGGTGGGGAGCATCATGGAATTGGTGATGATGAAGGCATTGATTTCTCCTCTCCGGAACCCAAAACGGACTCCAGATCCGGTCTCCCGAGGAAGAACTGGCGATGGCGGCGACTTTGTATCGTGAAATGCGATGAACTCTTCTCTCTGATTTTTTTCGACAAATAGGGCTATATGGAGCTGGAGAGGAGGTCAGAGGAGCCATGAGGGCTCCACAATCCCGCCCGGCGCGACCAGGGGGTGGCCGCGGCTAGCAGGCTTGTGGCCTGCTGGTGGCCCCCTCTGGTTAATTCTTGCGCCAGTATTTTTTATTAATTCCAAAAATATTCTCCGTAAATTTTCAGGACGATCCGAGAACTTCTATTTCTGCACAAAAATAACACCAAGGCAATTCTGCTGAAAACAGCGTCAGTCTGGGTTAGTTCCATTCAAATCATGCAAATTAGAGTCCAAAACAAGGGCAAAAGAGTTTTGAAAAGTAGATACGTTGGAGACATATCAACTCCCCCAAGCTTAAACCTTTGCTTGTCCTCAAGCAATTCAGTTGATAAACTGAAAGTGATAAAGAAAAACTTTTACAAACTCTGTTTGATCTTGCTGTTGTAAATATGTCTAACTTATGTTCAGATTTTTAGCAAAGATTATAAACTAACCACATTCACAATAACATTTCGGTCTCACACATGTCAATGGCATAACCAACTACCGAGAAATAATAACAAGTCTCGGATGACAACAATTTATCAAAACAATCATGATACAATATGACATAATGGTATCTCGCTAGCCCTTTCTGAGACCACAAAACATAAATGCAGAGCACCTCAGGAGAACAAGGACTAACTAAGCATTGTAATACATGATGAGAGAGATTCAGTCATGCTCACACTCAATATCAATTAATAGCAAGGCATACAAATGACAATGGTTCTCTCTAACTGGTGCTTTTTATAAGAGGATGATGACTCACCAATAAAGTAAATGGACAGACCCTTTGTAGAGGGAAACATTGATTTGTAGAGGTGCCAGAGCTCAAGCTTTTAAAACAAAGATATGTAATGATTTTGGAGCGGTATGCTTTTGTTGCTTACAGAACGACCAAGAGGTTTTCAATATCTTCCATGCTAAATTCATTATAGGTAGTTCCCAAACAGAATGGTAAAGTTTTTACTCCCCCTCCACCAATCAATCACACTCCACGGCGGGCCGAATTCACGGGTATTGTCCATACAAACACAGTCCTGAGGGAGTTTTGTTTAATTATATTTTGCTTTTTTATTTCGAGCATGGAATTGGGCATCCCGGTTACCAACCACTTTCTCGTGAATGATAGTGAATCAACACATATATTGAGAATAACCCACCTAGCATAGAAGATACTGACAGCCCCCAGTCGCCACATGAGCGATGTGAGCATACAAAACAGAAAGTTTATTTGAAGGTTTAAAGGTTAGCACATGCAAATTTACTTGGAACGGCAGGTAAATACCGCATATAGGTAGATATGGTGGACTCATACGGTACAACTTTGGGTTTATTGAGATGGATGCAAAAGCAGTATTCCCACTGAGTACAAGTGAAGGCTAGCAAAAGACTGGGGAGCGACCAACTAAAGAGCGACACAGTCATCAACATGCTTTGATATTAACTAACATTGAATGCAAGCATGAGTAGGATATAATTCACTATGAACATAAATATCATGGAGGCTATGTTGATTTGTTTCAACTACATGCGTGAACATGTGCCAAGTCAAGCCACTTGAATCATCCAGAGGAGGATACCATTCTATCATACTACATCACAACCATTTTAATGCGCATGTTGGCACTCAAGACGAACCATTATCCACTCTTAGCTAATTAAGCATGGCATGAATAACTATAATCTCTAATTGTTATTGCAAACATGTTCAACCCATAATGTATTGAATTCGTAACGATGAGCTAATCATATTTACAAAAGCAAGATAGATCAAGTTCAGACCAGCTTTTCTCCATCTCAATCTTTTCATCAAATATCGTCATTATTGCCTTTCACTTGCACGACCGAACGATGTGAATAATAATAAGAGTGCATGTGCATTGAACTAAGCTGGAATCTGCAAACAATAAACCAAAGGAGAAGACAAGGCAATATGGGCTCTTTGTAATATAAACAATAGTGCAAATGAGAGCCACTCAACACGTCATCGTGGTCTTCTCCTTACGACCCAAAGAAAAGAAAGGAAAATTATTTAAACGGGAAAACTCCCAACAAGCACAAAGAAGAATGAGAAATCTTTTTGGGTTTTCTCTTTAATGCTATAGTTAAGCAGCTATGAAATAAAGCTAGAACTATTTTTTTGTATTTTTCCCAAATTTTATTAAACACACAAGAAGAAAGCAAAATAAGAATTAAACCACCATGGATAATACAATGAAAAAGTATGAACGCCGACAACTGAAATAAGTGTGTGAACATGAATGTAATGTCCGTGAGAAGTACGTACTCCCCCAAGCCTAGGCTTTGGCCTAAGTCGGTCTAGGGCCATGGCTGGCCTGGATAATATCCAAAGTCAAAGTTGGGGTTGTGCTGGGCTGCGGCGGCTACCGCCTGTACCACTGCATCATGAAGGCGAGCGGTTTCTGCATTCCGCTCGTACTCGTTTGCCTCCTCTCTGGCTATAAAATATCTCTGCTTTTCCTGAAAGTTAAAGAAGGCAGGAGTAGGAAGGCAAACATGGACAACATGTTGCCTGTCAAAAATTAGTTGGTACTGGAGGGATTGTTCGTTTCGTTCAAGAAACTGAAAGCGCACCAAAGCCTCATAATCAAGGAAAGCAGGGCGTAACTCAATGTCATTCCCCTTTATGGGTACCCCAAGATAATTAGCTACACGGGTGGCATAAATTCCACTAAAGAAATCTCCATCCTTAGCATTATGATGTAACCTCCTAGCAATAATAGCCCCAATTTATATCGTCTATCCACCATTACCGCACTCTTAAGAATACTCAGATCAGGCGCGCAAAGGTGGCTATGCTCAAGTTTACTGTTAATACATCTACCTATGAAGAGGGCAAAATAATGTATAGCCGGAAAGTGAATGCTCCCCAAGGTGGCTTGTGTAATGATTCTAAATTCTCCCACCGTGATGCTAGCAAGGAAATCATTATATTCATTTCTATGAGGATCGCTATGACTACCCCACAGTGGAATTTTTCATGCATCATTAAAATCTTCTAGGTCCATGGTATAGGTCTTATCATAAAGATAAAATAGAACAGAATGAGAATTACGCCTAGATGAAAATTCAAACCTCCGCACGAAAGAATCGGTGAGTTGATAATATTGCTTGCATTGATCTGAAATGAAATCCTCAAGGTCAACATTCCTTATGTACGCATAAAACTCTTCCTTGAATCCAGTGTTGTCCATGAATTGATCCGATGACCATTCACAAGGCAGTACACGAGCTTCCCTGGGTAGTTCAAAATCGGGCTCACGTAGCGTGAGTCTTGGGGCTTTCTTGCTCGAGGAACCACCTTGGTACATTCTCCTCAACATCTTTTCTTTCTCTGAAAATTTTCTGAAATTTTTAGTGAGTGAAAATAAAGGTGAAGAAAACTCATAGAAACTACTCCCTCAAGTGTCTAGAGACTATATCATGCATCAAAACTACTTGGAACCATACAAATTTGACATGCAAGCTCAAGAATAAGGTCACCATAACAGCAAAAAATTGCAATATATAAGGCACTAGAACAAAAACTAATTGGACCATTGGAGGAGTCACATACCGATGAGCAATCCCCTAAAACAGTTTTGCAAATGGAGCTTTGAGCAAGGAGATCGAAAATGGCAGCAAGATGAGCTAGAACACGAGTTTGAGCAATGGTGGGATTTTTTCTGGGGGAAGATGAAGTGAATGGGTGCTGGAATAAGTGGAGCGGGGCCACGTGGGACCCACAAGCCCTAAGGGCGCGGCCAGGGGGTGGTGGCCGCGCCCTGCAGGCTGGTGGCCCACTGGTGTAGCCCCTTGATGCATTCCCAGTGCCAAAAATTCTTAAATATTCTAGAAAAAATCATACTAAATTTTCAGGGGATTCTGGGAACTTTTATTTTCAGGTTATTTTTCTATTGCGCGGAAAACTCAAAAAACAGAAAAATAATAGCATTTTTACTTAATTTCATCTAGGTAATAGAAAGTAAAATTTAGGTGCAAGAAGTTGTGCTTTCTAAATTCATCTATCTCATGCTTATCAAAAGGAATCCATCAATAAGGTTGATCAAGTCTTATTAACAAACTTCTTTCGAATATCATGAAACCGAAGAGTTTTCGAATAACACTAAGTTACCTCAATGGGGATATGCATTTCCCCAACATTAAGTATATCATATTTCTTCTTGATAGTAGGCAGAGGGAACTCAAAGTCTCCAATAATAATCATTGGATTTTTTTTCAATAGAATTGATACTATGAACTTGAGGTTGTTTCTTCGGAAAGTGTACCATATGCTCATTACCGTTAATATGAAAAGTGACATTGCCCTTGTTGCAATTAATAACAGCCCCTGCAGTATTCAAAAAGGGTCTACCAAGGATGATCGACATACTGTCGTCCTCGGGAATATCAAGAATAACAAAGTCCGTCAAGATAGTAGCATTTGCAACTACGACAGGTACATCCTCACAAATACCAATAGGTAGAGTAGTTGATTTATCAGCCATTTGCAAAGAGATTTCAGTAGGTATCAACTTATTCAAATCAAGTCTACGGTATAAAGAGAAAGGCATAACACTAACACCAGCTCCAAGATCACATAAAGCCGTTTTAACATAATTTCCTTTAATAGAGCATGGTATAGTAGGTACTCCGGGATCTCCTAGTTTCTTAGGTATTCCACCTTTAAAAGTATAATTAGCAAGCTTGGTGGAAATCTCAGCTTTTGGTATCTTTCTTTTATTTGTCACAATATCTTTCATATACTTAGCATAAGGAGACATTTTCAAAATATCAGTCAAGCACATACGTAAAAAGACGGGTCTAAGCATTTCAGCAAAGCACTCAAAGTCCTCATCATCCTTTTTCTTGGATGGTTTAGGAGGAAAGGGCATGGGTTTCTGAACCCATGGTTCTCTTTGTCTACCATGTTTCTTAACAATGAAGTCTCTTTTATCATATCTTTTATTCTTAGGTTGTGGTTATCAAGATCATCAGTAGGTTCAATCTCCACATCATTATCATTACTAGGTTGAGAATCAACATGAACATCATTATTAATGTTATACCTAAGCTCATGTTCATCACCAGATTGTGTCTCGACATCAGAAATAGAAATATCATTTGGATTCTCAGACGTATCTATAACAGGTTCACTAGCAGCATGCAAAGTATTATCATCATTCTTTTTTCTACTCTTATTGGAAGAAGTAGACGCATGAGTATTAACTCTATAAGAATCTTGTTCAGTTCTCCTAGTATGGCCCTCGGGATACAAAGGTTCCTGAGTCATTCTACCACCTCTAGTTACAACTTTAACAGAATGATCATTGTCTTTACTATTCATCTCATTAAGCAAATCATTTTGAGCCTTAAGTACTTGCTCTACTTGAGTGGTTACCATGGAAGCATGTTTACTAATAAGCTTAAGATCATGGACAGTTCTACTCAAATAATCACCCAAGCGATCAAGCATATAAGCATTATGTTTCAATTGTCTACTAACATAGGCATTGAATTTTCTTGCTTCATAATAAAATTATCAAATTAATCCAAGCATTCGCTAGCAGGCTTATTATAAGGGATATCTCCTTCATGAAATCTACTGAGAGAATTTACCTCTACTACCTGTGTCGGGTTATCAAGACCATGCATTTCTTCAATAGGTGGTAGATTCTTAACATCTTCAGCTTTTATGCACTTTTCTTTCATAGATTTCTTTGCCTCTTGCATATCTTCATGACTGAGGAATAGAATACCTCTTTTCTTCGGAGTTGGCTTTGGAGGTGGTTCGGGAATAGTCCAATCATTATCATTGCTCAATATGTTATTCAATAGTAATTCAGCTTGTTCAACAGTTTGTTCCCTGAAAACACAACCAGCACAACTATCTAGGTAGCCCCTAGAAGCATCGGTTAGTCCATTATAAAACATGTCAAGTATTTCATTTTTCTCGAGAGGATGATCAAGCAAAGCATTAAGTAATTGGAGAAGCCTCCCCCAAGCTTGTGGGAGACTCTCTTCTTCAATTTGCACGAAGTTAAATATTTCCTGCAAGGCAACTTGTTTCTAATGGGCAAGAAAATATTTTTCAGAGAAGTAATAAACCATGTCCTGGGGACTACGCACACAACCAGGAGCAAGAGAATTAAACCATTTCTTAGCATCACCCTTTAATGAGAAAGGAAACAACTTAAGAATACATTAATAACGAATTTTCTCCTCATGAGTAAATAGGGTGGCTATATCATTCAATTTGGTAAGATGTGCCACAAGAGTTTCAGATTCATAACCATGGAAAGGATCAGATTCAACCAAAGCAATTAAATCAGGATCGATAGAGAGTTCATAATCCTTATTAGTAACAAAGATGGGTGAAGTAGAAAACTTAGGATCATATTGCATTCTGGCATTCAGAGATTTTTCCTTCCACTTGCGAAGTAATTTCTTAAGATCATCTCTATCCTGACAAGCAAGAAAATCCCTAGCTACCTCTCCTTCCATAACATAACCCTCAGGTATATCAAGTAATTCATATCTAGGAGAGCTAGGTCTAGCAGGTGAATCATAGTGTTCAATTTCAATAATTTCATCAGAGTCAGAAATATTATCAATCTCAACATTAGCTCTAGCAATTTGTTCATCAAGAAATTCACCCAGTGGCATAGTATCATCAAGCGAAGTATCATCATAAGCATAATCCATAGTAGAAGTAGCATCATCAATTACTTGCGACATATCATAATTACTAGCAGGTGGTGGTGTCACAAACTTACTCATAATAGAAGGTGAATCAAGTGCAGAGCTAGATGGCAGTTCCTTACCTCCCCTCATAGTAGAGGGATAGATCTTGGTTTTTGGATCTTTCAGATTCTTCATAGTGATCAATAGATATATATATATATCCCAAGTGACTTAGAGAATAAATCTATGCTCCCCGACAACGGCGCCAGAAAAAGGTCTTGATAACCCACAAGTATAGGGGACCGCAACAGTTTTCGAGGGTAGAGTATTCAACCCAAATTTATTGATTCGACACAAGGGGAGCCAAAGAATATTCTCGAGTATTAGCAGCTGAGTTGTCAATTCAACCACACCTGAAAGACTTAATATCTGCAGCAAAGTATTCAGTAGCAAAGTAATATGGCAGTAATAGTAACGGTGGCAAAGTGATAGTAGCAGTTTGTAGTGATTGTAACATTAGCAATGGAAAAGTAACTGAGCGAAGATTAATATATGGAAAGCTCATAGCCAATGGATTAGTGATCGATAAATATGTCGGATGGCATTCATCATGCAACAGTTATAACATAGGGTGTCATAGAACTAGCTCCAATTCATCAATGTAATGTAGGCATGTATTCCGTATATAGTCATACGTGCTTATGGAAAAGAACTTGCATGACATCTTTTGTCCTACCCTCCCATGGCAGCGGGGTCCTATTGGAAACTAAGGGATATTAAGGCCTCCTTTTAATAGAGAACTAGACCAAAGCATTAGCACTTAGTGAATACATGAACTGCTCAAACTACGGTGATCACCGGAAAGAATCCCAATTATTGTCACCCTGGGGGTTGCGGATCATAACTCGTAATAGGTGTATACAACTTGCAAGATATGATCAAGAACACACATATATTCATGAAAACATAATAGGTTTAGATCTGAAATCATGGCACTTGGGCCCTAATGACAAGCATTAAGCATAGCAAAGTTATAGCAACATCAATCTCAGAACATAGTGGATACTAGGGATCAAACCCTAACAAAACTAACTCGATTACATGATAAATATCATCCAACCCATCACCGTCCAGAAAGCCTACGATGAGATTACTCACGAACGGTGGGGAGAATCATGGAATTGGTGATGAAGGATGGTTGGTGATGACGAAGGCATCGATTTCCCCTCTCCGAAGCCCAAAACGGACTCCAGATCTGGTCTCCCTAGGAAGAACTAATGATGGTGGCCGGTCCGTATCGTGAAATGCGATGAACTGTTCTCTTTGTTTTTTCCTCGACAAGTAGGGTTATATCAAGCTGGAGAGGAGGTCGGAGGAGCCACGAGGGCCCCACAAGCCTGCCCGGCGCGGCCAGGGGGGTGCCGCAGCTAGTAGGCTTGTGGCCTGCTGGTGTCCCCCTCTGGTTAATTATTGCGCCAGTATTTTTATCAATTCCAAAAATATTCTTCGTAAATTTTTAGGACGATCCGAGAACTTTTATTTCTGCACAAAAATAACACCAAGGCAATTCTGCTAAAAACAGCGTCATTCCGGATTAGTTCCATCCAAATCTTGCAAATTAGAGTCCAAAACAAGGGCAAAAGAGTTTGGAAAAGTAGATACGTTGGAGACGTATCACCCATCACCGTGTTGCTGCATGCTACATGTCGAGGAGCTTGTAGAAGTTGGTGTAGTCGCCGCCGTCGTCCCTGTCGCCGTCGCCGTCCTGCGTGCCATGGCTGCCGTCCCTGCTACAGCCCTGCCCCGCGTCGTCGAAACGGTGCAGGTCGGGGTTGGAGGGCCTGGGCGCCTCGCCGTTGCTATCATCGTCGAGGATGATGAGGCCGGCGAGCTCCTCCTCGTGACGGGCATGGTGGCCATCCTCGATCTCCTAGAGGGCCCGGCACTGCCGCTCCATATGCTTGCGGACGTAGTCGTCCGGCGCCCACTTCATGGCCGTCTCGTCGGTGGCGGCCATGGCGAGGTGCTCTTGCTTGACCACCGCCATGCCAGGCTTCGTCTCCGTCCTGACAAGGCGGAGGTGGCTGCGGGGAGGTGAGGGCTCGCGGCGGCGGCCCTCGTTGATGGTAATGCCCCCGCCGCTGTGACTGCTATGCCGGAGCGAGGTCGAGCCGGGCTCAGCCTTCACAGCGACGGGCGGCATGCGCGCTATGCCAGAGGAGTGGGAGGAGTGTGAGGACGACGAGGACGACGTGTCCATGCACCATGGCTGCCACGACGAGCCCCGCCGGCGGGAGATGGACGCCGGCTCCGTCGGGTACTCGAGACGTGGCTCGTTGCCGCCCTTGATATTCTCAAGGACAGCCACGAGCGTGTGTCCGGGGACGCCCCAGCATAGACAGCGACCCTCACTGTTGAAGCGCCCGCGCGCAGGGCCGTCATTGGTGGAGGTGAGTTGCTCCTCGCGATGGTGCTCAAAGTACGCCGTCCAAAGGTTCATGTTGTCCAGGGCATACCTTGGCTGCCAGCGCACTTCCTCTGACAGGGAGGACCCTATCCGGGCAATTTCGGCGTGACGCTTGGCTCCAGTGGGCACCGGTGGCACGGGGACCCCGCAAGCGTTGAGCCTCCATGCGCCCGGTGCCCACATTTCAGGCGGCGTAGAGTACTCCGCCTCGTAGAGCAGGAGGTCCTCGTCCTCGTGGAGGTGCTGGCGATCGAAGCCATTGTGGGTCGCCCGTCGCCTAGGTAGCGCTCCGCCATTGGGGGGGAGATGGGGAGATAAGATCACCACGTGGGGGCGAGGGTGAGAGGGGGCATTGGTGGTGGGACTTGGGTGAGAGAGAGGGCCGTCGATGGTGGTGATGTGTGGTGAACACCGGCGAGGGTCGACCTTTATAGGGGCGAGTGGGAGGCACCATGCGGACGCATGGGAGGCGAGGTGTGGACGCACGTCGACCCGTACTGACTGTGCCGCCCCGTGAGCGCTGGCTCGTGAACGCGCCGCATCAATGGAAGGCTGACCAGCAGTAGCCTTGCATTGATTCCCCGCAGGAAACCGAGACGATGAGGATGATGACGCCGCGCGGTCGCTGACTCAGTGAGCCCACCTGTTTTCACGCCAAAAAAGTTTCGCCCGGCACCCCCATGAGCCCCCAGCACGCCGGGTTCGGCCTGGGTACACCGGTGCCAAATTCAGCCCTAACCGGCAAAAAATGAGCTTCTGGGGGCGCGACTGGGCCAAATTTTGCCTGTCGGCGATAAAAAATGACCTTGGGGGCCTGTTGGGGGGGGGGGCTGGAGATGCTCTAACTCTCACTCGATTACATAGATAGGTAGGCCACTAAACTAACACACAAATATAGATCATGCTAAACTTTTATTCAGCTAAAGCAATGCGAAACTAAAGATCGAACTAAAATAGGTAAAGCTGAATAAAAGTGTTGGTGATACGATACCGGGGCACCTCCCCCAAGCTTGGCTCAAGCCAAGGGGAGTGCCCATACTCGTGTACTCAAGTCTCCTTTGGTGGTGAAGATGATGAAGGTGGTGGTGAGGCATCACACTTCACCTCCAATAAGTACTTCAATTTACAGATATCGCTCCTAAGGGTGGTGATATGCTCCTCTAGCAAAAGATTTTCATGGGTGAGGAATTTATTCTGAACATGAACCTCCTCGAAAGCCCTGAAAGCTTCAGTTTCAAGAGGGGTGAGACGAGGATAGTAAGGCTGAAGGATATCTTCTTCTTCCTCTTCCACCATGCCCGTGGGTTCCTCTCCTTCAGGGGGCTGATCCACCATAGCCTCCTTGCCCTTGTCTTCCTTGTTGACTTCTTTCGGCTCCTCCATCTTCATCTCTATATTCATTAGCCAAGAATCTTCTTCCACGTCGTTAGAAGAGGGGGAAGACATGATCCCGGATTCGGCAGATCTGACAGGAGAACAACAAGAAACAAGAACACAAGGTTTTTCTTGGGAATATATAGAGAATTTTTATTCTTGGGAAATAATTATATGGAAGGAAAACGGAGTCGGGGAGGCATCCGAGGTGGGCACAACCCACCAGGGCGCGCCCTCGTGTATCGTGCTCACTTCGATCACCTTCCGATTTATTTCTTTATTTCCAAAAAATTAAAATATACCAAAATTGGCAAAAATTATTTTTGCGGACTTTTCGGAGTCCATTTATTTACCGTATCACGTACCTCCTATTTTTAAGAATTCTTGAGTGTTCCAGAAGGTTTCTTTTATGCGCTCCTTCGGTGTCATGGTTTGGATAACATTGCCTTCGATGTTAATAGGCGTACCTGAGATATAATGCTTAATTCTTTGTCCATTGACCATCTTCGGGTTAGTACCTTTGGCATTATTAATCTTGATAGCTCCAGAATGATAAACATCTTCGATAATATATGGTCCTTCCCATTTGGATATAAGGTTTCCTGCAAAAAAAATTAAATGAGAGTTGAACAAAAGAACATAGTCTCCTATTTTTAATTCATGCTTTTGGATTCTTTTGTCATGCCATATTTTTAGTTTTCTTTGAATAGCCTAGCATTTTCATACACTTAGGTTCTCCATTCATCTAGTGAGCTAATATCAAATAGTCTCTTCTCACTGGCAAGTTTCAAATCATAGTTGAGTTCTTTAATTGCCCAAAATGCTTTATGTTCTAATTCTAAAGGCAAATGACAAGATTTCCCATATACCATTTTATATGGAGACATACCCGTAGGATTTTTATAAGATGTTCTATAGGCCCAAAGTGCATCATGTAATTTTTTAGACCAATTCTTATGAGACCTATTAATAGTTTTTTGTAATATTAATTTTATTTCTCTATTGCTAAGTTCAATTTGACCACTAGATTGAGGATTATAGGGTGATTCAATTCTATGGTTAACATCATATTTAGCAAGCTTCTTACGAAAAGCACCATGGATAAAGTGTGAACCACCATCGGTCATTAATATATGGGGACTCCGAACCTCGGGAAGATAACATCTTTAAGCATTTTAATGGAGGTGTGGTGATCAACACTACTAGTTGGAATAACTTCTACCCACTTAGTGACATAATCAACTGCAACCAAAATATGAGTGTACCCGTTGGAGGAAGGAAAAGGCCCCATATAATCAAAACCCCAAACATCAAATGGTTCAACGACAAGTGAATAATTTACATGCATTTCTTGACACTTACCAATATTATCAATTCTTTGACATTCATCACAAGATAAAACAAACTTACAAGCATCCTTCAAGACAGTAGCCCAATAAAAATTAGATTGTAATACCTTATGAGAAGTTCTATCTCCTGCATGATGTCCTCCATAAGCTTCAGAATGACACTTCCATAGGATTTGTTCATGTTCATGCCCAGGTACACAATGTCTAATAATACCATCTACTCCTTCTTTATAAAGATGTGGGTCATCCCAAAAGTAATGTCTTAAGTCATAGAAGATTTTTTTTCTTTTGTTGGTATGTGAAGCTAGGTGGTATACATGTAGCAACAATGTAATCAGCATAATCAGCATACCATGGAGTGTATTGAGATACATTTATTGCAGCTAATTGTTCATCAGTGACACTATCATCATTAGGTAGTGGGTCATCAAGAATATTTTCCAACCTAGACAAGTTATCAGCTATGGGGTTCTCAGCTCCCTTCCTATCAACAATGTGTAAATCAAATTCATGGAGCAAGAGAACCCACCTAATGAGTCTAGGTTTACCATCTTTCTTTTCCATAAGGTATTTTATAGCAGCATGAACGGTGTGAGCATTAACTTTGGAATCAACAATATAGGATCTAAATTTATCACATGCAAACACAACTGCTAAAAATTCTTTTTCAATAGTAGCATAGTTTCGTTGGGCACTATCTAGAGTTTTACTAGCATAATGGATAACATTCAATTTTTTATCAACTCTTTGTCCGAGGACAGCACCAACAGCATAATCACTAGGATCACACATAATTTCAAAACACAAGTTCCAATTAGGTGGTTAACCATAGGTGCAGAGTTTAAGGCTTTCTTGAGTGTTTCAAAGGCTTCCACACAATCATCATAAAAAACAAAAGGAATATCCTTTTGCAAAAGATTAGTAAGAGGCCTAGAAATTTTAGAGAAGTATTTAATGAACCTCCTATAAAAACCTGTGTGACCAAGGAAACTTCGAATACCTTTAATATCTTAAGGACATAGCATTTTCCCAATTGCATCAACTTTAGATTTATCCACCTCAATACCTCGTTGATATATTTTATGCCCCAAGACAATGCCTTCGTTAACCATAAAGTGACACTTCTCCCAATTCAAGATCATATTAGTTTGTTCACATATTTGCAAAACTCGATCAAGGTTGCTTAAGCAATCATCAAAAGAAGTTCCATAAATGAAAAAAATCATCCATGAAAACCTCCACAATCTTTTCACAAAAATGAGAGAATATAGCGGTCATACATCTTGGAAAGGTAGCAAGTGCATTGCATAAACCAAAAGGCATACGTCTCTAAGCATAGGTTCCAAAAGGGAAAATGAAGGTAGTTTTCTCTTGATCCGACTATGACACAGGTATTTAAGAGAAACCAAAATATCCATCTAGGAAACAAAAGTGTGTGTGCTTAGATAATCTTTCTAGCATTTTATCAATGAACTTTAGAGGGTAATGATCTTTCTTAGTAGCTTTATTTAATTTTCTAAAATCAATTTCCATTCTATAGCCAGTGACAATTCTTTGTGGAATGAGTTCATTCTTATCATCGGGAACAATGGTAATACCTCCTTTCTTAGGGACACGATGAACGGGACTTACCCATCTAATATTAGCTATGGGATAGATTATACCTACTTCCAGAAGCTTTTATATTTCAGTTCTTACCACTTCTTTCATCTTAGGATTCAATCGTCATTGGTGATCAACAACGGGTTTAGCATCAGGTTCCATATTAATCTTGTTTTGACATAGAGTGAGACTAATGCCCTTAAGATCATCAATAGTATATCCAATAGTATCCCGATGCTTCCTTCGAGCTTTTAATAATCTTTCTTCTTCATGTTCTGAAAAGGTTAGCACTAGTAATAACAAGATATATCTTATTCTCATCAAGATAAGCATACTTCAAAGTGTCATACAATTGCTTCAATTCAAACACAACATCACCTTTAGGTGGAGGAGGACCTCTAAGAGTTACAATAGGAAAATTGTGTTTCAATAGAGGTTGTTGTTCGAAGAAAATTTGAACTATTTTGTTTCTTTCACATAGGTACATATATTTTTCATGGTCGAGCAAATATTGTTCTAATGGTCCAATAGGAGGCACATCAATGGAAGCAATACCAACTATTTCATCCTTACTAGATAACTCTTTATCGTGAGGTTGTCTACTAAACTTGGAAAAAATAAACTCATGAGACACATTGCCAAAACTGACACCAACAATTTGTTTTTCACAATCTATCTTAGCATTGTCGTTGCTTAAGAAAGGTCTACCAAAGATAATGGGACAAAAATCATCTTGTGGGGTGATACGTCTCCAACGTACCTATAATTTTTGATTGTTCCATGCTATTATATTATCTGTTTTGGATGTTCAATATCCATTAATATGCTATTTTATATTATTTATGGGACTAACCTATTAATCTAGAGCCTAGTGCCAGTTTTTGTTTTTTTCTTGTTATTAAGTATTACAGATAAGGAATATTAAATGGAGTCCAAACAAAATAAAATATCCGCGATTATTTTTCTTGGATGAGAAGACATCTACCAGACTTGGAGTGCAAGGCAAGGGGCCTACCAGGAGGTCACAAGCCAGGGGCGCGACCACCCCCCTAGGCATGCCTGGCAGGCTTGTGACTCCCCAGCAGGTCTCCTAACCCTAATCTTCGTCCTATAAATACCCAAATATTCCCTCAATACCAAAAAGAGCCACGCAAATACTTTTCTGCCGCCGTAACCTTTTGTTCCAAAGAGATCCAATCTTGGAGCATTTTCCGGTAATCTGTCGGAGGGGTATTCAATCACGGAGGACATCTACATCAACTCCATTACCCCTCCGATGATGCGTCAGTAGTTCACCATAGACCTACGGGTCCATAGCTAGTATCTAGATGGCTTCTTCTCTCTCTTTGTGCTTCAATACCAAATTCTTCATGATCTTCATGGAGATCTATCCGATGTAGTACTCTTTTGCGATGTGTTTGTCGAGATGCGATGAATTGTGGCTTTATGATCAGCTTATCTATGAATATTATTTGCTTCTACTCTTTATTCTTATATGCATGATTTCATATCTTTGTAAGTATCTTCGAGTCATTGATTTGGTTTGGCCAACTAGATTGGTAATTCTTGCAATGGGAGAAGTGCTTAGTTTTGGGTTCAATCTTGCGGTGTCCTCACCCAGTGACAAAGTAGGGGTAGTGAGGCACGTATTGTATTGTTGCCATCAAGGGTAACAATATGGGGTTTTCATCATATTTCTTGACTTTATCCCTCTACATCATGTCATCTTACTTAATGTGTTACTCTGTTCTTTATGAACTTAATACTCTAGATGCAGGCAGGAGTCGGTCGATGTGTGGAGTAGTAGTAGTAGATGCAGAATCGTTTTGGTCTACTTGACACAGACGTGATGCCTATGTGCATAATCATTGCCTTGGATATCGTCATAATTATTTGCTTTTCTATCAATTGCCTGATAGTAATTTGTTCACCCACCGTGTTATTATCCTTCAAGAGAGAAGCCTCTAGTGAAACCTATGCCCCCCGGGTCTATTTTCCCTATTCTATTTTTATATATATATACCAAAAATACCTTTCTGCAATTTATTTACCCTTTTACTTTCCGCAATCTTACATATCTATCTCTATCAGATCTAATCCTTGCAAGTAACCGTGAAGGGATTAACTACCCCTTTATAGCGTTGGGTGCAAGAGTTTGATTGTTTGTGTAGGTGCATCCATTGGTGACTTGTTTGTTTCTCCTGCTGGATTGATACCTTGGTTCTCAACAATTGAGGGAAATACTTATCTACTTCGCTGCATCACCCTTTCCTCTTCAAGGGAAAACCAATGCAAGCTCAAGAGGTAGCAAGAAGGATTTCTGGCGCCGTTGCCAGGGAGGATATATAGCAAGTCAAGAGATCTACATCAAGCCTACCAAGTACCCATTACAAATTCATCTCTTGCATTTACATTATTTGCCTTTTGCCTCTCATTTTTCTCTCCCCCACTTCACCAATTTGCCGTTTTATTTGCCCTCTCTTTTTTGTTTTCCTTTTTCTCGTCAGATCTCTTGTTTGCTATGTTTGCTTGTGTTGTGATGTGCCTTCTATTTGCTTGCAACTTTGCTTGTTAAAAATCCATTGATATGTATCCTCATCCACTTTCTAATCTTTTCAAAATGCCAAAATTTGATGAACCAATTTCTAGTGAGTTGAGTGCAGTTGATTATCTCTACAAAGTTTTGCTTGAAAATCATGAAAATTTTGATGAAGTGTTTAAAGAAGAAAATTATAAGGTGATTCATGATATCTCCTTGAACTAAAAGCATGATTTCCATGTTGTTAGTATGAATTCTATGAATATCCATGATGCTAATGATATGCAAAACCACAAGCTTGGGGATGCTATGCTTGATGAAGATGAAGTTTTTTGTTCCCCAAGTTTTGGTGGTGACACGTATGCTATAATTGGTCATGAAAAGAATCCTTTATGTGATTGTTATATTGTGAGATTCCTTCATGATTCTACTGAAAATTATTGTGAGGGAGGAACATATGCTTGTAGGAATTGCAATAATGTCAAGTTTCCTCTCTATGTGTTCAAAGTTTTGAAGTCAGGCTTGGTTTGCCTTCCTATGCTAGTTGATTCTTGTTCCTATAAATTGTTTGTTAAAAAAATCCCAATGCATAGTAAGTGGGTTAGACTTAAATGTTTTTTATTCTATTCATTATGCTCTTTTCATATTTCAATTACTAATTTTTATGTGAGCATCATTGAAATTGTTGTGCCTAGCTAGGGCCGTAAAACGATAGCGCTTGTTGGGAGGCAACCCAATTTTATTTTTATGTTATGTTTTTTGCTTCTGTTTTTGAGTGTTCAACACATTATTAACTCTGTATTAATTGTGTTTTTGTGTTTTAATTAGTGTTTGAGCCAAGTAAGACCTTTGGGATGGTCTATGGTGGTTGTTGATTTGATCTTGTTGAAAAATAGAAACTTTTGCGCCCAGTCCAAGAATTTTATAAATTTACTAGAGAGTCAAATGAGTCTGAAATTTTTACACAGGATGTATATAGAAATTTACCAGGTTGTCCTCATTTTTCAGAAATTTTGGAGTTACATAAGTATATGAAGTTTCCAGATTTCTACAGACTTTTCTGTTTTTAACAGATTCTGTTTTCTTTGTGTTGTTTACCTATTTTGATGTACCTATGGGTCGTATCGGGGGGTATGAACCATGGAGAAGTTATAATACAGTATATATTATAGGACTATAAATAAATAATGAGTTTAAAACAGTACCTAAAGTAGTGATTTATTTTTCTTATACTAACAGATCTCACGAGTTTTCTGTTGAGTTTTGTGTTGTGAAGTTTTCAAGTTTTGGGTAAAGACTTGATGGACTATGGAATAAGGAGTGGAAAGAGACTAAGCTTTGGTATGCCCAAGTCGCCCCAATCCATATTCAAGGATGCCAAAGAGCCTAATCTTGGGGATGCCCCAGAAGGCATCCCCTCTTTCGTCTTGAATCCATTGGTAAATTTACTTGAGGCTATATTTTTATTCACCACATGATATGTGTTTTGCTTGGAGCGTCTTGTATGATATGAGTCTTTGCTTTTTAGTTTGCCACAATTATCATTTCTGCATACATATTTTAAGAGATACACGCATGAATTGTGAATTTATTAGAATACTCTATGTGCTTCACTTATATCTTTTGAGATAGGCAATTTTGCTCTAGTGCTTCACTTATATCTTTTTAGAGCACGGTGGTGTTTGGTTTTATAGAAATAATTGAAATCTTGTACCTCACTTATATTATTTTGAGAGTCCTTAAACAGAATGATAATTGGTTTAGGTTATGAAGTTAGTCCTAATATGACAGGCATCCAAGAGGGATATAATAAAAACTTCCATATTAAGTGCAGTGAGTATTATGAGAAGTATGCTTCCTTGCATAAAGTTTTGAGATATAAAAATGGTGATATTAAGAGTCATGTTATGAAGTAATTGTGAATTGATAAAAATACTTGTGTAAAGGTTTGTGGTTCCCGTAGCATGCACGTATGGTGAACCGTTATGTAAGGGAGTCGGAGCATGATTTGTTTATTGATTGTCGACCTTTGTGTGAGGGTCGGGAGCACGCGATTGTTTACCCCTACCAACCTCTCTCCTATGAGCATGCGTCTAATACTTTGCTTCGATGAATAATAGAATTTTTCAATAAGTATGTGAGTTCTTTATGACTAATGCGAGTCCATGGATTAAACGCACTCTCACCCTTCCACTTTTGCTAGTCTCTCTAGTACCGCGCAACTTTTGCCGGTGCATTAACCTATTAATCTAGAGCCTAGTGCCAATTTATGTTTTTTTCTTGTTTTTGAGTATTGCAGATAAGGAATATTAAACGGATTCCAAACGGAATAAAATCTTCGCGATGATTTTTCTTGGACCAGAAGACATCTACTAGACATGGAGTGCAAAGCAAGGGACCTGCCAGGAGGTCACAAGCCAGGGGCACGGCCACCACCCCTTGCCGCGTCTGGCAGGCTTGTGACTCCCCAGCAGGTCTCCTAACCCTAATCTTCATCCTATAAATACCCAAATATTCCCCAAATACCGAAAAGAGCCACACAAATACTTTTCCTCCGCCGTAACCTTCTGTTCCCGAGAGATCCAATCTTGGAGCCTTTTCCGGTAATCTGCCGGAGGGTGATTTGATCACGGAGGACATCTACATCGACTCCATTGCCCCTCCGATGATGCATGAGTAGTTCACCATATACCTACGGGTCCATAGTTAGTATCTAGATGGCTTCTTATCTCTCTTTGTGCTTCAATACCAAGTTCTACATGATCTTCATGGAGATCTATCCGATGTACTACTCTTTTGTGGTGTGTTTGTCGAGATCCGATGAATTGTGGGTTTATGATCGGCTTATCTATGAATATTATTTGGTTCTTCTCTGAATTGTTATATGCATGATTACATATCTTTGTAAGTCTCTTCGAGTTATTGATTTGGTTTGGCCAACTAGATCGGTAATTCTTGTAATGGGAGAAGTGCTTAGTTTTGGGTTCAATCTTGCGGTGTCCTCACCCACTGACAATGTAGGAGTAGCGATGCACGTATTGTATTGTTGCCATCAAGGGTAAAAATATGGGGTTTCCATCATATTGCTTGAGTTTATCCCTCTACATCATGTCATCTTACTTAATGCGTTACTCTGTTCTTTATGAACTTAATACTCTAGATGCAGGCAGGAGTCGGTTGATGTGTGGAGTAATAGTAGTAGATGCAGAATCGTTTCGGCCTTGGATATTGTCATAATTATTCGCTTTTCTATCAATTGCTCGATAGTAATTTGTTCAGCCACCGTGTTATTTTCCTTCAAGACAGAAGCCTCTAGTGAAACCTATGGCCCCCAGGTCTATTTTCCATATTATATTTTTAGATCTATATACCAAAAATACCAAAAATACCTTGCTATAATTTATTTACCTTTTTTACTTTCCGCAATCTTCCATACCTATCTCTATCAGATCTAATCCATGCAAGTAACCGTGAAGGGATTGACAACCCCTTGATAGCGTTGGGTGCAAGAGTTTGATTGTTTGTGTAGGTGCATCCACTGGTGACTTGCTTGTTCCTCCTACTGGATTGATACCTTGGTTCTCAACAACTGAGGAAATACTTATCTACTTTGCTGCATCACCCTTTCCTCTTCAAGGAAAACCAACGTAAGCACAAGAGGTAGCATGGGGAACCCAGTACTAGAAAATAAGTAGGGTATTTTTCCTTACCACACAAGACTTCAACATCTCTAACAATCCCAAGTGGTGTGATAGTGTCTCTATTAGCGAGTTTAATAGTAACACAAATGTCTTCAATTTCAGTAGGTGCTATTTCATCCATAAATTCTTGGTATAAGGTAAAAGGGATAGCACTCACAATATCACGCAAATCACATAAACCATGATAGCAATGATCTCCTATTTTGACTGAGACAACAAACATGCCTTCTATGGGTCTATGTTTATCTTTTTCATCAGGTTTAGCAATTCTAGAAGTTCCGTCACGAAAGTAGATAACATGCCCAACAATAGTTTCTTCCAAGAGATCTTTAACCATAGCAACACTAGGTTCTACTTTGATTTGTTTAGGGGGATTAGATGCTCTTATATTACTCTTACGAACCACAGTTGATACCTTAGCATGTTCCTTTATCCTAACAGGGGAAGGTGGTTTTTCAATATAAGGGGTAGGCACAACCGAATCAACATTGTAATTGATGGTATCTTCTTTAGCTATGACCGGTTCTTTAATTATTCTTTAACAGGGGGATGATATTTAAACCACTTCTCCGTAGGGAGATCAACATGAGTAGCCAATGCTTCGCAGAAAGAGGCTACTATCTTAGAGTCAAGTCCATATTTAGTGCTAAACTTGTGAAAAGTTTCAGTATTAATACAAGATTTGAAATAATCAAATTCAAGCTTTATACCTAACTCATTACCTTCGTCGAGTTCCCAATATTCATTGTTGTGTTTAATTCTTTCTAAGAGATCTCACTTGAATTAAATAGTCTTCTTCATATAAGAACCAGCACAAGAAGTATCGAGCATGTATCGATCATTATGAGAAAGCCGAGCATAAAATTCTGAATGATAAGTTCTCTCGGAATATCATGATTGGGGCATGAATATAACATTGACTTAATACTCCACCAAGCTAGAGCGATACTTTCTCCTTCACGAGGCCAAAAATTATATATATAATTCCGATCACGATGAACTAGATACATGGGCTAAAACTTTTGGTGAAATTCCAATTGCAAATGATTCCAGTTCCATGATCCAATATCATCACATAGCCTATACCATGTCAATCCTTTTCCCTCCAAAGATAAAGGGAAAAACTTCTTCTTCACTTCATCTCCGGGTAAACCTGCAAGCTTAAATAATCCACAAAATTCATTCACATATAAGAGGTGCATATAAGGATGTTCAGTTCCATCTCCTGCATAAGGTTTATCAAGGAGTTGTTCTAACATACCCGAAGGAATTTCATAAGTAACATTTTCAGTAGGTGTTGTAGGTTCAGGGGCAACTAATTGTGGTTCCGATCGAGGTGAGGATACCACGAACAAATCCCTCAAAGGATTACTTTCCATAGTAACAAGTGACAGCAAATTTCAACACGTAGTATAAATTTTTCCTTACCGATTTCCACTTACCAAGAGTGCTTCAATCCCCGGCAATGGCGCTAGGAAAGAGTCTTGATGACCCACAAGTATAGGGGACCAACTGTAGTCCTTTCAATAAATAAGAGTGTTGAAACTAACGAGGAGTAGAAGGAAATGATAAGCGGTTTTCAGCAATGTAATTTCTGCAAGCACTAAAATTGTAAGTAGAAAGTGTTTTGATAGCAAGGTAATTTGTAACAAGCAAGTAACGGTAACAATAGGTAAGGTGCATCAAGGTATCCCAATCCTTTTGTGGCAAAGGATAGGCCAAAACTATCTCTTATGGGGAGCAAAGTGTTCTTGAGGGTACACGGGAATTTCATCTAGTCACTTCGATCATGTTGGTTTGATTCGTGTTCGCTACTTTGATATGTGGGTGGACCAGTGCTAAGGTGTTGTTCGTACTTGAACTAAAAACCTACTTATGATTAACCCCCTCACAAGAATCCACAACTATGAGAAAAGTATTAATATAAAGTCTAACCAGAGCATTAAACATGTGGATCCAAATCAGCCCCTTACAAAGTAGCGCATAAACTAGGGTTTAAGCTTCTGTCACTCTAGCAACGCATCATCTAATAACTACTCCACAATGCATTCCCTTAGGCCCATGAATGGTGAAGTGTCATGTAGTCGACGTTCACATGACACCACTAAGGGAATCACAACATACATATCATCAAAATATCGAACACATATCAAATTCGCATGATTACTCGCAACATACTTCTCCCGTGATGTCAAGAACAAAGGTAACTACTCACAAATAATAATCATGCTCAAGATCAGAGGGATATTAAATAGCATAATGGATCTGAACATATAATCTTCCACCAAATAAACCATATAGCAATCAACTACGCAAGGTAATCTACAGTACTAGTCATCGAGATGTACAAATCTAAGGTTCCGGTACAAAGATTGAACACAAGAGATGAACTAGGGTTCGAGAGGAGATGGTGCTGTTGGATATATGGATGAAGATTAGCCTCCCAATGATGAGAGGGGTGTTGGTGATCACGATGGCTTCGATTTCCCCATTCGGGAGGGAAGTTCCCCCGACGGAATCGCTCCGCCGGAGGGCAAACGTGCTCCTGCCCAAGTTCCGCCTCAAGGTTGTGGTGCTTCATCCCGAAAGTCCTCCTCTAATTTTTTTCGAGGTCAAGTGTTACCATATACCAGAAGATGGGCACCAGAGGTGGGCAGAGGTGGCCACAACCCATCAGGGCGCGCCCAGGGGGCCTGGCGCGCCCTGGTGGGTTGTGCCCACACGGGAGGCCCCCTCTGGTAGTTTTCTGCTCCAGTATTCTTTATTAAATGCGAAAATAATCTTCGTAAAATTTCAGCTTCATTGGAGCTGTGTAGAATAGGTATCTCTAACGTGCTTTTCTTGGGTCCAGAATTCCAGCTGCCGGTAATCCCCCTCTTTGTGTAAACCTTGCATATTATGAGAGAAAAGGCATTAGAATCACTCCCCAAAGCATTATTATTCAACTAAACAAAGTAAATAATAGTAGGAAATCATGATGCAAAACGGACGTATCAGGGGTATCTCTAGGTGATCTCCGGACCTTCACAAACTTGTTAATCGATGGTCCACACTCTGATTGCTCTTGAAGAGACACCAAACCATCGAGAGAATGCAAGTCCTCAAGAATAAAAGGTTAATTTTTCTTTGATCAAATTCTTCAATGATGCTCAATCAATTTAGAAACTCTACGCTCTGGTTTTTCTTCCTCACTTTGGATTCTCTGAATCACTTTGAAGGATGGGTTGCTCAAACTATGCCTTGTCAGAGTACACATGGAGAAGACAAGCGATTAAGGTTGAGGTGGGGGCTATTTATAGCCTGGAATGAACCTTGGAGGCACAATCAATATGAAGCATACATTGGTTAGCTGTCGGTTTTAAAATCAGGCACACATGGGGTTGTCTTGTAATGAAAGACATCCAATTGCTCGATGAAGACCTTAATTTCGGCCCTGAAGACATTGAATCTAAACAACTGACTTGGAAGGATATTTCAAGTCTTCACTCTCTAGAAGAAATATGTTATGATCGAGCACACACATGAAGAATCTAGAAGCCACGTAGTCAAGAAGCCGCGAAGCTATAAACCATGGAGCTCGAAAACCTCGAAGATAGGCGACCACAAGTTGGACTAAAAGAGAGTGACTCGATTTCGTCTTCAAAAAAACCTGACTCCAAAACTCCAAGCAAGCTTTGGGACTACTAACGATACACTATACTCAGGTGGCCCATCATTCGGGAAGCCTGCTACTGGACTGGTCTCAAGGCCCAGAAAGACTGACTTCACGCTAGGCCCTTTGGTTGCTAGGTGTCCTGGCTTCTAGATATGGCACCATGTTGGTGTGAAATCCACGATCCCCTCGAGGCAAGGCCGGTTAGGAATTTTGTAAACCCTAGCATTCACTCCAAACACGTGGCCAGGGGAGGGTCGAGGCATCTATTCAAGAGCTCAGACCTCAGTAGCAATAAGCATTCTCAAACCGCAATCCCTCACACGACGTGTTTCCACCATTAATCCAAAGCGAAGTGATACGTCCATTTTGCTTCAGGTTTCACTACTGTTATTTATAATGTTTTATGCATAATAATGCTTTTGGGAGTAATTCTAATGCCTTTTCTCTCACAATTTGCAAGTTTTACACCAAGAGGGAGAATGCCGGCAACTGGAATTCGGCACCTAAAAAAAGCACGACAGAGATACCTATTCTGCACATCCCCAATGAAGCTACAAATTTACGATTTTTTTATGCAATAAGTACAAATTATTGGAGATGAAAACTACCGGAGGCGGGCCACCAGGTGGCCACCCTCCATTAGGGCCTGTTAGGCCCCTAACCGCACCCCTGGTGGAGGGTGCTCAGCCAGGCCCACCTCCGGAGCCCATCTTGTGGTATAAATTCCCGAAAAACCTAAAACATTTAAGGGGAGGACTTTCGGGATGAAGTGTCGCCGCCTCGAGGTGGAACTTGGGCAGGAGCACTTTTGCCCTCCAGCGGAGCGATTCCGCCGGGGGAACTTCCCTTATGGAGGGGGAAATCGAAGCCATCGTCATCACCAACAACCCTCTCATCTTGGGGAGTCCATTCTTCATCAACATCTTCAACAAAACCATCTCCTCTCAAACCCTAGTTCATCTCTTGTGTTCAATCTTTGTACCGGAACCTCATATTGGTACATATGGGTGACTAGTAGTGTTGATTACCTTGTGTAGTTGATTAGTATATGGTTTATTTGGTGGAATATTATATGTTGATATCCATTATGCTATTCAATACACCTCTGATCTTGAGCATGCATATTATTTGTGAGTAGTTACTTTTGTTCTTGAGTTCACGGGAGAAGTCATTTTGCAAGTAATCATGTGAATTTGATATGTGTTCGGTATTTTGATGATATGTATGTTGTGATTCCCTTAGTGGTGTCATGTGAACATCGACTACATGACACTTCACCATCCTTGGGACTAAGGTAATGCATTGTGGAGTATTTATTAGATGATGGGTTTCTAGAGTGATAGAAGCTTAAACCCTAGGTTATGCGTTACTTCGTAAGGGGATGATTTGGGTCCACATGTTTAATGCTATGGTTAGACTTTGACTTAATAATTTTCTTGTAGTTGCGGATACTTGCGACGAGGGTAATCTTAAGTGGATTCTTAGTTCAAGTAAGAACATAACCTTAGCACCGGTGGACCCACATATCAAATTATCGAAGTAGCGAACATGAATCAAACCAACATGACGAAAGTGACTACATGAAATTCCCATGTACCCTCAAGTACACTTTGCTCATCATAAGAGATACTTTTGTCCTGTCCTTTGCCACAAAAGGATTGAGCTACCTTGCTGCACCTTACATATTGTTACTGTTACTTGCTCTTTACAAATTACCTTGCTATCAAAACACTTGCTACTTACAATTTTAGTGCTTGCAGAAATTACCTTGCTGAAAACTGCTTATCATTTCCTTCTGCTCCTCATTGGGTTCGGTACTCTTACTTATTGAAAGGACTACGATTGATACCCTATACTTGTGGGTCATCAAAACTCTTTTCTTGCGCCGTTGCCGGGGAGTGAAGCGCTCTTGTAAGTGTAAATCGGTAATGAAAAACTTATACTACATGCTGAAATTTACTGTCACTTGTTACTATGGAAAGCAATCCTTTGAGGGGTTTGTTCGGGGTATCTTCACCTTGACCAGAACCACAATTAGTTGCCCCTCAACCTATAGCAGCTGCTGAAAATATTGGTTATGAAATTCCTTTGGGTACCTTAGGACAACTGCTAGCTAGTCCTTATGCAGGAGATGGAACTGAACATCATGATATGCACCTAATACATGTGGAAGAAATTTGTGGACTATTTAAGCTTGTAGTTTTATTCGTAGATGAAGTTAAGAAGATGTTTTTCCCTTTATCTTTTAAGGAAAAAGCATTTACATGGGATAGGCAATGTGATGATATTGGATCATGGAACTAGAATCGTTTGAAATTGGAATCCCACCAAAAGTTTTATCCTATGCATCTAGTTCATAGTGTTCGGAATTATATATATACTTTTTGGCCTCATGATGGAGAAAGTATCGCTCTAGCTTGGGGGAGGCTTAAGTAAATGTTACATTCATGCCCCAATCATGATATTCCAAGAGAAGTTATTATTCAAAAAAATTATGCTCGGCTTTCTCATAATGATCAAACCATGCTTGATACTTCTTGTACTGGTTCTTTTATGAAGAAGACTATTGAATTCAAGTGGGATCTCTTGAAAAGAATTAAACGCAACTCTATAGATTGGGAACTCGACGAAGGTAATGAGTCAGGTATTAAGCTTGAATTTGATTGTGTTAAATCTTTTATGAATACTGATGCTTTTCACAAGTTTAGCACTAAATATGGACTTGACTCTGAGATAGTAGCCTCTTTTTGTGAATCATTTGCTGCTCATGTTAATCTCCCTAAAGATAAGTGGTTTAAATATCATCCCCCTATTAAAGAAGAAATTAAAGAACCAGTCATATCTCAAAAACAAACTATCATTTACAATGTTGATCCAGTTGTGCCTACTGCTTATATTGAGAAACCACCTTTCCCTGTTAGGATAAAGGAACACGCTAAGGTATCAACTATGGTTCACAAAAGTAATATTAGAACATCTAAGCCCTATGAAAAAATTAAGGTAGAACCTAGTGTTTCAATGGTTAAAGATCTCTTGGTAGATAATATTGATGGGCATGTCATTTACTTCGGTGATGAAGCTGCTAGAATTGCTAAACCCGATAAAAAGACAAACATAGACCCATAGTTGGTTTGCCTGTTGTCTCAGTCAAAATAGGAGATGATTGTTATCATGGCTTATGTGATTTGGGTGCTAGCATGACTACTATTCCTTTTACCTTATATCAAGAAATTATGAATGACATAACACCTCCTGAGAGAGAATATATTGATGGTACTATTAAACTTGCTAATAGAGACACCATCACACCACTTGGGATTGTTAGAGATGTTGTAGTCTTGTGTGAAAAAATAAATATCCTACTGATTTTCTAGTTCTTGGTTCCCCACAAGATGACTTTTGTCCCATTATCTTGGGTATACCTTTCTTGAACAATGTTAATGCTAAGATAGATTGTAAAAAAGAAACTATCAGCATTGAGTTTGGTGATTTGTCTCATGAGTTTAATTTTTCCAAGTTTAGTAGTCAACCTCGTGATAGAGAATTACGTAATAAGGATGACATAATTGGTCCAACTTCTATTGCCGTTCCTCCTACCAATCCACTAAAAAAATATTTTCTAGACCAAGAAAATGATATGCACTTGCATGAAAGAAATGAAAGATATAAAAATTTCTTCGAACAACAATCTCTACTGAAACACAATTCGCCTATTGAAACTCTTGGAGGTCCTCCTCCACCTAAAGGTGATCCTGTGTTGGAACTTAAATAATTGCCTGGCACTTTGAGGTATGCTTATCTCGATGAGAAAAAGATATATCCTGTTATTATTAGTGCTAAACTTTCAGAACATGAAGAAGAAAGATTATTGAAAATTCTAAGGAAGCACCGGGCTACTATTGGATATACTCTTCATGATCTTAAGGGCATTAGTCCCACTCTATGTCAGTACAAGATTAATATGGAACCTGATGCTAAACCCGTTGTTGATCACCAACCACAATTGAATCCCTTGATGAAAGAAGTGGTAAGAACTAAAATATTAAAGCTTCTAGAAGCAAATCTACCCTATATATGATAGTAGATGGGCGAGTCCCGTTCATTGTGTCCCTAAGAAAGGAGGTATTACTGTTGTCCCTAATGATAAAAATGAGCTTATTCCACAGAGAATTCTTACCAGCTATAGGATGGTAATAGATTTTAGAAAATTAAATAAAGCTACTAGGAAATATCATTACCCCTTGCCTTTTATTTATCAAATGCTTGAAAGATTATCTAAGCACACACACTTTTGTTTCTTGGATGGATATTCTGGTTTCTCTCAAATACGTGTGTCACAATCTGATAAAGAGAAAACTACCTTTACATGTCCTCTTAGAACCTATGCTTATAGACGTATTCCTTTTCATTTATGTAATGCACCTGCTACCTTTCAAAGATGTATGACTGCTATATTCTCTGATTTTTTTGAAAAGATTGTGGAGGTTTTCATGGACGATTTCTCAGTTTACAGAACTTCTTTTGATGATTGCTTAAGCAACCTTGATCGAGTTTTACAGAGAGTGTACAAGCTATTCTTGTCTTGAATTGGGAGAAGTCCCACTTTATGGTTAATGAAGGTATTTTTTGGGCATAAGATCTCCGAACAAGGTATTGAGGTGGATCAAGCTAATGTTGATACAATTGAGAAAATTCCATGTCCTAAAGATTTCAAAGGTATTCGAAGTTTCCTTGGTCATGTTGGTTTCTATAGGAGGTTTATTAAAGACTTCTCAAAAAATTCTAGGCCCCTTAATAATCTTTTAAAGAAGGATACCCCCTTTGTTTTTGATGATGATTGCATGGAAGCCTTTGAAACATTAAAGAAAGCCTTAACTTGTACACCTATTGTTCAACCACCTGATTGGAACTTGCCTTTTGAAATTATGTGTGATGCTAGTGATTATGTTGTTGGTGCTGTTCTAGGACAAAGAGTTGAGAAGAAATTAAATAGTATCCATTATGCTAGCAAAACTCTAGATGCTCAAAGAAATTATGCTACTACTGAAAAAGAATTTTTAGCAGTTGTGTTTGCTTGTGATAAATTTAGATCTTACATTATTGATTGCAAAGTTGTTGTTCACATTGATCATGCTACTATAAAATATCTTATGGAAAAGATAGATGCTAAATCTAGACTCATTAGGTGGGTTCTTTTGCTTCAAGAATTTGATGTATATATCGTTGATAGGAAAGGAGTTGAGAACCCCGTAGCCGATAACTTGTCTAGGTTAGAAAATATTATTGATGACCCACTACCTATTGATGATAGTTTTCTTGATGAACAACTAGCTGCAATAAATGTCTATCAAAACACTCCATGGTATGCTGATTATGCTAATTACATTGTTGCTAAATATATTCCACCTAGTTTCACATACCAACAAAAGGAAAAAAATTCTTATATGATTTAAGACATTAGTTTTGGGATGACCCACATCTTAAAAAAGAAGTAGTAGATGGTATTATTAGATGTTGTGTACCTGAGCATGAATAGGAACAAATCTTACGAAAATGTCATTCCGAAGCTTATGGAGAACATCATGCTGGAGATAGAACTGCTCATAAGGTATTACAATATGGTTTTTATTGGCCTACTCTCTTCAAGGATGCCCGTAAGTTTGTCTCCTCTTGAGATGAATGTCAAAGAATTGCTAATATCGGTAAGCGTCAGGAAATGCCTATGAATTATTCACTCGTTGTTGAACCATTTGATGTTTGGCGTTTTTATTATATGGGACCTTTTCCTTCCTCTAATGAGTACACTCATATTTTGGTTGCTATTGATTATGTCACTAAGTGGGTATAACCTATTCCAACTAGCAGTGTTGATCATCACACTTCCATTAAAATGCTTAAAGAAGTTATTTTCCCAAGATTTGGAGTCCCTAGATATCTAATGACTGATGGTGGTTCACACTTTATTCATGGTGCTTTCCGTAAAATGCTTGCTAAATATGATGTTAACCATATAATTGCATTACCCTATCATCCTCAATCTAGTGGTCAAGTTGAACTTAGCAATAGACAAATAAAATTGATATTACAAAAAATTGTCAATAGGTCTCGAAAAAATCGGTCTAAGAAATTATATGCTGCACTTTGGGCCAATAGAGCAGCTTATAAAAATCCTATGAGTATGTCTCCATACAACATGGTATATGGGAAATCTTGTCATTTGCCTCTAGAGTTAGAACACAAAGCATTTTGGGAAATTAAAGAACTTAATTATGACTTCAAACTTGCCAGTGAAAAGAGGTTATTTGATATTAGCTCATTAGATGAATGGAGAACCCAAGCTTATGAAAATGCCAAGTTATTCGAAGAAAAAGTTAAAAGACGACATGACAAAACAATCCAAAAGTGAGAATTCAAAGTTGGAGAATGTGTTCTTTTGTACAATTCTCGTTTAAGATTTTTTGTAGGAAAACTTCTCTCCAAATAGGAAGGACCCTATGTTATCAAAGAGGTTTATCGTTGTGGAGCCATCAAGATTAATAATGTCGAAGGTACCAACCCGAAGGTGGTCAATGGACAAAGAATTAAATACTATATCTCAGGTACGCCTATTAATGTTGAAAGCAATGTTATCCAAACCATGACACCAGAAGAACACATAAAAGAAACCTTTCGGAACACTCCAGAATCGTTAAAATTAAGAGGTACATGATACGGTAAGTAAACGGACTCCGAAAAATCTGCAAAAATACTTTCATTCAGTTTTGGAATATTTAAGAATTTTAGGAAATAAAAAATAAACTAGAAGGCAACCGAGGAGGGCATGGTCCACCAGACCGCGGTTGCCATCCATGGCGTGCCCTGGTGGAGGGTGCCCACCTCGGGAACCTTCCCGACTCCGTTTTCCTTTCGTTTGCTTGGTTTCCGAGAATAAAAATTCTTTATACATAGCCCCGACTATTTTGACCACCGCATCGAGAGATTTTCCTCTGCTCTTGTTTCGTGGTGTTTTCTTGTGAGACCTAAATCTCCATGGCTTCATCAAGTTCCCCCAAGGACAAGTTCTTCGAGAAGGTTATCAACCCATACTTGTCGGAGGTGATGAAGCACCCTCAAACCATTGAGATGCGTAAAGGGGTGCTCCACATCCGGGCTGTTCAGGTGCCCAAGAACACAGGAAGCATGGAGGCAAGGTTGGAACCGGTAGAGCAAAACATGTTCAAGTGCAAAGGGACTTAGTGACAATCACTCGATGATCACAAAATTTAGCCATGATCACATGGTGGATGGCCAGTCCATGAAATACATCGTCTTCAACTTCAACGAGCAAATCAACTTTCTGCAGAGTCAAATTTATGATCTCCAAAATCATGTTTTTGAGTATGAGGCGAGATTTAAAGGTATAAGCTTAGCTAACAATTGCAGGACTCCAGGGACTCGTGCATCAACTTTTGATTGTGAACCCTTGCCCTGGAAGCCAAAGGATAAACCTACTACCGTCTCATCACCGCCACCTTCATCATCTTCACCGCCAAAGGAGACTTGAGTACATGGGTATCGGCACTCCCCTTGGCTTGAGCCAAGCTTGGGGGAGGTTCCCTGGTATCGTATCACCATCACTTTCTACCTTTGATTTTCTATTTTGATACTTAGTATTTTCATGATTTAGTTGAATAAAAGTTTAGTATGATCTATTTTCGAGTGCTAGTTTCGTGATCTATCTATCTATGTAATTGAGTAAGAGTTATAAAATAAAGTTTAGTTTGAGCTTTTGCCCCTTTTACTTTCTTGTTGCAATCATGATAAAAGAAAATAAATGAAAAGGATCATATGCTAATCTTATGGTGAGTAATCACATCACAATAAAGAAAAGTATATGTGGTAAAATTTATTGGAGATTGGCTAACATAGCATTAGTCAATGATGCAATTCATGAAAGAATAAATTAGGGAATAGAAGATTCACATGTAAATATACTATCATGGACATCTTTTATGATTGTGAGCCCCCACTAAATATTATATGCCAAAATTGTTGACGTTGGACAAGGAAGACAATGTAATGATTTATGCTTGTTCATATTCACATAGAAGTTATATTGTCATAGATCCTTCAACATGTGGTGCTTGCGCAATATCTTTACTAGCCAAAAACTCTGCACTAAGTAGAGATACTACTTGTGCATCCAAAAACCCAAAACCCAAACTCATGTTTGAGAGTCCACCTTGCCTACCTATGGATTGAATAAGATCCTTCAAGTAAGTTTTCATCGGTGCATCAAGGCAATAAAAATTGCTTCTAAAAGTGTTGGATTAATTAGTGTAAGATAAAATTGAGCGTTGCACAAATTGTGATGGCAAAGTAATAAAAGCGACGGACTGCATAATAAAGGTTGCTATCACAAGAGGCAATGTAACTAACGTTCTTTTGCGCTAAGGTATTTAGCATATAAACTAAAAAGCGCATGAAAACCTCTGTTTCCCTATGCGAAGGGCCTATCCTTTAGTTTTAAGTATTTACTTTTATGCAAGAGTCAAAGTATTCTTCCCTATTCTTTTTTATTTTTCTCCTTTGGCAAGCATCATGTGGTGAGGAAATATCTAGGCACATATATCCAGTTGGACATGAGTGAACACGAGTTATTATTGTTGACATCACCCTTGAGGTGAATCCGTTGGAAGGCAAACTATAAGCCCCTATCTTTCTATGTGTCTGGTTGAATTTTTTTGCTCATGGGTACGCTGTGAGTGTTAGAAATAATAGAAGACTAAATGATGGTTGAGTATGTGGACTTGCCAAAAGGCTCCTACATGAGACCCTTCCTGAAAATATGATGAATTGTAGTTGCAAAGTTGACTGAGAACATAGCCTGTTGATTTCCAATAAGGTTTATGCTTTATACTTCCACGTTGTGATGAATTGTTACTTGATCATAAGAAGTTATATGATGTTGCTATGAAATGAAAGTTTTATAAGAAAGTTTTACGTTAATTTTCCTTGCTGTTATAATAATAAGCATGATGCTACTATGTACCTCTTTTGTTTTTATCGACACCTCTCTCTCTCAAACCATGTTGACATGTTCTTTAATATCGCCTTTCGCTTGAGGACAAGCGAGGTCTAAGCTTGGGGGAGTTGATACGTCCATTTTGCATCATGTTTTACTACTGTTATTTATAATGTTTTTATGCATAATAATGCTTTGGGGAGCAATTATAATGCCTTTTCTCTCACAATTTGCAAGGTTTACACCAATAGGGAGAATGCCGACAACTGGAATTCAGCACCTGAAAAAAGCACAATAGAGATACCTATTATGCACATCCCCAATGAAGCTGAAAATTTACGGAGATTTTTTATGCAATAAATAAAAATGACTGGAGCTGAAAACTACCGGAGGGGGGCCACCAGGTGGCCACCCTCCACCAGGGCGCGCCAGGCCCCCTAACCGTGCCTTGGTGGAAGGTGCTCTCCCAGGCCCACCTCCAGTGCCCATATTATGGTATAAATTCCCAAAAAACCTAAAATAATTGAGGGGAGGACTTTTGGGACGAAGTGCCACCGCCTCGAGGCGGAACTTGGGCAGGAGCACTTTTGCCCTACGGCGAAGCGATTCCGCCGGGGGAACATCCCTCCCGGTGGGGGAAATCGTAGCCATCGTGATCACCAACAACCCTCTCATCTTGGGGAGGCCATTCTTCATCAACATCTTCAACAACACCGTCTCCTCTCAAACCCTAGTTAATCTCTTGTGTTCAATCTTTGTACCGGAACCTTAGATTGGTACCTGTGGGTGACTAGTAGTGTTGATCACCTTGTGTAGTTGATTATTATATGGTTTATTTGGTGGAAGATTATATGTTCAGATCCATTATGCTATTCAATACACCTCTAATATTGAGCATGCATATTATTTTTGAGTAGTTACTTTTGTTCTTGAGGTCACGGGAGAATTCATGTTGCAGGTAATGATGTGAATTTGATATGTGTTCGATATTTTGATGATATGTATGTTGTCATTCCCTTAGTGGTGTCATGTTAACATCGACTACAGGACACTTAACCATCCTTGGTCCTAAGGGAATGCATTGTGGAGTAGTTATTAGGTGATGGATTGCTAGAGTGACAGAAGCTTAAACCCTAGTTTATGCGCTACTTCGTAAGGGGCTGATTTTTGTCCACATGTTTAATGCTATGGTTAGACTTTGTATTAATACTTTTCTCATAGTTGCGGATGCTTGCAAGGGGTTTAATCATGAGTAGGTTGTTAGTTCAAGTAATAACAACACCTTAGCATCGGTCCACCCACATATCAAATTATCAAAGTAGAGAACACGGATCAAAGCAACATGATGAAAGTGGCCAGATGAAATTCCCGTGTACCCTCAAGAACACTTTGTTCCCCATAAGATATAGTCCTTTGCCACAAAAGGATTGGGCTACCTTGATGCACCTTACCTATTGTTACCGTTACTTGCTCGTTACAAATTACCTTGCTATCAAAACACTTGCTACTTACAATTTTAGTGCTTGCATAAATTACCTTGCTGAAAACCACTTAGCATTCTTCTGCTCCTCGTTGGGTTGGACACTATTACTTATCGAAAGGACTATGATTGATCCCCTATACTTGTGGGTCATCACGAAGCAGTAGTAGGGTATTACCTCAATCTTAAGGGCTCGAACCTAAGTAAAAACATGTGTGTGATCCCCTATGGCACTTCCGGTTATGCTCTCCACCCTACCGAAGACGCTGACAGTTTTTGGCACCCTTAGAGAGGTGGGGAACAACAAATATTCCCATGTCTCACCTAAGTCTTCAAGAACCTTGGTCCATGAATGCCCAAGTCCACTCTCACTACGGGAAGCTTTTGGGGCGAGCTCCCACTACTTGAGATGCGTTAGGATTTTCCCCGAAGAGGAAGGGTGATGTAGTAAAGTAGCGAAAAGTATTCCCCTCAGTTAAGAACTAAGGTTTATCGAGCCAGTAGGAGTACACCAAGTAATTGGTCGACAACACCTACACACAAAAGAGAAAATACTTGGACCCAACACATGCAAGAGGGTTGTCAATCCCCTTGTACTTGTTGAATAACAAGGATTAAATCCTATAATGGTAGATAGATAATTCCAAAATAAAATCAAGATAATAAAAATGCAGCAAAGTACTTTTTGGTTTTTATAATATGATAAAGGTAGACCCGGGGGGTATAGTTTTCACTAGAGGCTTCTCTCTTTTAGCATGGCATACATTGCATACACAAATTACCGTCGGGAAATTGATAGAAAGTGAATAATTATGACAATATTCATGGCATGATCATATATATAGGCATTACATTCGTGACAAATAGATCGACTCCTGCCTGCATCTATTACTATTACTTCACAAATCGACTGCTATCCAATATTCATATATGGTATTAAGTTACAAACAAAGTAACACTTTAAGCAATATGACATAATGTAGAAAAAAGAGATGCAATATATTCAGACCCCATCGTTTTATCCTTAATGGAAACAATACAAATACGTGCCTTGCTATCCCTTGTATCATGAGGTGAGGACACCGAAAGATTGAACCACTATTAATGCACCACTTTTGGTGAAGATAGATAGATAAACTTGGCCAAAGAAAACCAATAGATTGGAAAGCATTACATAGCTATATAAATCACCCATAATAGAATTAAGCTTTGACTCAATTACTTTTAATGAATAATCTGATCATAAACTCACATTCATCAGATCCCAACAAACACGCCGCACAAAAGGATTACACCGGACTGATCTCTGAACAGAACATGGTATTGAAGATGATAGAGAATGAAGAAGCCATCTAGCTAATCACTATGGACCTATAGGTTTGTGGTAGACTACTCACACATCATCAGAGAGGCAGCAAGGTTGATGTAGAAGCCCTTCATGATCGATTCCCCCTCCCGCGGCATGCCGGAAAAGGCTTCAGATGGGATCACAGAAGAACAAAGACTTGTGGCAGCGGAAAAATCATTCAGGGTGGCTCTTTGTTTTTCTAGAATATTTAGGAATTTATAGAAGTTGAATTAGGTCAAACGGAGCCGTGAGGTGCCCACAAGGCATCAGGGTGCGTCCTACCAGCGTCCATGCCCAGTTACCTTGATGTCTCCCCGTTTGTCGCCTGGTCTCTCCTCGAAGCTTCCAAGTTCTCTTCTGGTCGTCGAAAAATCGTCAAAAAGTTTCATAGCATTTGGAATCTGTTTGGTATTGATTTTCTATAAAATCAAAAAACGGACAGAAAACAGTAACTGGCACTAGGTAAACCTAGGCAAACCTCGGACTGGGTCGGGTTTTGGGCCGACCTTGAGAAAGCCCGAGGTGAAAATCCCAAGCCTGAAGTCGGCCCAACCCGGCCAAAAGATGAATATTCAGGTCGGAGCCCGGCCCAAATGGACAAAAAAGATCAATGTCGGGCGGGCCGGGTCGGCCCTCCATGTAAAATGAATATTTCCCAAGCTCAAGCCTGGTCCGAAATACATAGCGGGCTAGTTTACAAGCCCGAGCCCGACCCGACCTGGCCCGGGTTTTAACCGAAAAACCATATATACAAATGCTATGAACTTGAAAAAGGACTAATTGTATGGTTGTTAACCGAGAAACCGTATAAACTGAATAAACCGACATACAAAGTGAGTATTAGCTCCAAACCGTCACAAACGAGTCGGGGCACAACCACACAACTAGGAAGCTCCCGAGAAAGGCCAACCCTGTAGGCCCCCCACAATACCAAGAGTAATAAGATTCACAAAGGATCTTGTGGGGAATCGAGGAACTTGAGTTTTTCTTTGGTGAAGTAGTAGATAGGGATCTCCTCATGCTCTCCCTAGAAGTAATTGTGGAATGGATGACTGCTTGGGAGGGATATTCAAGCTTTGGAGTATTAGAACAATGGTGGAAAGAGGAACAGAGTTTTCTCCTTCCTCGCGGGGAAGAAGGCGTTTATTATAGGTCCCCCCAAATCTGCTCATTATGTTACTATCTTGACTAGTCAAACGATTTAACCTGCCAGACCCTCTGTTCTGGGTCCAACTCATGTTGGAGTATATACAAAGGCTTTTCATATGGTCAGAAATTTCAACACATGTCTGAATATCTGACCCGTATCCATAGATCAAAACATAAGTCGGATATCAGGTTAGACTATCTAGCCAAGTGTTTGACCCTAGTTAGTAGCAAATAACAAGGTGGGTGTGGGGCTCTTTCTCACATGGGATGTGGGTGATATTTTGGCTTATCATATTTGTTTATTCCCACACAATGATGAGAAATCATCAGTAGAAAATCAACATGCCATCTTACTCCAGGTTACAGGGTCACCGGCCAATTTTTATGTTCCATTTCAAATGATATGTATATTGAGATCACATTCATAGTTAGTTATCTAATCATAAATGTCATGAACAACAAAACCCTCATTAGGGGATAGATACCATTTCGTTCTCCCCTTTTTTGGTGGTTGATGACAACATGGTTAGACAAATACGATAGAATATATTATTGAATCTCGTCATTGTTTCTAGAGGTTTAGGTTGAGCTCCCCTACATTTGTGCACAAAAAAGAATCTTTACATTCGAAGGAGTAGTGTACAAGGTATGATCAATGCACCCCTTGAAACATTAGAAATTGAAGGGGTGCAAAAGTGAACATATATGCACAAAGTGAGTTCCACTTCGGGAACAACTTGTGGCATATGTGATGGATCAGAAATAAATCATGCATATAACAAAACCATCTCAACATGACAACAAGTGATGCATGAGACATGGAATTGAAAACAATAACATGGCATTACTGTCAATGAAAGCCGATGGTAGTAAGATTAGTATGGTAGTCGAAACCAGTTTCTTTGGGGAGACAACGATGCAAATATCAAACACTAATGTGTTTCTCTAGTTTATCCTTAATAATAGAGGTTCGCAAGTCGGATAGGTACAAGGCTGCACAATCCAATCCTCGATGCAGTAGTAGAAGGTCGTGGTGTCACAAGGACGCATCACCCACTTTTAGTTTTGCAACGTATCGTGTCACTTATCGATGCATTGTTGCTCTATCTTATTATATTTCCAAGTGTGTGTACACAAATGTAGATAAAACCTTAGCTCTAGCTTATTTCTATTATTACATTAACCTCTATGATATTCTATGGTCCAAGGAACGGAAACGATGTGATAACAAAAACTTGTAGAAATTCCCTTGCCAAGCTTAATTCACTTTCTGGATTCGATAGAGCCCAATGTCTCTATGGAAGAATATTATTATTGTATCTAAAACCATATTAAAGGTAATAAATGTGTGAATTTCCAAATGTGGATGGTTTTCCAATGTTTATCTTTTAAATAAACTAAAATTTTGACATGCTTATTATAACAATATAGTAGCCGTTAGACAAGAATTAGTGGCATAAATAGAAATAACTCAAGAATATCATGATGAACTTAAGGAAATGATCTATATAAAATGAAATTATTATAGTCTACTTGTTCATTTCTTTTGATAAAGGGCACTTTATTACTTAAAAGGCTTATACATTACACCCGACGTTTGCATGACTGAGATGCACACAACCAAACAAGTCCAAGATCGAAAAACTAGAAAAAGGCAGAATACAAGTAATCATGGAGAGAATGTATAACACCTAAGACGTAGGAGGGCCAATCCGAAGATCATGCTGCCATCCATGTCGGGTAAAAGCATCTCTCGTCGTGGCCCCAAGCATATACATATCTCCATAAACATGTCTTGGTGCTCCATGCACTGTAGAGACGACCATAAATGGACCGTACCAGTACATATGTAGATAACCTGCATAAGAGAAGAACGTATAACCTAAAAAGCTTACCATTTCTACATATCCAACGCGATCACATCACGGCAAGCACTCCCACTCTAAGATGAATTGTAAACTTTTCATTCATTCCATGTAAGCAGTTGCCAAAAATATTAGCAACACCATGTGGAGGATACAAGCCAGAAGCTACTTGGATGACTAACCATATAGAACGAGCAAGTTTGTATTTGAAGAACAAGTGTTTGACGGTCTCATCATGGTGACAATAAAAAAATTGCACACTTCCATGCCAATTTGAAGATCATGCTGCCATCCATGTCAGGTAAAAGTATCCCCCGCCATAGCCTCCAAGCATATACACATCTCCATAAACATGTCTCAGTGCTCCAAGGTTATCTTTGGTAAGAATGATTCCACGATGAAGATACCACGCGAAGATTTTATTCTTGAGTGGTATCTTTATCTTCCAAATCATCTTATTATCATCCACTTGCACATGTGACAGAGACAACACTCTGTACATAGACTCCACCGAGAACTTACCACTCGTGTGTAATTTCCAAAAAAATACATCGGTACATTGCGACAATGGCACTGAGTCTAGTCATTGTACCAATGTGTTCCATGATTCAAGTCAAGGACCATGTAGATCTCTCCTGAACGTCACATTTGGCGGAAAGGATCCCATAACTATGGCGATAGTATCGCCCTTGATAGGCACAATACTATCTAAAGCATGATATTGACCATAAAGATTAGCATTGCCTAGCCACTTATCCTCCGAGAATCTAATTTCCGAGTCGTCCTTGATAGTGAAGGATCCATATCTGGAGAACTGTTTCTTCATCACCATAAGACCAGCCAAATATCCTTGGACACTGCCTTTGAGCCCACATATTTCCTTCTAAGGAGGGTTTGCGATACACCATCTTTCGTAAGTAGCTTAAACAACCACTTCCCTAGTAGGGCCGAGTTTTTAACTGCAAGGTCATGAATACCCAACCCTCCTTGGTCCGTGGGATGTCAAACCACACTCCATTTATCCGGACGATACTTCTTCTTAATGTTATATCCTTGCTAGCAAAACTTAATCATAAATAATCTAATCTATGTAAGACTCCTTAAGTAGTGGAAGAGGGAAATCATATACAACACCATATAACTCATTATTGAGTTTATGAGGACCAATCTTCCACCCAAATATAGCGGTTTGCCTTTCCAACTACTTAATATTTTACGTAGTCTCTCATTGACGTGTTTCTTATGTCTACTACGCAACTTTATTCTTGTAGACTCCGTTGGGCCTCCAAGCGCAGAGTTTTGTAGGATAATAGCAATTTTCCCACAAGTGGATGACCTAAGGTTTATCAATCCATGGGAGGTGTAGGATGAAGATGGTCTCTCTCAAACAACCCTGCAATACGCTACAAGAAATCTCTTGTGTCCCCAACACACACAATACAATGGTAAATTGTATAGGTGCACTAGTTTGGCGAAGAGATGGCGATACAAGTGCAATATGGATGGTAGATGTAGGTTTTTGAAATCTGAATATATGAAAACAACAAGGTAGAAAGTGGCAAACAACGAGAAAAATGTAATATAAATGCTTGGAAACAAGGCCTAGGGTTCATACTTTCACTAGTGCAATCTCTCAACAATGCTAACAGAATAGAATCATACAATCATCCCTCAATGTGCAATAAAGAATCACTCCAAAGTACATAAGTAGGGGAGAAGAGTAAGATGAAATTGTTGTAGGTAGTAAGAACCACCTCAAAGTTACCCTTTCCGATCAATCTATTGGGCTATTCCTATAGGTGTCACAAACAACCCTAGAGTTCATACTAAAATAACACCTATCATACATATCAATCAACCCTAATGTCACTTAGATACTCCAGTGTTACCACAAGTATCTGTGGGTTAATTATTTGACATGCACAAAAGAATTTCAGATTCATCATATTGAATCCAACACAAAGAACTTCAAAGTGTACCCCAAGGTTTCTATCGGAGAACATAGTATGAAAACGTGCAATCAACCCCTATGCATAGATCTCCAAGGTCACCGGAATCCGTAAGTTGATGCCATAACATATATCAAGTGAATAAATAGAATAACCAATATCACTACGTGTATCTGCATGCAAGACATACATCAAGTTTTCTCAAACCCAAAGTATTCAATCCGACACAACGAGATCTCAAAGGGAAAGATTCAATTCATCACAATAATATAGCAAGGGAGGAACACCATATAATCCAACTATATTAACAAAGCCCATGATACATCAAGACCGTGACATCTCAAGAACATGAGAGAGAGATGGAACACATAGCTACTGGTACATACCCTCAGCCCCGAGGGTGAACTACTCCCTCCTCATCATGACCTCCACCCGGATGATGAATACGGCCACTGATGATGATTTTCCCTCTCCGACAGGGTACTAGAAAGATTCCAAATGGTTTTTTCTTCGACATAGAGAGTTGCAGTGGCGGAGCGTAAGTTGTATGTTAATTTTGGAAGGTTCCTGTATAAATAGGACTTTCTAGCGTTGGAATCATGCAAGCCGGAGCTACATGGTCGCCCTATTGTCTTGTGGCCCATAGGTGGCTCCCCTACGGTGGTTCTTCACTTTGGTATTTCTTATTTCCTCCAGAAAAAATCATAAAAAAATTCGGGCAGTTACGAGAACTTTTATTTTCTGCACAAAAGATAACACCATGTAATTCTATTGAAAACATCATCAGTCTTGGTTAGTTCTAAATAAATCATATAAAGTGTATCAAAACCATATAAAAGTATTATAAAAATAGGCAAATATGGCATGGATACTTCATAAATTATCGATACATGGAAGACGTATCAACATCCCCAAGCTTAATTCCTACTCGTCCGCGAGTAGGTAAATGATTACAAAATAATTTATGAGGTGTGAATGCTAGCATAGTATATAAGTTTGATCAATGATAATTCCAATCACTTTTTCTAGCATCATAACCAACAACTTTTTCTCATAAAAAGCATCATAGTAGAGTAGCAATCAATTCGCATGTCATGGTTCGAATAATGCATTCTCTAAAATGATAACAACCCATGTTCTTTGTCACCAAACAATTTCAATGCATCATCAAGTCTAAGTAAGAGCTCCACATACTCAATTATCATATAGTGTTCTATGATTGCTAATATCAAAGCATATTTTTAGAACAAACAACATCCATCGAACACTGAGAAAGATAGGGGTTTAATGTTTCGCCTCCCAACGTACTTATCATGAAGATAATTGTCAACAATAATGAATCATGATCAAATATATTTGACTGGGTATATGTGTTTCGATCTTTCCCCACAACATGATGCTTTCGAACTAATAGATTGAGGTTGGAATAAGAAGTTGACTCAACATGAAAATTAAATAACATGAAAGTAAATAACATAAAAGTAAGGGATTTTTATTTCTGTGCCCCTGGTTCTTTAGTTGTACCCATTCCTCCCCACACTCCTAACTTTTGCTCACTTTTCCCCACTCCCTTGCCCGAAATCCTCAGAACAGGTTACAACGGATCTTGCCATCGGGCCAATACCTCCGACTGTTAACTCTGATAAGTGGGGCCGGTTTCAGTGGACTATTGGGCCGAAGAGCACCACCCCCTGCATCCCATTTTGCAGGCGTCTTTTCAGAGGCGCCTGCCACGTCAAGCTGACGACATGGCCCCATGCGGACTCGTTGGGAAACCCGATAGTCCAATGGGTGTCTCGACCGTCGGCGCCGCTTCGAATCACCGCCCGAGGCCATTGCCCGGTTATTTAAGCCGGCCGTCGTCCTCCAGCCCTTTCACATCCTCCTCCTCCCTCCACCCCGCCGACACTCGAGCCCATACGCCTCCTCTCTCACTTCCGTCACCGCCAGGATGGTCCGGCACTTCACCACCACGTATGCGCAGCTCACTCCGGAGCAGCGCCCGCATCGCTGCGGGTCTCCCGCTGGATTCACCGGAAACTAAGGAGGAGGAGGAAGAGGAGGAGGAGAAAGAGGTGGAGCATCAGCCGATGCCCATGGAGGAGGACGGCCCGGAGGCGGAGGCAGAGGTCATCGCTGACCAGCCGGAGGAGATGGTAGAGCAGCAGGCCATCCTGGATTCCATCCGGGATGAAGCCGAGGTGGATGCCAACCGTAGGCTCATCCGGAAGAGGCAGGCGGAGGCCGACGCCATGTTCGATGAGCTGGAGGTGGGGATAGAGGCAGAAGAGGTGGCACCGGAGCAGCCGTAGGCGCCAAAGCAGGCGGAACCGCAACAGGCGACCATTTATCCATCGGAGGGCACGGAGATCATCGACATCTCTGACGAAGAGTATATAGGTTTTAGGGATTATGTAGTAATATGCAGGTTCTACATCCTGCATGCTTTTGTATGAATTTTTCCTTTCTGAATATGAGATATCTGGTTGTGTAATGATGTTTTCAATCTAATATGAACCATGGTGATGTTGAAAAAGAAGAAGGAAAAGAAACCATTTTTTGCATGACGAAACGAATTTGATGCAATCAAATCAAAAAAATAAACAAATGGTGCAATCCCTCAATAATGGGATCAAATGTGAAGTGGCCCATTTTCACACCCACCGCATGGGAAACTGTCGTTTGAAAAGAAGAAAAAAAGAAGCTAATTACACGCGTGGGAATCCATCGTCATATATATTATATGAACAAAAGGAGACAACTTTTGAATAACTTGTGGCCTTTTTGCATGATAAAAATAAGTTTGGCCCTTATAAATTTGTCATTTTGCATTTGTATTGACCAAAAAGAACTAAATTTTCTAGGTAATGTCAACTGTTGTGTAATTTCAAAGATGCAAAAAACCAGAGCCAACACATTCACTAAAAACAGAGCAAACGATGCAAAAAAGACGCAATTCGACGGCCCAACCAGAGCTTGTTTTCCTTTTGGGCCCGATAACTACATTTTTTTCGCGGAGTCAATGGTGGGCAAGCAGTCAAGCACAACCAATAGGATTGCCTCTCGTGGATCACCCCATGATCCAACAATGCGGAGCCGTCCGTATGATCAGACGGCTAACGTTTGGAGCTAGGGTTAGGAGGGGTTTATAGGGGTTTTGAGCTGGTCAACGGGGTTTCCAAGGCTTTGACTCAGCATAACTAATTTTAAAAAAATCAGAGAGATATGAAACTTTTGTCGTTCATCGTTTTATAAGACACACTAACCAGGAAAAATACTAAACTTGGTATACGGACATTTTCAAAAAAAACTAGCTGACACGATCAAGGTCAAATGAGTACCATTAATTTAAAAAAATCAAAAATATATAAAACCTACATACAAATGCCATTTTATGTGACATGGTTATGACAAAAAATAATAATCTTGGTTTATGGACATTTCCATGAAAACTCCTTCACGCAAATGAGCTATCACATATGAGATTGTATAGAGTCCAAGAAGAGAGGTGATAGTGGGTTTGGGTCTATGAAAAAATTAAAAAATCAAAAAAATCACCATAGATTCATTTTAGTGTGAATAAGAAGGATTTGAACTTATATTTTTATTATTGAAATTTTAAACTATTTTTATAATGATTTATATTGCAAATGGCCTGTTTACCCTAACTTTTCGGAGCTCACTAACATAGGCTAACATGATCATTTGTTTGTATTTTTTGTTTTATTTGTTGTTAGATCATTGCAACCTAGGCTAACATGATCATTGCAATCTTAGAGGTTTAGGACTTAGGGTTTACGCTAACATTAACAGAAATGTTGCTTATAATTCAAATGCCAGTCAAAATTCAAACATCACATCACAGTAGAAACATCATATCAAATCACATCAACATGTGTTTACTTTAATTATACATTAATGGCATCCACAAAGGCCACGAGAGTTCACAAGTCTGCCAAACACGAGTTCAGAAGTCTGTCGGGCATTAACTAAAAACATTAAAAATAAAAATGAAAACAAGGAGGTGCGTTGCACCCTAGGCGTCCTCTTCGTCGTCGGGGCCGGTGAGGTCGACGAGGGTCGGCGCAGGGCCAGCCCAGGGGAACGACGTCTCCCAGGCGGTGGCAACATCGTTCTTCAGTAGCTGCACCGTCGCTGCCTACGCTTCGGCACAACGCTCCTCCTCCTCTGCCTCGGTGTCCTTCTCTAACTCCTCGAGCCGCTGACCCTCTAGAAGCTCCACCCGCGGGTGCTGTTGTCGCCAGAACTCAAGGTAGTCCCGCTCCTGCTCCGGCATCGCCAGCATCCATATGGGTGGCGTGCTCACCCACTTCCGCACCACCCCCTCCCACATGTACTCGTGGGGCGCAAGGGCGGTCAGCGCCTGCTCGAGCCTGACAGGGGACGATGGTGCTAGCGGTGGCACGCCGCAGTCGCCAGCAGCAGAGAGCGCAATGGCCTCTGCCATCCGTGCCTGGTAAGCCACCTCCTCCTCCTCCTTGTGCCACTCTTCCTTCTCGCTTTCACGGAGGACAGCTGCCAGGGCCAGCGCCTCCTGGTATGCGGCCTCCGCCTCCTGGTCCTCATCGCACACGATGAGAGGCGGCAAGGTGCAAGCCCGCATGTCGTGGACGCCACGTTGGCGCTACTCTGCATGATCAAACGCAAACCAGACCTCCCAATTAGGAGAGTCTGCAGCATAGGCCAGATCGAGCCACTGCTCGGGCATGAGCTTCTGCCGCCGGCGCCTCACCTCCTCCACATGCGCCCGTGCCGACCATGGAATCGCCAGCACTAGGATCTTCTCCGGATCCAAGTGCCACTAGTGTGGCAGGATCACATCAGCGTAGGTGAGAGGGATGGTGTGCTCCTAGTGCCACATCGCCTAGTGCACTGGGACACGAATCTGTTGCCCAGGCGGACGGGAAGAGGACGACGGGGGTAGCGCACGCCAATGGATGGCGGTGGCCTTGCCCTACTTCTTGCCGGAGCTCAAGCCAACCCGTGAGAAGATGCCCGTGGTGGCTACTGGCTAGGGTTTGGTTTTGTCGCCGACGAACTAGGGTTTGTATCCTGCCAGGGATGGAGGGGGCAGGCGCGGCTTTGGAAGGATGGAAGGTGTTGTGGATTGGCTGGTTTCCTTTTAAAGAAGGACGACGACCCGAACATGGGTGGCTGACGACCGGGGCCTGCCGTGCATGCACATTTACTTTTGGCTATGGGGGTAGTTGGAAGGACACCACGTGTCCCCGAGGCGGACGAGGAGAAAGCGCGTGCACGTCCGTTCGGCATCCGTGTGTCCGAAAATGGGGCGGGACAGACTCAGCGCGGCCCGACTCGTCAAAGTTAACGGTCAAACCATTTACCTGACGGAATCCTCTGTTGTGACCTTTGGTGAGGGTTTTGGGCTAGGGAGTGGGGAAAAGTGAGCAAAATTTAAGGATGTGGGGATGAATGAGCACAACTAAGGAACTAGGGGCACAGATGTAACAAACCCTAAAAGTAAATAGATTGTCCCTTCACAGAGGGAAGTGGGGATTTGGAGAGGTGCCACGCCTCATTGTTTAAAAAAAAGATGAATATGCAATGTTGAGTGGTATACTTGTACTTTCAACATCACAACAGAGTTTTCAATATCTTCCATGCTAAACACATTATTGGCGGTTCCCAAATAGAATTGAAATTTTACTCCCCACCACCATTCACACACATTCCATGGCTGGACGAATCCACAGTTGCCCTCCAAACAATCAACTTTCTAGGGGGAGTTTATGTTTATTTATTTTTGTATTATGCAGGACTGGGCGTCCTTTTTACAAGACTCTCTCATGCAATGAAAAGTGAATAAACACCCATATTGATAATAGCCCGCTTAACATGGAAGATAATGACCGCCCCGTCGCTCCATGAGCGGTACGAGCGCACAAAACGGATGTTTATTGGAATGTTTAGATGTGGCACATGAAAATTTACTTGGAATGGCAATGAAATACCATATATATGTAGGTATGGTGGACTCTCATGGAAGAAACTTGACTCAAGGATTTGGATGCACAAGTAGTATCTCTACTTAGTACAAAGTTTTTGCTAGCAAAAGGTTCTAAACAAGAACCACATGTTGGAGGATCCATAACAATATAACTCCTATGCAAATATACCCAAACATAACCATTACGTTGTCTTCCTTGACCAACTTTAGCAATTTGATCAAGGTCAAAGATAATTAATGGGTCTCCACAATCATAAAGTTGTCCAAGATAATATATTTGTATGTGAAAGTTCTCTTTCTTATACTAATCATTCAGGAATTACTTGTATGACCAATATTGTGATTGTAAAACTTCAATAGATTTTACTTTCCAAACCAGATGTGAAACTACTACTAAGCATAAAGCACATTAATAATTTCAGATTTATGAAGTTTCATTCATTCACAATTTACTCTTAGGATAAAAGTGAAGCACATTAACTACTCTCAAAAGATATAAATGAAGAACGATGAGTAGTTAAACAATCAAGTAGCTATGTGAGGACTCTCTCTCTATCTCAATAAATATTTTCAGATCTGATATTTTATTCAAACATAAAACAAAACAAAAATATACTCCAATAATAGCACATATCATGTGGAAAAATTAAAATTTAGTCTCAACATAGGCTAACCAATATTTGTTTAATGAAGAGAGGTGGGATGCGTAGCATTCCCAAGATTATATGCTTGAGAATTCTTGTAATGTTGTCTTGGGGTGTCTTGAACATCCCCAAGATTGAGCTTTTGTATATCTTTCAATCGTCTTATGTCCCGGTTTCACCTCAGTTTCAAAAATTTCGTCAACACGAAACTTGAAAAGAACTCGTGAGATATCTTAGTGCACACAAGAATAAATCAACTCTTTATGCACTTCCTAGACAAGTTGCATAATAAATTTCAAACATTATCTATTTTATTATATCATTTCCACAATTTATATCTACCAATATAAGTCATGAAAACTATAGGAGAAGTAGATAACAAAACTATGACAACAATTTTTCTAAACAGGACAGTCTGTAGCAATTAATTTACAAAATGCACTTATGTATATCTACAAATTATTAAAATTTAGGATATGATAAAATATTTCTATTAAACTACTGTGTAAAAATTTCAGAAACTTCCCACATTCCAATAAAATATGAATATTCAAACACTGCAACAACAGTTTCTATTCTTACACAACACACACCAAACATGCAATACAAGCATCCTAAAGGAAAATCTTGGAAATTTTTATTGAAAAACATTTTTGTAAATAAAATATCAAATACAAAATAAAAATAAAATGATGCTTCAAGCAAAACACATCATAAGTGACAAATAAAAATATAGCTCTAAGTAAGATATACCAATAGTGTTGAAGACGAAAGAGGGGATGCCTTCTGGGGCATCCCCAAGCTTAGATGCTGGAGTTTTCCTTGGATATTACGTTATGGGTGCCTTGGGCATACCCAATCTTAGGGTATTTCCACTCCTTAATCTCCTCATATCGGTATCTCACCCGAAACTTGAAAACTTCAATCACAGAAAACTTAACGGAACTTCGTGAGATGGGTTAGCGTAATAAAGATAGATCATTAACTTAGGTACTGCCAAGACAAGATTCATAATTGTTCTCACATAATACCTAATGTCTTATATCATTCCATCATTTATATCATTCAATATAAGCTATGGAAACACTAAAACAAGCAAACTATGCATGCAAACCAGAATGTGTCAAAAACAGAATAGTCTATGAAGATCTATAGTATTACCATATGTAACATCCCAAAATTTCCTTTTGGAATGTTATGATATATAGCTATGCATCATCATCACATTGTATGAATGAATAGAATGGTTGAAGTGTTTCCTTTGAATTTATGAAAGGCCACTTTCATCTTTCCCTTTTATTGTTTCACCTATTTGAAAACCTCTGGAAAAGTTCAAAGAAAAGAGGGGAGTAACATGACACTCCACACCAGAGGCATCTTGGTGAAATATATGAACAATAAAACCAAGGGGCTATTTGAAAAATTATTGCAAAAGGATTTAAAATCAAATAAGCAATTTCCGAAAATAATTTTTTCAAAGTATTTAATATGACAGAGGAAAAATGTTCATTGAATAGCATTAATTCTCCTAATCATTTTGATATATATATTTCCTATATTTGGAAATGTTTTGAATACTTTAAAAGAGTTTTTACTGCTCTAGAAATAGAAAAGGAAACTAATTAATTTGAAACGGGCCGGCCCACAGCCTTTAAGTCCCGAAACCGCTCCGAGCCGACCGACCGACGCGCTGACGCCGCCCTCTCTCTCTCTGACGCCCCACCGCCTGATCCCGAAAACGCCGCCGTTTTCTCCTTCCTCCCCGCGCACAGGACATCGCCGGAGATCCCTCCCGCGACGGATCCGCCTCCACCTGCCTTCTCTCGACCACCCGCGGCCCTATAAATACCCCGGCCACCCTCCGCACTCTATTTCACCCCGAACGCCCCTGCCCTCGCCAGAAACACCCGCACGAGCACGTCGGAGCTCCACCCCCAGCCGAAGCTCCAGGAGCTCGAGGAGCTCGCCTCTATCGTCCCCAACCCCAACCGTCGCCACCAACGGACGCCGAAGGTCCGCCGCTGTCGACAGGACCCCCCGGACGCCGTCCCCAGCCATCGGAGCGCCGCCCCCGTCGACTCGCCGCCTCGGCCTCGCCGGACAAACTCCACCGACGGCGACCCTGTCTCTGTGAGCCCCTCTCCCCCTCCCTAGATCGTCCGATCTAAATCCAACGCCTAGGATTAGATCATTTTAAAACCCGAACCGGTATCCTCTACAGCTCGGACGTCCGCTCGAATCGTCAGATCCCACACGCCCTGTAACCAATCAGAGAACGCCACGTCACCCTTTCCATTCGATCAGTTTTTTTTCTTTTCTTTTCTGTTTTAGAAAACAGAATGTTTTTTGTTTTTGTTTTAGTTGTAACCTTTAAGATATTTAGTGTTTTTAGTTGATTCTTTTTTGCATTAGTTCACAAATTTGATGTAGTTTATGTCTGTATGCTTAGATTTCAAATTTGAACTTTAAATTTTGAATCTAATCAAATTTGTTCAAATTACTAAAATCTGTATAACTAGAGTTTAAAAATATATTTTTATATGAATCTTTTTGCCACTTATTTGTATTAGTTAGAACTATCATCCTTCATAGTTTGAGAATTTTTAGGATAAATTTGATTAGGGATTTTAACAAAAACACAATCTGTTTAGTTCATAATGTAGTTTAGTTATCTTAATTTTAATTTAATTTGAACCTGAATTAGTTTAACTTTTGTTAATAGTTTTCATAAGTTTCTGTTGTTTCAAACATTTAGGTAACATTACTTGCTAATATTTAGAATGATTGTTTAGTTTTATACCATGTTGTTATAGGAATCTTTATATCTTTTTTCATTAGGTATAGTTTTATAAAACAATTTAGTTTTACTTTCACAAACTAGTTAGATGATTTAGTTAGATTTCTAATAAATAATTTTAGTAATTCTATTCTGTTAAGTAATATGATGATAATAATATTAGTGTTAATAATATTATTGTTTTGGTTTCCTATTCCAAAGTAATAGGAACATTCTAGTTATTTTCATTTTAGTAGTGTTTCTTTACACAAAAGTTTTAGTGAATTTGATTCTGTTTACTAAAATTGATTTTCTTTACTATTTATTTTCTACTAGCTATTGCTTGGTTGTTTGTCTTAAAGTAGTAGTAGTAGAAGTTTTTGACACTAAATTTTTTTTAGTGAGTCAAAAAATTTATTTTCATTTCTATCTCTTGATTGATACTATTGAATGGTTTTAGTATTGTTTGTTTAACCTTGCTGAATTGTGTGAATTGTTTTATGTTTATGCTTATGGTGTGCTCTTGTTTGATTCGTTAGATCATCCAGAGTGTGAAGCTTGTTATCTAGAGTCACTCGAGTACGAGGATCGTCAGCAAGGCAAGTCACTTTGACCATGTATACCTATGTTTTATGGCAGTAGTTCTTCCATCACCCCAATTGCATGCAAAGTAGGTAAACTGGATACTTGGTTACTTGTTGTAGTATCATGTGGTAGGTACCCCTCAACCCTTTGACACATTGGCCTCGGGAAACGTTGATTTACATTTTGCTATGCTATTAGTAGACGGGGTTGGTTGTGTGATTCATGAGAGTTGTGAGTTAATAATTTCAAGACCTACATGATGGTCAAGTCTTCAAGACTCCAAGTCTTCAACTTACCTCTGGGTGGATGATGGTTGAACGGCGCCCTGGGGAAACCAGTGGTTAGCCTAGATGATGCTGGAGAAGTGCCAGTATTCATGCGGAAAGGTCCACCCAGGCACAAAGAGATGGATGGATGCTTCAAGACCCAAGGCTTACCATCACAGCCATAAGCCATTATGGGCTCTGGCTTGGTTGGATATCGTGGTGACCCTGGACACGCAGTGCTACGAGATGTAGAAGAACGGTAGGAAAGGATGGGCACCCATAGAGTCTCGGGGAAACCCTTTAAAAGACCATGTTTTGGTCATCCATTTCTCAAACACCATGTAGTGCGAGAAGTCCAACGGAGGCGACCAAATCTTGTGGGGAACGTGTGCAAAACTCTGCAGAGTACCCAAACCTAATCGATTAGCCGTGTCCACGGTCATGGATAGTTTGAGCCAAAGGAACTGAAACTATCTGGAACTCACAACACAATAAATTATATTGATGTGGGTTATTAATGTCAACTTGGGTATGAGAATTGGTTAGTGGAACCATCTCATTAATCAACCAACATTGTAGTAATTATGCCTTTGCCCTCTCTTGTTGTAGGAAAAATTTGGCTTTATGCAAAAACTTACTACCCCACCTGCCATATTTGCATATAGACTAGATGATTACTTTACCCCCCCCCCTCTCTTGTGACTTTGCCGTCATATTCAATATGCTGACCTATACGGCTGCAACGTATCATGTTGCAGAGTACTTTTCCGACTAGGAGTGAGGATACGCTCTACGCTCGGTGAGATGCCCTTGGAGTCAGATGGACTCAACTACCTATGGAGCTTCCGCAAGACTTTGGTTTAGTTTATCTCATGAGTTGGCCTTTAGCCACTTTATTCTAATCGTTATTGTAATAAAGGACTCGATATGAGATTTAGATTAATTAATGCTGTGTGATTTCCCTTTGATATATACATTGATGTACCATGTGTGTACCAGCATGATCTTGGGATGGTACAGAAACACCGGAGATTTGACCTTTCAGGTCGGGTCGCTACACCATATTTCCCTGTCTCTAAAAATTCCTAAACATTAGGAAAACGCATATAATTTGTATCTAAAAACCATGTCAAAATTTCAGAATTTTTTGACTGTCCAAAAAAATCAGAGAAACTCTGCACTAGACGTAAAAGTTTCTATTTTTGCACAGAATCAAACTAACAAGTATCCACACTATCTCAAAGGCTTTACTTGACACTTTATTAAAATAAAAGACACAAACCATGATTACTACAGTAGCTTAATCATGTCAACATAAAAAACAGAAAGTATAAATATTGTGTTGTCTCCCAACAAGCGCTTTTATTTAAAGCATTTTTAGCTAGGCATGATGATTTCTACGATGCTCACATAAAAGTAAAGAATTGAAACACAATGGGAGCATCATGAAGGATACGACAAGCACATTCAAGTATAATCATAAATAGAATGAATGTAACCAATAGTATAGCAATTATTATCATCATAATTTTCCAAGTTAGTGCTAAAAAGATTTTCAATATTATAAGGAGTATCATTATCTTCCCAATCATCCTCATCACAACAAGTAGTAGGCAAAACAAAATAATCATGAAGTGTATCATCGCCCTTACTAATTTTGGATTCATTCTCAACAATGATAGGAGCAACATTATTTGTGAGGGATACCTTTTTACCTTTACCTTTTCTTCTTTTCTTCTTCTTCTTTACCACATTTTGTGTGGGTTTAATCAATTTTCCACGCTTCTCATTGATGGTATTGGTTGGATAGGAAGCTCCACCTCGCAACCCAATTCATTACTAGAAAGAATAGGAGGGTATTGGGAGACCTTTACCCTTTCATTAGTATCCCTTTTATATTGTATAGGTTTTCCCGACTTTCTATAGTTGGGAATATAAGCATTCTCATTGCAATTTACTATGCAAAACATATAGATTTCTTGTAGATTAGTTTCATTATCACTAATGATAATGAATATATCAAACAAATAATTTTTATGTGACAATTCTTCATAGACCAAAAATAGACAAAGTTCACCGGAGATCAAACTATCACAATATTTGGAAACGGTCTGATCATGAAAATGCATGTATTGGAAATTAAGATGACCAACATTATTGCAAAGTTCACAAGTAACGAGATGAAGAGAACATAACCTTGTGGAAAATTCATCTATCACTTTGAGCCACCAATTTGTTTGGTCATGTTTCTTCTTCTTACAAAATCTATCATCCTTGTATGGCATGTCTTTAAAAAAATTATTCACTCCACAAAAATTGACATGCTTATAGGAAATCTTTTTATCATGACTAGTGCAATCATCATTAATATCATGGATATTCAGAGAAATCATACTAACAACATTGCTATCATGCTCACCATTCAAGGATCTAATGCCAAACATTTTGGCACAATTTTCTGATCCATCATTTCCAAGAAAATGTCATAAAGGTAAAGAACTTAATGCAACATCAATTCCATTTTTAGTTTTGTTTTATAAACCAAACTAGTGATAAACAAGAAACTAAAAGATTTAATTGAAAGATATAAAGATATACCTTCAAGAACTCACCTCACTAGCAACAACGCCAGAAAATAGCTTGATGTCTACTACCCAACTTTATTATTGTAGACTCTGTTGGGCCTCCAAGCGCAGTGTTGTGTAGGACAGTAGCAATTTTCCCTCAAGTGGATGACCTAAGGTTTATCAATCTATTGGAGGTGTAGGATGAAGATGGTCTCTCTCTCAAACAACCTTGCAATCAAATACAAGAAATCTCTTGTGTCCCCAACAGACCCAGTACAATGGTAAATTGTATAGGTGCACTAGTTTGACGAAGAGGTCGTGATACAAGTGCAGTATGGATGGTAGATGTAGGTCTTTGAAATCTGCAAAATATAAAAACAGAAAGGTAGCAAGTGGAAAACAGCAATAAAAATGTTATATGAATGCTTGGAAACAAGGTCTAAGATTCATACTTTCACTAGTGCAATCTCTCAACAATGCTAACATAATACAATCATATGATGAGCCCTCAGTGTGCAATGAAGAATCACTCCAAAGTTCATAAGTAATGGAGAACATAATATGAAAATGTTGTAGGTAGTAAGAACCACCTCAAAGTTGCCCTTTCCGATCAATCTATTGGTCTATTCCTATAGGTGTCACCAACAACCCTAGAGTTCATACTAAAATAACACCTATCATACATATCAATGAGTCCTAATATCTCTTAGATACTCCAGTGTTACCACAAGTATCCGTGGGTTAATTATTGGACCTGCACAAAAGAATTTCAGATTTGTCATATTGAATCCAACAAAAAGAACTTCAAAGTGTACCCCATGATTTCTATTGGAGAACATAGTATGAAAATATGCAATCCACCCCTATGCATAGATCCCCAAGGTCACTGGAATCCACAAGTTAATGCCATAACATATATCAAGTGAATCAATAGAATACCCCAATGACACTACGAGTATCGGCATGCAAGACATACATCAAGTGTTCTCAAAACTAAAGTATTCAATCTGACACAACAATATCTCAAAGGGAAATATTCAATTCATCACAATAAGATAGCAAGGGAAGAACACCATATGATCCAACTATATTAACAAAGCTCGTGATACATCAAGATCGTGACATCTCAAGAACACAAGAGAGAGAGAGAGAGAGCTTGAACACATAGCTACTGGTACATACCCTCAACCCCGAGGGTGAATTACTCCCTCCTCGTCATGGCCTCTGCCGGGATGATGAATATGGCCACCAGTGATGGTTTCACCTCTTCGACAGGGTAATGGAAAGGCTCCAGATGGGATTTTCTTTGATACAGAGAGTTGTGGCGGTGGAGCAGAAGTTATAGGTTAATTTTAGAAGGTTTTTGTATATATAGGATTTTTTAGTGTTGGAATCACACCAGCCATAGCAATGTGGGCACCACAAGCCATCAGGGCGCGCCCAGGGGTGGGTATAACCTGTTGGCTTTTGGCCCATAGGTGGCTCCCCTCCGGTGGTTCTTCACGCTGGTATTTCTTATTTCCTCTTGAAAAAATCATAAAATAGTCTCGGGCGATTCTGAGAACTTCTATTTTCTACACAAAAAACAACACCACAATAATTCTGTTGAAAACAGTTCCGGGGTAGTTCTAAATAAATCATATAAAGTGCATCAAAACCATATAAAAAAATTGTAAACATAGGAAAATATGGCATGAATATTCATAACTTATGGATACGTGGAAGATGTATCAGTTGCCATTCAACATTTCTGAGATGACGATTATGTATGGGTATCCCCAAGTAGCTGATCAGAAATATGCCTAACCCGCAGCCTAACAAAGGTGCGTACGAGTGGGCCTCACCTTGGGCCTTGACAAAACAATACAATTCACTTTTATGGGAATTAATCTTAAGACATGAGAGATGCTCGAAAGCTGAGAAAATTAATTGCACGTGTCTTGCTTTCTATAGGTCATGATCCATAAAGAGAATCGTATCATCAGCATATAGAAGGATAGAAGGTCCACCATCCACGATATGATTAACTACCCAAACAACTTGAATGTTAATCTTAGAACACTCAATCATGAAATCTAATGAATCACCTTGTCTCAATCCTTTCTTTGTTTGGAAGTAGTTATCAATATCATCATTGGCCTTAATGGACACACTATATATGAGCTACGGATGGGAGCGCATCACTCTACAGACGAACCTTTCATTATGGGAGTCTATTGGATAAAAGATCACTTGACCTTATCATACGCTTTCTCAAAGTCAATTTTCAGAATAACCCCATTTAACTTTTTCTAATGTAATTCGTGAACTGTTACATGAAGGATTACAACTCCATCTAGGATGTTTCTACCTTGCATGAAAGCAGTGTGTGAAGGATGAACCACATGGTCAGCCTTTAGTGAGTTTAGCTTAATCATCGCAACTTTAGTGAAGATTTTAAAACAAACGTTAAGGAAGATGATATGTTTGTATTGTTGGATCCTTACCGCCTCATTACTTAGATAATAAAATTATCTCATCAAAGTTTAAGCAAACAATTCTAGTTGTCCATTGTGTAGATCACGGCACAATTCTAGAAGGTCCGGTTTGATAACTTCTCAAAGTTTTGGTAGAACTCAACTAGAAAACCGTTCGGGCTCTGGGCCTTCTTTTGTTCCATGAGAAAAACCACCATCTTTACCTCCTCCTCACAGTAAGGGGTTGTTAGAAGGTTGTTTTCCTCAGCACTATGTTGGGCTATATCGTCAATTCGGGACTCATCCTGTCGGGGTACGACACCTATGGGATCGCGTGGATCCCTTTGTGGTTTGGTAGAGAGCATTGCGCGCAAAGAGCATATCTGACGAGCAGCGCGGGGGAGGGGGGATTTTTACCCAGGTTCGGACCGCTGAGAAGCGTAAAACCCTACTCCTACTTTAGTGTATTATGGGTGTTTGGGTTCTGGCTACAGGAGCGCTATGAAGAGTACACAGCTGCTACTCGTGTGAGCCAGAAGGTCAAAGAAGATCCTCCCCCTCGTAACGCCTTGGGCCTCCTTTTATATGACTATGGGGTCTCCAACAGTGGTGTACAGTACATTCACAAGATGTACAGTTGCTACATTGTTATCATACCTAACATTAACGGCATAGGACAAATGCATTTAATGCTCCGTCAGGCATCCCTGGCCTTCTACGGGACGGGATAGGAGCCCGTCCCATCGGCACCGCTTAACCTCCTCCATCCCCAGCGCCTTGACACGTATCTAGGAGGGATGACACCTGGTCTCTGTGCTGGTAGGACGGTGTGGTCTTGCCGAGTGCACGTCTTGCCGAGGCTTTGTTAGCCATCCCGGCAAGATCTTGTCGAGGTCCCAGCTTTTGGTCTTCGGTCTTGTGATTGTTGTCTTGAGGGTATTCTTGATATCTTCGTACTTGTATTCATCTGTCCCTTGGCAGGCCTTGCCGCTAGGGTGGCTACAACTACCCGTGCACAAGTAAGAGGTACTAAAAGACCCAAACTTTAGTACACTGACAGGAGCCCCCGGGCCTAGGCCATACACGGGTGCGAGGCATTGTTGGGATAGGCCCAAATAGTGCATGGGCACGCGTGGCAGGAGTCTACGGTTGTAATCATTCCGCTTACCATGCCTCCCCACAACGCACGCTAAGTGCGCGACGTGGGATACGTGCGCGGAGCGTTCGTAACTATAGCACGCTCGCAAAGGCGTTTCCCATTGATTAGTAAAGAGGCAGCCTCACGTCTTCCCCATAAAAAGGAATCTGCAGAAGCGCTTGCTCATTTACTTCCTGTCCTTTCTAATCTAGGAATCATTGTCGTCTCCCTCCTCGAGCCCGAAACAGAGCTTCTCCCACTCATCCTCCACCTCCACGCCCTCTCCATTCTTAGCATCTGCCCCCATGGCCGTCATGCCACCCAAGGCGATCAAGGGAAAGGGAACGAAAGCTGCCATCACGGAGAGCGATCTGGCGAAGATGCGGAAGGAGCGTGTCGTCTTCACTTCGGTGCTCGATGCGATCGCCTTGAAGGAGCGATACCAGAACATGTGGGCGAAGGAGACGAAGGCTCATCCCACCACCCGCATGAGTCCAGGTTCCTCCAAGGGTGGCTCAAACAAATTCCCCTTCTTTGTCGATTACTTTTACTGCGGGCTCTGTCCCCCGTTTTCTAATTTCTTCAACGACATCATGTACACCTAAGGCTTCCATTTCTTGGATTTCACGCCAAATGTTGTGACATGTATGTCAATGTTCGCCCATCTCTATGAGAACTTTGCCGGAGTAGTCCCCAACATAGCGCTCTTCCGCCACTTCTTCATTCCCTGCATTCGAAAGGGGAAGCCCTTTCTAGTTCTATCGCCTAGATCACAAGGGGATGGAACAGGGACATATACCCACATGGGGCTTTCCACGAGAAGTGGGAAGAATGGCGGGGCAGGTGGTGTTGGATTCATGAGACGGATCCTCAGCCCTTTTGTTTGCCTCGTCAAACAAAGATGGCGCGCGACACTGGCTGGAGCGACCTCGATCCTCAAGATGAGAAGCTCACAGTTGAAGTTACCAGGATTCACCGCCTCAAAGTTGTCGGGCTCACAATAGAGATGATTGGGGCTGATTTTCTTCGTCAGCGCATCGACCCTCTACAGAACAAAGGGAGACCGGGCTGGGAATTCCAGAATGCGGCAAACATCATGAGGCTGCGCCCTGGCCTGAACAATAACTTGACGGTCATACAGCACGCAGCTCTCTGCCAAAAGCTGTTCAGATCTTACGCAAAACACAAGTTGTCGGCTGGTGTAATCACCCTCTTCAACAACTCTTCCTTGGCCTCAATCCTCGGCATGATGTCGGTGTGAAATGCTCACGGCCCTGATGGAACTTGGGAAGAGTCATCCGCAGAACGGGCACAAGAGTTCTTCGACAACTTGTTGGAAAAGGCCATTCGGGAAGAAACAAACCTCATCCGCCCCATCACTGAAGAAGAAATGGCATACATCGCCATCAGGATGGAAGAGGCGAATCTTGCCGCAGAGGCCGGCAGCGTTGGATTCACAAAAGGAGAAGATAGTGAAGGAGAAGTGATATTAGAGGGACAACTTGCCGGGCAGGGCGAGGTTGTCAGAGAACAGAGTGGCACTGCTGTCGGGGATCCTTCTGCCGAAGACACAGCCGAGGAGCAGTCACACGAGGAGCCCCCAGCTCCTGAGAGGAAGAAGAAGCATGTCCTTCGGAAAGCTTCCTCCGGTGCCCCAGTTCTCCAACCTTCCTCGAGTGGTGCAACCCCCAGTAAGGGTGCGGCTGGCAAGGCTACGCAGCGACAAGAATCTCAACAGCAACCCTCCGCTTCTACTGTAGCCAAGCGACCCAGAACCACTCCTTATCCTCCTCCGGACACCATGGCAGAGGTGGACTTGGACTCTCCGCCTTCATCTCGGCAGAATAAGAGTAACGATCCTGCCACACACTTTTTTATCATCTGAATTTCCAGTCTCACTTAACTTGGTTGTCTCGTTTTGGCCTATCTCCGCAGAGATACGGAAACGCTGGTGCAAAGGATGGCAAAGAAAGCAAAGACTTCAATGGGCGATGAGCCGTCTGCCGGCACCACAAGTGCGCTAGAGCTGATCAACATCAGCCCAGAGTCCAGTCCACGACATAGTCCTCAACACAGCCCCCAGTTTGAGTCTGTTACTCATTTCCCACTGGCGAGCGTTGGGCCCTAGACATGTATCTTTGCCACTGACATCACCAGGCTTATAGAAGAAAAGTGGCAACAAGGAGAGCAATCAGAGGCCACCCCTGATGCGTTGCCTCCATTGACTACGTCGCCCAGAGATGGATCTCCGGCAAGGGCTTCTACTAACAAGCCTATGCTTGTTGAGGGGAGTCCGGCAAGCACAGGCACCGAAAGTCCTACACCGGCAACCGACGTTCTGGGGAAGGGTCAACCACCTCTCAACAGCTTGGCACAGGTAAACCCTTACCTCAGAGTACTTGTCATCCTGCCCTTATATTTTTTTGTCTTCTTGAACTCCAACCTTGGTCTCATCTTGCCTCCCCCCTTTGGCTTTTAGATCTCCCTTCAACGGAACAAATGGATGTCGATGTCGTCATTGAGGAGACCGCCAGAGATGCTATCACCAAGGCCACCAGGGTTGCTGCTGACGAGGCCGCCAAGGAGGTACAGGAAGACACCGCCAAGGAATCTACTGAGAAGGCCGGCAAGGAGTCCAGTGACCATACTGACTGCATTCCTATCGGAGGAGCGCCTAGCACTGCACCCCACAGAGCCCCCAGTTGTCGGTCAAGAGGCTGGAGGCAGGTCTTGAGGGTCACAACAAGGATATATCAATGCTCAAAATTGAAAGAGAGAAGACTCTCTACAGTCTGGCGGAGATACAGGTCGACATGTCCAAGAATATCGAGCAACTCTCCTCATCCAATGACACCATTGTCGACCTGGAGCTGAAGTTGGCCACGCTGACTGAGTTTCTCGAGAGCAGCACGGCTCGTGAGAAGTGTAGGATCGAAAGTAGTGTTAGAGGGGGGATGATTAGACTAGTTGACCAAATAAAAATCTACTTTTTCCCAATTTTAATTCTTGGCAGATTTTAGCATTCATAGTATGTCAAGTACACCCTACACATGCATGTCTATGAGTATAGCAGCGGAAAGTAAAGACAAGCATGTAAGTAAAGAGAGGATAGGAAGATCAAACGCAATTGGTGACACGATGTTTTTTCCCATGGTTCCGATAGGTGGCGCTATCGTACATCCATGTTTATGTAGTCTTCAACCCACGGAGGGTAATGGTCGCGAGAGTCCACGGAGGGCTCTACTCATGGAGGGTTTCACGAAGAAGCAACCTTGACTATACCATGATGGCCTACGTCCACGGAGGACTAGCCTAACTTAGGGTAGATCTTCACAAAGTAGGCGATCTCCTTGCCCTTACAAACTTCTTGGTTCACTCCACAACATGATGTAGGAGGCTCCCAAGTGACACCTAACCAATCTAGGAGGCACCACCCTCCAAAAGGTAATAGGCTCGATAGTGTCGCTGAACTCCTTGCTCTTGTGCTTCAAGATGATAGACTCCTAAACACACAATCACTCTCTCACAGATTTGGCTTGGTGGAAGAGATTGATTGGGTGGAAAGGAAATTGTGGAGGCTAGAGATCAAGATTCATATCGCAGGAATGGAATGGCATGATCTCAACACATGAGTAGGTGGCTCTCTCTCAGAAAATCGGTAGGTATGAGTGGGGAACAGTTCTGAGTGCTTCTCTTGCAAGTGAGTGGTGGTGCAGGGGTATATATAAGCATCTCCAAAGATCCAACCGTTACACACAAAATGACCAACTCAGTGACACCGATGTGTTAATCTCGATGGTACCGAAGTGACCAAAAGGTGGCAACTTTTGAATCTCGGTTGCACCGATAAGGTGACCAATGGTTAGATTGCCCAATCGCGATGACGTCGATCCAACAATCTCGGTGGTACCGATATTGTGAACTTGCAGAACAGAAAGTTACCAACCCAAACTCGGAGGCACCGAAGCGAAATCGGTTGCACCGAAGTGGCTAGGGTTTGGCTGAGTCTATCTAGGTTCTGGAATTGGTGGCACCAAGTGGAATGTGTTGGTTGCACCGATTTTGAGTATTTGGCTTTGGACAGACTTTTTTGGCAGATCTTGTGGGTGTATGTGGTGACTATCACTTGTGCATGTATGAGCATTTTGTTCACCAACAAAACATTGCCCCCTTTTAATAGTATTGGCTTTCCTATGGACTCAAAGTGATTTCCCACAAATGTAAAATGTAGTGTCCTTTGCTTGAAGCTTGGCCAATTTATTCCCTTGCATCTTGGGCTATTCCACAATCCTTTTGCCAACCCATCATTGAACTTTTCCTGGAACATACTTAGTGAAAACATTAATTCAATGACATATATGTTGTTATTAATTACCAAAACCACCAAGGGAGCAAATGTGCTTTCAATCTCCCCCTTTTTGGTAATTGATGACAACATATAGATCAAAGCTTCGACATATGATATAATCAATGAATATAATCGTCGCTTTGAGAAGTATGTGATAAGCAATAGCTCCCCCTAAATTTGTGCATTTTTTAAATTTGCATTTCAATGCAAATGCACAATCGATTAGGTACATGGGGCACTTCTTCCATGTCACATACAACTTGGTGGTGTTCGAGAGTAATAAGAGTTAACAACATAGCACAACACATCAAGCAAAGTGCATGATCATCACATAACCATCAAGAAGATAGGAATTAGTAGCAACACACATAATAGCATATGATCAAACACACACAAAAGTATCTCACATCAAAACCAAAAGACCAAATGTTTTGAAAAATCACAAATAAAAAGCAGACGCTCTCTCACTCAAAGCCAAGGATCGATATACAACTTCTCCCCCTTTGGCAACAAGTTACCAAAAAGTTCGAAGAGATATAGCTAATCATCCTTCTACGGCCTTAGTCGTGAGCTGGGCAGTAGTCCTGACAGGTGCACTATCCTCCTCATCATCATAAGACTCAGACTCTGAAGAGGTGCAACGGATTGGGGCTTCATCAATCTCTTTCTTAAGATCATTGATTGTCTTGGTCAGCCCATCTACCTTGTCATTAAGAGTGTTAACTCTATCACCAATAATGTTCACAAGGCTCTCCTGAGTGTCCATGATGGTCTTGATGTCCTTCTTCATGTCCATGACAGTGGTGATCAAAAGATCCATCTGCTCGTTCTTGGATCTGGGGACCTGAGCACTAGTGGCTCAAGCTGCCTCTACCTCTGCCTCTGCCTGAGCTGCAGCTGATGTGGGATGATCTGGGTCCATCACCACAACGTTGTCCTCGAGATCTGGCTGAAGTGGCAAGTGGGGTCTATCTAGAGCAAATATGTGCTTCTCAAGCTTAGAATTGATAAGCATCTGAATATAGGGTGCATAGCAGCATAAGTGCTTCTGATCAGCAGCAACCCTCTTCACTGTCTCTACTATCAAATCTATCACTCAAATCCTGGTGTGACAATCAAGATGGATGGGCATTTTGATGGAATATCCATGAATCATCTTCTCATCTCCAGACTTGGGCATCAAGGTATGCCTCGGGATGGTGTTCATGGTACAGAGGCCTGGCTGGAGAAAGTAGATAGAACCAAGCTTGTGAGATTGTCTGTTGGTATCTAGAATAGGATTATACATATCCTTCATAGAGTTGTGGTTCTCCTTGGATTCTGAGTACACATCCAAATCTCCATCCTAGACCTTTGGGACTGCTAAGATGGTAGCCCATTCATCAATAATAGACTCATATCTTGCTCCTTCAATCATCCAAACAATCCTGCCATCTCCATAAAAATGAGCAGTGGAGTAGAACTGCATGATCATCTCATCATTCCAAGCAGTGAACTCCTTGCCAACAAATTGATCAAGGCCAATGCAATGGAAGTTGTCTTGGACACATGGAAAGTAATTCTCATTATCCTTGATATACTTCCAGTCAGCATATCTCATGTCACTGAATGCAGGACTCTTGTCAAGAAAACTGTCTCGTAGAAGTCTTGCTGATCCTTGGTATAAAACATGTAATCTACATCAGTCTTCCTCCTCTGGGCATATGGATCAATAGCTCTTCATGCCCTCAACCCTGAATCCTTCCTCTTCTTCGTATCCTCAGCTATAGGATGGCTGACATCATGTACGGGAAGGTGAGGTCTGAGCTTCATCAGAACAGTCATAGCATCATCATCATCATCTTAGAATGTGGACTTCTTGTTCTTCTCGGTAGCAGGGATATCTCTGGTAGTCCTCTTGGACTTCTGTGCAGCAGCTTTCTTGGGAGCAGCCTTGGTGCTCTTGGAGGTGCCTGACTTAGGCATAGCATCAGCCAACAGTTTCTTGGCTTTCTTCTTGGGAGGGGCCTTGGCAGCAGGTTCTTCCTCCTCTTCCTCCTCAGTAGCAACACCAGCAGCCTCATCTGGATCTTCAAACATAGTAGCACTCCTTCCTATAACATAGTTGATCCTCTTCCTGGCCGTCTTCTTATCTCCTGCCTTCTTAGGCAATGCTTTCCTTGGGGGCTCAACAATCATGGTAGCCCTAGCACTCGCATGTGCTTCGAAGGTCTCTGAAGGTGCATAAACTTTGCTGACTACCCTCCTGGATGAGGTAGCCTCATTTGTAGATTTCCTTGCAACCTTCTCTTGCTTCTTAGCAAGAACATCTTCTGGAACAAAATCAGAATCTTCTTCTTTAGAATTGAGTCTCTTCCTTGTCCTTGTTGTAGACTTAGTCAACCCATGAGAACAGGGAGTGCCTGGATCTGAGGAAGAACTGGACTCAGGACTAGTCCTTGAACTCATGTCAACATTCTGCTGTGGCAAATTCTGACTATCTGACGCTGACATGCTGACCCTATGAATAGAGTATAGAAGAGTAGAATAGGATAAGTCCTCACAAAATGCAGATGTTTTTGAAAGTTTGAACAAAAGATTTTCCAAGTTTTGCATTTTGTCTAGTGTATTTTGGTATAGCCGAGGCAAAAAAATTGGTCACACAGAGACAAACAACCTTCTTTCCAGGAACTTAGCACTATTTTCGGTTGCACCAAAAATGAGAACTCAGTTCCACCGAGGTGTTCTCGATGTGGCAGAAAAGAAAATCGGTGACGCCAATTTCTTCGCATCGGTTCTACCGAGATACAATTGGCGGACGACAAAACCCTAAAAATCTATCGTTCTCTACTCTACAGGATTTTATTTTGGATGGAAAGCTCTCAAACTGTGGCTTATAGATAAAGTCAATTTCATTGCGCAAGAATTGGACAGGGAGAGCAAGAAAAATCGAATCCGTACCCTAACTTGGCGACAGACCCTCTACGGCAGCGACGACGGCGAAGATGCCCGTCGACGGCGAGGATCCCAGCAGAGGAGGATCGCGGGAAGTCAAGGGCGATGACCAGGGGGACCTTTTGCGGCAGCTTAGGGTTTGGGGCGCGACGATTGAAGATTGAAATTTCGAACCATTGGGACCACAACTTATATACCCTTCACTGTCGGTGATGCCGATTCTAAATTTTTGGTGTCACCGAGTTCCTCAACTGTCAGGAGACAGGGAAACTTGGTGTGACCGAGAATATGTAATCGGTAGTACCGAGATTGAAAACAATATCAACCCTAGGCATTCAGTGAGACCGAGAATTGTGGGTTGGTTCCACCGAGATGCACTTGGGAGGTTTTAATGGTCAGTCCCCAATGATACGGAACTCCAAGTGCTCCTCACACAGAGGGATCGAAAAGTACTTGCTCAAATTTTGTGATGTAGCATGAATGGAATATGAGATGAGAAATCATAGATAGCTAAGGAGTGGTCCTAGGCATTCTTGTCCATCCAACTGGCAAAAGATAAATCAAAGGCCAAACAGCAACAATTGGATGTCCTCGAATGAGAAAATAAATGCAGACCAACATGCTCACACAAAAAGATGTCAAAAGAAATAATGACAAACATGCAAATACATACTAGCATCAAACAAGCATTTGGGCGATGACTAAGTCATCTATATATGAGTATTTGACTTAGGAGCCAAGTAAGAATACTTGTCATAGGTCATACTCATCCTTTAAGAACAAGTGGGGTTACCACTTTTACATAAAGCATTTAATGTTGTCACATACTAAGAGATGCTTTGACTCAAGTCTTAGAGTAAAGATCCCCCTTGATGTGACATCCCTCCAAAAGAGGGATAAACTAACCTTGGGTTTTGTCGATGAAGACTTCATGTTGGTGAGGTAGTGGTGGATGCTCAAGATTGATGAAGATACCAAGATCACCAAGAGTTGGGAGCATCCTTGTTGTTTTGTTACTCTTCTCACCTACATGGCTTAGTCCCAACACACAAGATACAAATACAAGGATATCTATGGACATGAAGTGCAAAGCATGAGTTACGATGTCCATTGATTTGTTGATTACCTTGTCCCTTGCTTACCTTTGAGGGAATGTGTGACTCCTTGAACTATTGCATAAAGTTTATGTTGGTAGCAAATAGTTCTTGCCAATAATGAATGTGAGTGAATTTCATTGGCGGAGTCACTCCTCAAGAACTTCTCTAGTTCTTCTTCTTGGGGACCCACATCAAGTTGATGGGGATCATCGGTGTTGAAGTATCACTTGTAGAAGTTGAGATTATAGTATCCTTGAGAGCCCACTTCACCAAAGCTCAAGAATCATCTTCATATGAGCCAATGTCCTCTTGAAGCTTGTTCTTGTCCTTGATCTTGGGGTCTTGTGGTGGAAGATCATCTTGATCTTTTGTTCCCTTGGGGAGATTATTTTCATACTTATCCTTTTGAGTAACAAACTTGGGCTTGGGGTATTGACCTTCTTTCCATTCAATTCCATTAGCGTTGAAGTAGCCAACACCATGGTTCTTTCGGTATCCTCCGTGCTTGCGTACAATTTCCTCAAATTTCATACACCCAGCAAGACTCTTGTAGATACCTTTCTGTATAATTCCTTTCAATAAAGCATTTTCTTGTTCAAGTGTAACTTGGCTAAGAGAATCATCATTAGTGGAATCAATAGAACTACTAGAAGCAACATCATTAGGTTTAGCATTTTTATTGTTGCTACTAGATGAAGAACATTTCTTGCCTTTGTTACTAGCTTCCTTAGACTTAACTTGTGGCATGAATGTAGATAGGAGAAGTCGCTTGGCTAGATAAGAGGAAGTCTTCTTTCGAAGATCGTCATTGATAGCTTTTAGGAATTCATGCTCTTGCTTTAAGTTGAGCTTCTCGAAGCGTAGCTTCTCATGTGTTCTTACAAGCTCTCTATGATCTTCTAGAGTTGAATCGTGAGCTAACTTAAGAGTTTTTAGTTCTTGAGTTAGTTGTTCTTTCTTCCACCTTATCATCATCGCACGACTTTCTACACTAGAGTGAGTACTAGCAAGTTCATTTGACTAACATTACTAGATTTGTCAAATAGCAAGTCATCTTCAATTAACAAGTCATCTTCATCACTATTGAAATCAAGATACTCGGGGTGTGATACCTTGGGGCCTTTAGCCATGAAGCAACGTCCACTCCCTTCATTTGGTGAATCAAATATGTTGTCGGAGTCAGCTGTCACTAGTGCAAGTCCGGCAACACTTTCATCTTGACTATAGTCGGAGTTGGAGTGATAGCTTCTCTCGGAGTGGTTGTCAGATTCGGAGCCGGAAACCCATTCACCAACATGAGCATGATGTTTTCTTCTTGAGTAGCTCTTGGTATACTTGTGCTTCTTCTTCGAGTCCCAACTTCTCCTTGAGGGTCTTCGTTCATAATGATCATCTCTACTCCTTCTCTCTATTTGAGGTGACTCGTCTCTTGAGCTTCGTCTTCTTGGTGACTCTTCTTTCCTCTTGTAAGGAGCCGTGCACTCATTTGAGTAGTGTCCGGGCTTCCCACAATCGTAGCAGTTTTGGTCACGACTTGACGAACGCTTCTCTTCATATCTTGAGTTGGAGCTTCGATCTTTGCTTCTATTCTTGTAGAACTTGTTGAATTTCTTGACCATGAGGCTTATCTCTTCATTTGTGACAAGGTTGTCGCTAGAGGTAGCGGGAACATCACTTGTGGCTTTGTAAGCACCGCTAGACTTGTGGTGAAGCTCTTCCTTGTCTATGAATGTCATATCATGAGCAACAATTCTTCCAATCACTTCCGTTGGCTTGAGATCTTTGTAGTTGGGCATCATTTGGACCAATGTGCAAACGGTATCATATCGATCATCCAAAGCTCGAAGTAACTTATTGATGATGAATTTGTTAGTCATTTCTTTGCTTCCTAAGACGGCAATCACATTTTTGATGAGAGCTAGCCTAGAGTACACCTTAGCAACTCCTTCACCATCTTTCATCTTGAACTTGTCAAGTTGACTTTGAAGAACATCCAACTTGGATTCTCTCATAGATTTTGTACCTTCATGCATATCAATCAAATATCCCAAATCTCTTTTGCATTCTCAAGATGGCTGATTTTGTTGAACTCTTTGGGGCATAGGCAGTTAAAAAGAATGTCACATGCTTGAGCATTGAGTTGCACCATCTTCAATTCATCCACAGTCGCTTCGCGATCCGGTTCCCTTCCTTCCACAAAGAATTCATGTTGCATACCAACATGAACAACAGCCCAAATGGCAGTGTTATGACCAAGCAAATGCATTTTCATTTTGTGCTTCCAACTAGCAAAATTTGTGCCATCAAAGTACGGACCTCTACGGTGATAATTTCCCTCACTAGACGCCATACTCTTCTAGGTTGTGAGACCAATGCAATGGAGACCAATGCTCTGATACCAGTTGTAGGATAGAAAGTAGTGCTAGAGGGGGTGATTAGACTACTTGACCAAATAAAAATCTACTTTTTCCCAATTTTAATTCTTGGAAGATTTAGCATTCATAGTATGTCAAGTACACCCTGCACATGCATGTCTATGAGTATAGCAGCGGAAAGTAAAGATTAGCATGTAAGTAAAGAGAGGGTAGGAAGATCAAAAGCAATTGGTGACACGATATTTTTCCCATGGTTCCGATAGGTGGCGCTATTGTACATGCACGTTTATGGAGTCTTCAACCCACGGAGGGTAACGGTCGTGAGAGTCCCTGGAGGGCTCTACCCATGGAGGGTTCCACGAAGAATCAACCATGACTATACCATGACGGCCTACGTCCACAAAGGACTAGCCTAACTCGGGGTAGATCTTCATGAAGTAGGCGATCTCCTTTCCCGTACAAACTTCTTGGTTCACTCCACAACACGAAGTAGGAGGCTCCCAAGCGACACCTAACCAACCTAGGAGGCACCACCCTCCAAAAGGTAATAGGCTCGATAGTGTCGATGAACTCCTTGCTCTTGTGCTTCAAGATGATATACTCCTCAACACAGAATCACTCTCTCACAGATTTGGCTTGATGGAAGAGATTGATCGGGTGGAAAGCAACTTGGGGAGGCTAGAGATCAAGATTCATATGGTAGGAATGGAATGGCATGATCTCAAAACATGAGTAGGTGGCTCTCTCTCAGAAAATCAGTAGGTATGAGTGGGGAATAGTTCTGAGTGCTTCTCTTGCGAGTGAGTGGTGGTGGAGGGGTATATATAGGCATCTCCAAAAATCCAAGTGTTACACACAAAATGACCAACTCGGTGACACCGATGTGTCAATCTCGGTGGTATCGGAGTGACCAAAAGGTGGCAACTTTCGAATCTCGGTGAGACCGGTATACTAAACTTGGTTGCACCGATAAGGTGACCAACGGTCAGATTGCCCAATCTTGGTGACGCCGATCCAACAATCTCGGTGTTACCGATATTGTGAATTTGCATAACAGAAAGTTGGCAACCCAAACTCGGAGGCATCGAAGCAGAATTGGTTGCACCGAAGTGGCTAGGGTTTGGCTGAGTCTGTCTAGGTTCTGGAATCGGTGGCATCGAGTGGAATGTGTTGGTTGCACCGATTTGGAGTATTTGGCTTTGGACATACTTTTTTGGAAGTGCTTGTGGGTGTATGTAGTGACTATCACTTTTGCACGTATGAGCATTTTGTTCACCAACAAAACCTTACCCCCTTTTAATAGTATTGGCTTTCCTATGGACTCAAAGTGTTTTATCACAAATGTAAAATGTAGAGTCCTTTGCTTGAAGCTTTGCCAATCTATTACCTTGCATCTTGGGGTATTCCACAATCCTTTTGCCAACCCATCATTGAACTTTTCCTGAAACATACTTATTGCAAACATTAGTTCAATGACATATATGTTGTTATTAATTACCAAAACCACCAAGGGAGCAAATGTGCTTTCAAGAAGGCCTGATCAAGGATCTCCGGAATGAGGAGTACCTGCTCAAGAGCACCGCCGCCACTCATAATGACTATGTGATAGGCGTGCAGATCTGGACTGAGCGCCTTGTGGATGTGGCGGAAAAGTTTGATACACAGTGGTCCATCATGGGTCTACAGAACTTCAACGTTTCTTCCGACGACAGGGTGTCTCCGAGTTCCATGTTGACCATGTTCTTCGACGACATCATTGACGCTCCGAAGCAGATCCATTCTAATCGAGCAACCCATTTGGCCAACGAGTCCCGCAAGCTTTATCGGGCCATCCTCCTCAAGGTGCTTGTCAAAGTGGCGCACAAGAACCCCGGCATCAACTTCACCAACATCCTCGACCGCTTGCTGAAGGACGTGGATGTCAAGGCGCTTGAAGAACTTGTCGCGCTCATCATCGACAAGGTGAACGAAGTCAAGAGGATCGAAGGCCAGCGCAGGGAATAGCTTCTCCACTTTTTCTTGTCGCCACCATTCCATGCCAAAGACAATTTTATCTTAAGTTAGAATTGCAAAAACTTTTAATGTAATATAACTGGATGTGTTTTGAACGAATGCATGTTATTCCTCTTGTTAGATTCCTCTCTGTATGGTACACTCCCTACGCTTTATCTGAAGCTTCCCGGTGCATGCAGCTCTGTCGCGAGCGCTTTGAGGAGCGGATCCTTAGCAGCCTGTTGGTGGTGCCGCTGCCGACAAGATACCTTGACATTTTCAATGAAGCCACTTAAGCTGTTGAGCGCACTCGAAATAGAGTAATGGCGCAACCGATCATGACAAGGTTACCTTGACATTTTAAGTGCAACCACTTAAGCTGTTGAGCGAACTCCAAGTAGAGTAAGGGCGCAACCGATCATGACGAGGTTCCTTCACGTGTAGGTTTCCCATACAAAAGTTGAAATCGTCCAAGGAAAATACTTCATAGTAAAAAGTTTACTTAGAGTTTTGCAACTTAGGTTTTCGTTATGTACTCCTTTCTGCAAGATGTCAATTCTGAACATCACCTGTAGGTGTCCATACCATCTCATCCTCCCAGCAAACTTGCACGCGAGAGAACCGTCTATCCTTTAAGGAAAAAAAGAGAAAACAGAGGTATGGAACCTTGGAAGTTCGTTAGCACTTGCTAAAAATAAGCGTAATGCAACATCTCAGATAGTCATGCATATAAGTAAACATGGAAATCGACAAGAGTTGTAAAATGTTTGGCCTTATTCAACTATGCACAGGGTCTATGCCTGGCTTTGTACAAAGGATTACATGCCTCGCCAATAAGACTTGTACAAAAGGTAGTTGTCGGGGGACCCGGCAACCGCGCCTTATGGATAGAACTTACGAAGGTGTTCGATATTCCAGGAGTTTCTCACTAGAATGCCATCTTCGGTCTCCAGGCAGACTGCGCCAGGCGTGGTGACTCGTACTACCCGATAAGGGCCTTCCCACTTTGGCGTCAACTTGTTTGAATTCTTGGACAACTAAACGCGCTGAAGAACAAGTTCGCCTTCCTGAAGACTTCGGGCATGAACCTTGAGGCTATGGTAGCGGCACGAAGCTTATTTGTAGCGTGCAGCTCGCACAACAGCCTGAAGACGATCTTCCTCAAGGAGCGATACGTCATCTTGTCGCAACTGCTCTTGCTCAAGCTCATCATAAGCGAGCACTCGAGGTGACGCGTATACGAGTTCCGTGGGGAGAACTGCTTCACCCCTGTATACTAGGGAGAAGGGTGTTTGGCCGGTGGCTCGATTTGGTGTCGTTCTGATTCACCAAAGAACCGCTGGGAGCACATCAATCCAGCATCTTCCGCACTTGCACAGCCTGTCGAAAGTTCTTGTCTTAAGTCCTCGCAGCACTTCAGCATTTGCCCTTTCCACTTGGTCGTTGCTCCTCGGATGAGCAACAAAAGCAAAATAGGTCTTGCCACCAAGGTCTTGGACATATTGCATGAAAGCGCGGCTTGTGAACTGTGTGACGTTGTCAGTGATGACCTTGTTTGGTACACCAAAATTGCAAACTAGTCCTTTGAAGAACTAGCCGGCTAATTGTGTTGTCACCTTTCTCAGTGGTTCCACTTCCGGCCACTTGGTGAACCTGTCGATCGCGACGTACAAGTACTCAAAGCCCCTAGTAGCATGGGGAAAGGGGCTGACGGGGTTATTACCCCTGGGTAGGCCAAAGCAATGGGGTCCTCCCCCTTTCGCTTCGAAGAAAAACTACGCGGTCGGCTGGTCAAGGCCGGCTGGAGGACGTCCGGCTCGAGCTAGCGCCGGCTGGCGCCCCGGACGGCTGGTCAAGGAGCCGGCCCGACTCTCGGTCGGCTGGGCGCGGCCGGCTGCCTCCGGGCCGCCTCCCCCATTGACCCTGGGACGGACATGCGACGTCTCGTCCCTCTGTGCACGGGTACAACGACATGACGCGACCGGCACGACGGGTGGCCCTATGGCTATAGTGGCCACTAACGCACTACAACGCGTGGCTACAGTCCGGCCATCCTGGCCGCTGACCTCGGCGAGCGCGATAGGGCAAGGGAATAGTGTCGGCACGCCCCCATCCACTCGATTACTTGCCTCGACGTGGCTACGGCACGGCTGGCCGTACCAGAGACTTCGGCCGGCTGGCGCTAGGCGACGCCCCCCCCCCCGGGCGACCCGTGCTGCGGCAGGTGGACAAGGGCCAATCGCAGAGCCGGCTGGCGGGCCCCAACGGGAGATGGGATCGCCCAGCCGACGGACCCCACCAACGATGAGACGGCACGAATGGGGGACCCCCTAGCCAGCCGGAGAGACTGCCAGCTGGGTCCCCCCGCCCTAGTACTTAGAACATATTATAAGAGTCGGGGTGGCCTATGAAACCCCCCGAGCCCCCCATGCAATAGGGACAGACGATCACCCCCGCACACACACAGAGCTCTCAAACCCCCTCTAGCAGTGGAGGAAGACGAGTCGGATGCTCCTTCTTCCTCCTCCAAACACAACTCCAGGAGCGCCCTTGTATACACACTCATCCATCCAACTAAATCAAGCAGGACTAGGGGTGTTACCTCCCTCGGAGGGGCCTGAACCTGGGTACATCATGTGTCATCACCGCTTGTGCCCAATCTTGCACCCGTAGCCCATCGGCATCCTTTGGCCCCAACCACCCACGATAAGACACCCTATGGCATCTGTCATGAGAAAACGACGACAGTTGGCGCCCACCATGGGGTCGTACGCGGCGCCGGCCGAATTCATGCTCCGGGCAGGACACCTCGCCATTCCCCGCCATCACCGCACTTCCAGGCGAAACCGCGGGCTCGTGGGGCTTGCTCCAGCACACCCTGCGGGCAACTCCGTCAGCCTCACGGCCGACATCAACGCGCTCACCGAGCGCTTCAGCAGGCTCAGCCTCATCGAGACTCCGGTCGCTGATGAGTACCTCGCACAGGTGCTCGTCTGCGCCGGTCCGCCCACGGTCATGGGCACACTCGCTATGACTCAGTCCAGCGGCTCTCACAGTCGCGTGGGAGTAATGGCCATCACTTCCTCCACCGTTTCCGGACGGGTGCGGGCCGCGGCTTGCGCTGCCACTGCCCACGTCGGCATGCCCGACCCGCTCGGCACGGCCCTCCGGGGCTTGAGTACTCCTATTGCCCCGATGGCAAACCCTGACACCGCCGCGGCCGATCTCGAGACCGCTCATATCATCCTGTTCGAGGATGCCACCGCCCTCGCAGCCACGCAGCGCCGCATGGAGGCGGCACAGTGGGAGTATGCTTCTGCCTATGGACTCACCCCGGCTGGCACCGAGCCCAGCCGGCATGGGGCTGTGCGCGACCACGGTCGCATGGTCGTCGAAATCCTCGGCGGCAAGATGCCCATCTACGACACCCCCGCAGCCAACCTGCGGGCTCTCAAGGTGGCCTACGAGCAATTGGCCACCTTGGAGGGCGAAGAGCGTACCTCCCATGAGCACCACATCAAGGAGCTTATCGATGATGTTGATGCGCAACAGCATCTGCTCACGACGGGCGGCGCTGCCACTGAAGGCCCCCGTCCTGAATGCGAGGGCACGGGAACTGTCCGCCGCCAGGCGGCCCAGTACTCCTTCTCCCCTCGCATCTTCGGCCGACGGGACGAGATGAACTACCCCCGGCCCTCTCAGCCGTCGGGAAGTGAGCAGCCAGCTGTTAACAGCCGGCGCACCAACAACCCGCCTCGAAGCGGCCGCCATCATGAAGAGCCGGCATCCGGCAGCCAACGCACCCGCGGGCACACGCCGCCCCCGTGGCGCGAGTCGGGACAATCGATTCCACCTACCGTCCGCCCCGAGCTCCCGGCTCGCCTCAGACTACGCGTCCCCCGCAGCGAGAATGACGCCTGCAACCGCATCGACAAACTCGTGCAATCCTCCCTCCTTGAGGAGAAGGGCTCAATTGGTCCGGCTTGCTTCGGCCCCCGAACCCGCATCGAGCCTTTTCCAACCGGCTTCACGCTCCCTCGGGACACCCCGAAATATAACGGGGCGGCCAAGCCCGAAGACTAGCTGATCCACTACACCACCATGTTTGGCATCGCCAGGGGAACAAGCGTGTAGCCATTCACTACGCCCCCCCTCATGTTGATCAACTCAGCCCGCACCTGGCTCAACAGCCTGGCGGCCGGCAGCATCAACACTTGGATGGACTGTTGGAAATATGCCCTAGAGGCAATGCTAAATTGGTTATTATCATATTTCCTTGTTCATGATAATCGTTTATTATCCATGCTATAATTGTATTGATCAGAAACTGAGATACATCTGTGGATACATAGGCAATACCATGTCCCTAGTATGCCTCTAATATACTAGCTTGTTGATCAAAGATGGCTAAGGTTTCCTAGCCATTGACATGAGATGTCATTTGATAACGGGATCACATCATTAGGAGAATGATGGGATGGACAAGACCCAAACTACAAACGTAGCATATGATCGTGTCAGTTTATTGCTACTGTTTTCTGCATGTCAAGTATTTGTTCCTATGACCATGAGATCATGCAACTCACTGACACCGGAGGAGTACCTTGTGTGTTTCAAACGTCGCAACGTAATTGGGTGACTATAAAGGTGCTCTACAGGTATCTCCGAGGGTGTCTGCTCGGTTGGCATGGATCAAGACTGGGATTTGTTACTCCGTGTGATGGAGAGGTATCTCAGGGCCCACTCGGTAATACAACATCACAATAAGCCTTGCAAGCAATGTGACTACGTGTTATCCATGGGATCTTGTATTATGAAATGAGTAAAGAGACTTGCCGGTAACGAGGTTGAACTAGGTATGGAGATAACGACGATCGAATCTCGGGCAAGTAACATGCCGAAGAACAAAGGGAACATCATACGGGATTAACTGAATCCTTGACATAGAGGTTCGACCAATAAAGATCGTCATAGAATATGTAGGAATCAATATGGGCATCTAGGGCCCGCTATTGGTTATTGACTGTAGAGGTGTCTCGGTCATGTCTACATAGTTCTCGAACCCGCAGGGTCTGCACACTTTAGGTTCGGTGATGTTTCGGTAGTATAGAGTTATGTATGGTGGTGACCGAAGGTTATTCGGAGTCCCGGATGAGATCCTGGATGTCACGAGGAGCTCCGGAATGGTCCGTAGGTAAAGATTGATATATAGGAAGTCCTGTTTTGGTCGCCGGAAAAGTTTCGGGCTCATCGGTAGTGTACCGAGAGTGCTGGGAGGGTACCGGAGGACCATCGGGAGGGGTGTCACGCCCCGAGGGGCCTCATGGGCTGTGGGAGGAGACAAACCAGCCCCTTGTGGGCTGTTCGAAGACTCCACTAAATCCCATGAGTTTGAGAAGGAAAAAATCAAAAGGTGGAGAGGTGGAAAGTGTTTCCAAGTGGAAAGGAGGAATCCTACTCCTAATAGGATTGGAGTAGGACTCCTCCACCTCCAATTTCGGCCAGATCTTGAGAGTTTGAGGCTGCCTCCTCCCCTCCCTCCCTCCTACATATACTAGAGGATTTAGAGGGAAGATCTAACCCTAATTGCCATGTGCTGCCCTCTTCTTCCTCTAGATCGTTTTCTCATCTAGATCAGTTTTTAGCGGTGCTTAGGCGAAGCCCTGCTGGAATTACTCCACCACCATCGCTGCAACGCCGTCGCGTTGCTGGAGAAATCATCTACCTCTATGCTCCCTTTTGCTGGATCAAGAAGGCGGAGATCGTCATTGAGCTGTACGTGTGCTGAACGCGGAGGTGTCATCCGTTCGGCGCTAGATCGGAAGGACCGTGATCAAGATCGCGGGACGGATCGTGATGAGATCGCGGGACGGATCATGATTGGATCGTGGGACACTCGGCGATTTGGATCACGAAGACGTTCGCCTACATCAACCGAGTTTCTTAACACTCCCTGCTTAGAGATCTACAAGGGTACGTAGATCCACTCTCCCTCTCATAGATGCTCATCACCATAGATAGATCTTGCGTGTGCGTAGGAGAATTTTTGTTTCCCATGCAACGTTCCCCAACAGTGGCATCATGAGCTAGGTCTATGTGTAGATGCGATCTCGAGTAGAACACAAAGAGTTTGTGTGCGTTGATGCTTAGATTGTTTCCTCCCTTGGTCATGTTTTGGTTCAGCGGTATTGTGGGATGAAGTGGCCCGGACCAACCTTACTCGTACGCTTACGAGAGACCGGTTCCATCGACTGACGTGTAACTTCATTGCAAAAAGATGGCTGGTGGGTGTGTGTTTCTCCTACTTTAGTTGGATCGGATTCGATAAAGGCGGTCCTTGAGAAGGTTGAAAAGCAACTTATGTATCACTGTTGTGGCTTTGCGTAGGTGAGAATTATTCTTGCTAGATACCCGTAGCAGCCACGTAAAACATGCAACAACAATTAGAGGACGTCTAACTTGTTTTTGCAGGGTATGTTGTGATGTGATATGGCCAATTACATGATGAGATATATGTGATGTATGAGATGATCATGTGTTGCATAGAATATCATGACTTGCATGTCGATGAGTACGGCAACCGGCAGGAGCCATAGGGTTGTCTTTAATTATTGTATGACATGTGTGTCAATCATTAAGCGCTATGTAATGCTTTACTTCATTGCTAAACGTTAGAAATAGTAGTAGAAGCATGGTGGGCACGACAACCCAGATGGCGACACGTTGATGGAGATCAAGATGATGGAGATCATGGTGTCATGCCGGTGACGATGGAGATCATGCCGGTGCTTTCAAGATGGAGATCAAAAGCACAAGTTCATGGCCATATCATGTCACTTATGATTTGCATGTGATGTTAATCCTTTTATGCACCTTTTTTTGCTCAGGATGACGGTAGCATTATAAAGTGACCCCTCACTAAAATTTCAAGATCAATTGTGTTCTTCCCGAGTGTGGTGTGATAGACTCTTCGTTCACATACAACGGGTGCAAGCCAGTGTTGCACATGCAGAACACTTGGGTTAAACTTGACGAGCCTAGCATGTACAGACATGGCCTCGGAACACAAGAGACTGAAAGGTCGAACATGAGTCATATAGTAGATATGATCAACATGATGATGTTCACCATTGAAACCACCTCAACTCACGTGATGATCGGACTTGAGTTGGTGAATTTGGATCATGTATCACTCGAATGACCGAAGGGATGCCAATTTGAGTGGGAGTTCTTAAGTAATATGATTAATTGAACTCATTATCATGAACATAGTCATTAGTGTCTTTGCAAATTATGTTGTAGATTACTAGCTCACGGTGTAGCTCCCCTGAATTTTTATATGTTCCTAGAGAAATAGAGTTGAAAGATGATGGTAGCAATATTGCGGACTGGGTCCATGATCTAAGGATTGTCCTCATTGTTGCACAAAAGGCTTGTGTCCTTAATGCACCGCTCGATGCGCCACCCCCTCTAGCGTCGTCTGTAGATGTCGTGAACATCTGACAGGCATGTTCCGATGACTACTTAATAGTTTAGTGTGTCATGCATTACGGCTTAGAATTGAGGCTCCGAAACATTTTGAACGTCACGGAACATATGAGATGTTCTAAGAGATGAAATTATGATCTTAGGCTCGTGCTCGTGTTGTGAGATATGAGATCTCCAACAAGATTCTTTGCCTGCAAGATGAAGGAGAATAGCTCAATCGTTGAGCATGTGCTCAGATTGTTTGGGTGCTACAATCGCTTGAATCGAGTGAGATTTGATCTTCCAGATAAATAGTGATTGATATAGTTCTCCAAGTCACTGTTACTAAGCTACTAGAACTTGGTGATGAACTATAAAATGCTAGGAATAGAATTAATGATCCCTGAGCTATTCGTGATGTTTGACACCGTGAAGGTAGAAATAAAGAAGGAGCATCAAGTGTTGATGGTTAGTAAGACCACTAGTTTCGAGTAGGGCAAGGGCAAGGAGGGAAACTTCATGGATGGCAAGTCAGTTGCTGCTCCAGTGAAGCAACCCAAAGTTGAAACCAAACCCAAGACTAAGTGCTTCTATTATGAGGTGAGCGGTCGCTAAAGCGGAACAACCCTAGATACTTGGTAGATAAGAAGGTTGGCAACACCGACGGAAGTATATTTGATATACGTGTTATTGATGTGTACCTTGCTAGTAATCCTAGTTGCACCTAGGTATTGGATATCGGTTCGGTTGCTAAATGTTAGTAACTCGAAGTAAAAGCTACGGAATAAACGAAGACTGGCCAAGTGTGAGGTGACGATGTGTGTTGGAAATGTTTCCAAGGTTGATGTGATCAACATCGCATGCTCTCTCTACCTTCGGGATTAGTGACAAGCCTAAATGTTATTTGGTGTTTGCATTAAGCTTGAACATGATTAGATCGTGTTTTTGCAACACGGTTATTCATTTAAGTTAGAGAATAATGGTTATTCTGTTTACATGAATAATACTTTCAATGGTCATGCACCCAGTGAGAATGGTTTGTTGAATCTTGATCGTAGTAATACACATGTTCATAACATTGATGCCAAAAAGATACAAAGTTACTAATGATAGTACCACATACTTGTGGCACTGCCGCTAAATGTTATATTGGTATAAATCGCATGAAGAAACTCCATGCTGATGGATCTTTGGACCCATTCAATTTCGAATCGGTTGAGACATGCGAACCATGCCTCTTGGGCAAGATGACTAAGGACCCCATTTTCCGGTTAAAAATGATGGAGCAGGAAGTGATTTATTGGAAATAATACATGTTGATGTATGCAATCCAATGAGTCTTGTAGCGTGCGGTGGATATCGTTATTTTCTTACCTTCACTGATGATTTGAGCAGATATAGTGTATATTTACTTAATGAAACACAAGTCTGAATCGTTTGAAAAGTTCAAGCAAATTCAGAGTGAAGTTTAAGATCATCGTGACAAGAAGATAAAAATGTCTATGATATGATCGTGGAGGTGAATATCTGAGTTACGAGTTTGGCATACAACTTTAGACAATGTGAAAGTTGTTTCACAACTCACGCCACTTGGAAAACCATAGTGTGATGGTGTGTTCGAACGTCATAGTCGTGCTCTATTGGGTATGATGCATGCTATGATGTCTCTTATCGTTTTGCTACTATAGTTTTGGAGTTATGCATTAGAGACAAATACATTCACTTTAAATAGGGCGCCATCTAAATCCGTTGAGATGACACCGTCTGAACTATGGTTTGATAGAAACCTAAGCTATCATTTCTTAATTTTTGGGGCCACAACACTTATGTGAAAAAGGTTTTCACCTAGTGAGCTCGAACCCAAAGCGGACAAATGCATCTTCATAGAATACCCTAAGAACAGTTGGGTATACCTTCTATCTTAGATCCGACTACAAAGTGTTTGTTGCTAAAACGGGTCCTTTCTCGAGAAAAAGTTTCTCTCGAAAGAATTGAGTGGGGAGAAGATAGAACTTGATGAGGTTGTTGAACCCTTGTTTCAACCAGAGAGTAGCGCAGCGCAAAAAATTGTTTCTGTGGAGCCTACGTTAGTTGAAGAGGAAGTTAATGATGATGATCATGAAGCTTCAGATCAAGTTACTATCGAACCTCATAGGTCGACAAGGATGCATACTACTCCTGAGTGGTACGGTAACCCTGTCTTAGAGGTCATGTTGTTGGACAACGATGAGCCTACGAGCTATGGAGAAGCGATGGTGGGCCTGGATTCCGACAAATGGCTAGGAGCCATGAAATCCGAGAAAGGATCCATGTATGAAAACCAAGTATGGACTTGCCCATTGAACGGCAGGTCGTTGAGTACAAATGGACCTTTAAGATGAAGACAGAGGCTAATGGTAAACGTCACTATTTGTAAAGCTCGACTTGTTACAAAGAAGTTTCCGCCAAGTTCAAAGAGTTGATTACGATGAGACCTTCTCACCCGTAGTGATGCTAAAAGTCTGTTGGAATTATGTTAGCAGTTACTATGTTTTTCAATTATGAAATCTAGCAGATGGATGTCAAAACATCGTTTCCTTCCTTGAGGAAAGGTTGTTTGAGATACAACCAGAAGGTTTTGTTAGTCCTGGGGATGCTAAAAGGTGTGCAAGCTCTAGTGATCCTTCTATGGACTAGAGCAAGCATCTCGGAGTTGGAGTATACGCTTTGATGAGGTGATCAAAGTTTTTGAGTCTATACAAAGTTTATGAGAAACTTGTAGTTACAATAAAGTGAGTGGGAGCACTATAGAATTTTTGATAAGCATATGTGGTTGACATATTATTGATTGAAAATGATGTAGAATTTCTGGAAAGCATAAACGGTTGTTTTAAAAGAGTTTTTCAAAGGAAGACCTAGATAAAACTACCTAATTGTTGAGCATCAAGATCTATAGAGATAGATCAAGATGCTTGATGAGACTTTCAATGAGTACATACCTTGACAAGATTTTGAAAGAGTTCAAAATGGATCAGTCAGAGAAAGAGTTCTTGCCTGATTTGTAAGTGTGACGTTGAGTAAGACTCAAAGCTCGACCACGGCAAAAGAAAGAGAAAGGACGAAGGTCGTCCCCTATGCTTTAGCCATAGGCTCTATATAGTATGTCATGCTATGTACCGCACCTGTGTGTGCCTTGCCATGAGTCTGTCAAGGGGTACAAGAGTGATCCAGGAATGGATCACAAGACAGCAGTCAAGATTATCCTTAGTAACTAAAAGACTAAGGAAATGTTTCTCGATTATGGAGGTGATAAAGAGTTCGTCGTAAAGAGTTACATCGATGCAAGCTTTAACACCAATTCGGATGACTCTTAGTAGCAATCCGGATACGAATAGTGAAGCAGCCATTTGGAATAGCTCCAAGTGGAGTGTGGTAGCAGTGTCTACAGTATGACATAGAGATTTGCAAAGTACACACTGATTTGAATGTTGCAAAACCGTTGACTAAAAGACCTCTCTCACATGCAAAGCATGATCGAGCCCCAGAACTCATTGGGTGTTAGATTCATAACTATGCGAATCACATGGTGATGTGAACTAGATTATTGACTCTAGTGCAAGTGGGAGACTGTTGGAAATATGCCCTATAGGCAATGATAAATTGGTTATTATCATATTTACTTGTTCATGATAATCGTTTATTATCCATGCTATAATTGTATTGATCGGAAACTGAGATACATGTGTGGATACATAGAAAACACCATGTCCCTAGTATGCCTCTAATAGACTAGCTCGTTGATCAAAGATGGCTAAGGTTCCCTAGCCATTGACATGAGATGTCATTTGATAATGGGATCACATCATTAGGATAATGATGGGATGGACAAGACCCAAACTACAAATGTAGCATATGATCGTGTCAGTTTATTGCTACTGTTTTCTACATATCAAGTATCTGTTCCTATGACCATGAGATCATGCAACTCACTGACATCAAAGGAGTACCTTGTGTGTATCAAACGTCACAACGTAACTGGGTGACTATAAAGGTGCTCTATAGGTATCTCCGAGGGTGTCTGTTGGGTTGCATGGATCAAGACTGGGATTTGTTACTCCGTGTGACGGAGAGGTATCTCAGGGCCCACTCGGTAATACAATATCACAATAAGCCTTACAAGCAATGTGACTACGTGTTAGCCACGGGATCTTGTATTATGGAACGAGTAAAGAGACTTGCCGGTAACAAGGTTGAACTAGGTATGGAGATACCGGCGATCGAATCTCGGGCAAGTAACATACCGAAGAACAAAGGGAACATCATACGGGATTAACTGAATCCTTGACATAGAGGTTCGACCAATAAAGATCTTCGTAGAATATGTAGGAATCAATATGGGCATCCAGGTCCCGCTATTGGTTATTGACTGTAGAGGTGTCTCGGTCATGTCTACATAGTTCTCGAACCCGCAAGGTCTGCACACTTTAGGTTCGGTGATGTTTCGGTAGTATAGAGTTATGTATGGTGGTGACCGAAGGTTGTTCAGAGTCCCGGATGAGATCCTGGATGTCACGAGGAGCTCTGGAATGGTCCGTAGGTAAAGATTGATATATAGGAAGTCCTGTTTTGGTCGCCGGAAAAGTTTCGGGCTCATCGGTAGTGTACCGAGAGTGCCGGGAGGGTATCGGAGGACCATTGGGAGGGGTGTCACGCCCCGAGGGTCCTCATGGGCTGTGGGAGGAGACAAACCAGCCCCTGGTGGGCTGTCCAAAGCCTCCACTAAAGCCCATGAGGTTTGAGAAGGAAAAAAATCAAAAGGTGGAGAGGTGGAAAGAGTTTCCAAGTGGAAAGGAGGAATCCTACTCCTAATAGGATTGGAGTAGGACTCCTCCACCTCCAATTTCGGCCAGATCTTGAGGGTTTGAGGCTTCCTCCTCCCCTCCCTCCCTCCTACATATACTAGAGGATTTAGAGGGAAGAGCTAACCCTAATTGCCACGTGCTGCCCTCTTCTTCCTCTAGATCGTTTTCTCTTCTAGATCAATTTTCAGCGGTGCTTAGGCGAAGCCCTGCTGGAATTACTCCACCACCATCGCCACAACGCCATCGCACTGCCGTAGAACTCATCTAGCTATCCACTCCCTCTTGCTGGATCAAGAAGGCGGAGATCATCATCGAGCTGTACGTGTGCTGAATGCAGAGGTGCCATCCGTTCGGCGCTAGATCGGAAGGACCGTGATAAAGATCGTGGGACGGATCATGATGAGATCGTGGGTCGGATCTTGATTGGATCGTGGGACGCTCGGCGATTTGGATCGAGAAGATGTTCGACTACATCAACCACATTTCTTAACGCTTCCGGCTTAGCGATCTACAAGGGTACGTAGATCCACTCTCCCTCTCGTAGATGCTCATCACCATAGATAGATCTTGCATGTGCGTAGGAAATTTTTTGTTTCCCATGCAACGTTCCCCAACACGGACTTCGAGGAGTCCTTATTCCGCAACTTCACCGGTACCTACAAGCAGCCTAGCCGTTCCCGTGAGCTTGCTATGTGCGTTCAGGGGCCGGACGAATCCCTCCGCGACTACCTTACTCGGTGGACCAAGCTTCGCAACTCCTGCGAGGGGTTGCATGAGGTACATGCCGTGCAGTACTTCATTGAAGGCTGGCGAGATGGCACCCCCTCAAGCACAAGCTCCTGTGCTCCAAGCCGGCCACGCTTGCCGAGATCATGACCAAGGCGGACAAGTATGCCACGGCTGATTTGGCCATCCGAGTCAAGACAACCCCGCCTGCCAAGGCGACGACGACACCGGCCATGACCCGTACGGCTGCCGACAACCGGCAACCGCAAAACAACAAGCGCAAGAACGACTAGTCAGATCCCCGCTATGGGAGCCGGCAGGTCAATACCATCGAGGAGCAGGAGCCGGCTGCCCAACCTTCTGGCTAGCGCCAGCGCACTGGCAAGGCTGCCTGGCGAGCAAATGCTCGACCTCCCCCGCAAGAACCACTCAGGGGGCAAACCCTCAACGCACACGCTCCGGCAGTGCAGCTTTTCACAGTGATTGGCCCGGGGGGATGGCCTTCTGGCTCCTCCCGCGCCTCCAGCCCGCGCGCTGGCCCCGGCCCAAGCTGATCCCCCGGCGCCGGCTCCGGCTCTGGCCCAGAACGACGGTCATCTGATTGACCAGTTCCCCAACCAGGACGGCTGCTACGTCGTCTTCACCAATGAAGAGACGGGAAAACATGCTCAATGCCAGCTCCGACGTGAGGTGAACGCCACCATGCCGGCAACTCCCCAGTTCATGCACTTGTTGGAGAAGCCGGTCACTTGGAGCCAGGCCGATCACCCCGCAGTGATGCCGAATCCCGGCAGCTACGCCCTGGTCCTTGACCCCACCATCACCACTAAGGAACGAACTTGCCGCTTCTCGCGGGTGCTGATAGATGGTGGCAGCAGCATCAACATCCTCTACCTCGACACTATGCACAAGCTGGGGCTGAAGATAGAAGACCCGCAGGCGAGCCGGACGGTCTTCCATGGCATCGTGCCTGGAAAGTCCTTCTCCCCTGTCGGCAAGATCACACTCGACGTCCTCTTTGATGGACCTGACCACTTCCATCGCAAGACGGTGTTGTTCGAGGTCGTGGACATCGCAAGCCCCTACCACGCGTTGTTGGGCCGACCGGGTCTTGTCAGCTTCATGGCGGTCCGCCATTATGCCTACCTCAAGCTCAAGATGTCGGGCCGCAAGGGAATCATCACCATCATGGGTGACTACAAGATGTCGCTCGAGTGCGCTCGAGACGGCAGACGGCTGGCTGAGGCCCTGGAGATCGCCGAGGAGAAACGGCAGCTCGACCGGCACGTGGCCCTTGCTGCTAGCTAGTCGTCCGTGCCGGCTCCTCCCTCACAATCTGTCGGCGAGGCCTCCTTACAGCCATCCAAAGACACCAAGCTAATCCCGCTCGACCCGGCCAATCCAGCTCAGTGCGTCACCATCGGCTCCCGCCTCAATAGCAAATAGGAAGGCGAGCTCATCAACTTCCTCCATGAGAATCGAGACATCTTTGCATGGTCCCCCAAGGACATGTCGGGTGTTCCAAGGAAGTTCGCTGAGCACAAACACCACGTCCGGCTAGACGTCAAGCCGGTCAAGCAACCCCTGCGCCGCTTCTCCAAGGAGAAGCAGCATACTATAGGCAAAGAGATCGCCCGGCTGCTCACAGCCAGGTTCATCATGGAAGTGTTCCACCCGGACTAGCTGGCCAACCCAGTCCTGGTGCTGAAGAAGAACAAGACCTGGCGCATATGCATCGACTACACTAGCCTGAACAAGGCATGTCCCAAGGACCCATTCGCTCTGCCTCGGATCGATCAAGTCATCGACTCCACGGTCGGCTATGACTTACTGTCCTTTCTAGACGCCTACTCCGGCTACCACCATATCAAGTTGGACCCAGAAGACCGGCTCAAGACCTCCTTCATCACACCCTTTGGGGCCTACTGCGACATCACCATGCCCTTCGGCCTAAAGAACGCAGGCGCCACCTTCCAACGATGCATGCATAAGTGCCTCCTGCCTCAGATAGGTAGGAATGTTCAAATCTACGTCGACAACATTGTCATCAAAACCAAGAAGCACTTCAGCCTCCTCGACGACCTTCGGGAGACCTTCACAAACTTATGCGAGTACAAGATCAACATCAACCTGGAGAAGTGTGTCTTCGGCGTCCCGGCTGGTCAACTCTTGGGTTTCTTCATGTCCTCCCGTGGTATCGAAGCTAACCCCGAGAAGATCGGCGCGATCGAGCGCATACCCAAGCCGACCCGGCTCCGTGACGTCCAGAAGTTCACCGGCTGCCTTGCCTCGCTCAGCCGGTTCATCAGCTGGCTGGGGGAGAAGGCCTTGCCCCTCTACAGGCTCCTACGCAAGACGACTCTAATCGAGCCGGGCCAAACCAAGAAGCCAAGCATTTTCGACTGTCCCGACGAGGCGGACGACGCTTTCCGCGGCCACAAGAAGGCTCTCACCCACGCGCCCATCCTGGCCGTGCCAGCTGAGAAGGAACCCCTGCTCGTCTACATCACGGTGACCACCCGCGTCATCAGCGTCGTCCTGGTGGTCGAGGGCCCGGAGGAGGGCAAGTCCCTGTCAGTCCAGTGACCCGTCTACTACCTCGGCGAGGTCCTCTCCGCGTCCAAGCAGAACTACCCCCACTACCAGAAGATGTTCTACGGCATATACTTCGCTGCCAAGAAGGTCAAGCAGTACTTCCAAGAACATGCCATCACCGTGGTGAGCACGGCCCCGCTCGGCAAAATCATGAGCGACCGGGACTCCACCGACCGGATCGCCAAATGGGTCATCGCCCTCACCGATCACGAGATCCGGTACGAGTCGAGAACCGCCATCAAGTCACGGGCGTTGGCTGACTTCCTCGTCGACTAGGCGGAGATGGAGTTCGTGCCACCTCCCCGAGACTCCACGCATTAGCGCATGCACTTCGACGGCTCGAAAATGAGGACCGGCTTGGGGGCCGGCATATTCCTCTCCTCCCCGAAGGGTGACCAGCTCAAATACGCCCTCTAGATCCACTTTGCTGCCTCCAACAACGTGGCCGAGCACGAGGCCGTCGTCCATGGCCTCCGGCTCACCAAGGAGATCGGCATCAGGCGCATCCTCTGCTTCGGCGACTCCGACCTCGTGATGCAGCAAGTCTCTGGCGAATGGGACGCCAGGGATGCCAACATGGCCAGCTACCGCTTCCTTGTACAACCGCTTGTCGGCTCCTTCGAGGGTTGTGAGTTTCATCACATCCCACGGGCGGACAACGAGGCGGCGGATGCACTGGCAAAGATCAGCTCCACCCAACAGGCCATCCCAACCGGTGTCTCCCATGAACGGTTGCTCAAGCCGTCGATCAAGCCTTCCCCAGAATCAGAGTCAATCTTCATGCCGGCGGGTGTCGACGGCCCATCGACGGCCCCGGTTGCCTCTCCGGCACCTTCGCCACCGGCTCCCGAACCATCGGCCGGCTCGAACAACGCGATCGTCATGATGACCATCGACCAGCCGACCCGGGGGGGCTGGCGAACTGGTCCTAGGGACTGATCATCCAGTCCTGGGGGCTCACGAGCCAGTCCCGGGGGCTCCCGAGCCAGTCCCGGGGGCTCGCGCGCCGGTCCCAGGGGTTGGTCATCCAGCCCCGGGAGCTCCCGAGCCGGTCCCCATCACGGCCCCCCTCATGGGCCCAACCCATCCTGGCGTTTATTCTGCGGGGCGAGCTGCCCCCGGATGAGGCTTTGGCAAGGCAAATCCAACGCCGGGCCACGGCCTATAGCATCATCAACAACGAGCTCGTCCACGGTAGCACCACCGGCCTCTTCCAGCGATGCGTCGAGCCGGAAAAGGGTCTGGAGATCCTCCTCGACATCCACCAGGGTGAGTGCGGGCACCATGCCGCCTCCAGGACCCTGGTGGCCAAGGCTTTCTACCACGGTTTCTTCTGGCTGACTGTTCTCGAGGCGGCCAAGAAGTTGGTCAACGAATGCGAGGGCTACCAACGCTTCAACACGCAGAGCCACCTACTGGCAACAGCCCTCCAAACCATCCCCCTCTCATGGCCCTTCGCCATTTGAGGGCTGGACATGGTGGGCCCATTCAAGACCGCTTGAGGCGGCATGACGCACTTGCTGGTGGATGTCGACAAATTCACCAAGTGGATCGAGGCGTGACCAATCAAGAAGCTCGACGGCCCGATGGCCGTCCGGTTCATCGACGATATCGTGGTGCGCTACGACGTTCCCCATAGCATCATCACCGACAATGGCACGAACTTCGCCAAGGGCGCACTCGCGCGCTTCTGCTCCAAGCAAGGAATCCGGCTCGACCTGGCCTACGGCGCTCATCCGCAGTCAAACGACCAGGTTGAGAGGGCGAACGGCCTCATCCTGTCCGGCATCAAGCCCCGGCTCGTGACGCCGCTCGTAAGGTCGGCCGGTTGCTGGATCGACGAGTTGTCGGTCGTCCTTTGGAGTCTCAGGACCACCCCGAACCGTTCAACCGGCTACACTCCCTTCTTCCTTGTGTATGGGTCCAAGGCGATCATCCCCACCGACATCGAATTCGATTCGCCTTGGGTCGCCCTATACACGGAGAAGGACGCAAAGGAGGCAAGAGAAGACGGTGTCGACCTACTTGAGGAAGCTCGCGAACTGGCCCTGAGCCCGACAGCAATCTACCAGCAGAAGCTCCGGCACTACCATAGCAAGCGGATCCGTCCACTCTCCTTTCGCGAAGGGGACCTCGTCCTCGGGTGGGTCCAGCAAACAGCTGGAAACATAAGTTGTCTTCCCCATGGGAGGGCCCATTCATCATCAGCAAGGCACTACACAACAACGCATACTACCTAATAGATGCCCAGAAGCCGTAGAAGCACAAGAGAGACGCCTTCGGTGAGGAGACGGAGCGCCCGTGGAACGCGACACTGCTACGCCCGTTTTACTGCTAAGAAAAATCAATGTATGTATGTATCCCCACCCTTTTGGGCTTATGAATGCAATGGGCGCCCCAGGCAGGCTCTTGGGGCGCACCCCATTTCGTTTCCCTCAAAAGTTCCCTCACTCACCTGCTCCCCGACCCGGCTCCCGGGCCCGGGGGCTAGCCGGCTGGACCTAGAATGCTTCTCCAGAAATTGGCTAAGTAATGTGAACTAGCCAAACCTCCCCACCCTTACCAGCTACAGAACCAGCTCCCGACTGTCCGACTGACGGGGCCTCCGGGCGGCAAGGTTTGGCTCACACGAAAGGTCAAACGAAGGGAGACCCCGGCTAGGCCCAGCCGGACCATCACTGCTTCTCTACCACTCTACTTATCCCGAAAGACCCTCGCGATTCCTAAGTTCTGATCCGGCTCCCCTAAGGCGGACGCCCCGACCCAGCTACAGACCGGCTCCCGGTTGTCGGGCTGGCTGGGCCGAAACTAAAGGAGAAAAGGAGAAGGACCGAAAAGAATCAAGCAGGCAAAAAAGGATAAGGACGAGTCGGCATGAGTAACAAGGCAAAGACGCTAAATATTCATAGCTTAAATGTTAAGACAAAAGCGGCTCACGAACAGCATAGTTCATTACATAAAACCCCCCAGTGGGTGGATTCGAGCCTAACTTGCAGGCAGAGAAAAGAGAAAGATAAAAAACACCTTGGGGCTCAGGCCACCGGCGCGTCGCCAGCCGGCGTGCCCCCAGCCGTCACATCGCTGGGAGGCTTGGCTCTTGCCTCGGAGGTGGTCACGGCCTTCAGGTCAGCTTCCTTGGCCGTCGAGGCGGGCTCCTCGGTTTCAGCCGTCTCGCCGCTCTCGTCGGTGCTCTCGTCGGCAACCTCATCATCCGTCGGGCCTTAGGAGATGCCAAAGGAGTCCTCGGGCAATGGCTCACCATCCTCACTAAGGGCCGGCAGGAACTCGTCCGCGTCGACATACGATGCGAGCTCGTTAGCTCGGTGGATAAGGGCCGGCTCACGAGCCTCTTGCTCCGCGGCCGGCATGTCCCACATGGTCCCCAGCCGGCCCAAGTCGACGCCGCAATACCATGACGTAACGAACTAGAGCACCATCTGCGCCCCGGCTCGGGCAGCCGATGCCTTCCAAGCTTTGAGGCGAGGGACGGCGTGCTCTAGCCACTGGGCCATGCGATTTGTCGGAGCTCCCCCGTGACCCGGCCATAGCGCAGCAATAACCTCTTTGTCGGCTCTCTTCAGCCGATCCACGCTCCGCTCAAGATGGGTCATCCGCATCTCGATGGCGAGCCCGATCTCGTCCACGTCCCATGGGGCCTCCTGCTCGATGAAGCGACCCTGTTCCCGAAGGTAGTCACGGTGCTCCTCAACAGCGTGCGCAGCACAACGCTAAGTTTTTGGGAAGCGCCCTAAGGCAAAGAAGAAGAAGAAAGAAAGGTGAATCAAAACACGAGAATCAGCAAAGGGAAAAGCGACTGATTGGAGAAGCGAGGGAAAAGCACTTACCCTCAATGGCGTCCTCCACCCCAAGGGCGAAGTTGAGCGCCGCCGTCCGCTCCGTCTCCACAGCCTCCTTCGACGAGGCAAGGGAGCCCCAGACCTCCTCGAGCGTCCTCTCAAGGCGGGTCACTTTGTCTTGGAGGGCAGCGGTCCTCCGGGCGGTGTCAACCACCTTATTGACGGCCATCTCTCGGGTCACCACCTCCTTCGCCGCCTCGGCTTTGAGCCGGTCCTTGACCGCCTCCACGTCCACCAGCAGCACGGCCAGCCGGTCCTTCTCCCACGTGGCTACCTGGACGTCTTGCGCCAGCAGGTCCCGCTCGGAGACGAGCCCGGCCTTCTCCTCCCAAAGGGTGGCCAGGTCACCTGCAAGACACGACAAGCGTCAGCCGGCTCTCGGGGGTTATGTGCCCCTCCTGCGAAGTTCAACTAACCTTGCACGCGTGCCAACTCCTCCTCCAGGCGGTAGAAGTTGTATTTGCTACGGTCGTGGATGGCGACCGCCTCCTCGCATAGCTTCTGTCGTAGGGAGGTTCCCTCCTGTCGAAAGGAGGCAAAAGATCAAGACACGCTCAAAAGAGATCCGGCCCGGCTGCCCGTCAGGCGGTAAGCCGGCCCGCATCTCGGGGCCTACACCCAGTGGGTGCGCTCGTGCGCCCCCACTGAAAACTCTAAGACAAAGCTATCGGGCTTACCTCTACACACTGCAGCACGGCATTTGCCGCCTCGAGGAACCGGGCCAGCTCCTGCCGGCACCGGTCCAAGACGCTCCCCAAGTCCCCGAAGGAGGGGACCGGTCCGCCTGCCTGGGGAGCTAGCAGGCCTGGCGCATGCGCTAACGCCTCCCATTCTTGGAGCACCTCCTGCATCAACCGCAGGGTCCTCCGAGCCCGGCCATCGCTGCCACCCGGGCTTGCCACGGCGCCAACCGCCGGGGGCGGGTTGATGATGGCGAGGGGCCGGGAGTCGTTTCCCGTCGGCCCCCCGCCCAACGCCGTCGCCACCTCCGCTTCCTGCCACTTCGGCGCGACGATCGCGACGGAGGGCACCTCCACCTCCATAGCCGCCGCCTCCGGCGCCGCCTTCGGCGCCGCCTCCGACGCTGCCATCGGGGCCTCCGGCACCTCGACACGGGCCGGCTTGGCCATAGCCGAGGTCACCTTCGGCACCTCAAGCCGGGCTGCCTCGGGAGCTGGCTCCGTCGTCGTTGCCCTCACTTGGGCCACCTCCTGCATGGACGGAGGCGCCGGCAGGTCCATGGCTGCCCCGCATGGCTCGCTCGACGGAGGCCTCGACATGCGGGTCGATTCCGCCGCCGAGTCCGACGCTTGGGGGGGATCCGCCGACCTCCTCCGCCTCCGACTGCTCGAGGTCCCAGAGTGCGAGGCCCCTCCTCGCGTCCCAGACTTGGAGGTTCGCATCTCCGTAAGCCTCCTCTTCTCCTCCTACTGGGTGGCCACGTGCTCGCGGGCCAGCCGACTGGCGGCATCCGTCGGATCCCCCGCCGGCTCCTCCTCGTGGAGTTCGATGGGGTCACTACAGTGCCGAAGGACTGGTTACTTACCGGCTGGCGACCCGGAAGAGAACTCACATAAGGAAAAAAACTTACCCGATGATGAGGGGCAAGGTCCGCTTGGTGCGTGGCGGCGGCTTCTGTGCGGCCACCTTCACCCGCTTCGGGCCGGGCGGCGGAGCCGCCGGCCCTCCTGGGTCGGTGTCTTCCCCCGGCTAGCTGCTCCGGCCATCGGGGCTTGGGCCGGCCGCTCCTTGCTCCTCCAACCCTGGCGTGCTGAGGGAGGAGGCTCATTCAGAATCGTTAATTCATCATCATCGTCGTCGTCGTCCGTCCAGTCCCTCATCGTGGGTCAAGAGGAAACTCACCCGCTCCGTTGGGCTCCCCGGCTACGCCGGACCCTCTAGCTCTGCTGGGAGTGCCGGTTGTCAGGTCTGCCGGCTTGTCGACTCCTCCCGAGGAGTCCACCCCCTCCTTCGGGGGGCCTCCCATCTCATATTCTTCGGAGTCGGAGTTTTCACGCTCCGCCTCGAAGATCTGAGGATGCGGGCCATTCGGCGTATTCTGTCGCACCAGCAGCTGCGGTCAGCACATCAAAGTAAGCTCTCCAGGTGGCAGTCGGCTGGGAAGTATCAAATGCAGAAGAAACCGCCTCGACGAAAGACTTACCAGGGGCGGCCGGTTGATGTGGTCGTATGGCACCATGTCGAAGGACCATGACGCGGGCTTCAGCTTGAACGTCGTAAGGGCGTTCACCCGCTTCGCCACCTGAGCTGGCGTCAACTCGGCCATGGACAGTCGGCAGGGGTCGCGCCAGCTGGACATGTCGCAGATCTGGTGCGGCCTCGGCTGGAGGGGCAACACCCGGCGCGAGATAATGGCCGCCACCAGGTCGGCAGCGACTAGCCCCTCGGAGCCCTTCAGCTGCGTGAGCCAGCCAAGCTCCTCCAGGGCCACACCGCGCGAGGCAGCCCCCAGGCAATTTAACTGGGTGGACTGCCTATCGACAAATGGCGGCAGTCGGATGTAGTCCGTTTTCCGGTCGGTGTTCTTCACGTAGAAGAACGTCCGGTGCCACCCCTTGACGGAGTCGATAAGAGAAAGAGGGGGGAAGCGTGCGACGCTGTGGCAGCACACCACCGTACCCCCGCAGGCGTCGCTTTTCAACGGCTTGAGATAGAAAAGCGCATTGAAGAATTCGATGAAGGGAAGAACGCCGAGGTACCCCTCGCACAGCGTCACGAAAGCGGAAAGATACAAGATCGAGTTGGGGCCGAGATTATGTGGCTGGAGGTCGAAGGTATCGAGGAGAAAGCAGAAGAAGAGACTCACTAGGAGCCCGAAGCCCTAGGAGAAGTGCTAGAGGAACACGACGTGTTCCCCTAGCTGTGGTGTCGGCGCCACCTCGTCGCCCGGCGCGTGTGCTACCACCCGCTCCCCCGGCGGCAGCATGCACACGCGGAGGAGCTCGGCGATGTCCCCCTCGACCACAATGGAGCCAGCCCAGCTCACGCCGCGTCCATCGGCCATCGCGCGGCGGTGCGGCGTGCGGGTGCGGTTGCATGTTCAGGTGCGATGTCGCGCGGGGAAGGCAAGGAAGCAAGGAAGACGGGCTGTGAGGGGGCGAGTGAGCTGCGGGTATCTCCGCCCCTGCCCTTCCTCTCCTTTTATAGGGGAGGCCACGACCGGGGGACGTGGGATTAACTACGCGCGCACGTGGGTGGCCCCGGGCCGTAACGGCCGCTTTAGGGCGCAGAGGATCCCGACCTGTGCCCCGAGGTCTACTGGGCTACGCCTGGGGTCTTAGCGGGCTAGGCCTAGGCGACGTCTCGTCTCCCTGCATGCGTGGGACTCACGGCATCATCACTCACCGCATGGCGCACTGCGTGCCGGCGCAGGTCTCGAGGCGCCACGTCGGTACCCAAGGCGTCGGGTCCAACGGCCGACCTGGCTGCCCTTTCGGCTTCGAGCTAGAGGTGGGTTTAGCTGGGGGAAGCCGCCGGCTCCCCTCCGTCTACCGGACGCGGGCCCCCGCCGGCTTCGGGGACTACTGAAGGGGTTATTACCCTTGGGTAGGCCAAAGCAATGGGGTCCTCCCCCTTCCGCTTAGAAGAAAAACTACGCGACCGGCTGGTCGAGGCCGGCTGGAGGACGTCCGGCTCGAGCTGGCGCCGGCTAGCACCCCGGACGGCTAGTCAAGGAGCCGCCCCGACTCTCGGCCGGCTGGGTGCGGCCGGCTGCCTCCGAGCCGCCTCCCCCGTTAACCCTGGGACGGACATGCGACATCCTGTCCCTCTGCGCGCGGGTACAACGGCACGACGCGACCGGCACGACGGGTGGCCCTGTGGCTACAGTGACCGTTGACGCACTGCAGCGCATGGCTATAGTCCGGCCGTCCCGGCCGCTGACCTCGGCGAGCGCGATCGGATGAGGGAACAGTGCCGGCACACCCTCGCCCACTCGATTACCTACCTCGGCATGGCTACAGCGCGGCTGGCCGTACCGGAGACTTCGGCCAGCTGGCGCTAGGCGACGCCCCCCCCCCGGGCGACCCGTGTCGCGGCAGGTGGGCGAGGGCCAATCGCAGAGCTGGCTGGTGGGCCCCAACGGGAGATGGGACCGCTCAGCCGGTGGACCCCACCAACGACAAGACAACATGAATGGGGGACCCCCCTGGCCAGCCGGAGAGACTGCCAGCAGGGTCCCCCGCCCCTGTACTTAGAACATATTATAAGAGCCGGGGGGTTGGCCTATAAAAAAACCTGAGCCCCCCATGCAACGGGGATAGACGATCACCACCGCACACACACATAAAGCTCTCAAACCCCCTCTAGCAGTGGAGGAAGACGAGCTGGTTGCTCCTTCTTCCTCCTCCAAACACAGCTCCATGAGCGCCCTTGTATACACACTCATCCATACAACTAAACCAAGCAGGACTAGGGGTGTTACCTCCCTAGGAGGGCCATGAACCTGGATACATCGTGTGTCATCACCACTTGTGCCCAATCTCGCACCCGGAGCCCGTCGGCGTCCTCCGGCCCCCAACCACCCACAATAAGCCACCCTATGGCATCTGTCGTGAGAAAACGATGACAGGGGCCCAAGATGTCGAGCCCCCAGACTAAAAATGGCCAGGAAAGAGGGATTGTCTAAAGAGCTTAAGCTGGTTGATGTAGTTTCTTTGAATGGAACTGGCACGCTTCACACTTGGTTACTAGGGCAGTTGCATCCTGGAGAGTAGTGGGCCAAAAGAAACCTTGTCAGAATGCCTTACCGTCAAGAGCTCTTGATCCTATATGGGGGCCACATATGCCTCCATGTATCTCTGCCAACAAATCCAGTCCATCCTCCCGAGGAATGCACTTAAATTTCACACCATTCGGTCTCTTTCTGTACAGGACACTGTCGACAAACTTGTACATATTAGACTGATGGGCTACTTTCTCCGCTTCTTCCTGTTCCTCAAGGAGTTCTCCTGTTTGAAGGAACTAAACAATGTCTTGTGCCCATGCTGGAGCCTCGGGCTTGATGGCAAGGACTAAAGGCATGTCTTATGTCATGTGAGCGTTTGTCTCTATGGCAAGGGCTTGAGGCCCTGCCGGAGCATGTTGCCCCCCGACAAGCTTGGCGTTGATCCCAGCAACTTCCTTGTCGGCAGTCTCTAGGAGCTTTGTGGGAAAGTACTGGCAGGAATTCAAATTCCTTCTCTTGTTTTGCCTCGTTGATGGTGCTACGGATGGCTGGGTCAATTGGAGGACAAAAGTCCCTTATTCCACAGGTAACTTGAGGGCAGCACGCTTCGACAGCTCGTCCGCGATGTTGTTCTCTACACGAGGAACATGCTTTGTTTTCAGACCATCAAAGCACTCCTCCAACTTTCTCACTTCATCTACATAGGCTTCCATCAACAGGCTCTAATAATCTTTGTTGACTTGCTTGACGACAAGCTGTGAATCACCAGTGACAATGAGCTTTTTGATTCCAAGGTCTGTCACGATCCTGAGACCGACAAGCAGCCCTTCATATTTTGCGGTGTTGTTTGTGGACCTCTCTCGGGGAAAGAGCATCTATATTACATATTTGAGGTGCTCTCTGGTGGGTACGACAAGCAGCATGCCAGCATCGGCTCCTTGCAGGGAGAAAGCCCCATCAAAATACATAACCCATTCTTGACTTGTTTTCTTGCCGGGGAGAGTCGTTTCTTGAATCTCTTCATCCGATGTTGGAGTCCATTCCGCAATGAATTCTGCCAAGGCTCTGCTCTGGATAGTTGAATTACTTTCAAATATGAGACCAAAGCTTGACAGTTCCAAAGCCCACTCCACAATCCTGCTGGTCGCATCTGGATTTTGCAAAATCTGTTGCAGCGGAAGGCGAGTGACGACGATGATCTCATGTGCTTGGAAATAATGGCGCAGCTTCCTCGAGGCCATAAGAAGGCCAAAGAGATGCTTTTGCACGCCAGAGTATCTTGACCTAGCCCCTTGCAAAAGGGAGCTGACAAAATAAATTGGGCGTTGCACCATCTTCTTCATCTGTGTTGCTTCATCCATCTGCATAGATCCTGACTTGTCGGCACCCGACTCTGCCGGGGAAGATCCTAGCTCGTCGCTTGGCGGTCCTGTCTCTGTCACTGCTTCTTCATCGACTTCTCTCTACACCACTAACGCATCACTAATCACTTGATTCGTTGCCACCAAATATAGCAACAACGGCTCTTGTGCTTTAGGTACGACTAGTATTGGCGGAGAGGAGAGGTACCTCTTCAAATCCTGCAGCGCTGCCTCCACTTCCGAAGTCCACTTCATTGGACCCGCCTTTTTCAAAATTTTGAAAAAGGGCAGGGCATGCTCAACAGATTTTGAGATGAACCTATTCAGAGCCACAACACAGCCAGCAAGACGACGCACATCTTTGACGCGTCTTGGTGCTTCAGTCTGCTCAGTTGAGTTGATCTTGTCGGGGTTCACCTCGATCCCACACTGAGACACAAAGAATCCGAGAAGCTTGCCGGACGGAACACCAAACACACACTTCTCGGGATTGAGCTTCAAATTGATCTTTCACAGATTTGCAAACGTCTCTTCTAGATCTTGTATAAGTGTTGCTTTGTCCTTGGTTTTAACCACTATGTCATCCATATAAGCTTCCATATTTCTATGTAGTTGAGGCTCAAAACCGATCTAGGCTGCTCTTGCAAATTTTGAACCAACACTTTTCAACCAGAAAGGCATACGTACGAAGCAATATGTACCACATGGGGTGGTAAATGCGGTCTTCTCTTTGTCTTCCTTAGACATGAAGATCTGATGATATCCTGAATAAGCATCAAGAAATGATAGAAAATCGCAGCCTGTAGTGGAGTCCACAATCTGGTTGATGCACGGCAAGGGGAAAGGATCTTTTGGACAAGTTTTATTGAGATCTGTATAGTCAATACATGGCCTCCATTTTCCATTTGCCTTGCGCACTACAACTGGATTGGCCAACCACGTTGGATGGAGCACTCCTCTAACCAAACCTGCCGCTTCCAACTTACTGATTTCCTCGGCAATAAATTCTTGCCGCTCCAAGGCTTGCTTCCTAACCTTCTGCTTGATGGGTCGTGCATGATGATAGACAACAAGGTGGTGCTCAATTACCTCGCTGGGAACACCAAGGACATCATATGGTTGCCATGCAAACACATCGACATTCGCCCGTAGAAGGCAATGAGCGCGCTTTCCTATTTGTCATCGAGGGTGGAACTTATGGTGAAAGTTCCGCACGTACCATCCTCCTTGACGGGCACCATCTTAGTTTCCGGTGGAGCTGCCTTGGATTTCTTGTTCTTGCCGGTGGAGCTCTCTGGCACATCATCAACAGGAGAGCAGCACTCCAAAGAGGTGCGCTTGCTGGAGTGTGTACCAGAGGTCTTGCCAATCTTGTTCCCCCGGGAGCTTCAGCGGCAGGAGCAAGTGCCTTGGCGGCAGGTGCTGCAACTGCCTCCCGGTAAAGTGGTCGACAAAGATAAGTGCATCCTTCTTGTCAAAGTTGATTGTGATGACGCACATCGGCCCGGGCATCTTCCATACATTATAAGCATAGTGTGATGCCGCCATGAACTTGGACAACGTTGGACGCCAGAGGATCCCATTATATGGCAATGGAATCTTGGCGACGTCGAAAACAATCTTCTCTATCCTGAAGTTCAGGTCGCTACCAAATGTTACCGGTAGCGTGATCTTGCCCTTCGGCTGGCTCCTCCCTGGATTGATCCCCTGAAACGTGCATGTCTCCTCGAGATCTTCATCAGGAATTTGCAACCTTTTGATCACATCAGGTGAGATTAAGTTCAAACATTTTTGTCACCTTGAGGTTGCAAATTGTTGGCGAAACCAACAATGGCAGACACCCGACCGCAGTTGTGCGATCAGGGTGATCCTCGGCGTCAAAAATGATAGGCGTGTGGGACCATCTCAATGGTTTCTAGGCTTCGACAGATGGCTCTCTCGCATTAACCTCGCGCGACCACTATTTAAGTTGGCGGTGAGAAGAATGCAACGAGGCGCCTCCGTCGGTGCACATGACGTGTGTAGCTTTTTGAGATTCGTGCTCGCTGGACTTGTCATCCTCCTCGTCGCCATCATCATCCCCTTCTTCCTTGTCGTCGCCTCGAGCGGGCCTCTCCTGTTGCTTGTCCTTGCTACGGCGACCTCTTCGGTCACCTTGTTTCTTGTCGGACCCTTCTACATCATCTTGGGCCTTCTCCTTATCTTGCCTCACATACTCAGCTTTTTGCCTCTCGACAAGCTGCTCAACTTGTCGGCAGTTTTGGAGATCGCGGCCCTTGGTCCGATGGATCTTGCAGTACTGCTTGTCGGAGCTCTCTGGCTTGTCGGAAGCGGCCAAGGCCTGACAAGAGACGCACCCGGCAACCTCCTTGCCGGGGCCATCAACCTTAGTCTTCTTGGTGGTGTTGAGGTTGCCAGATTCTTCAATGGCAAGCACGACCTTGTCCTTGCGTTTCTTGTTCCATCATTGGCCTTTCCTTGCCGAGGCGGCGGCATCTTCATCTTCAGAGTTGACTCCTGCGCCAGCATCCTCGCCGGGGAGTCTCCTTCCTTCTTCAGCTCGAGCACATCTATCAGTCAGAACATAGAGCTCGACAACATCCCTGACTTTGTTCATCGCCAGCTCTTCGCACATCCTGTGGTTGTGCACGTTTTGATGAAACGCGCTGATAACAGCAGCAAGATGAACATCTGGGATGTTGTGATGTATACAGTTGAATCTCTGAATGTACTTGTGCAAGCTTTCGCCTTCTTTCTGGGGGATGAGATGCAAATCACTTTCTTGGCCAGGAGCTTGGTGGCCTCCGGTAAAGGCGCCAACAAACTCATGACACAGATCTGTCCAGGAAGAAATGCAATTCTCTGGCAGATGCATCAACCATGACCTGACGTTGGGCTTGAGCACCAACGGGAAGTAGTTGGCGAGTATCTTGTCATCGCGAGCCCCGGCAGCCTGCACCGCAATGGTGTAGATGCTCAAGAACTCCGCTGGGTGAGTCTTGCCGTCGTATTTCTCCGGTACCTCCGGTTTGAACGTTCAGGAATTGGGCCACTAGACTCGCCGCAGATCACGGGTAAAAGTTGGACAACCCACCTCATAAGGTAGGTCAACAGGATACCCTGGCGCAGGTTTGTCTACAGTGGGTCCTGCGTGCCAATCGGATTGATGGCGTGCTTCCCGTCGCCTCTTGATGGTAGTCCAAGCATCTTCTTTGCTTCGCTCCTGAAGAACTTGACGTTGATCGCGGCGAGTTCGCAGATCAGATGACACCGTTAAATTGTCACCACGGGCATCGGTCTGTCGAGTCGGCGATCGTTCTTGCCGCCACGGAGGAGAGTGCACCGTGGCCGCGCCACCTCCGACCTTGTCGTCATTGGTGCGCGCTAACTCGACTGACCGCCGCTGCAGCCCATCTCTATCAGCAAAGCTGACGAGGCTCTGGATAGTAGCTCTCCATTCATCAAGCTTCTCCATAGCAGGAGGAAAATTCAGGAGTAGCTTTGCTCATGCCAACGCTTCTGCTTATGTAGTCGTCAGCGCAAGGTGCAAAGAACATGCGACTTGAACCACCAATGCCACGACATTGCTCATCGCGTGCTACTTGAGAAGGCCGCGGCGTGTGCGCTGGCGTGGGTGTCTTGGAAGGCGCCCTTCCGTCCCTGGAGTTCACTACGCCACCCGTGGGCAGTACAACTCCGTCCTGAGATCCAGCGGCGTGTGGGTTGTCGTCGTCGCTGCGAACAGCGTTGCTGGCTTGGCCTTGATCACCAGAACATCGTGGAGGTTAAAGACCTCCGCCTTCATCCACACTATCGTCTGCCCCTACGCACCGGACGTGGATGGATCAACCTCCATGAAACCCTTATTCTTGGGGGCCATGGCGATGAAGATGATGAAGAAACTGGCACCCTGATCATTAGATCAAGTTCATACAACCCTCTCCCATACCTGGCGCACCAAAGGTGTTGGGGTACGACACTTATGGGATCGCGTTGATCCCTTTGTGGTTCAGCAGGGAGACGATGTGCGCAAAGAGCAGATCTGACGAGCAGCGCAAGGGGATTTTTACCCAGGTTCGGGCCGCTGAGAAGCGTAAAATCCTACTCCTGCTTTACTGTATTATGGGTGTTTGGGTTCTAGCTACAGGAGCGCTATGAACAATACACAGCCGCTACGCGTGTGAGCCAGAAGGTCGAAGAAGATCCTCCCCCTCGTAACGCCTTGGGCCTCCTTTTATATGACTAAGGGGTCTCCAATAGTGGCGTACAGTACATACACAAGGTCTATAGTTGCTACAGTGTTATCATACCTAGCACTGATGGCATTGAACAAACGCATTTAATGCTTCGTCAGGCGTCCCTGACCTTCTATGGGATGGGACAGGAGCCCGTCCCATCGGCACAACTTAACCTCCTCCATCGTCAGTGCCTTGACACGTATCTAGGAGGGATGACACCTGGTCTCTGCGCTGCCAGGACGGTGAGGACTTGCCGGGTGCACGTCTTGCAGGGGCTCTATAAGCCATCCTGGCAAGATCTTGCCGGGGTCCTAGCTTTTGGTCTTCGGTCTTGTGATTCTTGTCTTGAGCATTTTCTTGATATCTTCGTACTTGTATTCAGCTGTCCCCTGGCAAGCCTTGCCGCTGGGGTGGCTACAACTTTCCGTGCACAAGTAAGGGGTACTAAAAGACCCAAACTTTAGTACTTCGACACATCAATCGAGAAGTTTCCTTCCTCATGGGCCCGAACATATTTTTGTAATAGTTAGTGATATAAGGCTTAAGTTGGTCGTGTCCCTCAATTATGCCCTCCTCCTGTACAAGAGAATCAATATGTTTCTTTCGGTGTCTGCCATTGGCTACATCGTGGATGTATCTAGTATTTGAATCCCCTTTAATAAAATTGGAATTAAAATGCTGGTACTACTTGAGCTCCTCTTCTCTCATATGTCTAGCTAATTATTCATTCGATTGACTCTTGATCTCAATTTCATAAACAAATAACCTTTGAACCCTTAGTCACCTATAACCATGAAAACCCTTAGTCTCCCAATCATCTATCATCATCACCAAAACTGACATAGGGGTATGTCTTTCAACAACCTACTATAAAATGCTCACTTCCTATGACCTCTTTAGAGCATCTACAACTGGACCCCTCATACCCGTCTAGAACGCCCGGACAGGCCGCCCGATCACTGACCGGTCACGAAAATGCGACCCAGCAGGCCGCCTCAAATGGGCCTCAAACACCCGGGCTGACCGGCACCCCTCATATCCAGCCCCAATATGGGGCGGATATGGGGGCGCTCAGACATGCCCGACACGTCCGCCTGACGATCAGGCTTCATGCGGAATCGCCCGAAAACCCGACGGTCCGACGAGCGCGTCGACCGTCACCATGGTTTCAACGGTCGCGTGTTGCCGCTGGCTCCCCCCCCCCCCCCCCGAGGCTAGAGTCGGCTATTTAAGTCGGCTGACGGCCCCCAACCGTAGCACATCCACCTCCTCCCTCCCTTCGCCGCCACCCTAGCCTGTCTGCCTTCTCTCCCCCGCTCTCCCACGATCTCCGGCTTCATCATGGTCCGCCGTAGGATCACCACCTATGCTATGCTCACGCCAGAGCGGCGGATGCAGATATAAATGGAGATCTAGGCTCAACGCGCTGTCTGCATCGCTACGGGTCTGCCTTCGGACTCGCCAGAGCTGGAAGAGGAGTAGTCGGAGGAGGAGCTACTGAAGGCGTTGGAGGAGGAGGAGGCGGAGGAGGGTGAGGTGGACCAGCCTGCTCCGTCCTTGAACATGGCGGAGGCAGAGGCGGAGTTCGTCGTCGCCCAAGCCAAGGAGATGGCGGAGCAGCAGGCCATCCTGGATTCCATCCAGAATGATGCCGAGATGGAGGCCAACCGTCGGCTCATCCGGTAGAGGCAGGCGAAGGTCGACACCCTCTTCGAAGAGCTAGACACGGATATGATGGTGGAGGAAGCTGCAGCGTAGGCGCCAGAGGGTCGGAGTTGCAGTTGCCGCACATTTATCTATCGGAGGGCACGGAAATCATCAAAATCTTCGACGAGGAGTAGTTTGTTTGTACGTAGTACGTAGGTTTTTATGTTTGCATGATTTTGTATGGATTCAAGAAATCTAGTATGAGATGTTCGATTGTAGTAGTGTTTATTTGAGGCATGCCGAGTCACTCCCCGCGAACGCGTACGCGTACATTTGAGGGGTCATTTTTTGCTATACGTGGTCGTAGATGCTCTTATAGGGCCGTCTCATTTCTATTATAAATCTCACCCTTTACTCAAAACTTTACCTTCTATCTTCTATCATCCTCCGTGAAGTTCTCTGGACATTGCAAGTCAAGTTGAACATGAGCATGACAAGCAACAACTCACCCGTGATTCGATAGGTGTGTGACATTAGGGAAAATCCAACACACAGCCTCAAATGGACGTCGGTTTTGTCCGGATTTCGTCTGTTTGGCGTGGGAATGAGGTTGTGTTCGCCTGGATTTGTGTTTGCGTTGGACGTGTGTCCAATGCGCGACCACATCTTCGGCCTCATCTCGTTCGCCGGAGGCCAAGTACAATAAAATAAAGCATAACAAAAATAGTTCAAATCAAACATAACAAATTGTTCCATATCAGAAATAGTCTATTTTTACAACCCAATCAAAATTTTAAAATTATCAAATAGTCTTACAAAACTACTCAAAGTAATTTGTGGGCATGAAAAGAGATTAAACCGATAGATCTACTAATTTCAAATGTGATTCCACATATGCTCAACCAAGTCATCTTGCAGCTGCGTATGAGTGCCCCGATCACGCATCTCACGATGGAATTGGATGAACCGTTGAAAGGTTGCAGGAGGTGGGTGCTCAGTCTCAACATTCTCACCCTGGAAATCAAACCCCTGGTCGTAGATGCTGTCATCACGTTCATCCTCGACGATCATGTTGTGCATGATCACATAAGTAGTCATCACCTTCCAAAGATTCTGAGTGCTCCATGTCAATGCAGGGTTTCGAACGATACCCCATCGAGACTAAAGCACACCAAATGCATGCTTCACATCTTTTCTAACACTCTCCTCAAACCTCTATCTCTTCTCTCCTTGCAGATCGGGTATGGTCTTCACAAGAGTGGACCACTGGAAATAGATACCATCAGCTAGGTAATATCCCTTGTTGTAATTGGTGTCCATTGATCTCAAAATCGACCTCCGGGTAGTGGACTTCTGCAAGCCTTGTAAATACTGGAGAATGCTGAAGAACGCTAATATCATAATGAGAACCAGCCATGCTGAAGAAAAAATGCCATATCCATAGATCTTGTGAAGCCACCGACTTCAAGATTGGCAGTGGCACCTTTCACAGGCCCTTGTACTATCCCTTCCAAGCAAACAGACATTTCTTTCACTTTCAGTGCATACGATTGATACTGTCAAGCATGCCCGGAAAGCCCCTCTCGGCATTGATAGTCAACAACCTCTCTGTATCAGCGACATTTGTCTCTCTCAGATATTCAGGGCCAAATACAGCAACCACGGCCTTGTAGAAACTGTACATTGATTGGAGACACATGGACTCACACATATGAACATACTCATCCACAAGATCACCAGGAATCCATATGCAAGCATGTGAATAGCTGCATTGCATTTCTGATAAGAAGAGAAGTTAAGCTTTCCAAGGACATCCTCTTTGCAGTTGAAGTATGGGTCATATGCTACTACTCCCTCCCGAATACGATTGAACACATGCCTCTTCATTCGAAAGCGGCGAAGAAATTGATGAGGTTTGTAAAGTGCGTTATTGTTAAAGTAATCGGAATAGAGGAGGGTGTGCCCTTTCTCCATGACTACAATGCATTTGATCCACCGCTCCCCTTTACGAGTCACCTTTTCGAAAACGAAAATGAAAAAAACCCTTTCCGCCGTCCGCACTCCGTGACACCTCTTGGTTTGGTTTGGTTCGCTTTGCAGTGCAGCCCCCAATCCACGCACGCATCTGCCAGTTTGTGCTTGACTGCTTGGCCGCGTGTGCCCGGCCGCCCGCCCCACCCACTATTCCACATAGACTCCGCGCCATCGCCCAAGCAGCGCGGAGTGGAGGTCCTCTCGCTGCCGGCGACACTCCTCCGACGGCGATGCAGGTCCCGGTCGGCGTTGGTGGGGGTGGAGGGGAAGCGGGGGACATGCGGGGCCGGCACCGGATCCAGGCCGAGCTCAAGAAGCTCGAGCAAGAAGCGCGCTTCCTCGAGGTCCGCCTATGCCATCTTTGCTTCTTTATTACCTTCTCTGAATATTACAGTACTTCTGGAAGTTCAGATAGTGTTACTTTGTCCCCCATAAGGGCAAAAGAGTGGCCACTTTAATCTTTGGGCCTTTTCTGCGACTTCGTTTCGAAAATTGCTGGCGCAAGAACGGTCGAGAGGGAGAAGCATGGCCGCATAGGGCAATTCTCCTGCAGAAAGGCAGCACGAAACGGAAGCCTTTAGCTTTTCAGCCCAGTGTTCTAAGCATAGATACGAGTTTGGAGTAGAAGCGATTTCTTCGATCCCCATCCCTCACCACGCACCACGAAAGCTTCGACATGGCTGACATCCGAGGTCTTCGCGCGTCCATCTATCCCGCCTGCATTTCCTTGCGTCCCATGGCCATGGGGTAGGGGGTGGGCCGCCGGTGGGGGTGGGTAGGGGAGGGGGAGAAAGCGGTCAAAGGGCATGTCCACATCCGGAACACCTGCTTCAGGATTTCTTGCGGCAAATATTCAGTTCCGTACTAGCATTTCGTGGGCCTTTTCTCTGACATGCACAGATCTGTCCGGCTATATCCATCCAGCTTACGGGCTAGGCAGGATTCCAGTTTCCCTGCTGAAGAAAACAAAAGCGAAATTCCTCGGCGTCAAATGATTGTGCAGTGTACCACTGAGGAATTAACTAGTGACGGTGCACATGGGGTGAGGCGCTGCTGCATGGGGAGCCATGTTTTCTACTCCAATCGTGCCAGTGCGTGATCCAATCGTTGCAACTTGGAAGCAGAAATCGGTGCTGGATCAACGGGGGTACCCAAACAGGAAATATGTCTTTTTATTCATGGGACGATTCAAACAAGTACAACAGCAAAGTGTTTTCAGTTGATGCCTTGGCATCACATCCTGGATGGTCGTCAGTTTTGGTGACAAGTTGAAGTTGATATGCTCATTCGAGGATGTGCTGGCGTCCAGCCCACAAATCTAGAGAACTGCTTAACGAATCCATAGTCATCTTCTGCTCCTCAGCTCTCTCAAATGAGCACAGATGAACAATATCTTCTTTTTAAACTATTCTTTTACAAATTTTGGCAAATGTTTTGTGTGCTTAACAGTTTTCAACACGAAATGACGATCGTGGAAGTCATGGAAAATAAAACAAAATCAGCACTCCAAAATGCTTTTTAAAACAACATTTTTGGAGCAACATTTTTTTGGCCATGACTTCCACCAATGTTCTTTCATCTTAATTTTTTTTAAGCACACAAAACATTTTTTCAAAGTTTACCACAGAAAAATTTAGGTTGTTTTAGAGAGGGATCTGCATACGGGGGCATCTGCACCCAGTTTTCAAAATTGCATTTTTAGCATGTTTTAAAATATCAAAAAATCAAAAAGAAAATCTCAAGCATACATGTTCGTAAAGGTGTGTGCACGACACAAAGTTTTATGAAAAAATGTCTTTTTATTTTGTCTCCACAAAAAAGACAAGTTTCAGTGCTTCCAAATAGTGTTCCATGACACAATTTTTTTGTCTTTTTTGCACAGTCCACAAAAATAGTTATTTTTCCATTAAACTTTATACACCTACATAAAACATCCAGACGTACCCGTCCAAACTTTTTCACATTTTTTAGCATTTAGAAATATGTTTTCCGAAGTGGGTTCATATGTACCCAGGTTCATGGATGCACTTCTCATTGATTTACTATTTCTTTTATTTTACTGTCCACTAAAGAGCATTTGAGCTCGGGAGCAGATACTCGATGCCCCGAATGCCATTTACAAGTATGAATGTGAACTTTGCTATCAGTCGTCCCACTCGCAACGTATTTTGGTAGTTCTTACTATTTAAGACTAACTTGGATAGTTTTGATTTCTTTACTTTGGTTATTCCCAAGTTGTACTAGTTTTTTACACCCTTTGCCGGTTGCAGCTTGAATGAACATTGGGATGCATGAGAGACCGAGAGTTATCTAGGAGCCTTTGGCAATTTGAAGATTATTCTATTATGTTATTTGATTAAGTGTTTAATTTCTAATCAATTATGTTTCTATACTGCCAACAATTTCTTTAATTAAAAACTATGTTAATTATTATAACTACAACGTTTTGTATCAGCAATTTCTAGTTATAATTAATGATGAAATTTCTTTATCATTCCAAATTCTCATTTATGGAAGTTCTTACAACCAGAGGCTAGATGAATATCATCATGAATAAAATTCATTTGTTTTCCTTATATATGCTTCTATATAATCTAGATTTCAAGGACCAGGAGCATGAAACTGCCAGATTAATGTTATTGTACTACAAAATTATTTCGTCATTTTTCTTAAATCTATTGTACTTCCTTTTGTGAAGTACTCTTGCAAGTTCAAACCTGAAAAGGGATATGAGTGGTGTCTCTTGATTAAAATGCAATAACAAAATGTAGTTCTTAACTTTTTTTGCGGCAAACATAGTTCTTATCTGATAGTAAATTCTACTGTCGACATCCTATTATGGTAAAAATAAAAATAATCAACATATGCAATCAGTTTGAGGACAGATCAAATTATTTATCTGCTTTGGCGGGAAATTCTGTTATCACTTTTACAGATCCAGTGAGAAACAAGTAATTACCTTATTTTTACCATTTCTATCAGCATCAGATCATTGCATGTCATATCGATGTCTGTACTTTTGTACTGTTTAATTTATACCCTACTTAAAGGAGTAGTCATGTACATACCATCGATAGTCAGTAAAACTAGCAATGATTTATGAGAGACTGAGAGTTTACAAACTAGTAACAATAATTAATAATACTATTGAGCTCACTTGTTAGACCCCAAGAGTGTTAAGCAAGCTGTATTACCTATTTCGATTGCTAAGTACCAATGATTTGTCATTTTTACAACTGGTAAGGATGCTTGTATTCTCAATTGGAAAGACATGGTATTCCCTTCTCTGTCAAACTGCTGATATTCTCAATTGGACTTCATACAGGAGGAACTTGAAGAGCTAGATAAAATGGCTAAGGTATCAACAGCATTGCAAGAGTACGTGTCAGAACAAACTTCTTTTTGATCAATTCGCTTTTTACCCTATGTTGTTGCTGCTTAAAAGGCACCGATAGTGTGTATTCTTGGTGACTGGAGTCTGGAGGTTGACTGCGTTATTAACCTTTTGTTAGGTTTGCAGTAACAATTGAAAGCAAAGCAGACCCTCTACTTCCTGTGTAAGTAACCACAAAAATATCCTGTTAGTTTATCTAAAATATGTCTACTCATAGTCTAATGCCTTCTTTTCTCTGTAACTGCAGAACTACCGGAGCTGCTTACCAGTCTTGGGACAGGTGGTTTGAAGGTCCGCAAGATCTGCGTAGATGCAAATGCTGGTTTTTGTGACCATTGCCGAGAAAGTCAGAGTAACACCGAAATGCAAGCAGCGGCGAGGATCGGTTCTTCATATTGAGTTTCTTCACAATCTCCGTTGAAGGAGTGGTATGAGAAGGGAACCGTGGAATACAGAAGCAACACTGAGGGTTGACTAAGACTTTGTTCTTCAATAAGTTATTTCTATATACTGAGTTCCTGTGCATTACATTATTTCTGATGTTGGTGAAGTATGAGATCTTAGCTCAAGAATGTCCAGTCAGATCAATTATATGAATTCTCTTATTTTTCACTTAGTTATCATGTTGGATATTCTGAAATCAACATTGGACAATGAAAGTTGACTTTATTATTTCTCTCACTTGTGAGTTGTGACCAACATTTTATGGATCTATGTTGTTGCTGTTGAGGGATTGAACTTTTGCAACTACGTACTCTTTTTTCTTTTTTCTTTTTGAGATGCTGCTTACCATTTCACATGCCCACTTGAGAGCCTGGTCAGCCTTGCGTAGAAGGCCCAAACTCAATTTGGCCCAACCAAAATACCGGGAAGCAAGCACTGGATAGTCCACAACTGAGGAGGTGAAAATCTTCTAAAAAAAACTGAGGAGGTGACCTTATCCGAAGAAAGCCATGGCAGTGGCGCACACAATCATCACCTTCACAGCCAAGCCAAAAAAACACCGAGCAATTGTCAGAGAAATAGAGGATGGCAATGGCGCCATCGCCCGCAAGCGCTTCCTCCTCCACCACCTCCCCTCTCCTTCCCTCCTCCCCATCCATCTCTGCCTTCCTTGCCTCGCACCCGGCCCTCACCCTCCTCCACACGCAATGCGCCACCATGGCTCACCTCCGCCAGCTCCACGCCGCGCTTGTCAAGTCTGGCCTCGCCAAAGATCCCATCGCCGCCAGCCGCGCCGTCGCCTTCTGCGCCGGCGAAGGACGCGACGCTGCCTACGCTGCGCGCATCGTGAGGCACCACCCGAGGCCCAACTCCTTCATGTGGAACACCGTCATAAGGGCGTTGTCCGACGGGCCCGGACCGGACGCGGCCGTGGCGCTGTTTGTCGACATGCTCCGGTCGCCCACGCCGCCGGAACGGCGCACGTTCCCGTCCCTGTTCGCGGCATACGCACGCCTCGGCCGCGCCGACGACGGCGCGGCGCTCCACGGCATGGTGCTCAAGCTCGGCCTCGCAGGGGACGCGTACACACGCAACTCCATGATCTCCATGTACGCGTCCTGCGGCCGCGCGGACGAGGCGCTGGCGCTCTTCGGGCAGTGCCAGGTGTTCGACGTGGTTGCGTGCAACAGCGCGATCGTGGCGCTCTCGAGGGCTGGGCGCGTCGACGAGGCGCGGGCGGTGTTCGACGGCATGCCGGCCAGGACTGTGGCGACGTGGAGCGTCATGGTGAGCGCGTACTCCCGCGCCGCGAGGATCCAGGACGCCGTCGACCTCTTCTCCGTGATGCAGGTGGACGGCGTGGAGCCGAACGCCAACGTGCTCGTCAGCGTCCTCGGCTGCTGCGCCAGCCTTGGCGCGCTGGAGCAGGGCGCGTGGGTGCACGCGTACATAGATAAGCACGACGTGGCCATGAACCCGCTCGTGGTCACCGCCCTCGTGGACATGTACTGCAAGTGTGGCTCCATACACAAGGCTCGCCAGGTGTTCGACACCTCGAGATCGCAGGGCTTGGCCAAGCTGTCGTCCTGGAACGCCATGATGCTTGGCCTGGCAGCGCACGGGCAATGCCAAGAAGCGCTCGCCTTGTTCTCCGAGCTGGAAGCTTATGGTCTCAGACCGGACAACGTCACCTTCATCGCGATGTTGATGGCCTACGGCCATTCCGGCATGGCCGACGAGGCGAAGGCTCTGTTCGCGTCAATGGCGAGGGAATACGGTGTTACGCCGGGAATCGAACACTATGGTTGCCTTGTCGACGCGCTCGCCCGGGCCGGAAGGCTCCGGGAGGCGGAGGACACCATCGGTGCAATGCCGATGAAGCCAGACGCGGCCATTTGGGGCGCCCTGCTCTCCGGATGCCGCTTGCACGGCGACGCCGAGACGGGGGCGCGCGCGGCGCGGGGAGCCGTGGAATGCAACCCACAGGACAGCGGCGCGTACGTGCTCGCGGCAAGTGTGCTTGCACGCGACGGCGAGGTAGGCCGGGGCTTGGGTGTCAGGGGGAAGATGCGGGAGGAGGGAGTGGCCAAGGTGCCCGGGTGTAGCATGATCGAGGTCAATGGTGTCGTCCACGAGTTCGTGGGCTAGTTGTACAAGTGTTCGACAGTTCAACGTACAATACATAGCAACAGCAAAATACAGACTTGTTATATGGAGATTTTGTTTGGGGTTTATGGTTTCAGTTTCATTCTTTTTAATATATAATATGCACCCGTGTGCATGTCAAATACTCGATTCTTTCGAAACGGGGGCAAAATATTTACCCATCGAGTGGCTTAAAAAGAAAAGAATTATCTAGTTAATTAGCAAAAGAGTCCATACCTTGCAACTAAGGAAACAATATAACATGCGTCCCTAACCCAATAATAATAACTCAAAAACCTAATAGATCCATGTCATTTATTTGAACATGGCATCCCATCTATGTTCTCTCTCTCGGCATAAGATAAACATCAACTTTTTTTATGCGATGTTTTGCCGAGGCATGCATGTGTGGTTATTGAAAAAATGTCTCAATTCAAAAATTGAATGGGTGATGGTTTTATCAAGACTTGATTTCCTCTAGGGCAACAATTAAATATTATTTTTTGGCTAAGCAAACTGCATTCATGGATCCTGCCTAAGCTATTCTCATCAATGATGTGTCTTGTCTTGACCTAGCGTTGTGGTGTTTTTTATGACCAGAAAAATGCTGGTACCAGAAAAACATAGTTGTGTATGAAGGCAAATCAGACATTTATTCATTTTCGTATAGCGTGCGAAAACTAACCCATAGGAAGCTGTATCAATTTTTTTGGGCTCAGTGCTGATCATAGCACGTAAACATTTTTTTTACCCAACGCGCGATAGATTAAATAAAATCATAAAGTAACATCCACAGATTCCCTAAAAACAACTCTATGAAAGCCATGGTTCGTTTTGTTCGTTATTTCTGGATCTATTCGGATTTTTATGAATATTTCATAAAATTTCGTGGATATTTTTTTCAAATTCTCGAATGTTTTTTGAATACACATCATGTTTTTAAAACCTCGAACCTTTTTTAATCTCATGAACATTTTGTCATAGTCGTGAATTGTTTTGTAATAGGCGAACAATTTTAAATCATGAACATTTTATCATTTCCCAAACCTTTTTAAAATTCACAAACAATTTATGATTTGTCAATTTTTTTAAAAACTCATCCTTTTTTGAAATTTATATTTTTTGGAAATTAATTATTTAAAGAAGAAAAACAAAGACAGAAATAAGAAATGAAAAACCAAAATCCATATTTTAAAAAAATCCGGGAGTATATTTTGAAAACATCATGCTTGTAAAAATGGCTAACCTTCTTTAATCTCATGAACATTTTTTTCATAATCATGGTTCTTTTTGTAATAGGTGAACAATTTTAAAATCACGAACATTTTATAATTTCTCAACCATTTTTTTAATTCACAAATATTTTATGATTTGTCAATTTTTTCAAAACTCGTAATTTTATGAAATTTGTATTTTTGGAAATTTTGAATTAATTTAAAGAAGAAAAACAGAGACTGTAATTAAAAAAACGAAATGAAAAAAAAAACAGAAAACGTCACAACTCTCACATGAGCTGTCTCATGAATATGTGAAGGGAGGATAAGACGTGCTTGCTATATAAGACAGAAAAAAAAAGGAATAGAAAAGAGAGGAAAATGGGTGCACAGAGCCAGGATCGAACCCCGGTCTGCCATGCAGGGGACTGAGGCCCTAGCAGACTAGGGCCTTTGTGATATTTTTAGGGGTAGCGCTTTATAAGAACTATAACCGACGGTAATTTTAAGAAAAAACAATCGTTTTCTTCACTTATATGGATTATTTTGGAGGCAATTTTTATGACGTACGATCAGAAGTTATCCGTGCTTTATTATTATCTAGTTAATTAATACAAAATCGAGGAAAAGACATGGTTATACGATCAGAAGTTATCCATGCTTTATTATTATCTAGTTAATTAATACAAAACCGAGAAAAAGACATGGTTATATGTGAAACTATTCCCAAAGCATGAATCTCCATGACCAGCCCACGTCCTCAGCAGACGAGCAAACGCCTCAACCTCAGCCCATGGATCACAACATCAGAAAATAACCACCATCAGAAACACATCAACAGATATCACACATGATGATAATCCGAAAAAAAAACAATTCATCAAGCAGTCACATACGTCTTGCCTATGACATCATTCTTCTAGCTTTTGCTCAAAAGTGACTTTTGCGGAAATTTAAATTTTGATAAGGTCGTTTTGTTATCAAAGACTAAGAGCATCTTTAGCAGACCCCGCATAACGTCGACCCACAAAACGCGTCAGCGGTTCACGGAAAAACGGCTTTGCGGGCCGGCACGGACGGCCACAGAGGCAGACCCCGCAAAACGGACCCGTATAAAAGGATATTCGCGGAATATGCTTTGCGGGGTCTGGTCTGGCGCCGCTCTCGCCGGCTTGCAAATCCGAAATTTGCACCTCAATTTGACACAAGATCATACATTTCTTTGCTTTTTAAACATCATTGGATAAGATATCACCAAATCTTTGCTAGAATAGCAATACCAAAGAAAACAAAAACCACAATTATACATTTTAGAAGATTTCCAACTTCCATAACTGCTCCCACTAGTTGGACCAATATCTTTTCCATGCATTCGTTGTTGATATGTGGATTCTTTATTTTGCATTCTTCACTCTTCTTCTTTGGTTCTAAAGAAGTTGATGTTGCTTCCCCTCTAGTTGCACATGCAACCGCTTCATTACCTTCGATTATACTAAGGAGTGCATGAAAGTCTATTAAGTTTCTTTCTATCAATAAATCAATGTATTTGCCTTCCCAAAACTAAAATGAGCATCCATTTTCCTACACACATGATGATGTTTGAAAATGAGCTATCACAATTGAACCAAAGAATGCGGACCCAAAGCCGAATGAAAACAACACGTATCTCGTTGTTTTCGCATTTGAAGAACACCCATCCGGGGTGCTTCGCGTGTGCCCGAAGTTAGCCGCAACACTGTCCATGTGCAGTCGTCGCACTGTATGAGCGGCATCGGCAAGCCGCAGAGCCGCTGCGCGAGCGCCGAGCCCGGCTGACGGGCGTTCGAATCCATGCCGGCAAAACGTCAGCGGCGGTGACAGGACGAACCCGTACCTGCATGCGGCGATGGGACTTTGCCTGGGCTGCGCAAGGTGCTCCCTGACCATTCCATCGCTTGACGCAGCCACCCGGCGGCCGGAAAAGCCAAATCCGGCTGCCGGCGACGAAGGGCTACAGATCTGCAATTTTCCGGCCCGTCGACGCAGGAGGGGGTGGGGACGGAGGGCAACCTCGTGGGTGTGGTGGCCTTTTGGCGTGATCCCGCCGGCTACTTTTGCCGGAATCGTGGGTGGCGGCCCGACGGTGGGGAGGGAGGGAGAGGGGAGATGGTAGGTGGGAAAAAGTACAGGCTGAAATGTCCTCCCCATCAACCGCTCCCACTATATGCAGGGCACCGACGGGCGGGGAGGGGGGAGGGGAACCCGCGTATTCGCGGGTTGGGGTCAAGATTTTGCCGCGCCCCTCAAAAAAAATTACAGGCCGGCCGCGTTTGCGAGGTCTGTTCGGGCGGGATTTTACGAGCCGACCCGCATTTTAGCGGTTATTTTACGGGTCGGGACGTTATATGGGGTCTGATAGAGATGCTTTAAGGAGGTTGTACGTATCCATCAAATACATGTGGATCTATCTACGTAATGTAAGCTTCAGGTTTTCACTAAGATAACTACAAACAGGCTCAATGCGGTGGTTGAACATGTGATCTATCCGTCTCAAACGATAGTTTTTCTTTTTGAATTGTCTCAAATGATAGTTATGCAAGATGTCGATTAGTATCCTACATGAAACCATCCGTGAGATTCATTAGAAAAATAGATAGATGTGGTGATATGTAAGACAAACTTTGTAAAACCTTATGACAAAGTCAAATTGATGTTTATTCAATGGACCTTTAGAATAAAAGACTTACTCAAAAAATAGTTTGTTTGGGTTGATAATTTGAAGTTTGGCTATAGTGTAGCTATAAAAGTTAACGACGATGTTGGCCATTACTTACAAATGAAAAATGAATTACCCTTAAAGGAAGGAATTATTGTTCCATTGTTACCATTATATGTATATAGTCACAATTATTTGGCAACCCAATGTGCGGGATTTGTACCTTATATATGATGACATAGAGAGGGCCACTTTCTTGGATCCATTCGTTAATAAAGTTGTCGAGGTCCAAAGGCACACCCCCTCCACCCCCCAAAAAATAGAAACATAGATCATGTCTACCGGCAAGGCGCTCTATTCAGTGTAACCGATGGCCGAAGATAAGTTGGAGACGTGTTTGGATTTCTTGTAAAGCTATTCACGACTAAATTCAGGTTTTCCTGGATTCCGCGAAGGTGACCCATTGTCCCCTATATTATTTAACATTATGATGGATATCTTGTCAGTTCTAATTGAGCGTCTGTCGAAGGGGGGGGGGGGTCACCGTATTCCCGTGTCACCGAAGGCTCCTACCTAAGCGACCGACTTCTCTGAACTTCCCGCCCCTGGTTCTCTAAGAGGAAGTCGTACAACTACCAATGTTTAGGACTCCACGTGGGGCGGTGCAATAAGGTAAAGATGGAGGAGTAAGGCAACAGACCTACACACAAAAGCACTCACTGCAAAGCCGGAGGACAAACACATTTGACATCTCCTGCATCCCTAGACTCACTTTACAATAGATCTAGTTTCACTAGTAGAAAACAGGGTTTGGTCCAGGCCTGAAAAGCCCATTAATCCCGATTCACTCACGAACCGGGACCCATGGGGACATCGGTCCCGGTTCGTGAGGCCAGGGCGCCGGCCGGGCCTCATGGGCCATTGGTCCCGGTTAGTCTGACCCCTTTGGTCCCGGTTCCAGACACGAACCGGGACCAATGGGCCTTGCTCCGGGCCCACAACCATTGGTCCCGGTTTGTGGCTGGAACCGGGACCAAATGGGGTCCTTTAGTCCCGATTCCATCCACAAACCGAGACCAAAGGGAAGCATATATATACCCCCTACCCCTGCCCGCGAGCAGAGTGGTGCACTGCTCTTTTTTTTTGCGAACCGTGGGAGAGCTTTGTGGTGCTCTAACTCACCTCCTATGCACATGAGGTGCTCGATGAAATGCTCGAGCCACACTTAATATTTCTCCTCTCGAAGCTCCTTGTCCAAGCTCCATTTTTCTCAAGATTTGTCTAGGTTTGGCGGTCTGTCCCGTCCCGTACCCATCCTCACCTTCATCGATCGCCCACGCCAATCTCGGCGCCGGCACCACTGTGGTTAGCCTCTTCTTCTTATCTTCTTTCTAAAAGTAAAAAGTTCTTACTTGTATGATTTAGATAGATACTTGTGTAATTTTGTTACTTTTATTATTGTTTGTTATTATATAGTGCGATGGTTTTGGTATCCGCCTCCGTCGGCCCTCGTCCTGTCTATGATTTGGATGTGATATATATTATCTTTTATAACTATTTGTTTTATTTAGTGTTTATGACAATTATGCCGACCAACCTGACAGATTTTTTTAATCTTGGAGGTATGTGAACCGGAAATTCCAACCGACATAGAAATTCTTGTCGAGAAGTTAAATTTGGTTGAAAAAGGAAATAATTACTTGAAAGAAAAATTACAAAGAGTTGAAGAGGAGAACATGAAATTGGAGTTGCATGTTGCCGATGTCGTCGACGATCACAAGATCAAGATGGATGTAATGCGCTTGAAGATTAGAAAGATTAGAAAATATGACATTCATACTGAGGCTTTGTATCATTATGCCGTTGGATTAATTGGTACCTTAATTGCGGTTATGATCGTATTTGTTTTTGCATTTAATTTTTTTATATAGTTTCAATGTATGTTTTAATTAGATGCTCTAAAGAGCTATATGTTGTTCCATAATGAGAACTATGTATGAACTTTATGTATTTATTTTGGTCACTACTGTACTTTGCCTTTAATGTGATGATGAAATTCTATTAATTTGGTCACTTCTCTATTCATGATATTCTGTAATGGTTTTTAATACACTTTATTATATAACGCACGCAGATGAACCGACAATGGATGTACGGTGACCCACACACCTCCGAGTATATTAAGGGCCTGCATAATTTTCTCGAAGCGGCTGAGGCAAACAAGCAGAATGATTTTATGCATTGTCCATGTACTGTCTATGAGAATACGAAGGCTTTCTCTAACTCTAAAACTCTACACTTCCACCTGCTTGAGAAGGGTTTTATGCCATACTACAATGTTTGGACCAAGCACGGAGAAAGAGGGGTTACGATGGAAGACAACGAAGAAGAAGAGGATGATGACAACTATGTGCCTCCTGAATACGGTGATGCTGCAGTGAGGAAAGCTGAAGATCAAGAGGAACCAGACGATGTGCCTGATGATGATCTTCGTCGGGTCATTGTTGATGCAAAGAGACAATGCGAAAGAAAATGGGAAGTTGAATTTCGATCGCATGTTAGAGGATCACAAAAAAGGGTTGTACCCCAATTGTGAAGATGGCAACACAAAGCTCCGTACCACACTGGAATTGCTGCAGTGGAAGGCAGAGAATGGTGTACCTGACAAAAGATTTGAGAAGCTACTGAAAATATTGAAAAAGAAGCTTCAAAAGGATAACGAATTGCCCGACAGTACGTACGCAACAAAGAAGGTTGTATGCCCTCTAGGATTGGAGGTGCAGAAGATACATGCATGCCCTAATGACTGCATCATCTACCGCGGTGCGTACGAGGATTTGAATGCATGCCCGGTATGCGGTGCATTGCGGTATAATATCAGACGAGATGACCCTAGTGATGTTGACGGCGAGCGCCCCAGGAAGAGGGTTCCTGCCAAGGTGATGTGGTATGCTCCTATAATACCATGGTTGAAACGTCTGTTCAGAAACAAAGAGCATGCCAAGTTGATGCCATGGCACAAAGAGGAGCGTAAGAAAGACGAGAAGTTGAGAGCACCCGCTGACGGGTCGTAGTGGAGAAAGATTGAGAGAAAGCGGAGCGACTTTACAGGTGACCCAAGGAACGTATGGTTTGGTTTAAGTGCAGATATCATTAATTCTTTTGGGGAGCAGAGCAGCAAGCATAGCACATGGCCCGTGACTCTATGTATGTATAACCTTCCTCCTTGGTTGTGCATGAAGTGGAAGTTCATTATGATGTCAGTGCTCATACAAGGCCCTAAGCAACCCGTCAATGACATTGATGTGTATCTAAGGCCATTAGTTGATGAAATTTTACAGCTATGGAATGGAAGAGGTGTACGTGTGTGGGATGAGAAAGAACAGGAGAAATTTGACCTGCATGCATTGCGGTTTGTAACCATCAACGATTGGCCTGCTCTCAGTAACCTTTCAGGACAGACAAACAAGGGATACCACGCATGCACACACTGTTTAGATGACACCGACAGTATATATTTGGACAAATGCAGGAAGAATGTGTACCTGGGGCATCGTCGATTTCTTTCGACCAACCATCAATGTCGAAAGAAAGGAAAGCATTTCAAAGGTGAGGCAGATCACCGGAAGAAGTCTGCCCTCCGTACTGTTGATCACATAATTGATATTGTAAATGATTTACATGTAATCTTTGGAAAGGGTCCTGGCGGACTATCTGTTCCGACTGACGATGTAGGATGCACACCCATGTGGAAGAATAAATCTATATTTTGGGACCTACCCTATTGGAAAGACCTAGAGGTCCGCTCTACAATCGACATGATGCACGTGACGAAGAATGTTTGCATGAACCTGCTAGGCTTCTTGGGAGTGTATGGGAAGACAAAAGATACACCAGAGGCACGGAAGGAACAATAACGTGTGCATGAAAAAGACAACATCCATCCAAAGCAGTATGAAGGTCTTGCCAGCTACTCTCTTACCAAAGAAGAGAAGAAAATCTTCTTTGAATGCCTGCTCAGTATGAAGGTCCCATATGGCTTCTCGTCGAATATAAAGGCAATAATAAATATGGTAGAGAAAAAATTCCAAAACCTAAAGTCTCATGACTTCCACGTGATTATGACGCAACTGCTTCCGGTTGCATTGAGGGGGCTTCTATCAGAAAATGTTCGATTAGCCATTGTGAAGCTATGTGCATTCCTCAATGCAATCTCTCAGAAGGTGATCGATCCAGAAATCCGGCCAAGGTTAAGGAGTGATTTGGTGCAATGTCTTGTTAGTTTCGAGCTGTTGTTCCCACCATCCTTCTTTAATATCATGACGCACGTCCTTGTTCATCTAGTCGACGAGATTGTCGTTCTAGGCCCTATATTTCTACACAATATGTTCCCCTTTGAGAGGTGCATGGGAGTCTTAAAGAAATATGTTCGTAACCGCTCTCGGCCAGAAGGAAGCATCTCCATGGGCCATCAAACAGAGGATGTCATTGGGTTTTGTGTTGACTTCATTCCTGACCTTAATAAGATTGGTCTCCCTCAATCGCGGTATAAGGGGAGGCTGATTGGAAAAGGCATGCTAGGAGCGGACTCAATAATATGTAGGGACGGGAATTCTTGATCTCAAGCACACTACACAGTTCTACTGAATTCTACCTTGGTGACCCCGTATGTCGATGAACACAAGAATATTCTACGCTCCAAACACCTGGAGCAGTGTGACGACTGGATTACATGTGAACACATCAGGACTTTCGGTAGTTGGTTGCAAACACGTCTCATGGGTGACAACACTATTTCTGATGAGCTATACTCGTTGGCCAGGGGACCATCTTCAACTGTATTGACTTAGAAAGGGTACAAGATAAATGGGAATACATTTTACACGATCGCCCAAGATCAAAAGAGCACCAACCAAAACATGTGGTGTTCGCTTTGATGCAGCAACCAAGAGGGGAAAGGACACATATTATGGTTACATGGTGGACATATGGGAACTTGAATATGGACATGATTTTAAGGTCCCTTTGTTTCAATGCAAATGGGTCAATCTCTCAGGAGGCGGGGAACAGGTAGATAAGGACATGTCTACCAAACCAAGAAAAATAAAAGATAAGGAAGCGAATACATCATACAATGAGCCAAAGCATCACATAGTTCTTTCAGGAAAAAGAAACATCGTGGGATTGGAGGGCAAGACATACATGTCTGAAGATTATGAAAAGCTTCAAGAAATTCCTCCCTTGAAAGTCAAGGTTGGCCCAAGCACCCTGTTAAACGATGAAGATTATCCATGGTTACACGCAATAAGCAAAGGACACAAGCGAAGAAAAAGTGAAGACTTTCTCTCCACTACTATTATGATGATGCCTTTGATCTAGAATATCACTGCACTTACATGTGAAGAAATGAAATGCCTTTTGTAACAGATGAGTTTTCGTATGAAACCCTGATACTTCGAAAGAGATTGTCCGTTTTGTACACGAAGTGCATCCAGTTTTTGCCGTAACCCTATCAACTTTTTATGACATGCTATGTGGGTGAAATGATTATACCATTCCAACTTTCAACCTTTTCAGAGTTCATTTGTAGTGCTTTTCAGTTTAAGGGTCATTTAGCTTTACAAAAATAGTAAATGCATGAAAAATACCAGATGAAGACAGAAATGGTTGAAAATTGATGATGTGGCTTTGAATGGTTCATTTTGAACAGACAAAAAGTCTGGAATTCAAATAAGTTCAAAATGTTGGAAATATGCCCTAGAGGCAATAATAAAGTGATTATTGTTATATTTCCTTGTTCATGATAATTGTCTATTGTTCATGCTATAATTGTATTAACCGGAAATCATAATGCATGTGTGAATACATAGACCACAACATGTCCCTAGTGAGCCTCTAGTTGGCTAGCTCGTTGATCAATAGATGGTCACGGTTTCATGACCATGGACATTGGATGTCGTTGATAACGGGATCACATCATTAGGTGAATGATGTGATGGACAAGACCCAATCCTAAGCATAGCACAAGATCATGTAGTTCGTTTGCTAAAGCTTTTCTAATGTCAAGTATCATTTCCTTAGACCATGAGATTGTGCAACTCCCGGATACCGTAGGAATACTTTGGGTGCGCCAAACGTCACAACGTAACTGGGTGGCTATAAAGGTACACTACGGGTATCCCCGAAAGTATCTGTTGGGTTCGCACGAATCGTGACTGGGATTTGTCACTCCGTGTGACAGAGAGGTATCTCTGGGCCCACTTGGTAAGACATCATCATAATGAGCTCAATGTGACTAAGGAATTAGCCACGGGATGATGTGTTACGGAACGAGTAAAGAGACTTGCCGGTAACGAGATTGAACAAGGTATAGGGATACCAATGATCGAATCTCGGGCAAGTAACATACCGATGGACAAAGGGAATTGTATACGGGATTGATTGAATCCCCGACATCATGGTTCATCTGATGAGATCATCATGGAACATGTGGGAGCCAATGTGGGTATCCAGACCCCGCTATTGGTTATTGACCAGAGAGGTGTCTCAGTCATGTCTGCATGGTTCCCAAACCCGTAGGGTCTACACACTTAAGGTTCGATGACGCTAGAATTATATGGGAATAGTGTACGTGGTTACCGAAGATTGTTCGGAGTCCCGGATGAGATGCCGGAAGTCACGACGAGTTCCGGAATGGTCCGGAGGTAAGGATCATATATAGGAAGTGAGGATTTGGTCACCGGAAGTGTTTCGAGCATCACCGGTAATGTATCGGGACCACCGGAAGGGTTCTAGGGGTCCACCGGGAGGGGCCACCGGCCCCGAAAGGCTACATGGGCCAAGAGTGGGAGGGAACCAGCCCCTAGGTGGGCTGGTGCGGCTCCCACCTCAGCCCAAGGCGCATCAAAGGGTGGAGGAGGCAAAACCCTAGGTGTTGGGGATATAAGCCCGCAATATGACCCGCCGTTAAGGTTCCGGGTCACATTGATGGCTCGTGAGCCGGCCCAAGGGTGAGCTGTAAAGTCTACGGCCCAGGAAGATAAGCGGCTCAAGGTGTGGGCCACAAGGTGGCCCGGACGGAGAAGACCCGGGTGTGTAAGCCGCTCGGGGACAGCTTGGACAAGAAGATAGAGGAAGACTCGGATAGACAATGAGACTCGGTTAGACAATTGTAAAGACCCGTGGTCCTGACCTCCTATATAAAGGTAGACCCGGGGCGGCTTAGAGGTCAGGTTATCGAGAACTAGGTCAAGCTTTAGCTCCCTTGTAATCGATACAACAAGCAATACAAGAACAAGCAGGACGTAGGCTATTACCTCGACTTGAGGGGCCGAACCTGGGTAAACTCGTGTCCTTCATCCCAATCAACCCCTTTGAGTCCATCATGTTAGCGATGGCCTCGAATCCAAGTCCGTTCACCCGGACATCTGCCATGATAAATCCACGACACTAGGCGTGGAGGGGCCCTAGGCCCATCCTAGGGCGCCGCCCCTCCTCCTCACCTTGGCCGCCGGCCCTCCTGGACATCTAGGGTTGCAGCCACCCCTAGGGAGGGAACCCTAGGGGTGCGCACCCTCCTCCCTATCCTCATATATATAGTGGACGGTTTTGGGGCTATGGACACAGAACTCTTTGTCGCCCTCGGCGCAGCCCTACACCTCCTCCTCCTCGTCCTCCGTAGCGCTTGGCGAAGCCCTGCTGGAGTACCACGCATCTCCACCGTCACCATGCCGTCGTGCTGCCGGAGCTCTCCCTCAACCTCTCCTTCCTCCTTGCTAGATCAAGGCATAGGAGACGTCACCGGGCTGCACGTGTGTTAAACGCAGAGGCATCATTGTTCAGTGCTTAGATCGGAATCCACCGCGACCTGAATCGCTGTGAGTACGACTCCACCAACCGCGTTCATAGTAACGCTTCCGCTTAGCGATCTTCAAAGGTATGAAGATGCTCAAACCCCTTACTCGTTGCTGGCTTCACATAGATTGCTCTTGGTGATACATAGGAAAATTTTGAATTACTACTACGATCCCCAACAGTGGCATCATGAGCTAGGTCTATGCGTATAATCTATGCACGAGTAGAACACAAGTCATTGTGGGCATCGATTTTGTCAATTTTCTTGCCGTTACTAGTATTATCTTTATTCGGTGGCATTGTGGGATGAAGCGGCTCAGACCAGCCTTACACGTATGCTTACGTGAGATCGGTTCCACCAAAGATGCACTAGTTTCATAAGGTGGCTGGCGGGTGTCTGTCTCTCCCACTTTAGTCAGATCGGATTCGATGAAAAGGGTCCTTATGAAGGGTAAATAGCAATTGGCATATCACGTTGTGGTTTTGGCGTAGGTAAGAAACATTCTTGCTAGAAACCTATAGCAGCCACACAAAAACTTGCAACAACAATTAGAGGTCGTCTAACTTGTTTTTGCAGCATATGCCGTGTGATGTGATATCGCCAAAGGATGTGATGTGATATATGTGATGTATGAGATTGATCATGTTCTTGTAATAGGATTCATGACTTGCATGTCGAGGAGTATGAAAACCCGCAGGAGCCATAGGAGTTGTCTTAATTTATTGTATGAGATTCAACGCCATGTGATTACTTTACTTTATTGCTAAACCGTTAGCTATAGTAGTAGAAGTAATAGTTGGCAAGACGACTTTCGTGGAGACACAATGATGGAGATCATGATGATGGGGATCATGGTGTCCCGGTGACAATGATGATCATGGTGCCCCGAAGATGGAGATCAAAGGCGCAAGATGATATTGGCCATATCATGTCACTTTATGATTTGCATGTGATGCTTATCATGTTCTTACATCTTATTTGCTTAGAATGACGGTAGCATAAATAAGATGATCTCTCACTAAAATTTCAAGAAATATGTTCCCCCTAACTGTGCACCGTTGCTAAGGCTCGTTGTTCTGAAGCACCACGTGATGATCGGGTGTGATATGTTCTAACGTTCGCATACAACGGGTGTAAGCCATATTTACACATGCAATACACTTAGGTTGACTTGACTTGCCTAGCATGTCTAGACATGGCCTCGAAACACAGGAGACCGAAAGGTCGAACATGAGTCATATACAAGATACGATCAACATGGAGATGTTCACCATTGATGACTAGTCCGTCTCACGTGATGATCGGACACGGGCTAGTTGACGTGGATCATGTGTCACTTGGATGACTAGAGAGATGTCTATCTAAGTGGGAGTTCATTAAATAATTTGATTATGTGAACTTAATTATCATGAACTTAGTCTAAAATATCTTTACAATCTATCTTGTAGATCCAATGGCTCACGCTAATGTTGCCCTCAACTTCAACGCGTTCCTAGAGAAAACCAAGCTGAAAGACGATGGAAGCAACTATACAGACTGGGTCTGTAACTTGAGGATCATCCTCATAGCTTCCAAGAAATTATATGTCCTTGATGCACCGCTAGGTGACGCACCCGTTTTCCCAGCAACTCAAGACATTATGAACGCCTAGCAGTCGCGTAGTGATGATTACTCCCTAGTTCAGTGCGGCATGCTTTACAGCTTAGAACCGGGGCTCCAAAAGCGTTTTGAGCAACACGGAGCATATGACATGTTCCAAGATCTGAGAATGGTTTTCCAAGCTCATGCCCGGGTCGAGAGATATGAAGTCTCTGACAAGTTCTTCAGTTGTAAGATGGAGGAAAATAGTTCTGCCAGCAAGCACATACTCAAAATGTCTGGGTTGCACAACCGCCTGTCTCAGCTGGGAGTTAATCTTCGAAATGACTCGGCTATTGATAGAATCCTCCAGTCGGTTCCACCTAGCTACAAGATCTTTGTGATGAACTACAACATGCAGGGTATGGAGAAGACCATTCTTGAGTTGTACTCGATGCTGAAATCAGCGGAGGTCGAGATCAAAAAGGAGCATCAAGTGTTGATGGTCAATAAGACCACTAGTTTCAAGAAAGGCAAGGGTAAGAAGAACTTCAAGAAGGAGGACAAAGCAGTTGCCGTGCCCAGTAAGCAAGTTACCGGGAAGAAGAACAAGAATGGACCCAAGCCTGAGACTGAGTGCTTTTATTGCAAGGGTACGAGTCACTAGAAGCGGAACTGCCCCAAGTACTTAGCGGATAAGAAGGTCGGCAACGTTAAAGGTATATGTGATATACTTTTTATTGATGTGTACCTTACCAGTGCTCGTAGTAGCTCCTGGGTATTTGATACCGGTGCAGTTGCTCACATTTGTAACTCCAAGAAGGAGTTGCGGAATAAGCGGAGACTGGCAAAGGACGAGGTGACAATGTGCATCGGGAATGGTTCCAAGGTCGATGTGATCGCCGTCAGCACGCTACCTCTACATCTACCTTCGGGATTAGTTTTAAACCTTAATAATTGTTATTTAGTACCAGCTTTGAGCATGAATATTGTATGTGGATCTCGCTTGATGCGATATGGCTACTCATTTAAATCTGAGAATAATGGTTGTTCTATTTATATGAGAAAAATGTTTTATGGTCATGCCCTGCTGGTCAATGGTTTATTTTTGATGAATCTCGAACGTGATGTTACACATGTTCATAGTGTGAGTACCAAAAGATGTAAGGTTGATAATGATAGTCCCACGTACATGTGGCACTGCCGCCTTGGTCATATTGGTGTCAAACGCATGAAAAAACTCCATGCTAATGGACTTTTGGAGTCTCTTAATTTTGAATCATTTGACACGTGCGAACCATGCCTCATGGGAAAGATGACCAAGACTCCGTTCTCCAGAACAATGGAGCAAGCAACTGACTTTGTGGAGATAATACATACCGATGTATGCGGTCCAATGACGTTGAGGGTCGCGGTGGCTACCGTTATGTTCTCACCATCACTGATGACTTAAGCAGATATGGGTATGTCTACTTAATGAAACACAAATCTAAAACCTTTGAAAAGTTCAAGGAATTTCAGAGTGAGGTAGAGAATCAACGTGACAGGAAAATAAAGTGCCTACGATCTGATCGTGGCGGAGAATATTTGAGTCACGAGTTTGGCACGCACCTAAGGAAATGTGGAATTGTTTCACAACTCACGCCGCCTAGCGCACCTCAGCGAAATGGTGTGTCTGAACATCATAATTGCACTCTATTGGATATGGTGCGATCTATGATGTCTCTTACCGACTTACCGCTATCATTTTGGGGATATGCATTAGAGACTGCCACATTCATTTTAAATAGGGCACCGTCTAAGTCCGTTGAGATGACATTGTATGAATTATGGTTTGGAAAGAAACCTAAGCTGTCGTTTCTGAAAGTTTGGGGATGCGATGCTTATATGAAGAAACTTCAACCTCAGAAGCTCGAACCCAAAGCGGAAAAGTGCGTCTTCATAGGATACCCCAAAGAAACTGTTGGGTATACCTTCTACCTCAGATCTGAAGGCAAAGTATTTGTTGCCAAGAATGGATCCTTTCTAGAGAAAGAGTTTTTCTTGAAAGAAGTAAGTGGGAGGAAAATAGAACTTGATGAGGTAATAGTACCTCCACTCAAACCAGAGAGTAGCGCAGCACAGGAAGTTGTTTCTGTGGAGCCTGCACCGGCTGGAGAGGAAGTTAGTGATGATGATCATGAAACTTCAGATCAAGTTGCTATTGAACCTCGAAGGTCCACAAGGACACGTTCCGCACCAGAGTGGTACGGTAACCCTGTCCTGGAGATCATGTTGTTGGACAACGGTGAACCTTCGAACTATGAAGAAGCGATGGCGGGCCCGGATTCCAACAAATGGCTTGAAGCCATGAAATCCAAGATAGGATCCATGTATGAGAACAAACTATGGACTTTGGTGGACTTGCCCGATGATCGGCGAGCCATAGAAAATAAATGCATCTTTAAGAAGAAGACTAACGCGGATGGTAATGTGACCGTCTATAAGGCTCGGCTTGTCGCTAAGGGTTATCGACAAGTTCAAGGAGTTGACTATGATGAGACTTTCTCACCCGTAGCAATGCTGAAGTCCGTCCGAATCATGTTAGCAATTGCCGCATTTTATGATTATGAGATGAGCCAAACGGACGTCAAAATGGCATTCCTTAATGGTTTCCTTAAGGAAGAACTATATATGATGCAGCCGGAAGGTTTTGTCGATCCTAAGATGCTAACAAAGGATGCAAGCTTCAGCGCTCCATCTATGGGCTGGTGCAAGCATCTCGGAGTTGGAACATTCGCTTTAATGAGGTGATTAAAGCGTTTGGATTTATACACGTTTATGGAGAACCCTGTATTTACAAGAAAGTGAGTGGGAGCTCTGTAGCATTTCTCATATTATATGTGGATGACATATTGTTGATGGGAAATGATATAGAACTTTAGGAAAGCATAAAGGCTTACTTGAATAAGTGTTTTTCAATGAAGGACCTTGGAGAAGCTGCTTACATATTAGGCATCAAGATCTATAGAGATAGATCGAGACGCCTCATAGGTCTTTCACAAAGCACATACCTTGACAAGATATTGAAGAAGTTCAATATGGATCAGTCCAAGAAGGGGTTCTTGCCTGTGTTACAGGATGTGAGATTGAGTATGACTCAATGCCCGACCACGGCAGAGGATAGAGAAAAGATGAGTGTCATCCCCTATGCTTCAGCCATAGGCTCTATTATGTATGCCATGTTGTGTACCGGACCTGATGTGAACCTTGCCATACGTTTGGTAGGGAGGTACCAAAGTGATCCTGGAGCGGAACACTGGACAGCGGTCAAGAATATCCTGAAGTACCTGAAAAGGACCAAGGACATGTTTCTCGTATATGGAGGTGCCGAAGTGCTCGTCGTAAAGGGTTACGTCGATGCTAGCTTCGACACATATCCGGATGACTCCAAGTAACAAACCGGATTCCCCGTGACCGATATTGTTCTCTTTTCTCGTTCACGTGTTCAGGCATCCCCGTGATCAAATCACAAAGGGTCTGGCCAGACGATGATGGATGCCATAACACCGAGAGGGCCAGAGACATCTCTCCATCGTCGGAGGAGCAAATCCCAATCTTGAGCTATCAAGTTACTTGACATACTTTTCCATGAACCCATAAGCCGCCGTAATAGCCACCCATTTACGAATGACGTTTAAGAAACCCCAAAGTTTATGAAGCAAGCATGAAGAAACTCGATACTCTCATGGTCTAAGGAATTATGCAATATTAACTTCTCTGTGTTATTAACCATTAACTTATGACGAATGTATCTCATAGCATAACATCAATTCGGGTCGATTCAACACAAATGTTCTTCTAACATTGTGTCCTCAAAATTGTCGGCATAGCCATGCCCATGATCAGGAAAACAGGATCATCATGCAATACTTGAGCCAGTCTTAGAGGCTAGACTAGGAATACAATTTACCATTGATTATTCCACACGTGCATATGAGTCTTCCTTCAAGCCTCGTGGTTATTGTAGACTCGAGAACCGTAGCAGTTATAGCATGGAACATAAACCTAATTATGAACAGGGAGATAATCAATAACATTTATTATTGCCTCTAGGGCATATGTCCTACAGACTCACACTTGCACTAGAGTTAATAATCTAGTCAATGCTAATGCACTTTGCACCTATGGCATACTGGTGTAAAGTATGCTTTGCTTGTGGTATAGCCTGATATCCAACGGATCTGACAACTTCAGCTCCGTGTGTAACTTTGCATATCCTCGCGTTTTCACGCTATCACAAATTTCGTATTTTGTGTGAACTTGGCTTTGCATATGTGTGAATCATTGGTCGAAACCTGATTCCTCATACTGAGCTATGGAGCAACTATTTGCAATAGTGTCTCATAGACCAAAGCCATCTTGGAACCATACTAAGTTCATGAATGAACTACATGATTCAACAACTTCTTTGTCGCTTCCAAAGCGTCAACATACTTAGCCTTTGTTACAGAATTCGCCATAGTATCTTGTTTGGAACAATTTACAACTACCGTGCCACCATATTGTGTATTACACAAAACCCTTAACTTAAATCGAAAATCACATGGAGCATTGATTGAGACTGCATCGATGTAATTACTTATAACGAGCACTTCATAATCTCTCCTTGCGAGAAAACATGTCATCAACACTACTCTAGTACTTAATGACATCTTTCACTGTTGTCCCATTATTAGTGCTTTGATCACTTTGGTATCTATACTCGCAACAACTTGGGAGTATCGGACATATCTGGTTGTTTTTACATACCATGGAATACATGATTTAATCCAAACACTAGAGTGTGTGGAATCTCCATCATGTATTTTACTCGTCAGTGTTTTGGGACACTGAGTCTTGCAAAAACTCTTTCCATGTGACTTCGGCAAGAATCACTCCTTGGCGTTTCTAAATGCTAAAAGGTTTTAACACCTTGTCAATATGTATTCATTGCTTAGCCCCATTAGGTAAATCTATCTCCATAGATCATCATGCCTAATATTGAGGCTATTTAGCCTAAGCACTTCATCGCAAAACTATTTTCAAATGAAGTCCTAATTCGTGTCAAGAAATTTATTTCCAATTAACAATGTGTCAAGCACACAACATTTTTAGAAATATTATTATGCTCCCACTTACTTTCTTGAATCACAAGCATCTTCGTTACCCATTGATGAAATCAAAAAACCCTTTTGACTATTTCATCAAACCATGAAGATTCCAACTCCATTTTGCTCTCTTCTGTCCATTGCTGGAAATCTGAAGTTTGCATACTTACTAGCATCCTCTGGATCGACAAAATACTTTGGATTGTATCACATACAATTCCTAGGTTTCATTTCCATCAGATGGAAATCCTTTTGTCATCCATGTTTCATATCTCATGATTGATATATGTATTAATTGCTAGTTCAACCCGAACCGACCTTAAGCATCGCTACAGTGAAACAACCTCATCGTAGTCAACTCCTTGAACTTGTTATTTCAACAAGTTGAGCTTTATGGATAAAACAATTTTTATCCGTATCAGTTTTTAGTTCCATAAATATTCGTTAGACTCTAAGTCCTCTGAAAGGTGTATCAAGGTTTTAATCTTGAATCACTTATATGGAAACTATCTCGGATTGTATTGGCATTTAGCCAATCCCGGAGTCAGGGCCCATCAACGCTTCCTTGTGTATTGTAGTTATACTGTTGTCTAACAACAATATCTCGTTTGCGCACCTGATAGGTTTGCACGAGCTTTGCCTACGTGGTTCAGCTGCACGTTTGACCGAAGTCCATATATTTTATTGTAGAGAATTCCGTATCAGTCGTAGTAGGAAACAACGGAATCACTTCCAGGGTTTCTTTCCTTTGAACTGATGACGAAGATACTGGTTATCTCGCCGAGTTGCACTGTCCACCCACTCACCTTTTGTAAGAACTATTCTCTTTAAAAGCATACCGTTTTGTGGCAAAACCCTTTGCCTCGGTATAGTGGTTGGGGAATACCCAATGACTTGGGATAACCATAAAAAGTAGCACTTGTCTGATTTGAAATAGGTTTGTAACCTTTTACACAAGCCCCATATTCCAAATGTTAAGAAACGATATAACATGGTTGGGCGTACCATACCATGGCGTCATTTCAACAGACCTGATGGATCTCTTTTCAGTGTAAAAGCTGCAATCTCTAAAGCATCACTCGATAAAAGGGGTAATGGCAAATCTATTTATGTCATCTTTGATCTTACCATGTCATAAATGGTTTGATTACATCTTCACGGACTTTCCACTTGCAGTGGTGTTCCGGGAGGTGCAAGTTATGAAACTCTTTTCACAACTCATCAGACATTCGCTAAACTTGTAACTCAAATATTCCTTTCCGCAATCAAATTGCAGAAACATAATTTTCTTGGTACAATAACTTCTACTTCATTTTTGAAAACCTTTCGAATGATTTCAAAAGATCCAGACTTACGTCTCATCAAGTAAATATCCATATATTTACTTGAGTCATTTTTGAAGGTAGACAAATCCACTGTTTGCAACAACATTTATCGGGCTACATACATCAAATGTATGATCACCAATAAGTTCTTTGCTTTTTCCTTATGGCCTGTGAATGGTATTTTAGTTAGTTCACCTTTTGGAGGAAAGTTGCAAGTGTCAGATGATTCAAAATCAAACGACTTCAAAATCCATCATAATGGAATTTTCCATGCGGGTTTCTCCAATGTGACCAAATGCAGTGCCACACATATGTGGTATTCTTTTAGTCTTGCGACATTTAGCGTCAGTGTTATGGATGTATCATATTTCCATCAATATTCATAACATACATCCCATCTAGGATGGAAGCATGGCCCTTTATGTTTATTCATAATACTGAACAACAATTGTTGTTTTTATGAACAACTCTTTTGCAACAAACATTGTGCAATGGGCTAGAGTGTATGAAACTCTAAAATGAATTATAAAAGTAAACCCAGAGGTAATGTATTATTATCAATATTCATAACATACGTCTCATTCATAATGAAAGTATGACCCTTATGTTATTCATAACACCAAACATGAAAAGTTCTCTTATGAACAACCTTCTTGCAAGATACCTTATGCAAAGGGCTAGAGTGTGAAACTCTAAAATGAATTATGAAACTTAATACATAGGGAATACACCGATGGAAGGCATAGTAACATTTACTATGTTCCCTGCGTGTATCTAAACCTCATCCCTGGTTAGTCTTTCAGGCCATAGTAGTTCTTACATCGAGTTGCAACAGAATGCAATCGAGCAGGTATCTTTGTGACCAACTCACAATACCCAAGAATTAGTGATTAACATGTCTAACCATAATTCCCAAGAACTATATCTTTGACCAGCCTTCTATACATCAAAAACTTGTATGACATTCATACATGAGCTGGATATTCCGGTCTTCTTTCCTTTTGCCATTATACTTCTAACAGTTTAACTTTTTAGTATTTCTCCTACTCTCAGAAGAAGCATCCAACTTAAGAGTGGCGTTAACCCTGGACTTCCTAGGCGTGAAAGTCTCACTAACACCCTTCGGACACTTCCTTTCTCTTTAAGTTGTTGTTTTATTCACCTTTCATCATATGACAGGCGTTCTCCTGGATCCCTCTCTTATCAGTCTAATGCATAGTAAACTTCTTTACTAGGAGTTTGCAACCAAACATTGCTTCTCATATCTTTTAGCCTTTGTCTGTCTCTGAAAATGATTTTTAGATTCCATGAATATCACATAACTATACAAACTTTCGAAGTTCGGGTCTCATGGAAGCAAACATATTGCACTTTGACTGAAAAGGATTTCTAGCTTTTGGATCGAAGGACGAGAGTCACATGATCCATAGCATTAGCGGGAGAATACCAAAAGCATGCGATAGGAAAAAGTCCTTCTCGTCACTCTTGAGGACAATCCTCACATCACGTTACCAACCGTAAAGTTTTAACCGGATATTTAACAGCTATTCAATTCTAATAGGGAAGGTGGAAACGCGAGCCATTATTCTACAACTATTATGCAAATCACACTTAGACATTGTTCAAATTTAATTGCACTGAGAATTAAAAGAATTCAATTCTACAGTGCGCTCCCACTCAAATCAATATATCTCATAATTGATTGTGAGTGATTCAAGATCCATATTACAATTCAATGCCAAGGATGTATCCATCTCAAGTGACGAGAATTATAATCGGTAGGCCAACTTGCCAATCACATCTCTATGTGACTCTCGTTCATCTTTCGATGCATTTGTTCTGAGCTCATGACTTTCATGCCTGAACGTCAAGACAACCAAGTGATCACGCTGCGAGGTCTCAACTCACCCGCCTCACACCTGTACAATTGTTCGTACCCATGTATCCATGTGATACCTCGAAAGGAAAGATGTCGTGACGGTTCTACACTTGGGAGAACACTAACTACTTGATATTTTGTGAGAGATCACCCTAATAAAAGCGACTACCACGCAATCAAAAGGGTGCATCATAGGGGATAAACGTCTCAGGCAATTCATAATAGCATGATATGGTATAGCCCTTTCTGACGGAGAAGTATTGTATTTCTTCATCTTCGGCATTCGCGTCGGTGTTCACCTTCGTGAAGATTGCCACCACCTTGTCGATGCACCAGATAATATTGCTATCTCTATAGCAAATAAAATAAGTGCATTACATAAGGTTGACACGCAGGTCATTAAAGTGCAATCATATGGCTCCAGCCATCATGCTGAATCATGACACGCAGGTCATGTTAATCAAATTACATCATATAGTCATCTCGTACATAATCAAATTTATATGAGCACTGCTATACCACATCACATGCACATGCAAACCATCCTGCAAAACCAAGTTAGACGCCTCTAATCGGTTCATGCAAAAACTTGTTTTACGTGGCTTCTAAGGTTTCGAAACAAACCGAAGCTACCAACGTCCATCATCAAGCATGATAATCCAAGTCGCTAGATTAACATTGCGAGGTGTATGAAACACAAGATAATAAAATCTTGAGCCCCATACTAAACTTTGTCATACGCATGACCCCCGTGCAGATTGCATCTGCATTGCCCTTTTGCCTGTGAAACATCCATCTTTCTCAACTATGGTGGAACCCAAAGAACTGTTAGCACTTCGTTGATCTGTCAATCAGCATACTCAAGAGCAGCATGAAAGGATCGTGGATTGCCAGAACTTTGTGAGATTCCACCATGCCGTTAAGATCAGGACTATGCAAATTCCAGTGAAGCAACAAGAACATCGGGTTACAGATTTCATCTGCTACCCGCAGAAATAATTTTCAGTAATAGATCTCATCTACTACCTAATTATATTGTGCAACACCCAACATCTCTATGTATTTTAGATCGCAACCTGCATCTACGCATAGCACGACTCTTCATGCCACTGTAGGGTAACGCGGTAGAAAACAAAAAAAACAACCTACGCACCAGCCCAGGACCACTATGAAGACTGCATACAAGGTTTGATCTTTTCGTTACCGACTCGTAGCGCAGCGGAAGTAGAGTCGATGACGATCGGCGGTGCAGATCCCCGCAGCTAGGATTTACAACCTCCCAACCGCGAGGATGTATACCCTCATCTGCCCCTCGGACAGCCCTTTGGGAGGCGGTCAGACAGTCCCCCGGACGGTGTCGCGGACAGACCTTCGGGAGGACCTCCAAAACTTGGATTGTCACTCGGACAGCCCTTCGGGAGGACCTTCGAAATTCGGACGGTCACACAGACAGCCCTTCGGGAGGCACTCTCGAACTAAGACCGAAACTACGATATCTCTACAGAGTTGCACACATAGGTGTCATCTATCCGGCAGGGCTTCGTCGTCCAGAACTAGTTCCTGCCGGAACCCAGACAACCTTTTGGCTCTACGAAACTATTTCGCTAGGAGGGAGAGAAGAAGCCAGATCATTGTAATGGCACTTGTATGTGAGAAGGAGTAAGTTTGTGGGCAGCCCACTCACCTCTATTTATAGGAAAACCAAGGGGTAGGATGGGACTTGGAATTACCAAAATGCCCATGAGGTGAGCACACCACAAGGGCATAAAGGGAAAGCCTCCAAATAGTGTTGCCTGCATCACCATGCCTACATCACTATGCCTGCATCACCATGCTTGCATCATCCCCTAATAGTATTTCCACTATTCACAAATAGTGTTTCCACTACTCACAAATAGTGTTTCCACTATTTGCAATAGTGTTTCCAATAAAGTAATCCAAAAAAGCACTTTCACTATTCATGACGACATTTTTCAGCGTCCGTTCGAACTGAAAATATTTATGTGGGCTTAGAACATTTCCAGCACCCACTAAATTAATTTTCAATGCGATCCGGAACAATTCCGGATTAGTGATTTTCATCTACGAAAAGCATCTGAAGCAGTTCCGGCAGCTCCGGAACATTTCTCGTTTTTCTTCCGGAAAATTCCCAGAAGTTTCCAGAATGATTCTGTCACCCTCCAAGAATTATCAGGCATGTGCTGAAACCAATTTGACTTAATGGTATCCCCTGAAACAACTTTTTCAGTTTTACCGAAACTGTTCCGGTGTTATCTTTGCGGAACTTTTCCGCTGTCCGAAACTTTTTCGGTGATTTTCTCTCAGACTCCCTGTCTAGTATTCAGCAGATAGATGACCCTTAAGAGTGTGACCCTATAGGTTCGGTGAAGCATAGACATGACCCAGAACCCCTTCCGATCAATGATCAACATCAGAGCCGTGGGCACCCATATTGACCCCTATACCCACACGAATGAATATTCGAGTGAACCTCCAGTTGCCATGTGCTATTCCTGTTGCTTCGCGATATGTTACAAATACCTGAGGTGAGACATGTTGGCATCCCCGTGGATCAACAACTTGTCCACTATGCCAATTACCTCGTTACCGGTATTGTTCTCTTTTCTCGTTCCCGTGTTCAGGCATCCTCGTGATCAAATCACAAAGGCTCTGGCCAAACAATGATGGATGCCGTAACACCGAGAGGGCCCAAAGATATCTCTCCATCGTCGGAGGAGCAAATCCCAATCTTGAGCTATCAAGTTACTTGACATACTTTTCCATGAACCCGTAAGCCGTTGTAGTAGCCACCCATTTACGGATGACGTTTAACAAACCCCAAAGTTCATGAAGCAAGCATGAAGAAACTCGATACTCTCATGGTCTAAGGAATTATGCAAATATTAACTTTTCTGTGTTATTAACCATTATCTTATGACGAATGTATCTCATAGCATAACATCAATTCGGGTCAATTCAACACAAATGTTCTTCTAACATTGTGCCCTCAAAATTGCTGGCATAGCCATGCCCATGATCAGGAAAATAGGATCATCATGAAATACTTGAGCCAGTCTTAGAGGCCAAACTAGGAATACAATTTACTGTTTATTATTCCACATATGCATATGAGTCTTCCTTCAAGCCTCGTGGTTATTGTAGACTAGAGAACCATAGCAGTTATAGCATGGAACATAAACCTAATTATGAACAGGGAGATAATCAATAACATTTATTATTGCCTCTAGGGCATATCTCCTACAAACTCCACCTCCGAAGGAGAAGCCAGATCCGATGAAAGTGAAGCGCACTATCGATGCCCTAAAGTGACCACCACCGCCTCCGCCGGATTCCAACTATGTCTGCTGTATTAAAAAGACATATCAAGATGCGCGACGGTTGGGAAGTACTTCCAGTGATCCAAGGTTAGCAGAACGAAGAAGTGGGAAAAATTCCCCAGCTCGGCAAACAGGCGAACCAATCGTGCCTCCGCTCAAGGTGTCTAGCGATATCGCCGTTGATCATCCGGGGATGGTGCCCGGTACCAATCCTACTGATTACATGAACGATGATGTACTATTTGAAGCAATGGAGGTGGACGAATTCAGATGCCAGTACGGGCAACCTCTCATCAAACCTGATCATCATCCTCTTGCAACGATGATGCAAAGATTGCATGAATGGTATATGAAAACCTGCCACGAGTCTGGGAAGGATACTTTGATGCTGAGAATTAAAGAGGAGCACGACCTCATTGGAATGAATCAGTTGTCTATTGAATTTGAAGCGATATTCCAGTTATATAATCAAAAGGCCATCAACAAAACAATCGTGACTTCCTATTGTGTGTAAGTACTACTTCTATAATTAAGTCTCTATATATAGCTTAGCTCTTTCATTGCATGTATATATAATTATCCTCACTATATTATGCAGATTGAAGATCGTCGAATGCAGGAAAGCACAAATCTACAACCTTGGTTTTCTTAACCCAAATAACATACATGAATGGACGGTTAAACACAGAGTCACAGAAACCGAGGACAACTTGCTACAATCGTTTTTGATAAATCAAAACAAAGAGAGAATACTCTTTCCTTACAACTTCTAGTGAGTGTTGCTGTCTTGTGCATATTCAGTTTCCCTTTATTACTCGAGGTTATAGTAATGTAATTGATGAGTTATGCATGCGTGTGCATCTTCCACTTTATTTTGCTAGAGATTACCCTTGAGCGTGAGTAGTAACGCGGACATGACTGAAATGCTCCACAAGTAAGTTCAATCGGTCATTACAGTATCATATTGGCCACTTTGTTCATTTCCTGATATCAAGTAATTATTTTCTTTGTCTGGCAGGGTTTGGAAAGAGTTCACCGCAATTGTTCCGATACTGCCGAAGGAGCTGCGATTTACACACACGAAAGTAAGTACTATTAGCTAGTTCTACGCATCTTCCATTGATTCTAGTTACATCAATACCATTTATCATGCTTGATTATCAGTTTGATTGAACTCTATTTCTCGTAAAGTGCTTACGGCAGGAAGAAGGGACTGATTTTTGTGGATACTATGTTTGCGAGTTCATCTACAAAGCGACGACTTCTAAGCGGCGCTACTCTAAAAAACAATATGAAGTGCGCAAGCAATAATATTCACAAATTTATTTTATTACCTTGATTTGTGTTGGGCTTCATTCATATATATGTATTGACCCCCTTCTTCAAATTAGATGTGGCAGATGCGGGATGAACTCCTATCACATGATCGCATACGAGCAATTCAAGAGGAATTGACGGGATTCTTTCTTGGCCACGCCATAAATAAAGCCGGAGAATACCATCTGGAATTTGACATTAGATGTTAGGGATTATAAGAGATCTTATATTGTATATATGTAGCTAGTACCGTTGGATAGATATATACGAAAACTTGTTGTTCGACCAATCTCTCGGAGAAAGAGAGGTCGATCACTTCTCTCTGTATATGTTCATGACGATCTTGTGTACTTAATGGTTCCTTCATTTGCTTACTAGCCAGTGTGTCGAGTTCTCTCTATAGTAGCTAGCGTCGACCAAGCACGGAGAAAGAGTCCTGCGAGATGCTGACGGAGAAATTAACCCTCCAAAACCCCCTAAGCCCCCCCCTTTCAAATAAAACAAAAACCCCAACTCCTGCCATATGTTGACGCGTGGATGCCTTTTGGTCCCGGTTGGTGTTATCAACCGGGACTAAAGGTCCTCCTGCCTGGGCTCCCCGTAGCGGCCACATGGAGCCCCTTCTGTCCCGGTTCGTAAGCGAACCGGGACTAAAGGTTTTGGGCTTTAGTCCCAACTCTTTAGTCCCGGTTCCAGAACCAAGGCTAATGGGCCTCTGGAACCGGGACAAATGGGCCGTTTTCTACTAGTGGTTAGACATCTTTTCTATACCATCCACCAAAACCCCCGACAAGTTGACATCCAACCCTACGGATGAGATTGTGTTCCTAAATTGTAATATCCTCTAGGATAATCCCATACAAGCAAGAGTGAAGTTGTTACATGTCAAGGGGGCGAGCCTTGGTAAAACTCCATGGCATGTGTCTGTCCGATGACCTGACACTACCAGAAATCTGCTTGCAATTACCGTGTTCCTAGCTACTTTGTGAAACACCCTTGACAGATGGCGCCGATCGTTGGGAGCTCGCTTCGCCAGATTGGATCGTCAACACCGCCATCATCTTCATCGAAACCATCGATGACCTACTCATGTCTCTCAAGCAGTTTGAAATCATCAACGAATTCACCATACAGAGCCCCATCAACCAGCAACCTTCATAGGATCAAAAATAAAAAACATGCCCGTCAATCTTTCGAGGGATTAACTAGTTTTGGGGTGCCCCTTGGAGGGGTCACCATGGAAGAATTTTATCCTCGTGGTGGCTCAAAGCGAAGGAGCAAGCCACATGTGGCTTTTGACCATGTTTTTTTCTTCTGTTGTCCTTTTGGCTTTCTTGTGTATTGTGCACTTTAGGTGTACTGACTAACGACGGCAGTATAAGTTGCATCATGCGGGAAGTACAAGTTGCAAAACAGGGAGTGCATGATGCGCGGCGTGCGAAATATAACTTGTGTCAACAGTACATGTTGCGTTGCACAAGGAATATGGATTGCATCATACAACACAAGTTGCGTTGCGCGTGAAGGATATGTTGCATCCTACCTGAAGTGCATGTTGAGGTGGGTAGCAAAAACTAGTTTTTGTTCGATGAACAAGTTGCATTATGTGGGCATACAAGTTGTGCAACATAAGAGGTACACTACACGAGAGGGGGTACAAGCAGTGGCGAATCTAAGATGAATTTGAAGGGCAGACTCAATAACAATACAAGGGCTAAAACTGGGTTAAGATGGGCTGAAACTAGGCTGAGATGGGTAGGGATAGGCTGGATTTTAATTTTGGAGGGCAGGCTTAAGCCTGTTGATGCCTTCCCAGTAGAATCACCGATGGTTACAAGTATGTTATTGCATGAAGTACATCTACGTTACTGTAGGAATAAAAGTTTATTATATTTGGTATCACAAGTTACATCAAGAAAGACTTCTTTAAAATTTATCAACATGGAACTAAGTTTCAAATGTCTCGAGGCAAACAACACAACTGTGAAAACAAATTCATAATTTATACGCTCGGTTCAAGAGATATTTTGTTCAAATTCAGATCTAAAAAGGAAACTACACAACAACCTTCCACCCCCTCCCATGAAAAAATCTACCAAACTTTCTAGTTGCATCACTTGTCGCTACGAGAATTGATTTATAATATATTTTTATAGTAATATTTGCAGGGGATGCTCATTAAGAGGACCTCCTATTTGCTGCGCAGGTTGGCCATCAGCCACAAACCACGTAGAACACTGTGGTCCCGAGTGCATTTTGCGCCAGCCCAGGTGCGGGCTGGTCACCCCAGTTTTTTTCTTTTTTCTTTTTTTCTTTATTTCGAGATCTGTTCACTAATCATATAGTTGTAAAACAAATCAGAAATTTTAAAACTATTCATAATGCAAAAACTATTCATAAATTTAAATATGTTCTGAACTTTGTAAAAAATGAATTTTCAAAAATGTTAGATATTTCATAATATGTTCTTGAATTTTAAAAATGTTCCGGAATTTCAGAAAATGTTCATGATTTTAAAAAATGTTCTAAAAATTATAAAATGTGCAATGTTTTTAACAAAAGTCCATGAATTAAAAAATCTTCATGAATGTGAAAACTGTTTGCAATTTCAAATATATTAGGAGAATTCTAAATTATTCATGAATTCAAAAAATGTTCATGAATTTTAAGATCGTTAAAAATTTGAATTTTGTTCATATTTTTGAAAAATTTCTCGTGAAAAATATTAGGAATTCAAAAAAAATCATGATTTTGGAAAAAAGTTTAAGATACTGTTCATGAATTCTAAAAATGTTCGCTATTTAAAAATTTGAAGAATATAAAACACAAATCGTCAAATGAAGAAGAGAAAGGGAGAGGAAAAAGAACAAACAAAAATGGAAAAGTAACCTAGAAAAAGAGAAAGAAAAGGTGCAAAAAAATGGAAAGCAGTCTAGACGGTTCTCTCACAATCAAGATGGGTCGGCCCAGTTTTTGTCGTAGAGAATCAATTGGGTGTGTGTTTGTTTGCTTCCTACCAACAAGAGCAACTATGTAACGGTACCCCTAGTGGGGGATACCCAACACGCACTTTTGGTTGCGAAGAGCATGTCACTTGGTCCGACTAGCAACTGCCACGTGTCATGCTGGCGCATCTCACGGGAGCACACTTTTCTCTCTCGTTTTCGTGCGTCTTTTCTTTTTTTTTTGGCTTTTGCTTGGATTTCCCAAGGTTTTGGTGATTTGTTTTTCTGTTTTCCAGGAAGCATTACTTTTTTATGAGAAGCACAATTGTGCTTAGCGGATAAAAGGGAAAAACACATTTGTGCCCCCTCCCTAAAAAAGGGAAAACACAAAGTGAGCTTCTGCGAGAGGTACAACTGTGCTTCCTCGAGAAGCACTAGCATGCCCCCCCCCCCCGACACACACAAAAGAAGAGAAAAGCGTAGTCTATGCTTTTAAAAAAAGTGAAAATGCAATTGTGCTTCTAGCCTCCATGTTTTTCCTGTTGGTTTTCCTTTTTGGGGGGTTGCTAGTATTTATTTTGATTTGAAAAATACAATTGTGCTTCTAGCCACTCACTTTTTCTTCCTTTTTCCGTTGTTGGTTTCTGTTTTGTTTTTTTGTTTTTGATTCTTTTGTAATAATGGTTTGTCAAAACATATTAACATGATATCTAATTTTGAAGATCTCAACACGATGAATCCAATGGTTAAAACGGTTCGGGATTTGAACACATAGTTATTGAGATAAACCCTTTTGAGAAAAAATGAATCTACAAAAAAAGGCAAACTCTCTACAAGTGGTACACCTTTCCAAGGGATACACCATACACTAGTGTAGAATAGTCTAGCTATGGCCTGTCAAAATGGGACTTGTTGGTGTAGGGATCCAACGGCACCAATGTGACACGAGTGAAAATGTTATTGCTGACGTTGGGGCCAACGTCAGCAATATTTTTGTGACATGCTGGCATGCCACATGCCGAACGCCAGCAGTAAGTTGATGTTAGCACTGTCGTGCCATGTTCTCCAACGCGAGAAATATGATTTTTTTGCTAATAAAAAAGTATGTGGCAATTTAAACCTAATCTTTATATGTATCAATTTAAACTTAACTAATTTCAACTTCAAAAAAAGTTCATCGGCAACAAAACTACATACATCTGACAAACTAGCTACATCTTCACAAACTCCACAAAAGACAATACTATAGCTAGTAGTTCATCTTCACAACAGGTCATCATCAACTAAACTACCTACATCTCACATATCTCTTTGAAGGATTAACTTCATCTCGTGCAGCTTGTTCCTATTCCTCTCTCCCTCTTGTTTGAAATGGGCTTTCTTTATGTTCAGTTGATTCCTCTCGTCCCTCAAGTGCTTTATCTCCTTATTCACCTAAAACCTCCTAGACCAGTTCATCCTTCTGGTCCTTCAGCCTAAGTATCTTATCATAGATATCAAACTTATCATTAATGATCTCATCCTTCTGCATCTGCAGCGAGGAATTCAAGTCCCTGAGGGCTCTGATTGTACTATCGTGAGACGTGATTAGCTCGCGGTTGAGCATGTCCACGTCACAAACCTTCTCCTCAACGGGTGCCAGAGATGGCGGGTGCCGTGCGTATCCAATCATCAACAATTAATGGTTGTGTGTGTGTGTTTGTAATTCTTATAGATATTTTTGTGATCTTACCTGGTTGGTGCTCGATTAACCTATGTCGACATCGGCATACGCCTCGAAGTTGCACGAAGACCAATAGTAGTTGTTCCAAGTACCCATTGGTTGCAACTAGAAAATAATAACAAGTTAGGCTTGACAACATTTAGTTGCAAGGTTTTTAGTTCCAAGCTCATTAGATGCTAGTTCATCCTCTCTACTTTTAGTTCATATCCTCTCTAGTTCATATCACTATGCTAGTGATATGAACTAGAGAGGATATGAACTAAAAGAATACTAGTGATATGAACTAGAGAGGATGTGAACTAAAAGAATACCACTGATATGAACTAGAGAGATGAACGGCCATCTAATAAACTAGCATCTAATGAACTTGTAACTAAAAAGCTTGCAACTAAAAAAGACTGAAATTGACAAATCTTTCTGCATTGTCTAAATTACCTAAAATATGACCTATCTATACACATACACATGTCAATTTGCTCAAGAAATGGGTCCACTACCGATTTGTTTTTGTACAAGAACAATGCATTTAACAGTCTGACCTATTTAACAAACCTCAAGCAATATCTGAATAGTAAGTTACAAATTTGGTTGACATCCCATCCTATTAAGATTTAAGAATAGAAGCACAAGACTAGATACAAGATCTACAAGTAATTGCTAAGGTAGCTGTCAAAGTCCCATGAGTTGGAGTTTAAACCTAAATACAAAAGCGCCATGGTCATGGCTTTAACATATGCGGAAATATAACAACTCATAACCTCCAATAATATGACAATATATGACATATGTCAAAACCTAGTAATAATATGACAACACTTAGGGGTTGTTTGGATTGTGACTATCTTTGCCATATTTTGCCACATTATATTGCCTTGGGTGTGGCTAACAATATGAAAATTATTGCCTTGGGTGTGGCTAACAATATGAAAATTATTGCCTTGGGTGTGGCTAACAATATGAAATTCTTGACTTCGGTGTGTCCAAAAATAATGTTTTTTCCCTTGGTTGTGGCTACAACCAAACACCCATGTCCTAACCTCTAACTCCAACTCCAACTCATAACATATATATTCAAACTCCTAATTTTGCCTACATGGTCAAACTAATTTTACCTATTAACTTCACTGCCAAACAGATACCCTACTGATGTGAATCAAAATTAGGAGGGTATGAACTGACTGATGATTTTGTACAAAGGATAAAGAAGGTGGAAGAGGATGAACTCACTATTGATTTGTAGTTGATGTCGTGTCAAACCGAAACCCTAGCAACCCGTTGTTTCCATCGCCGTCGCCGAAAGACCACCAATGCAAATCAAATAGGTTAAGAAATAGGGCAGCAAGAGAGGGAGTTGTAGATGTTACCTCGGCACTAGAGCTCGTCGGAAATGGCCACCGGAATCGACCGCCGAAGAGCGATGATAGAAAGGGGATCGAGAGAGGCAGAGAGGGAGCTTGAGCAGATCAAGAGAGAGAAAGAGGGAGGGAGCGAGGTGGGCCAAGGGGGCCATTGCCACCTTGCATTTTGACTCATTGCCTCTGACACAATTTTGGGCTTGGCCCAATACGCATGTTTTTTAACAAAAACAAATAAATTTCTTACTTTAATAAAAGTAATCTAATAGTTCTACTTTACTAAAATCAAATTAAAGACTCAAAATATAGCACGGAAAATTTCAACATTTAAGAAAATATAGTGGAACAGTAATTATTAATTTTCGAATTTACTAAAAGACTCAAATAATATTTACAAAAAATGTGCACATTTACAAAATAATATTATTAATTTAATATATGTAAGCCCTAGATTTCTCGCTAAAATACTTACACAAAATAAATACTTAAACATGTTTAATCAATTAAGAATGTATATAAACAAAATAGAAGTAATTCCTAAACATAAACCCTATGTCATATAGGGCTGATGTGGCAAACATGACACGCCACAACTAAACATAATAGTGATGGTGTTCCATGTTATGCGACGCCACAACTATATTACGCCTTGTACCTGCAGTGGATGCCACATGCACCTGGTTTTCAACTATTTGCCAACGCCACCACTATGGTCTTACTAATGCCGTACCAAAAATTCTAATGCCAGCACTATTTGAAAACTATAGTGGTGACGTTGATTGAAAGTGAGGTGCCATCAATAAAAGTTGTGACTAGCCATTTTTTTCACTAGTGTTAACAAGTGGTTCCTTCTGGTGCCCCGTGCGGTAAGTATGATTGGCCCTAATTAACCGGTGTTTTTGAATTTCTTGTTTGCCTGGTCATTGATGGGCTTGTGCAGTCTATGTACATAGCGTCCAAATTCCAGTGCCCCCTTGATAGTTCTTCTTCCTTTTATTCAGTGCATCTTGATTCTGGGCTGGAGACTAGTTTATGGTTTATGTTTCGTTTTCCAATCCATCGACAGGGAATAGTTTTGCCGTGAATCCTATTCAACACTTCAGTTGTTGGTTAAAGGCAGGGAGCAAGTAGTGATCGAGCATCCATTTTTAAGCCTCCGAGGGTCACGCAAGTGGCTCGCTCTCAACGTCCAACATGTGTCACGCTTTTGATGCTCCCTCCGGGTTTTTTCACACGCATTTTTGGCTTTTTAGATGTTTTTTATTTATTTTTTCAGTTCTCCATCGGCCTTCCATAACCTTTGGACAGAAAAAATTGACATGAAAAAAGATGTTTCTTTTGCTTCCATGAGAGGCAAACATTTGCTTCCTTGAGAGTCATGACATTGCTTTCGCAAGTGGCATGGCCGTGCTTCACAAAAACAAAACAAAAACATGTTTCGTTTTTTTCACATGAGAGGCACATATTTGTTTCTGCGAGAGCCACGGTCGTGCCTCTCGAAACCGAAAAATGCTTTTCCCTTCTGCGAGAGGCACGACCGTACCTCTTAGAAACAAAAAAAAAATGTTTTCTGTTTTTTTATACGAGAGGCGCGGGTTTGCTTTCGTGAGAGCCACGGTCATGCCTCGTTTGAAAAAATAAAAAAATGTTTTCAATTAGGTTTTTTCATCTGTTTTTGTGTGTAGAAAAGTCCATTAAATCTATCAATATTGGATCTAGTTTTGAAGATCTCGACGCAAGGAATCCAACGGTGAAAATGGTTTGATATTTGGATGCACGATTTAAGAGTTGCGACAAATTGTGCACATGCAGCACGCCATTTGTCATGACCTGGAAAGATGAAAGAAAAAGAGTATTTTTCAATTGGTAATTTTGTTAAAGGCACATTTCTATGCTGTGCGGAAGGACGTTTTCATTACGTGATTAACGGGCCGGCCCATTTCTAGGCTCTACCCTCAACCTCCAGTTCTTACAGGCCGGTTTTGTTTTGGTCTTTTCATGTTTTTTCGTGTTTTTTCTTTGTTCCATTTTTATCTTTTCCCTTTCCATTTAATTCATATTATTATTTTTAATTCTTGTATTTTTCATTTAAATTTTCATGAACTTTCTTTTTCCTAATTTGTGAACCTTTTTAGAAATTAGGAATAATTTTATGTTCGTGAACATTTTTTAAATCCATCAACTTTTTTTAAAATCATGATTATATCTGCAAACTTTTTTCAATACAGGAACATTTTTCAAGTCAGCGAATATTTTGAAATTAGTGAACTTTTTGAGATCCATGAATAGTGTTCAAATTTGTGAACTTCTTCAATTCATGGACATTTTTCTAATTGACAAACCTTTCTCAAATCGGCGAACATTTTCAAACGGTGAAAAATTTCAATTTGTGAACATTTTACAAATCTGCATACGTTTTTCAAACCACAATTTTTTTGGAAAGAAACGGGCATGTTTTCAATGTTAATGGTCAAATGTCAAGCATTTCAATGGTCAACTTGTTTCCCAGGTCAAGTATGAAGAAGTTTTTCGTTAGTCGAACCACAAAGAAGCGATCGGGTGTATGCTCTTGACGAGCGACAGCTGATCGCTCGTGTAGTTGGGCCAGCCCTTGAAAGGTGGCGTACAAGTGTTTCATCCCCTAACTAGCGCACAATAATGTAGGGAAGACGAGTGCTTGCGCTAGGGCTCATAAAGAGGATTGACAATGGAGCTGAAACATATATATGACAAGACAATTGGCTACCGAGGGATTTCAAACTCAGACCCATACATGCGCAATAAGAAAACCCACCATCCTTAGTATTCGATATGATTGATCTAGTGACGTGCTCATGGGATAGGCAGAAGCTTGCAATGACCCTTATTGCTCCTGATGTGATGTTGTGCTTAATATTCCCCTAAGCTCTCGATTCCGGGAAGACTTTTGGGCCTTGCACTATGACAAAACGGGTATTTTCTCGGTCCAGTCAGCTTACCGGATGATCACAACGATCAAAGCTCTGCGAGAGGATTGGCTTGAACCTCGTCCTAGTAAGTCCAGCAAATCAGCAAACACAGAAATCTTGGACTAATCTCTCGAAAGTTAAGATACCTTCAAAGGTGCGAGTTTTTGTCTAGAGGCTTGCTCATACCTCACTTCCAACGGGATTGGCCCGATGCTCGAGGAACATGGCGACAGGTGACAAGTGCTCTATCCGCGGGGCGGCGACAGGTACATGGTGTCGTTCTCTGTTAAACTCCCGCATGTCACGATGCACTTGGACGCTCGGAAACGAAGAACTTCTGAGACATGGGATGTCAAATGAAACAGAAGATGCTCGATTATAGCTCTTTTGGCCATTTGGAACAGCCAACCAGCAGGATCTAGCACACATTCTTGTGACCTTATGGGATATTTGGTGGGCTTCCAAAGTCTGGTGTCAACATGGTGTTTCATAAACAGATTTCTCGACGACATATCACAAGCAATCCAACACACAAAAAGACGGGGCCCTTCCACAAGTTCATCAGCTAAAATAAACGTGGACAGAGACCTTCCTCACCAGGGAGATAGAGGTGCAGCGGCAACTGTCTACGGGGATAACACATGGTGTTTTCTAGGTGCTTCAACTATTGTTTTCGACGAACTTATTGATCCACCAATACTGGAGGCACAAACATGTAATGAAGCGTTGACTTTAGCCAAGGAACTCAACATACAACAATTGGCCATAGATACACATTGCATAAAGGTTGTTACAAACACCAACAAAGAAGTAGCGACAGTTTATGCTCCGGTCTTACATTAAATCAAGCACATGAGTAGTGAGTTTGTAGGTGTTTCTTTTAAATTTGAGCATAGGGAGTGTAATTTTGAGGCTCGTGCCCTAGTGAAGGCAGTTGTTTCACTAGTTGCCATATGTGGCTAGGATTATTACCAGACAACGTTACCAGACACCATTTGTATCCTAAACGTTGAGTTTTAATAAGGGTATAACGTCCACACGTGTGGTAAAAGCAACAACAACCCATACGCTCAATGATCACAGGTTGCGCCACATCATCGCATGCATGCACAAGTGAGGAAACTCATAATGTCAACAAGAATATTTTGTATTTTAGTTTTTAAAACGTTTTATCTCTTAAATAAAAAATCCTATTGAAAAACCGTTTTCACCATTAAATCTGTCGCAACGAAATCTTTAAAACCAGATCTCATATTGATATGTTGTGATGACTTTTTTGGGTTAAAAGTTGACATGTCTATAGCACATAAATTGCCATCATGATTACAATGAAGTTGCCGTGATATATTTCAACTACTTTTTCTTCTACGTTTAAACTAAAATTTGGCGTGTTATAAAAAAGGAAATTAACAAACTAAACTTGCCATGATGGATTACTATAATTTTTCATGATCCATGAAATAATTTTGACATGGTTCATAAGGAAAAAAGAAATATGTCATCAGTTATTTTAAAAATGCATGGTCACTGGCTCAAATTTTCCATGAAGCATAAACTAAAATTGTCATGGTGAATTACTTAAATTTACCATGATACATGCATTAAAAATTGCCATGGCTTATACAAAAAAAAATGTGTTCAAAATACTAGAATTGTCTTGGTCAAAATACTAAAATTGCCATGATCTATAAACTCAATTTGCCACGATGAATTACCAAAAGTTACCATGATCCATGAATTAAATTTGTCGTGGTTAGTTACTAAAATTTGTCATGGTCAATTAATAAAAATTTCCGTGAAAATTAGTTGAAATACAATGGTAGCTTTAAATCTAAAAGAAAAAATTAGATGAAACATGTCATGACAATTTTATTGTAAACCCTATGGCAACTTCAATGTAAACATGCGGCAACTTGTAGCCCCCCCAAAAAGTCGGTAAAACATATCAATATCGGACCTAGTTTTAAAGATCTTGTCGAGACGGATTTAATGGTGAAACGTATTTTTATTGGATTTTTTATTTAAGAGATAAAACATTCTTAAGTCTAAAAAACCCAAAAAATTTCGCTGGTGTTATATGTTTGATGTGGCAAGATAAATGGTTATATAGGCATGTAGACCATGTTGCCTCGTGCCATGCTTATAGACGTTATCATTTAGGTTTAATAAAGACTAGTTCATCGTAAAAAGAACGGATGTTTTGCATGCTTCCTCTCCCAAAATCAATCACTCCGCGCTCCTGACAGGATGCAAGGACTCATACTGTGGCCGGCGGCACGTGCTTGCCCGGCAGCGGCGCAACGCCAAGCAGAGCAAATTAGGTAGCAAATGCGACAAGAACTAGGGCATACATCACCGCATTAGGCCACCCTGATAGCAATCCACCGTCCGGTTTATACCGCAACGCCAGATTTTTTTTATCAAGAACTAGTATTTCTTTTGTCAAATAGTGATCTAAACGGTCTTATATTAACTTATAGAGAGTACATTAATGACATGTTTGATTTACAGCCTAAGGTTGTCATGTCTAACTTTAGAGCATCTATAGCCGGTCCCCTCATACCCTCCGCAAACGCCCGGGCAAGCCACCCAGTCACTGCCCGGTCAAAAATTTCCAACCCAGACGGGCCTCTTAACCGGCCTCAAACGTCCGGACTGACCGGTACCCCTCGTTTCCAGCCCAAATATGGGGCGGGTATAGCGGAGCCCTGGCGCGCCCGGGCACGCCCGCCACGTCAGACCTAACAGCCCGACCCCACCTCAAATTGCCCCAAATTCCCTCAACCCCTTCCTCCTCTTCCCGCCGCCCTCCACCATTTCCGGCGCCCGGCCCTTCACTGTTCGGCACCCTTGCTCTCCATCCTCACCACCTGCCTCGGTCCACCGTCGTGATGTCTTCCACCCCGTCCCGACCGCCACGACCGAGACGCGGTCCGCCTCGTCCATCGGTGTCCCTTCCTCCGCTTCATTTTGCATGCCGGAGAACATCACCCATAAGATGTGCCATCACCAGCAGCTACGGAGGGAGTCGGGGGCGACGGCGTAGGTAGGTGCGGGCATCGTCGATGAGATGTCTCCCCCGGAACGCTGGGGTCCCCGCACCCCATCCATCCAAGCGTCGTCGCAGATTCGCCCATCAATCCATTGGATTGGACGATGAGGACGACAATGTTGTCGGCACCAATGGAAGAGCTACCGTGCCAAAGAATAACTGACAATTCATGGGCAATAAATGGGAGAAGGCAAGGATCTCTCATGATGTCGTGGCTACAAAATGTCGTCCACATGGACGGGAATTTTTAAGACAAGGGAGAGCAAGAAAGAGGAGAGGTACAAGATCATGTTGGATGCGCAAAAGGAGAGGATTCAGTGGGACCGTGTGAGGGCGGAGAGGAGGCTTCAAATTGAGAGGGAGAAGATCGAGTTAAGTAAGCAAGAGGCGGTGATCAAATAGGAACTTAAGAAGGACAAGACATTTGGAGAGATTGAGCTTGAGAAGGAGAGGTTGCAACTCGCACGAGACGTGGAAGATGCGAAGATCATGTTGGCTGATGAATCCACCTGGATGAACATGCCAAGAAATGGCTTGTGGAGAAGAAGAAGGAGACCAACAATCGTAGAGCACCGGAGGTTGTGAGGGCGGCTACAACAGTGGTAGTAGAGTAGGCGGCCAGGATGCAAGCGGAGGACGCAACCCGAAAGTGATACGTCTCCAACGTATCTATAATATTTGATGATGGCATGCTATTATATTATCTATTTTGAATGTTTTATATGCATTAATATGTTATTTTATATTATTTTTGAGACTAACCTATTAACCTAGAGCCAAGTGCCAGTTTCTGTTTTTTTCTTGTTTTTGAGTTTTGTAGATATGAAATATTAAACAGAGTCCAAACGGAATAAAACATGTGGAAGGAATTTTTCTGGAAGGAAACAAGTCATCCAAGCTTGGAGTGCACGTCAGAGGAGGTGCCAGGGCGCCACAAGCCTGCTAGGCGCGGGGCCCCTGGCGTGCCTAGCAGGCTTGTCGCCTCCTGGCAGGTCTCCTAACCCCAATTCTTGGCCTATAAATACCCAAATATTCCCCTAACATTAAAAAGAGTCACGCAAATACTTTTCCGTCGCCAGGAGCCTCCGTTCCCGAGAGATCCAATCTTGGAGCCTTTTCCGGTAATCTGCCGGAGGGGTTTTTGATCATGGAGGGCGTCTACATCAACTCCATTGCCCCTCCAACGATGCGTGAGTAGTCCACCACAGACCTACGGGTCCATAGCTAGTAGCTAGATGGCTTCTTCTCTCTCTTTGATCTTCAATACCATATTCTTCATGATCTTCACGGAGATCTATCCGATGTAATCCTCTTTTGTGGTGCGTTTGTCAAGATCTGATGAATTGTGAGTTTATGTTCAGATTATCCATGAATCTTATTTGAATCTCCTATGATTTCTTATATGCATGATTTCATATCCTTGCAAGTCTCTTTGAGTTATTGGTTTGGTTTGGCCAACTAGATTAGTAATTCTTGCAATGGGAGAAGTGCTTGGTTTTGGGTTCAATCTTGCGGTGTCCTCACCCAGTGACAAAGTAGGGGTAGCGAGGCACGTATTGTATTGTTGCCATCAAGGGTAACAAGATGGGGTTTTCATCATATTGCTTGAGTTTATCCCTCTACATCATGTCATCTTTCTTAAAGTGTTACTCTGTTCTTCATGAACTTAATACTCTAGATGCAGGCAGGAGTCGGTCGATGTGTGGAGTAATAGAAGTAGATGCAGAATCGTTTTGGTCTACTTGTCACGGACGTGATGCCTATGTGCTGTTGGAAATATGCCCTAGAGGCAATAATAAATTAGTTATTATCATATTTCCTTGTTCATGATAATCGTTTATTATCCATGCTATAATTGTATTGATCGGAGACTTAGATACATGTGTGGATACATAGACAAAACCATGTCCCTAGTATGCCTCTAATAGACTAGCTCTTCGATCAAAAGATGGTTAAGGTTTCCTAGCCATGGACATGAGATGTCATTTGTGTTGGGGAACGTCGCATGGGAAACAAAAAATTTCCTACGCACACGCAGATCTATCCATGGTGATGAGCATCTACGAGAGGGAGAGTGGATCTACATACCCTTGTAGATCACTAAGCGGGAAGCGCTAAGAAACGTGGTTGGTGTAGTCGAACATCTTCGCGATCCAAATCACCGAGTGTCCCGCGATCTCATCACGATCCGTCCCACGATCCAATCACGATCCGTCCCGTGAACTCATCACGATCCGTCCCGCGATCTCATCACGATCCGTCTCACGATCTTGATCACGATCTGTCCCGCGAACTCATCACGATCCATTCCGCGGTACGTACTCATTGAAAGTCTCATCAAGCATATTGATCTATCTCTATAGATCTCGATGCTCAACAATTAGGTAGCTTTATCCAGGTCTTCCTTTGAAAATCACTTTCCAAACAACCGTTTATGCTTTCCAGAAATTCTACATTATTTCCGATCAATATGTCATCCACATATACTTATCAGAAATTCTATAGTGCTCCCACTCACGTTATTGTAAATACAAGTTTCTCATAAACTTTGTATAAACTACAAAACTTTGATCACCTTATCAAAGTGTATATTCCAACTCCGAGATGCTTGCTTCAGTCTATAGAAGGATCACTGAAGCTTGCACACCTTTTAGCATCCCTAGGACTGACAAAACCTCCTGGTTGTATCACATACAACCTTTCCTCAAGTAAACCGTTAAGGAAACGATGTTTTGACATCCATCTGCCGGATTTCATAATTTGAAAAATGCAGCAACTGCTAACATAATTCCAACAGACTTTAGCATCGCTACGAGTGAGAAAGTCTCATCCTAGTCAACTCCTTGAACTTGTCACAAACATCTTTGCAACAAGGCGAGCTTTACAAATGGTGACATTTACCATCAGTGTTTGTCTTCATTTTAAAGATCCATTTGTTCTGAATGGTCTTTTGCCCTTCAGGTAATACTTCCAAAGTCCATACTTTGTTTTCATACATGGATCCCATCTCGGATTTCATGGCCTCCAACCATTTGTCGGAATCCGGGCCCATCATTGCTTCTCCATAGCTCGTAGGTTCATCGTTGTCCAACAACATGACCTCCAAGACAGGGTTGTCGTACCGCTTAGTAGCAGTACACATCCTTGTCGACCTACGAAGTTCGATAGTAACTTGATCCCGAAGCTTCAAGATCATCATCATTAACTTCCTCTTTAACTAACGTAGGCTTCACAGAAACATCTTTCTGCGCTGCGCTACTCTCTAGTTGAACAAAGGTTTAACAACCTCATCAAGTTCTATCTTCCTCCCACTCAATTCTTTCGAGAGAAACTTTTCCTCGAGAAAGGATCCGTTTTAGCAACAAACACTTTGCACTTGGATCTGAGATAGAAGGTTCACCCAACTGTTCTTAGGGTATTCTATCAAGATGCATTTGTCCGCCTTGGGTTCGACCTCATTAGGTGAAAACATTTTCCACACAAGTGTCGTAGCCCCTCAAATATTAAGAAATGATAGCTTAGGTTTCTATCAAACCATAATTCACACGGTGTCATCTCAACGGATTTAGATGGTGCCCTATTTAAAGTGAATATAGTTGTCTCTAATGCATAACCCCAAAATTATAGTAGTAAAATGATAAGAGACATCCTAGCACGCACCATATCCAATAGAGTATGACTTATGATGTTCGGACACACCATCACACTATGGTGTTCCAGGTGGCGTTAGTTGTGAAACAAATTTCACATTGTCTTAAGTTGTATGCCAAACTCGTAACTCAGATATTCACCTCCACGATCATATCGCAGTCATTTTTATCTTCTTGTCACGATGATCTTAAACTTCACTCTGAATTTGCTTGAACCTTTCAAACAATTCAGACTTGTGTTTCATTTAGGAAATATACACTAAATCTACTTAAAGCATCAGTGAAGGTAAGAAAATAACGATACCCACTGCACGCTACAAGACTCACTGGATTGCATACATCAACATGTATCATTTCCAATGAATCACTTGCCCGCTCCATCCAACGGGGTTTTTTAGTCATCTTGCCCAAGAGGCATGGTTCGCATGTCTCAACCGATTCGAAATCGAATGAGCCCAAAGATCCATCAGCATGGAGTTTCTTCATGCGCTTTATTCCAATATGACATTTAGCGGCAGTGCCACAAGTATGTGGTACTATCATTATTAACTTTGTATCTTTTGACATCAATGTTATGAACATGTGTATTACTACGATCAAGATTTCAACAAACCATTCTCGCTGGGTGCATGACCATTGAAGGTATTATTCAGATAGACAGAATAACCATTATTCTCCAACTTAAATGAATAACCGTATTGCAATAAACATGATCTAATCATGTTCATGCTCAACGCAAAACACCAAATAACATTTATTTAGGTTCGTCACTAATCCTGAAGGTAGAGAGAGCGTGCGATGTTGATCTCATCAACCTTGGAAACATTTCAAACACATACCGTCACCTCACCCTTAGCTAGTTCTCCGTTTATTCCGTAGCTTTTATTTCGAGTTACTAACATTTAGGAACCGAACCGGTATCCAATACCCAGGTGCTACTAGGAGTACTAGCAAGGTACACATCAATAACTCGTTATATCAAATATACTTCTGTCGATGTTGCCAGCCTTCTTATCTACCAAGTTTCTAGGGTTGTTTCGCTTCAGCGACCGCTCACCTCATAATAGAAGCACTTAGTCTCGGGTTTGAGTTCAACTTTGGGCTGCTTCACTGGAGCAGCAACTGACTTGCTATCCATGAAGTTTCCCTCCTTGCTCTTGCGCTTCTCGAAACTAGTGGTTTGATTAACCATCAACACTTGATGCTCCTTCTTGATTTCTACCTTCGCGGTGTCACACATCACGAACAGCTCAGGGATCAATATTTCTATCCCTCGCGTTTTATAGTTCATCACTAAGTTCTAGTAGCTTTAGTGACAGTGACTTGGAGAACTATATCAATCACTATCTTATCTGGAAGATCAACTCCCACTTGATTCAAGCGATTGTAGCACCCAGACAATCTGAGCACATGCTCAACGATTGAGCTATTCTCCTTCATCTTGCAGGCAAAGAATCTTGTTGGAGATCTCATATCTCGCAACACGGGCACGAGCCTGAGATCCTAATTTCAGCTCTTAGAAACATCTCATATGTTCCGTGACGTTCAAAACGTTTTCGAGCCTCAATTCTAAGCCGTAATGCATGACGCACTAAACTATCAAGTAGTCATCAGAACGTGCCTGTCAGATATTCACAACATCTACAAACGACGCTAGAGGGGTTCGCGCACCGAGCGGTGCATTAAGGACATAAGCCTTCTATGCAGCAATGAGGACAATCCTCAGATCACGGACCCAGTCCGCAATATTGCTACCATCTTCTTTCAACTCTATTTCTCTAGGAACATATAAAAAATTAAGGGAGCTACAGCGCGAGCTAGTAATCTACAACATAATTTGCAAAGACACTATTGACTATGTTCATGATAATGAGTTCAATTAATCATATTACTTAAGAACTCCCACTCAAATTGACATCGCTCCGGTCAGTCGAGTGATACATGATCCAAATTCATCAACTCAAGTCCGATCATCACGTGAGTTGAGGTGGCTACAATGGTGAACATCATCATATTGATCATATCTACTATATGACTCATGTTCGACTTTTCGATCTCTTGTGTTCCGAGGCCATGTCTGTACATGCTAGGCTCGTCAAGTTTAACCCGAGTGTTCTGCATGTGCAACACTGGCTTGCACCCGTTGTATGTGAACATAGAGTCTATCACACCCGATCATCACGTGGTGTCTCAACACGACGAACTTTCACAACGGTGCACACTCGGGGAGAACACAATTTATCTTGAAATTAAGTGTCGGATCACCTTATAATGCTACCGTCGTCCTAAGCAAAACAAGGTGCATAAAAAGGATTAACATCACATGCAAATCATAAGTGAAATGATATGGCCATGAATTTGTGCTTTTGATCTCCATCTAGAAAGCACCGGCATGATCTCCATCGTCACCGGCATGACACCATGATCTCCATCATCTTGATCTCCATCAAGAGTCGCCATCGGGGTTGTCACGCCCTGCATGCTTCTATTACTATTGCTACCGTTTAGCGATAAAGTAAAGCATTACATAGCGCTTAATGATTGACACGCAGGTCATACAATAATTAAAGACAACCCTGTGGCTCCTGCCGGTTGCCGTATTCAACGACATGCAAGTCGTGATAATCTATACATCACATGATCATCTCATACATCACATATATCACATCATGTAATTGGCCATGTCATATCACAACATACCCTGCAAAAACAAGTTAGACGTCCTCTAATTGTTGTTGCATGTTTTACGTGGCGGCTACGGGTATCTAGCAAGAACAATTCTCATCTACGCAAAAACCACAACGGTGATACACTAGTTGCTTTTCAACCTTTTCAAGGACCGCCTTTGTCGAATCTGATCCAACTAAAGTGAGAGAAACTAGCTGCCGCAAGCCAACTATGCAACAAATTGCGTCGAGGGAACTGGTCTCTCGTAAGCGTACGAGTAATGTTGGTCCGGGCCGCTTCACCTCACAATACCGCTAAACCAAAATACGACCAAGGGAGGAAGCAATCTAAGCATCAACGCCCACAAACTCTTTGTGTTCTACTCGAGATCTCATCTACACATAGACCTAGCTCTAATACCACTGTTGCGGAATGTCGCATGAGAAACAAAAAATTTCCTACGCACACGCAGATCTATCCATGGTGATGAGCATCTACGAGAGGGAGAGTGGATCTACATACCCTTGTAGATCGCTAAGCGGGGAGCGTTAAGAAACGCAGTTGGTGTAGTCGAACATCTTCGCGGTCCAAATCTCCGAGTGTCCCGCGATCTCATCACGATCCGTACCACGATCCAATCACGATCCGTCCCGTGAACTCATCACGATCCGTCCCGCGATCTCATCACGATTCGTCTCACGATCTTGATCACGATCTGTCCCGCGAACTCATCACGATCCGTTCCGCGATCTCAGCACGAACCGTCTCGCGATCTCGATCACGGTCCTTCCGATCTAGCACCGAACGGACGGCACCTCCGCGTTCAGCACACGTACAGCTTGATGATGATCTCCACCGTATTGATCCAGCAAGAGAGAGCGGAGAGGTAGAAGAGTTCACCGGCAGCGTGACGGCGCTCCAGCGATGGTGGTGGAGCTGTTCCGGCAGGGCTTCGCCTAAGCACTGCCGAACTAGTCTAGTTTAGAGGAACTTGATCTAGAGGTAGGGTTTAGACGTGGCTGAAAATCCTTTTCCAAAAAACCCTAAAACCACTCATATATATAGGAGGAGGGGAGACGAGGCTGCACCCAAAGGAGGGCTCTCCTTTTGGTTTGGCCGAACTGGTGGAGGGAGAGTCCTCCTCCACCTGAGAGTCCACCTCTCACACGAGAGGTGGAACTTGGGGCGACTCCACCCCAATTCGGTTTGGGCCTTCTCTTCCTGCGCCTAGGACACCATGGCCAACCCCACCAGACCACTAGGGGCTGGTGGGTCGTCAGTTTGGCCCATGGGGTGGGTTGGCCCCACTGGTGGACCCCCGGGACCCATTCGTCACTCCCGGTACGCTACCGAAAGTGCCCGAAATCTTTCCGGAGTCCAAAACAGGACTTCCTATATATGAATCTTTACCTTCGGACCATTCCGGAGCTCTTCGTGAAATCCGAGATCTCATCCGGGACTCCGAACTACCTTCACTCACCACCATTCATAACTCTATACTATCGAAACGTCACCAAACCTTAAGTGTGCAGACCCTGCGGGTTCGAGAACTATGTAGACATGACCGAGACACCTCTACGGTCAATAACCAATGGAGGGACCTGGATGTCCACATTGGTTCCTACATATTCTACGAAGATCTTTATCGGTCGAACCTCTATGTCAAGGATTCAGTTAATCCCGTATGATGTTCCCTTTGTTCTTCGGTATGTTACTTGCCCGAGATTCGATCGTCGGTATCTCCATACCTAGTTCAACCTCGTTACCAACAAGTCTCTTTACTCGTTCCGTAATACAATATATCGCAACTAACAATTAGTCACATTGCTTGCAAGGCTCATTGTGATGTTGTATTACCGAGTGGGCCCCGAGATACCTCTCCGTCACACGGAGTAACAAATCCCAGTCTCGATCCATGCCAACTCAACAGACACAATCGGAGATACCTGTAGAGCACCTTTATAGTCACCTAGTTACGTTGAGACGTTTGATACACACAAGGAATTCCTCCGATATCCGTGAGTTTCATGATCTCATGGCCATAGAAACATATACTTGACATGAAGAAAACAGTAGCAACAAACTGACACGATCATATGCTACGTTTGTAGTTTGGGTCTTGTCCATCACATCATTCTCCTAATGATGTGATCCCATTATCAAATTGTTGGAAATATGCCCTAGAGTCAATAATAAATTAGTTATTATCATATTTCCTTGTTCATGAGAATCGTTTATTATCCATGCTATAATTGTATTGATCGGAGACTTAGATACATGTGTCGATACATAGACAAAACCATGTCCCTAGTATGCCTCTAATAGACTAGCTCGTCGATCAAAAGATGGTTAAGGTTTCCTAGCCATGAACATGATATGTCATTTGATAACGAGATCACATCATTAGGAGAATGATGTGATGGACAAGACCCAAACTAAAAAACGTAGCATATGATCGTGTCAGTTTGTTACCACTATTTTCTGCATGTCAAGTATATGTTTCTATGGCCATGAGATCATGCAACTCACGGATATCGGAGGAATGCCTTGTGTGTATCAAACGTCGCAACGTAACTGGGTGACTATAAAGGTGCTCTACAGGTATCTCCGATGGTGTCTGTTGAGTTGGCATGGATCGAGACTGGGATTTGTTACTCCGTGTGACAGAGAGGTATCTCGGGGCCCACTCGGTAATACAACATCACAATGAGCCTTGCAAGCAATGTGACTAATTGTTAGTTGCGAGATATTGTATTACGGAACGAGTAAAGAGACTTTCCGGTAACAAGGTTGAACTAGGTATGGAGATACCGACGATCGAATCTCGGGCAAGTAACATACCGAAGAACAAAGGGAACATCATACGGGATTAACTGAATCCTTGACATAGAGGTTCGACCGATAAAGATCTTCGTAGAATATGTAGGAACCAATGTGGACATCCAGGTCCCGCCATTGGTTATTGACCGTAGAGGTGTCTCGGTCATGTCTACATAGTTCTCGAACCCGCAGGGTCTGCACACTTAAGGTTTGGTGACGTTTTGATAGTATAGAGTTATGAATGGTGGTGACTGAAGGTAGTTCGGAGTCCCGAGGAGCTCCGGAATGGTCCGGAGGTAAAGATTCATATAGAGGAAGTCCTGTTTTGGACTCCGGAAAGATTTCGGGCGCTTTCGGTAGCGTACCGGGAGTGACGAATGGGTCCCGGGGGTCCACCAGTGGGGCCAACCCACCCCATGGGCCAAACTGACGACCCACCAGCCCCTAGTGGGCTGGTGGGGTTGGCCATGGTGGCCTAGGCGCAGGAAGAGAAGGCCCAAACCGAATTGGGGTGGAGTCGCCCCAAGTTCCACCTCTCGTGTGAGAGGTGGACTCTCAGGTGGAGGAGGACTCTCCCTCCACCAGTTCGGCCGAACCAAAAGGAGAGCCCTCCTTGGGGCGCAGCCTCCTCTCCCCTCCTCCTATGTATATGAGTGGTTTTAGGGTTTTTTGGAAAAGGATTTTCAGCCACGTCTAAACCCTACCTCTAGATCAAGTTCCTCTAAACTAGACTAGTTCGGCAGTGCTTAGGTGAAGCCCTGCCGAAACAGCTCCACCACCATCGCCGGAGCGCCGTCACGCTGCCGGCAAACTCTTCTACCTCTCCGCTCTCTCTTGCTGGATCAAGACGGTGGAGATCGTCATCAAGCTGTACGTGTGCTGAACGCGGAGGTGCCGTCCGTTCGGCACTAGATCGGAAGGACCGTGATCGAGATCGCGAGACAGATCGTGATCGAGCTCGTGGAACGAATCGTGATGAGTTCGCGGGCAGATCATGATCAAGATCGTGAGACGGATCGTGATGAGATCGCGGGACGGATCGTGATGAGTTCACGGGACGGATCGTGATTGGATCGCGGGATGGATCGTGATGAGATCGCGGGACACTCGGCGATTTGGATCGCGAAGATGTTCGACTACACCAACCACGTTTCTTAACGCTTCCCGCTTAGCGATCTACAAGGGTATGTAGATCCACTCTCCCTCTCATAGATGCTCATCACCATGGATAGATTTGCGTGTGCGTAGGAATTTTTTTCTTTCCCATGCGACGGTCCCCAACAGTGGTATCAGAGCCAGGTCTATGTGTAGATGAGATCTCGAGTAGAACACAAAGAGTTTGTGGGCGTTGATGCTTAGATTGCTTCCTCCCTTGGTCGTATTTTGGTTCAGCGGTATTGTGAGGTGAAGCGGCCCGGACCAACATTACTCGTACGCTTACGAGAGACCGGTTCCCTTGACGCAACTTGTTGCATAGATGGCTTGCGGTTGCCAGTTTCTCTCACTTTAGTTGGATCGGATTCGACAAAGGCGGTCCTTGAAAAGGTTGAAAAGCAACTAGTGTATCACCGTTGTGGTTTTTGCGTAGATGAGAATTGTTCTTGCTAGATACCCGTAGCAGCCACGTAAAACATGCAACAACAATTAGAGGACGTCTAACTTGTTTTTGCAGGGTATGTTGTGATATGATATGGCCAATTACATGATGTGATATATGTGATGTATGAGATGATCATGTGATGTATAGATTATCACGACTTGCATGTCGTTGAATACGGCAACCGGCAGGAGCCATAGGGTTGTCTTTAATTATTGTATGACCTGTGTGTCAATCATTAAGCGCTATGTAATGCTTTACTTTATTGCTAAACGGTAGCAATAGTAGTAGAAGCATGCAGGGCGTGACAACCCCGATGGCGACACGTTGATGGAGATCAAGATGATGGAAATCATGGTGTCATGCCGGTGACGATGGAGATCATGCCGGTGCTTTCTAGATGGAGATCAAAAGCACAAATTCATGGCCATATCATGTCACTTATGATTTGCATGTGATGTTAATCCTTTTTATGCACCTTGTTTTGCTTAGGACGACAGTAGCATTATAAGGTGATCCCTCACTTAATTTCAAGATAAATTGTGTTCTCCCCGAGTGTGCACCGTTGCGAAAGTTCGTCGTGTTGAGACACCACGTGATGATCGGGTGTGATAGACTCTACATTCACATACAACGGGTGCAAGCCAGTGTTGCACATGCAGAACACTCGGGTTAAACTTGACGAGCCAGCATGTACAGACATGGCCTCGGAACACAAGAGACCGAAAAGTCGAACATGAGTCATATAATAGATATGATCAACATGATGATGTTCACCATTGTAGCCACCTCAACTCACGTGATGATCGGACTTGAGTTGATGAATTTGGATCATGTATCACTCGAATGACCGGAGGGATGTCAATTTGAGTGGGAGTTCTTAAGTAATATGATTAATTGAACTCATTATCATGAACATAGTCAATAGTGTCTTTGCAAATTATGTTGTAGATTACTAGCTCATGCTGTAGCTCCCTTAATTTTTTATATGTTCCTAGAGAAATAGAGTTGAAAGAAGATGGTAGCAATATTGCGGACTGGGTCCGTGATCTGAGGATTGTCCTCATTGCTGCACAGAAGGCTTATGTCCTTAATGCACCGCTCGGTGCGCCAACCCCTCTAGCATCGTCTGTAGATGTTGTGAACATCTGATAGGCACGTTCTGATGACTACTTGATAGTTTAGTGCGTCATGCATTACGGCTTAGAATTGAGGCTCCAAAACGTTTTGAATGTCACGAACATATGAGATGTTTCTAAGATCTGAAATTAGGATCTCAGGCTAGTGCCCGTGTTGCGAGATATGAGATCTCCAACAAGATTCTTTGCTTGCAAGATGAAGGAGAATAGCTCAATCGTTGAGCATGTGCTCAGACTGTCTGGATGCTACAATCGCTTGAATCAAGTGGGAGTTGATCTTTCAGATAAGATAGTGATTGATATAGTTCTCCAAGTCACTGTCACTAAAGCTACTAGAACTTAGTGATGAACTATAAAACATCAGGGATAGAAATATTGATCCCTGAGCTGTTCGCGATGTTTGACACCGCGAAGGTAGAAATCAAGAAGGAGCATCAAGTGTTGATGGTTAATCAAACCACTAGTTTCGAGAAGGGCAAGAGCAAGGAGGGAAACTTCATCGCTAGCAAGTCAGTTGTTGCTCCAGTGAAGCAGCCCAAAGTTGAACTCAAACCCGAGACTAAGTGCTTCTGTTATGAGGTGAGCGGTCGCTGAAGCGGAACAACCCTAGAAACTTGGTAGATAAGAAGGCTGGCAACATCGACAGAAGTATATTTGATATAACGAGTTATTGATGTGTACCTTGCTAGTACTCCTAGTTGCACCTGGGTATTGGATACCGGTTCGGTTGCTAAATGTTAGTAACTTGAAATAAAAGCTACGGAATAAACGGAGAACTAGCTAAGGGTGAGGTGACGATATGTGTTGGAAATGTTTCCAAGGTTGATGAGATCAACATCGCACGCTCTCTCTACCTTCAGGATTAGTGACGAACCTAAATAAATGTTATTTGGTGTTTTGCGTTGAGCATGAACATGATTAGATCATGTTTATTGCAATACGGTTATTCATTTAAGTTAGAGAATAATGGTTGTTCTGTCTACCTGAATAATACCTTCAATGGTCATGCACCCAGTGAGAATGGTTTGTTGAAATCTTGATCGTAGTAATACACATGTTCATAACATTGATGTCAAAAGATACAAAGTTAATAATGATAGTACCACATACATGTGGCACTGCTGCTAAATGTCATATTGGAATAAAGCGCATGAAGAAACTCCATGCTGATGGATCTTTGGACTCATTCGATTTCGAATCGGTTGAGACATGCGAACCATGCCTCTTGGGCAAGATGACTAAAAAACCCGTTGGATGGAGCGGGCAAGTGATTCATTGGAAATGATACATGTTGATGTATGCAATCCAGTGAGTCTTGTAGCATGCAGTGGATATCGTTATTTTCTTACCTTCACTGATGATTTAAGTAGATTTAGTGTATATTTACTTAATGAAACACAAGTCTGAATCGTTTGAAAGGTTCAAGCAAATTCAGAGTGAAGTTTAAGATCATCGTGACAAGAAGATAAAAATGACTGCGATATGATCGTGGAGGTGAATATCTGAGTTACGAGTTTGGCATACAACTTAAGACAAAGTGAAATTTGTTTCACAACTAACGCCACCTGGAACACCATAGTGTAATGGTGCGTTCGAACATCATAAGTCATACTCTATTGGATATGGTGCGTGCTATGATGTCTCTTATCATTTTACTACTATAATTTTGGGGTTATGCATTAGAGACAACTATATTCACTTTAAATAGGGCACCATCTAAATCCGTTGAGATGACACCGTGTGAATTATGGTTTGATAGAAACCTAAGCTGTCATTTCTTAATATTTGAGGGGCTGCGACACTTGTGTGGAAAATGTTTTCTCCTAATGAGGTCGAACCCAAGGCGGACAAATGCATCTTCATAGAATACCCTCAGAACAGTTGGGTGAACCTTCTATCTCGGATCCAAGTGCAAAGTGTTTGTTGCTAAAACGGATCCTTTCTCGAGGAAAAGTTTCTCTTGAAAGAATTGAGTGGGAGGAAGATAGAACTTGATGAGGTTGTTAAACATTTGTTCAACTAGAGAGTAGCGCAGCGCAGAAAGATGTTTCTGTGAAGCCTATGTTAGTTAAAGAGGAAGTTAATGATGATGATCATGAAGCTTCAGGATCAAGTTACTATCAAACTTCGTAGGTCGACAAGGATGTGTACTGCTCCTAAGCGGTACGACAACCCTGTCTTGGAGGCCATGTTGTTGGACAATGATGAACCTACGAGCTATGGAGAAGCAATGATGGGCCCGGATTCTGACAAATGGTTGGAGGCCATGAAATCCGAGATGGGATCCATGTATGAAAACAAAGTATGGACTTTGGAAGTATTACCTGAAGGGCAAAAGACCATTCAGGACAAATGGATCTTTAAAATGAAGACAGACAGTGATGGTAAATGTCACCATTTGTAAAGCTCGACTTGTTGCAAAGATGTTTGTGACAAGTTCAAGGAGTTGACTATGATGAGACTTTCTCACTCGTAGCGATGCTAAAGTCTGTTGGAATTATGTTAGCAGTTGCTGCATTTTTCAAATTATGAAATCCGTCAGATGGATGTCAAAACATCGTTTCCTTAACGGTTTACTTGAGGAAAGGTTGTATGTGATACAACCAGGAGGTTTTGTCAGTCCTAGGGATGCTAAAAGGTGTGCAAGCTTCAGTGATCCTTCTATAGACTGAAGCAAGCATCTCGGAGTTGGAATATACACTTTGATAAGGTGATCAAAGTTTTGTAGTTTATACAAAGTTTATGAGAAACTTGTATTTACAATAAAGTGAGTGAGAGCACTATAGAATTTCTGATAAGTATATGTGGATGACATATTGATTGGAAATAATGTAGAATTTCTGGAAAGCATAAACGGTGTTTGGAAAGTGATTTTCAAAGGAAGACCTGGATAAAGCTACCTAATTGTTGAGCATCGAGATCTATAGAGATAGATCAATATGCTTGATGAGACTTTCAATGAGTACGTACCTTGACAAGATTTTGAAAGAGTTCAAAATGGATCAGTCAGAGAAAGAGTTCTCGCCTGATTTGTAAGGTGTGAAGTTGAGTGAGACTCAAAGCTCGACAACGGCAAAAGAAAGAGAAAGGACGAACATCGTCCCCTATGCCTTAGCCATAGGCTCTAAATTATGCCATGCTGTGTACCGCACCTGTGTGTGCCTTGCCATGGGTTTGTCAAGGGGTACAAGAAGTGGTCCAGGAGTAGGATCACTGGACAACGGTCAAAATTATCCTTAGTAACCAGAGGACTAAGGAGATATTTCTCGATTATGGAGGTGATAAAGAGTTCGTCGTAAAGTGTTACATCGATGCAAGCTTTAACACCAATCCGGATGACTCATAATAGCAATCTGGATACATATAGTGGAGTGGCCATTTGGAATAGTACCAAGTGGAGTGTGGTAGCAGTGTTTACAGTTTGACATAGGGATTTGCAAAGTACACACGGATCTGAATTTTGCAGACCCGTTGACTATAAGACCTCTCTCACATGCAAAGCATGATCAAGCCCCAGAACTAATTGGGTGTTAGATTCATACCAATGCGAATCACATAGTGATGTGAACTAGATTATTGACTCTAGTGCAAGTGGGAGACTGTTGGAAATATGCCCTAGAGGCAATAATAAATTAGTTATTATCATATTTCCTTGTTCATGATAATCGTTTATTATCCATGCTATAATTGTATTGATCGGAGACTTAGATACATGTGTGGATACATAGACAAAACCATGTCCCTAGTATGCCTCTAATAGACTAGCTCGTTGATCAAAAGATGGTTAAGGTTTCCTAGCCATGGACATGAGATGTCATTTGATAACGGGATCACATCATTAGGAGAATGATGTGATGGACAAGACCCAAACTACAAACGTAGCATATGATCGTGTCAGTTTGTTGCTATTGTTTTCTGCATGTCAAGTATATGTTTCTATGACCATGAGATCATGCACTCACGGATATCGGAGGAGTGCCTTGTGTGTATCAAACGTCGCAACGTAACTGGGTGACTATAAAGGTGCTCTACAGGTATCAACGATGGTGTGTATTGAGTTGGCATGGATCAAGACTGGGATTTGTTACTCCGTGGGACGGAGAGGTATCTCAGGGCCCACTCGGTAATACAACATCACGATGAGCCTTGCAAGCAATGTGACTAATTGTTAGTTGCGGGATCTTGTATTACGGAACAAGTAAAGAGACTTGCCGGTAACGAGGTTGAACTAGGTATGGAGATACCGACGATCGAATCTCGGGCAAGTAACGTACCGAAGAACAAAGGGAACATCATACGGGATTAACTGAATCCTTGACATAAAGGTTCGACCGATAAAGATCTTCGTAGAATATGTAGGAACCAATGTGGACATCCAGTCCCGCCATTGTTTATTGACCGTAGAGGTGTCTCGGTCATGTCTACATAGTTCTCGAACCCGCAGGGTCTGCACACTTAAAGTTTGGTGACGTTTCGGTAGTATAGAGTTATGAATAGTGGTGACCGAAGGTAGTTCGGAGTCCCGGATGAGATCCCGAATGTCACGAGGAGCTCCGGAATGGTCCGGAGGTAAAGATTCATGTATAGGATGTCCTATTTTGGACTCCGAAAAGATTTCGGGCACTTTCGATAGCGTACCGGGAGTGACGAATGGGTCCCGGCGGTCCACCAATGGGGCCAACCCACCCCATGGGCCAAAGTGAGGACCCACCAGCCCCTAGTGGGCTGGTGGGGTCGGCCAAGGTGTCCTAGGCGCAGGAAGAGAAGGCCCAAACCGAATTGGGGTGGAGTCCTCCCCAAGTTCCACCTCTCGTGTGAGAGGTGGATTCTCAGGTGGAGGAGGACTCTCCCTCCACCAGTTCGGCCGAACCAAAAGGAGAGCCCTCCTTTGGGCACAGCCTCCTATCCCCTCCTATATATATGAGTGGTTTTAGGGTTTTTTGGACAAGGATTTTCAGCCACGTCTAAACCCTACCTCTAGATCAAGTTCCTCTAAACTAGACTAGTTCGGCAGTGCTTAGGCAAAGCCCTGCCGGAACAGCTCCACCACCATCGTCGGAGCGCCATCACACTGCCAGCGAACTCTTCTACCTCTCCGCTCTCTCTTTCTGGATCAAGACGGCGGAGATCGTCATCAAGTTGTACGTGTGCTGAACACGGAGGTGCCGTCCGTTCGGTGCTAGATCGGAAGGACCGTGATCGAGATCGCGAGACGGTTCGTGATGAGATCGCAGAACGGATTGTGATGAGTTCGCGGGACAGATCGTGATCAAGATCGTGAGACGGATCGTGATGAGATCGTGGGACGGATCGTGATGAGTTCACAGGACGGATCGTGATTGAATCGCGGGACGGATCGTGATGAGATCGCGGGACACTCGGCGATTTGGATCGCGAAGATGTTCGACTACACCAACCGCATTTGTTCACGCTTCCCGCTTAGCGATCTACAAGGGTATGTAGATCCACTCTCCCTCTCGTAGATGCTCGTCACCATGGATAGATCTGCGTGTGCGTAGGAAAATTTTTGTTTCCCATGCGACGTTTCCCAACATGTGCATGATCATTACCTTGGATAACTACATGATTATTCTCTTTTCTATCAATTGCTTGACAGTAATTTGTTCACCCACCATGATATGTGCCTTCAAGAGAGAAGCCTCTAGTGAAACCTATGACCCCCGGGTCTATTTTCCATCATATATTTTTCAGATCTATACTTGCTGCAATTTATTTATCTTTAACTTTCCGCACTTGTTTACATATATCTCTATCGGATCTAATCCTTGCAAATAACCGTGAAGGGATTGACAACCCCTTTATAGCGTTGGGTGCAAGAGTTTGGTTATTTGTGTAGGTGCATCCATTGGTGACTTGCTTGTTCCTCCTATATGATTGATACCTTGGTTCTCAATAACTGAGGGAAATACTTACCTACTTCGCTGCATCACCCTTTCCTCTTCATTGGAAAACCAACACATACTCAAGAGGTAGCAAGAAGGATTTCTGGCGCCGTTGCCGGGGAGGATACACATCAAGCCTATCAAATACCCATCACAAACTTATCTCTTGCATTTACATTATTTGCCTTTTGCCTCTCGTTTTCCTCTCCCCCACTTCATAAATTTGTAGTTTTATTCGCCCTCTTTTTCGTTTTCCTTTTTGCTTGTTTGCTATGTTTGCTTGTGTTGCCATGTGCCTTCTATTTGCTTGCATCTTCGCTTGCTAAAAATATATTGATATGGATCCTCATCCACTTGCTAATCTTTTCAAAATACCAAATTATGATAAACCAATTGCTAGTGAGTTGAGTGCACTTGATTATCTCTATGAAGTTTTGTTTGAAAATCATGAATGTGAAAATTTTGATGAAGTGTTGAAATAAGAAAGTTGTAAGGAGATTCATGATAGTTCCTTGAATGAAAAGCATGATTGCCATGTTGTTAGTATGAATTCTCTGAATATCCATGATGCTAATGATATGCAAAACCACAAGCTTGGGGATGCTATGCTTGATGAATATGATATTCTTTGTTCCCCAAGTTTTGATGATGACACGTATGCTATAATTGATGATTAAAATAATGCTTTATTTGATAGTTATATTGTGAAATTAATTCATGATGCTACTGAAAATTATTATGAGGGAGGAACATATGCTTGTAGGAATTTCAATGATATCAAGTTTCCTCCCTATGTGTTTAAAGTTTTGAAGTTATGCTTGTTTTGCCTTCCTATGCTAGTTGACTCTTGCTCCCATAAATTGTTTGCTCACAAAATACATATGCATAGGAAGTGAGTTATACTTAAATGTGCTTTTCATAAGATTCATGATGCTCTCTTGCATGTTTCAGTTACTACTTTGTATGTGAGCATCACTGAAACCATTATGCCTAGCTAGGGGCGTTAAACAATAGTGCTTGTTGGGAGGCAACCCAACTTTATTTTTGTGTTCTGTTTTTGAGTGTTTACCACATTATTACTTATTTAGTAAAAAAATTTGGTGTTTTAATTAGTGTTTGAGCCAAGTAAAACCTTTGGGGTGATCTATGGTAGTTGTTGATTTGATCTTGCTGAAAAACAAAAAAAATTGCGCCCAGTCCAGGAGTTTTCTAATTTTTTCGGAGCGTCTAATTGATATAATTTTTTAAACAAGATTGATATATAAATGTCTCAGGTCGTCCTAAGTTTTCAGAATTTTTTGAGTTACACAAGTATACGAAGTTTCCAGATTGCTACAGATTGTTCTGTTTTTGACAGATACTGTTTTCTTTGAGTTGTTTGCCTATTTTGATGAATATATGGGTTGTATCATGTGGTATGAGCCATGGGGAAGTTAGATTACAGTAGGTATAAAACCAATATAAATAAATAATGAGTTCACAACAGTATCTAAAGTGGTGATTTATTTTCTTATACTAACGGATCTCACGAGTTTTCTGTTAAGTTTTGTGTTGTGAAGTTTTCAAGTTTTGGGTAAAGATTGGATGGACTATGGAATAAGGAGTGGCAAGAGCCTAAGCTTGGGGATTACCAAGGCACCCCAAATCATATTCAAGGATGCCAAAGAGCCTAAACTTGGGGATGCCCCGGAAGGCATCCCCTCTTTCGTCTTTAATCCATCGGTAAATTTACTTGAAGCTATATTTTTATTCACCACATGATATGTGTTTTGCTTGGAGTGTATTGTATGATATGAGTCTTTGCTTGTTAGTTTGACACAATCATCCTTGTTGCACACATATTTTGAGAGAGACACGATGAATCAAGAATTTATTAGAATACTCTATGTGCTTCACTTATATCTTTTGAGTTGGGCAATTTTTCTCTATATGCTTCACTTATATCTTTTAGAGCACGGTGGTGTTTTAATTTTATAAAAATACTTGAACTCTCATAGATCACTTATATTATTTTGAGAGTTTCTAAAAACAGCATGGTAATTGGTCTAGGTTATGAATTTAGTCCTAATATGATAGGCATCCAAAAGGGATATAATAAAAACTTCCATATTAAGTGCATTGAGTATTTATGAGAAGTTTGATTCCTTGCATAAAGTTTTGAGATATAAAGATGGTAATGTTAAGAGACATGTTAGGAAGTAAATTGTGATTTGGTAAAAATACTTGTGTAAAGGTTTGTGATTCCCGTAGCATGCACGTATGGTGAACCGATATGTAAGGAAGTCGGAGCATGACTTGTTTATAAATTGTCGGCCTTTGTGTGAGGGTCGGGGGCGCACGGTGGTTAACTCCTACCAACCTCCCCCTAGGAGCATGTGTTTAATTCTTTGCTTCAATGACTAATAGACTTTTTCAATAAGTATGTGAGTTCTTTATGACTAATTTTGGGTCCATGGATTATACGCACTCTCACCCTTCACTTATATCTTCCGAGATATATTGCCATGCAACTTCCACCGTTTCCTTTTATGACATGCACCATCACTTCCATATTGCATATAGAGTCATATTTTGTTATAGGTATCGAGTTGTAATTTTCCTTTTGAGTTGTAAGTAAATAAACGTGTGATGATTTTCATTATAGGGCATATCCCATGTGAGGAAAGGATGATGGAAGCTATGATTCCCTCACAAGTGGAGAGAAGGGACATTGCTACTACCTTTTTCCACACTTTTGCTTCAAAGTAGCACCATGATCTTCATGATGGAGAGTCTCCTATTTTGTCACTTTCATATAGCTAGTGGAATATTTTTCTTCCTGATGCACGCCCACTTAGTTTCTTTTTGAGCTTCCATACACTTATAGCTCTAGTGCATCCGTTGCATGGCAATCCCTACTCACTCACATTGATATCTATTGATGGGAATCTTCATAGCATGTTGATACGCCTAGTTGATGTGAGACTATCTTCTCCCTTTCCTTGACAACCTCCACCACATTCTATTCCACCTATAGTGCTATATCCATGGCTCGCACTCATGTATTGCGTGAGAGTTGAAAAAGATTGAGAAAATAAAGTTGTGAAAACAATTGCTTGACTGTTCATCGGGGTTGTGCATGATATAAATACTTTATGTGGGGGAGATGGAGCATAGCGAGACCATATGATATTGTAGGGATAACTTTATTTTGCCATTATATTTTGAAGAGATACAATTGCTTTGCTATTATGCTTGAAATGTTATTGTTTCTATCTCAATATTAAGCTTTTGTTTTGAGTCTTACGGATCTGAATATTCATGCCACAATAAAGGATATTACTTGGATAAATATGTTAGGTAGCACTCCACATCAAAAATTCTGTTTTTATCATTTACCTACTCGAGGACGGGCATGATCCAACGTATCTATAATCTTTGATGATGGCATGCTATTATATTATTTGTTTTGGATGTTTCATATGCATTAATATGCTATTTTATATTATTTTTGGGACTACCCTATTAATCTAGAGCCAAGTGTTAGTTTATGTTTTTTCCTTGTTTTTGAGTTTTGCAGATATGGAATATTAAACGGAATAAAACTTGCGGAAGGAATTTTTCTGGAAGGAAACAAGTCATCCAAGCTTGGAGTGCATGTCAGGGCAGGTGCTAGGGCGCCACAAGCCTGCTAGGCGCGCCCCCCCTGGCCATGCCAGCAGGCTTGTCACCTCCTGGCAGGTCTCCTAATCCTAATTCTTGGCCTATAAATACCCAAATATTCCCCCAACATTAAAAATAGCCACGCAAATACTTTTCCGCCACCGGAAGCCTCAGTTCCCGAGAGATCCAATCTTGGAGCCTTTTCCGATAATCTACTGGAGGGGGTTTCGATCACGGAGGGCATCTACATCAACTCTATTTCCCCTCCGATGATGCGTGAGTAGTCCATCACAGACCTACGGGTCCATAGCTAGTAGCTAGATGAATTTTTCTCTCTCTTTGATCTTCAATACCATGTTCTTCATGTTCTTCATGGAGATCTATCCGATGCAATCCTCTTTTGTGGTGTGTTTGTCAAGATCCTATGAATTGCGAGTTTATGTTGAGATTATCCATGAATCTTATTTGAATCTCCTTTGATTTCTTATATGCATGATTTCATATCTTTGTAAGTCTCTTTGAGTTATTGGTTTGGTTTGGCCAACTAGATTGATAATTTTTGCAATGGGAGAAGTGCTTGGTTTGGGGTTTAATCTTGCGGTGCCCTCACCCAATGACAAAGTAGGGGTAGCGAGGCACGTATTGTATTGTTGCCATCAAGGGTAACAAGATGGGGTTTTCATCATATTGCTTGAGTTTATCCCTCTACATCATGTCATCATTCTTAATGTGTTACTCTGTTCTTCATGAACTTAATACTCTAGATACAGGCAGGAGTTGGTCGATGTGTGGAGTAATACTAGTAGATGCAGAATCGTTTTGGTCTACTTGTCATAGACGTGATGCCTATATGCATGATCATTGCCTTGGATAACTACATGATTATTCGCTTTTCAATCAATTGCTTGACAGTAATTTGTTCATCCACCATGATATTTGCCTTCAAGAGATAAGCCTCTAGTGAAACCTATGGCCCCCGGGTCTATTTTCCATCATACATTTTCAGATCTATACTTGCTGCAATTTATTTATCTTTTACTTTCCGCACTTGTTTACATATATCTCTATCGGATCTAATCCTTGCAAATAACGATGAAGGGATTGATAACCCCTTTATAGCGTTGGGTGCAAGAGTTTGATTATTTGTGTAGGTGCATCCATTGGTGACTTGCTTGTTCCTCCTAATGGATTGATACCTTGGTTCTCAACAACTAAGGGAAATACTTACCTACTTTGTTGCATCACCCTTTCCTTTTTAAGGGAAAACCAACGCATGCTCAAGAGGTAGCAGGAAACAGGTGGAGATGGATGCCCAGGTGGAGCAAGACGCATGGACGAACTCGTCCGGCCAGTGATCCGACAAGCAACCCTTGTTGGTTGGACATTAATTTCATTTTGCCATGTACGGTTTGTTGAAATATGTTATCATTTGCTTTTGTTTAAAACTGTTGAATTCGAACAATTTGTATCGGATGACCGACGTGCATGGCTTTGCATGGATTTGAGAGTCCGGATATGATGTATGTGGATGCATAGAGCGAAATATGAGGAGACGTCCGGGCGCGTCCATGGGCATGCCCGGCGCGTCCGCGGGCGTATAGGGGGGCCAGATTTGCAAGGTCCGACTGTATATGCTCTTAGTCGTGTCATAACATGTTAGGCATGTGTTTGGTTCATTGTCATACTTATAGCTTGCCACAATTTTCTAGAAACATGGTCCACATGTAATAGGCTCAATTGTTTTTGGCCAAATCTTGCCACACTTTTGGTGACCATTTTGTTAGCCACACTTTTTGTGGCGGCCACTCTTTGCCTAAGCTTAGTCGTGCCAAAGTTTGGGGCTCTTTGGTTCTACTGCTAGCAATGTCACATTTTGCCGCACAATGTTGTCACACTTACCTAAGGTTGTTTTTTTCCAAATGGGAGCCACAAGTTGCCAAGCCTAAGGAAATCCTATCGCATTTTTTGAGTGTATGTGATGTGGGAGCCTAATGTGACTTGCTAATGGTGTGGCTTGAACCAAACACCCACCTAAATTGATCAAATTTGCCTTAACTTAGATGTGGCAACCTTTGGCAAACTTTAAGTCACAAACCAAACAACTCCTAGTCATGAACCACGCAGGCCCTAATTTTCTCTACTGAATAACTTATATGAGTGAGCATACAAGTGCATATTTTAATTTTGTTTATTATCATACTTTATGATTTGCAAGCCATGTCTATTAATTTTGGCACTTGTAGTCGTCGGTAACATTTCCTGCGTAAATAGATAAATTAGCCCATGTTAAAATAAAGCTTCGCATGGGCCTGTAATTTCCCACATTCCTACCTTTTTAACAAGATACAACATGGTAACTTTTTGTTGATAAAACTTCTTCTACTTATCATCTAACATGACAATACATAGAATAACAGAGGTAACAACAATTACAACCAAATTCATGGACCGTCTAGCGACGAATACAAGCATTGGAGCGAGTCAAAGATGTGTTGCCGTCATTGCCTCTCCCTCGCCAAAGCCAGACAAACTTTATTGTAGCAGACAGTCGGAAAGTCATGCTAAGGCCTCACACAACCAGTGCACCAGAACGACAACTGTCGCCGATGAAAAAAAGTGTAGATCAAAAAGATCAAACCTATAGATACACAACCAAAGATGAACGAAGACTGGATCCAATCAAATCCACCGAGGGTACCAACATCGACTGAATCCTACGAGCTTCGGTAGAGACACACCACCACACGCCCTCCAACGATGCTACTATGACATTATTCCTACTATGACACATCGCTGCCATCACAGAACGTTAACCAAGATATTGAACCAAACAAGAACGAGAGCGGGGTCCCTTCCGCCAGTGAGGGGTCGGGACCTCCACACCTCCACGATCCAAAGGCCATCGAAGACGGGGCAGACCGGCGAAGGCAGGAGGAGGAAAAATCCTATTCGTTTGGGAGTCGCTTCTTGACGAGGAAAACGTTGCGTGCTTCTCCAAACCTGTTCTGGTGCGTACTGGATATTGTTTTTCTGAAAAAGGTACCAGATACAACATGATAACTTTTGTACCAATGCAATGAAAATTTTGCAAGTCATCGAGTGATAACATTCAAGGCAGAAAAAAAGTTATCAAAATAGACCATATGTTTTAATTTCAAAGATTTTGTAGAGACAAAGCTAACAGTAAAGATGGACGGTAAATCAGATTTAATTATTTATGCAAAGGGTGTGGATTGTATTGATTCCAAATGAAGCATCAATAAGATACAAGCACAATCAGCACACTCAGCCTCTGCAAAATTAGTATGCACATAGCCAACACCAACACACACAAAAAAACATACCAACAAATAGCAAAGTCATATAAGATCAAAGCTATGTCTAAGAGGGAGAAAATGAAGCGGTCAAATCCACGATTGATAAGCTACAACAACGACCGCATCAACCACCTCATTACACCACAAGGGCGGCCATGTTCTTGAATTGCAACGCTTCCAGGAAGGGACCGACGCCCAAGCACCGCCGCTATCGGACCCAACTATCAAAGGACATAATCTATTTCACCTAGAAGAACCAGGACGAGCATATCCGAGCGCCTACAGCAAGGTAACGACGCAAAATATCGTCATTGCTAGGTATAACCAATTGAGGTCAGCCCTAAGTTTTCACCCCGGAGCTCGATACCGGGTGCTCGAGAGGCACCACCATCGAAGTCAATCATGTGTGTCGCCATATTTTTCTGTAATCCTATTAGCTACATGTGATGTGTGAATGTTGCCTCTACACAACCATCCTTTTGCATCAAGCCATCGTCCATATATTGCATCTCACTGTCGAAGTCAAACACCGGATTAGAAGTAAGGAACCACCACAAAGACCTTTTAATGGCCATTGCGCCGCCACCACAATCCGGAGTGGTCAACACGTGGCCAACACCGACGACGGGGCACACCACCAGCAATTGCGATCTCGCTGGATAGAACCCTGCCCAGTCATGTCCGTCCAGGGGCCGACATGGTCAGAACTGAAGCATGAAAGGCAGATACACCACGCGGTCAGGAAGGAGCCACCTTGGCCACGAGAGGAAGACATGCGACTACTCTAGCACAACCAAAGACTCCATAGAGTGGGCGCTCACTCTTGCCCATGCCGCCACACGAGGAACAATCTCGATGCCGCGTGATGGCTCCAAGCCGCCTCGTAGCCATAGTTCTAGCCATGGAAGGCCCAACTGCGCCGACAGGCACCGGTTTCCGTGCTGCCCAAGCAATCACTGTAGCAACGAGGACCATCGAGAGATCCCGGGGCCGCCGCCCCGACACCCTAGCTCCACCGCCCTAGCTCCGCAGCCAACACCGTGTCGTTTGTGTCCGCCATGCTGCAACAACAGGAGCGCTTCCGACCAGAAGAGATGTCGAGCGAGGGAGCAACCCCTTTCGTGTCGTCGAACTAGCGAGCTTTGACTGCCGGCATCCTCCGACGGTAGCTAGGGTTTTAGTCCAAGCCGCCCCACGAGAGTGACGCCGGGGGCGCGTACATTTCGTGGCCCACTTGATGCGATCCAAGCAATCACCGTAGCAACGAGTACCATCGAGAGATCCCGGGGCCGCCGCCCCGACACCCTAGCTCCACCGCCCTAGCTCCGCAGCCAACACCGTGTCGTTTGTGTCCGTTGTGCTGCAACAACAGGAGCGCTCCCTACCAGAAGAGATGTCGAGCGAGGGAGCAACCCCTTTCGTGTCGTCGAACTAGCGAGCTTTGCCTGCCGGCATCCTCCGACGGTAGATAGGGTTTTAGTCCAAGCCGCCCCGCGAGAGTGACGCCGGGGGCACGTACATTTCGTGGCCCACTTGATGCGATCGGATTTACATGGGGAGTTAAAACATTTGAAAGCTTTAAATTTGTAAAAAAATCTTGATGACTCATTTTTTGTATCGTAGTGCAGGCATGCTCTTGGAATATAGCGCGTACATCCACCCGTAGTGGTGCCCTACAATAATATTATTGCATACGTATAAAAAATAAGTGCTCCCAATAGTATAGGATCATTTTCCGTATGCGTCTCCACAAAGGCCAGAACCATTCTCCCTCGTGGAAAAGATCTTCACGAAGGGGAGCTCAACCACCAGCCTGGCCCGGCAGGGGCCGGCCGGTGGCTTGGCCACTACCGCAAAAATCCCATATAAAAACAAGTAGTCACCAATGGAGCTTTGCTTTCCTTAACACCATTTGTCTTTGTTTAAGCAAAACCCCAGGGCCTGTAGGCCCGATTACAAAGACGCTGATGAGACGCACAGCATAACAATATATATGATCACAAGCAAGAAAACAAGGCGCCCGATTGGCTCAATCTTTCTAGTTCGTATCTTTGTCCTTTAAGCACGGTCTAATTTAGTGTTTACAGTAGCGAACAACGGCGATGGGCTCCATTGACAATTTCCTCAGATCCGCCCTAGCCACGAGATATTTATCGCTGTTGTTCCTCAGATGATACGGACCACACATGCTGCGATTCGCAGTGTGGGTCGATGGTGACTGCCAACCATGAACTCTCAAGATTTGCTCCTGGAGATTTTTGTTTTTGCTTCCTACGAGTGGGCTGTAAGAATTTTCAGTACTTATTTAGGACTTGTTCCTGAACAGAACATTTGACACTTTGTATTGCTACCAATTAGGGAGTACTTGTCACTTATCAGCCGAGGCCATTTTCCCGGCAGAACGCCGTGAGCGAAACTGCGGCATGGTTAAGTGTTATACCATGTCAATTGCACTGACCTGAACTCCAAACGTCATAGGCGCATGCACTGCTACTACGCAAGGTAGTAACACTTTCTTCACCCCCACAATTCTGAGATTAGGCCAACTCCAACGGAGGACGTGGATTTTATTTGTTTTTTGTTTGTTTGGGTCTGCAAATAAATAGACAGACACGGCCGGTGTACCCAGCGCACATGACCCATTTAGGACGGATACAACTGTCGGGGGATGCACCGGCGTGGCCCCCGACTCGCCGCCGGCGGACACGACAAAGGCGCCCAGAGCAGCATGCGGCGGAGGTGTCCGACGACGTAGTGGCTCACCTCTAAGTCGCCTGAGATCTCCGGTGATGCTCCGAAGGAACTCGCCCTCAAACTTGAAACCGTCGTGGTGCGCTATGCGGGCGCACGCTGTGGAGGGGTTCTCTAGCTGCTCACCCTTCAGCCCAGTGACCTCTGAAATGTTCCCGCCTCTAAACGCGGCAGCGCTGGCGGGATCGACCTCAAACAGGAACCTGTGGTGGAGCAGGCACGAATCAGAGCCCGAGGGCCGTGTAAGGTCCCATCTGACCGCGTCTACATGAAGGGGAGGAAGAGCACTAGGGAGGTCTGACAATGCGTCGAATGCGACGGGGATGCTGCGACCACGGGACCATTGTCTTCAGCGAGGCGAGGTCTCGTGCACTTCCCTTGCGCTCCGCGGCTACCTCGTCTCCCATAACGCGTGATGGGTGGGTGGGGTGCTAGGGGAGAGAAAAAAGAGGAGGGGGTGGGATGGATGGGTCAATGGTGGGCCAGGCCAGATACAGACGGACGGCGGACATTGTCTGCTTCGGACCCAAATTTGAGCGGAAATGAGTTTAAACGGATACAAAACAGACAAGCAGACAAAATGGGTCTCTGGATTGAGCTGTATATTTTGTCAACGCGGATCCAAATGGGCACAATCGATGGGTCAGTGCGTTGGAGTTTGCCTTTCTGAGGCTATTGAATGCATGCATCATCACTCTACATCATCTCACAACAACTTTGAAATAAATATTCTGAGTGCGGAATAATAGATCTCGGATCTAGACCTCCACCAGGTCAATTCCGTTCTTAAACCATAACATCATCAAATGTTAAACACCGCCATCAACCGAACCTTGACAGCGTAATGCGAATCTAAAGCTTAATTGACTCTCATTTCACGCGAGATCACTATCTGTCGAATGGATGGCCTACACAAAGGTGTGGTTAATTTATGCCTAATCATGTAGGGTTCTTCTGCTGCTTACTTGTCACCGTCTGACATTATATATAAGCTAGAGATAGCTGCATTGCACCCCTTTGTTCGATTGTATGTTAGCGAGTTGTTTAGCCCGCACCGTGTTTGCCATAGAGACATTTACTACAAAAATATGCGTAACTATGGTCCAAACTATAGATGGCTACTTCAATCACCATGGTTTGAGCGTCGTTATCTTTATGCATGAGCCTGTGTAGCTATGATTAGTGTGCATGCAAATTGACCTACATGTACATGTGATCGATGTAAATTAGTGAGTTAAAACTTAAAAGTGATCCATTGATTTTATTTTTTAATAACAAAAGATGTTTTGTATATTAACCATCCGTTGTGAGTGCTCTTCCATCTGAACAGAACGAAATGAAATAAGTCCATATTACAACTATGAATTCTTTCATTTGTCTAAGATTCAACCCTTAACTCCAGAACACAACCACCTGCGACCAGACATCGCAGCTCCGACTCCGACGGGTCTTCACATAGCTTCACGTGGCATCTACAGTGTGGGTGGGTCGACGATCGCCTTAGTCAAAGTCGGAGTCATTTGCTTAGGGTTTAGAAATGGTGATGACACCCTCTAGGGAAGGAACAATGATGAGGATGTATGGGTGATGTCTCGGTGAGGGCCTGTTTGAAGAGATGTGCATGAGGTTTCATGTGTGATATGCTGATGGTTTTAGCCCGGCTTTCTGCTAATTAACTGGACAACTCTTCTTCTTAATGAATACATGAATAATGTCATTTCAAAAAATAAAAATGTACCTTGAAAACATCTAAGGCATTGTTTGAATACCAACATTATAGCATAGTAGTTTTCGTTAAACTCAATTTCTGATGTAACAACGTAAAATGGTTTTTTTTTCTTATCTAACCAAATCATGAATATATGAAACAATGGATAGTATAGAGTTATTATTAGAAAACTAACCAAAACTGATTTCCTAAAAACCCGCCAAAAACTTGTTTCCAAAGTTTCACATTAAATTATTGGCATCGAAACAACCACTAAGAATCAAACCTGGACTGTCAAAACCGGCTAGGAATCAACTAAAAAAAGCCGGTTAGGAATCAACATTTCTCTCCCTGAACAGGTTTTCGCTGAGTAGGCCCAGTTTTGACCTGTTGACCGGCCAATCAGCAACCATATCAGTGTAGTCACTTAACCCTATTTTGCTCAAATTTTGACAAAACAATGAAAATGTCTAGATAATTGGGGAAAGCAGTAAAATCGACACTAATATTGTGATAGTTATGGGAAAGTTTCACACAATCTGGCCAAAGATATTTGAAGATACCCTTAAATTACAACTATAACAAACCAGCAATTTGGCCGAACATATTTGTGAGTTCCAAGTGATAATCGGTGAGATATTTGAGTAGCTAGGTTTCGGTTACTAATTGTACTGTTTCGCTGACATAGATACCATCATTTTTGACTTCACATATAGGAATTTCGTCAGAATCATTAAGATAATATATACACATTATTTGACATGAGTAAATTTATGGAATTTTTGATAAGCTGAAACATCTTTTCGAGTAAGTAGAGAATAAACTTCACATCCTATTATGTTCCCATGAAACTGACCTAATTAGTTCATGCGAAAACATAGACAAGAGAAATGGAAACATGAGATTTCTCAATATAATATACCTTTATACAAAACAAATATAATTTTTAAGAGAAGGACTTTGGTACAACCACCCCCCTCCCTAAACGTATAAGGGCAGTATGGTCTTTACACATTGTGTACAGTATCCGTCGCCCGCCCGCCCGCCGTACACCCGATCTCCACGTACGCCACGTCAGCCGTACGCCACGTCAGCCCACGCGCCGGCGGTTGGTTTGGAGGAGGAAAAAAACAGATACAAACCCTATCTTCTCGCTTCGCCGTCGCCGTGACTCCACCCCACATGTCTCCGCCGCCGCCGTGACTCCACCACGTGCGTCTCCGCCGCAGTTATGCCACCCTGCACGTCTCCGCCGCCGTTACGCCACCCCGCATATCTTCGCCGCCGTTACGCCACCCCGCACGTCTTTGCCATCGTCTTCGCCTTCGTTTCCGCCGCCGACGTGACTCCCCCCGCACGTCTCCGCCATGGTGGACGTGACCACCGACACCAACGAACCTCCGCCACCGACGCTTCGACGCGCTTCTCACCATCACCATTACCGTGGTCCCTAAGAAACACCGCACGGCGGCGGTTGGAGTGACCGACGCGGCGTGTCCACGTTCAAACGACAACGTTGTAGCGACCGGTGCATCGACGTTGAACACGCCGAACGATGTCATTGAACCCTTCGAAGACCGACAGCAAGTTTTTTTTTCATTTAATCCATACGATTTTTCATGATTTCATTGTATGCTTTATGTTGTGGTATTGTGACATTGATAAAACACCTTTTGAAAGGTTTATTGTTAGAGCAAGACATCGAATATGCCGGTGATGACTCTAGTAGTGAGGATGGATCATCGGCATTGAATGCAAATAAATCGCCCGGACACAACTATATGAGTTAGAATGAATCATATAGTGGTAATGTAAGTGTTGTGTAAGTTGACTAGAAATTATGGAATATAAGCTAATACATTGACACTTACATTTGCTATCGAATTTAAATAGGTGCATGCCAATGATAACAATGACGATTACGATATAGATGAACAATCTTATGTTGAAAGTGGAATCCAGGTACTTTTAAATATGTTGTATAATTACTAGCATACAAATTGTATTACCACTTACACATTTGAATCTGCTCAGAGAAATACCGATGGTGACACTGAGCCGAGAACTTTAGATGATGACAATGATGAGGATGATGACAATGATGAGGATGATGACAATGATGAGGACGATGTCGATGCATCTAATGAAGGAAGTGTGAGCGAAGTAAGTTATAGTGTTCAAATTATTCATGAAAACTAACAACATAGCAACAGACTGACGAACATGGTTATATGTCTTATTTTGCAGGAGGGTGTTGATGGTCCTAGTGGGAACAATGATCTTGTTGATGATCTTGAGTTTGACCTTGACATCGGCTATGATGAATATCAGCAAGAGTCACTGGATAGGCATTGGGAAGTGATGGACAAGACATTCAGGTCAGAAGGAGAGACGTACACGTTCTACAACCAGTACGCGAAAGATCGTGGGTTCAGTATTAGGAGGAACTTGAAAAAAATTGCAAAAGGTTCTTCAAAAGTTTTGCACTTGAGGAGGTATCTCTGTTCCAGGGCAGGAAAATGACAGGTCAAATTTTGTACCATGGAAGGTCGGACCCGCAGACTGAGACCGGAGAGTCGATACTTCTGTGAAGCCCATTTAATAGTGAAGCTTGATAGAAAGAGTGAACTTTGATATGTCAGCAGTTTCTTCGATGATCACATCCACGTTCTTGCAAGACCGGAAGAAGTCCCTTTCCTCCGGTCTCACAATGTGATCAAAGAATTTCAGCAAGTAGAGATATTAGTTATGGCAGAAGTTGGGATAAGAAAGCACATTATTTTTGATAACTTTGTCAACAAGTACGGTTCGTACGTTAAGACAGGGTTTGGAAGGAGGAAGTTGTATAATATGTGCTACAGGGAGAAGATGAAACTGCTTGCTCAGGGTGATGCTGACATTGCTATAGGAATCATGATGGCTAGAAAGGACAGGGATCCGGATTTCTTCTTTGAGCATACTGTTGACGGTGAAGGTAGGTTGAACAACTTGTTTTGGTGTGATTCACAATCACGTTGGGATTATACTATGGCGACGTCACTGCGTTCGGCAGTACGCACAAGATGAATAGGTATGGAATGCCATTTATCCCTTTCGTCGGTTTCAACAATCACCATTGCACTATGGTATTTGCATGCGCCATTGTTTCAGATGAGACTGAAGGTACGTATGTTTGGAGGCTAGAGACATTTTTGAAAGCTCACTGTCAGAAGAAGCCCCAGTCCGTAATTACTGATGGAGATGCAGCGATGATAAGGGCTATCAAGAAGGCCCAATCGTCTATGTTCATGGCATACTGAAAAGAACATGCAGAAACACCTCCACCACAAGTCGTTGAAGGAATTCAGGTCACTCATGTACTACGCCACCACACATACAGTTTTGGAGGAGAGATTGGTCGTGTTTGTTTTCGTAAATTGCAGATGGAGAAAACAAAAACATGGCTCCATAGGGTGTACAGGAAGAAGAAGCTTTGGGCTGCATCATATTTGTCTGGTGGGTTATTTCTTCATATGCGGAGTAATCAGAGGAGCGAGGGCCTAAACTCATGCCTACACCTACATCTTGACTATGGTATGACAATTGTTGACATGATTGTACACTATGAGAATTGTATTATGCGCCTCCGCGAGAATGAATCGCATGATGATTGCATGGCCTCATAGACTCTACCAGTAGCAGTGACTAAGTGTAAGATCATTGAGGCGTTTGCTGCCAAAGCATTCACAAAAGCAAACTTTTACATCTTGCAGAAAGATTTTAAAAAGGTACATCAGCTTGAGGTAATTGATAGATTGAGATAGATTGAGAGGAGCCGACAGTCACAGATTCGTGGTTGCGTGGAAAAATAACAGGGATCACAGGTTTACTGTGGACTATGCACCAAGTAACTCCGCAGAAACTATATAGTGCAGTTGTCGAAGTATGACTCGCAAAGGTCTTCCTTGCAAACATATTCTTCATGTTTTGAATGCACTCAACTTACCTCTGCAATACCTAAGTGTTGTGTCCTGCGAAGGTTCACAAAGAAAGCAAGATCTGGATTGCCCGTGAAGCGCACCAACGATCTGTTTCCATGGGATTGGACTGGTACTGGGGCCAGAGCTAGATATAGTAAGTTGAGCATTGTATCTGCAGAAGCTTCTCATATGGCATGTCATAACACATTCTTATTCGACAAGATGCTGGCAGCAATGGAAGAAATTATAGCGAGTAAGGACATCTTGGGGAATGAAGAACCTAGTCATCACAGCTCTGTGAATATTGATGAATTTCAGCCTAACCAGGATCATATTCTTATTCGTGATCCAGTAAAAGTATCCACCAAAGGGGCTCCTAAGTAGAACAGTAGAGGTTGCAGTAAGAATGGTCCTGAGGTGACTAAAACTAGGAGACCAAAATCATTTGATGAGAAAACCAGGCGTCTATGTAGCCTATGCAGACTTGGAGGTCATAACAAGGTCACTTGCAACCAAAATCCAGAGTACGTGTTAGTATGTGTTTTGGTTTGTTTATTTTATTTATTTTGTTTTGTTTTTGTAATTATTCTTACAATCTATAACTTATTTTATGCAGTAACTGAGGTTGAAGACACAAGCGGTGTTATTACAAGTGTTTTACTTCATTCATTTATACAAAGCACAAGAGTTTATTTTATTCAATAATATGGAAGACAATACTTATCTTTGTATTCGCGTTATGTAAACTTATGAGACTTTTTTATATGTGTAATCAAGACTATTGTGTTAGATAAGACAATATGTATACGTTTTTTCTATTATTTAAGATATACGGCTTGTCATAATTTGTCATCGTTATGGTTGCTAACTCTACATTTAAGCCGTCGTGGATTGTGTTGTTTTTTCCATGCAAAAAAATATACCCGTCGGTTACCGCGCCGTGGCGACGGTGGGGTTGTGTTTTTTTCTCAACAACGCCGAGGCCGACGATCACATAATCAGACGTTCAACAACGTCGGGGTCGCGGGGTATATAAACAGTTCACCGCGCTCTTCGGCCGGCGAGGTGGGACTTAAAACGGCGTGTCGCCGGTTTCGCATGCCCATTGTCTTAGTTGGGCCGGCCTACGTAGCTATAGCCCGTCGCGCAAAAAAATCTATACATCGCGCGGCCGACTGCGTGCACCGACGACGCCCGCGTTTCTTCTCGGCTTAAATACATTACTAATGAGAAATCGAGATAGCAAATTTTATAGTATTTTCAACAAGGACATAATATTCTATATATTTAAAAAACATGATAATTATCATTACAAAATCTTTCAAACACAAAATATCATGAAGTATATGTGGAAAATATATATGTCTCTTACAAAATGTTCACAACGAAGTATGAAAAACACTAGAATAATCTAGTCTGATAGTAAACTCAAGCACGCTTGAATCTCCTTCAGTGTCATCTTTTTCTTCCTCCTTGCAATTCTAATAACTTTGTTTTTTACTTTCCCAAGCTTGTTCTTTTCAGAAAAAAATAATTTGCGCTATCATTAGTTCCCTCGGAGCATCAATTGATCTTTGCAAAATAAATCATGTTAGTATGACATAAAGTGTTCATAGTAAAGAGTACTAATATTAGTTTTGTACCTACGAAAAAGAGGCGGTCCATTTATCGCCATTCCAATTTTTAAAGCAATGACAAACAAATAATCCACATGAGTTCCTAGTGCATATAATTAACAATAAATAATTATGCATCACACACATATAATACACCAACATTATATTCAACTACATACTCACTCATCTTGTAGTTAAGGCATTACGTAGGTTTCAATAGGCCATGTGGATACATCCGGATATTGTACAACTCCGGTTGCATTTGCTTCTGTAATATCTGCTCCAATTTCTCTTTTCTAAAAATAAAAATAGCAGTACGGGAAACTTTTCGTAAATAAGGTAAACGCATGATGGTTTGGCAATGCAAATGTGTATTAAAACCTACCAAGTCCTCAATGAGTTTTCTAGTTCTACTGTCAAGTTTTTTTCCCATCAACGAGTTTAGAACCTGGAACTCTTTATTTTTCTTGTGCATGACGGCTGTAACCCAATGGGTGTCATCCTTGTTAATAGCCATATAAGCCTGCATAAGGACAAGAGAACATAACCCAAATCAATGCAACATCTGTTATACTATTGCATTATTTGTATACCTTACAACCACTCGAACATACCTTAGGTGTTTTGAAATACTCGTTGAGGCACCTATTCATGGGTTCATTTTTATTTGACACTGTTTCATAGTCGTTACCGTCACCCTGGTTACCAGTTCTACAATCAAGCAGCCACTTCACCCTCCAAGTCGGTAATATGTAACGTTCGTCTTTACATTTCCCAGCAAAAAAGACGAGTACGCATTGATAACCTGAAAATGATATAACAAATGTAATGATTGTACTTTGTTGTGAAATATAATGTTAAAAATGAAAATCACTTACATCGCCGCTTAGGCATCTATGGTTAAGAATCTGACAAGCAATTTCTGCAGTCAAAACGTCGGCCGAACCATCATTGAAAATTTGTGTAGCGCTATGTTTATTTGAGCCCTCACATGCGTGTATGAACTGAACACTCGCTTTGATCACATAGACATCATCACTAGATTTCTTAATATCTTCTTTACTAAACATTTCTGTAAATCACAAATCAAACATTAGTAAACATAACTATACAATAAACTTTGCGTCACGAAAAAATATTGATTCATAACAATCTTACTTGCTTTGGCAGAACGTTTTGCATGCTTGATGGGTTTAAAAACAACAAAAGGAGACTTTATGGTTTTTGATGCAGTGCATTTACGGTTGCCAAACACCTCTTCCACTTGATCATCTACTCCGTTAGAATGACCCGATCCGTGTGATGATATTTCATTTGTCTCTAAATACATGTTCGCCTTCTCATCTGATATGTCAAGTACTTTGATAGGATCATTCCTATCAGCCTTGAAACTACCCATATACTCAGGAGTGCAATAATAAGGTACCTTACCATGAGAATTCACATCATCACCGTCATCGTCCTTTTGCTTATTCATTTTACCATGAGAAGGTGTGCGATAGTCGTCCATATCATTATGATAAACAAACTCCTTATCATGAAATGCACTATCATTTGTAGATTCATTAATGTCACCGTATAGATTCTCTTCTTCTTCTTCCATGTTACCGGTTCTGTAGAACACATCGGTTTTGTTCATTTTCTCAATCATCCTCTGGAAAGAAAAAAAAATCATCTTAGCTATGTAAGTCAATGAAATACATTATCCACTATAGTAAAAATATGTTGTATTGTTAACCGTGCGCATAACTCTGACAAACGAAGCATGTCCTTGCGTATCTCCTTCATCTCAATCAAAATGCGGTCCATACCAGGCTTCTAGCTCGCGGAAGCCTCTGATGTGCTGCCCTCTTTCTTCCTTCCACTAACAGTAGACTTTTTTGTACTTGATTTTTTATTTTTTTTCAGCTTGTTCTTGAGCAATTTTTTTCACCCTATACTCCTCTGTAATATTGTCATCAATCAACAAGAACGATAATTAGAGAGCGATAATTATACATCAAAGTTTACACAATTAATTGAACCATGGAAATTTAACATTGAAATATTATAATATGCTTTACCATCCTAACATCGCGACCATAATCATAGTCGTATTTGTTTTTTTCTCTTCGCTATAGCTTCCGTCTAGTACCTCATCAAGGGGCTCAAAAGTGACAACGGATTATATTTTGGACCTATAACTGGTTGTACCTTCTCCCAATATGCATACTGCAATACACCAAATATTTTTGAATAATACATATTTGACTAACATTGCATAAGTAATAATTTGGAAACAATGAATAAAATATATGTGCAAACGGGCAAGGTTCCCTAACACAACCGTCCTCTAGAACCTTTCCAACCTCCAAAAAGAAGAACTTCAAAGTGAATTCGTTTCAGTTGAACTTACTTATCATCTTTTTATCCTTAACTAATGCGTAGTACTCCTTCGAAATATATTCATGAGAGACTGGTGTGATTATTGTTCCCAACAAAACTAGAAACGTCATCCGGACAAAGTCATCATCTGTGTTTTCATTCCTCACAAGGGTTATTGATTAGATCATCAATCATGATCTTACCCTTTTTTGTGTCCACAAAATTAATTGGTATTTTTCATAGCTTTTTGCCCTTCCATTCTAACAAAACCAACAACATCAACTCCTTGATTTTTCAAACCAAATATAGAAAAAATATCATCAAGCCCTACTGAAATAAGGCCTTTACTCCCAGATGCCTCTTGAACCATGAATTTTTTACTATGACGATTGTAGTCTTGGATCAAAAAGTAAAGTAAAAATTCACGCATCCTTACGGATGGTATTTGTAACATGTCTTGCAAATCCGTTTCATAAAATGTAATTTTTTACTTGCTGAAAGTTTGTCAACAAGGCTAACTCACTTCTTAACTGAACATGGAATCACACCATCGATATCCATCCTTCATAATTTAAAAATATTGTCACGTACGATGCAACTCATTACACATGTGAATACTAACATGAAAACATCATAAAAATACTTAATCAAAGCAGTACAACGACAGTGGAGTGGACGGTGCAACGACGGGCGAGGTGGTAGTGGGCGTTTGACGGCAGACAGTGGACGATGCAACGGCAGCCGTACTGATGGTGGGGGGCACGGCGATGTATGGACATAGAGGTGTGACGGCGGACGGGGTGGATGGATGGCCAGGGGATAGGGGAGAGAACGCAACGATGGCAGGGAGGATGGAGGGCGGTGGGGCAGTCTAGAGCCCCGGGGGCGGGGCGGCGATGACGAGGGGGATGGCGGCGGCGGGGAAGTGTACAACGGGGGCGCGGCGGCGAGATCGCGTTGGGGTAGGGCTAGGTGTGGGAACAAATTGCATGCATGTCGGTTATCCCGTCGGGAGCGGATATCCTGGTATGGTGACGTCTGCTGAGATCACGACAGAGCCACTAACTACGCCAACAAGTGTCTAGCTCTTCTCCTTTTTTCAATATTAAGACGGAGCCTTATGTGTTTTATAAGTTACTTCAAATTTTAACTTGTAACAAAAATATTAGTCAAACAGACTCGATCTTTTTCCACGCTTCCTAATGAACTTCACAACGAGGCACGTCAATTTTTTTATTTTATGACAATCCGTGCCTTTTCTATGAATTTCCATGCAAAAAAGGAAAAAACAGATGCCAGACGTGACACAACGTGCGTTTGGTCTTCGATTTCATTCAAGTTTTGCGTGGCACAACTGAATGTGTATTTTTCGCAAAAGTTGGGTACATTTCATGCATGCATGCATGTACATCAAGTGCAACCCACCGGTGTCGGTATGGACGAAAAGGGTGTTACAATGCGATCTTGCTACTCCCCTTCATCAAACGGACCTAATTTTTTTCCACGCTTCCTAATGAACTTCATAAGGAGGCACGTCAATTTTTTTATTTCCTGATAATCCGTGCCTTTTCTACGAATTTCCATGCAAAAACAGGCAAAAACAGATGCCGGACGTGACGCGACACGCGTTTGGTCTTCGATTTCATTCAAATTTTGTGTGGCATAACTGGATGTGCATTCTCAAGTGCTGGCAAACCTTGGGTACATTTCATGCATGCATGCATGCACATCATGTGCAAACCACCGGTGTCGGTATGGACGTTTTGTGTGTCTGTCAATTAAACGCGCGTTTGGTCGTCAACATCATTACAACAAGTACCACGTAAAGTCTTTAAAATTATATAGAAATATTAAATCTGAGACAATCTTCGTTCATATTAAAACAATTTACTTTCGGTAAATTCGAAAAAATAATAATAACAACACCTAATTTAGATAACATAACAACACTTAATTTAGATAACCATAGTTCATTCATATTACATTCGAACATAACACGGCCTATTTTTTATAACTAAAAGCGAAATTTAATTAAACATTACTACAAATTTCTAATAAACTTCGTGATTTGTCATGAATCTAATCGGACTCGTCGAGGTTGACGATGTCCGGCTCCTCCACCGCGCCGTCCCCGTACGCTCCGTCGTCGTCGTCGTCGTCCGAGCTATTGTCGATGTTGTCCCAGTCGATCTCGTCATCGTCGTTGTCGCTGTCTTGCTCGACGACGGGTGACGGATTCGCCGCCTGTGCCGCCGCCGCCTTGATTGCCGCCGCGATCTCCGCCACCTCCCTTGCCACCACCGCGGCCTCGATCGCCGCCGCCGTCGCCTGAGAGGCATGCAGGGCGACGAGCAGCCCCGGTGAATCGTCGGGGTCGCCGTCCTCGCGGAGGACGACCTGCTCTAGCAGGAGTTCAAACTCTGGCGGGGCCACCGGCGGGGGCTGGGGGGTTAACGCCCGATGCCTCGGGCACCGCTGGCTGCCGCCGGAGTTGACGGGGTTGTCCGCGGCCACTGAGCGCGTCGACACTGGTTGATCACGTTAGTGTAGGACTTGCCATCCAAAAAGCGTGTCGGCCGTAGATGTTGCACCGGCCGCCGCGATGGGTATGGCGCTCCTCTTCCGTCACGCCGGCCCCGAGCGTCGCATAGTCGTCCTTGTCGATTTTCCATGGCTTCGTGAGCCGACACCCCGGTAGCACTAGCAGAGTGTAGCGGTGGAGCTCCTCCGTCGCCGGACCATCAAGGCTCGTCGGCCATCTGCTCGGCGGACCGTCTCCGTCGTCGGAACTGCTACCGTCGGCGTAGGACGCCATCGTCGGAGGGGAGAGGTGAGACAAGACGACAGGGCGAGAGGAGCAGCGAGGTAACGGGGAGTGGAGAGGAGAGTGACGCGTTTTGGGCGACGGGTCAGGGGGCGCTAGCTTTATATAGACCGCCGGGGGGATGGGGACGACGGGGCGGTTGGGCAACGTTACTCCCTCGGAGTAAACGCGTCGCCTCGGGAGCCGGCGGGCCTCGGGAGATGGCGGGCTGACAGTTAATAGGCGACGGCGGCAGGCATTAATGCGACGGGAATTATGGCGCCGGCCTTGGGGCGACGCAGACTGACGACGCATGCGGGATTAATGACGGCGGCCTCGGGAACCGACAGTGAATCTGGAACCGGCACGACGGGGCTTGGTTTGACCGCAGTCAGAGCGACACGGGCTGACGTAGGGACGACACGTCATGCCGGCTGACACGGATACGACGCGTACCCCCCACCGTACCTGTACGTCGCCCGACCGCCCGCTAGCGTCGCGGGGCTGACGCGCGTATGTCGGACCGGAGGGGAAAAGACTATCCTACCCTTTTTTAAAAGGGTATCGTTCAATCTGAGCCGTCGTTGTGTCGGGGGGTTGTATTGAAGAAGAAGTGAATTTTTAAATTCCCTCTAACCACCTTCATTTGCTGGCAGAGGTTGTGGTAGAGCTCCCTTAAGAGCATCTCCAGCCGTTTGGCCCCCCAGGGCGCTGAAAAAGAGCCGCCTAGGGGTGAACCGGCGCTAGATTGGCCTCTAGGGGCGATCTAGCTCCGAGTAATGCCCCCAGCCCCCCCCCCCAAGTCGTGGCAAATTCAAACCTGGCCATTCCCGCTCACAAATAAACGCCACAAGTCCGGCGATCATCGCCCCAGTTCGGGCGACAGAGTTCGGCAATCGGGTGAAAGGTTCAGCGTACAAAGAAAGAAATGGCACGTGGGCAACGCATCACACGGCGGGGGCCTCTTGCGTCGGCGCAGTCGGCGTGCGCGGGTTTGGCGGAGCTGCTTCTGTGTTGGGCGACGTCGGTGTGGCTTCCGTGCTGTTGGGCGTCGTGGAGGCATCATTGCTCGGGCTTGGCGGCGAGGTCGGCGTGGGCGTGGGAGTTGGCGGCGCCGTCGACGACAGCTGGTTCAGGATGAGGCCGCGCTCTGCCAAGTACCACACCTTGAGCTGCTCGTCGTTGCTCTGGAGCATGTCCGCCCCGCCCATTAGGAAAGCCAGGTCAGTGTTCCTCTTCTTCGCGGCGACGTTGGTTCGGAGTAGGTCGAGCTTGACGACGCTGTTCGACATCAACGCCGACCACCGCGCCTCGGTCTTCTCTTCACGTAGGGCGGCCCGGGCCTGTGCGTCGGCGAGGCAATGCTCAATGGACTCCTGCACCCGCGCGGTTGCCGAGTCGGCGTGTTTTCCCTTCTTGGCGCCTTTGTTGCCATCGGGGCGCCACTCTCCGGGCGAGCCGCGATCTCCTCGACAATCCCATGCCATCTGTTGCACGCCGATTGGATGAGCCCCCAATGGTTCGCCATTGCCTTTGTCCGGCGCTGCATGTACACGCCTTTGAAGTAGGGGTCGATGAGCTTGCGCTCGTCGAACTCGGCCTTCATGCGGTCCCAATACGTATCGATGCTTTGGTTCGTGCCGGTGATCGGGTCGAGGGAAACAACTTTCCACGCTTCAGCGAGGCACTCGTCCTTCTTGGACGTCCACTTGATGCGCGGCTCGCCGGTCCAGGCCGCCCTCTTCTTCTTCTTCTGTTTCCTCGCCGGAGCAGGCGTCGGCTCCTCCTCCTCCTCCTCGTCGTCCTCCTCCTCGTCGTCGTCCTCCTCCTCCTCCTCCTCCGGCTCCTCCTCGTTGTAGTCGAGGTCGCCATCCATGTCGCCGTTGAGGTTGATTGTGTCGTCCTAGGTAGTAAACCCGGGGGACGCGGCGGCGGCGGCCGAGCCGGCTGTGATGATGTCGTCCATGTCAGCCTCTGTCGCCTCGGCGTCGCCGAGATGCGACGTGGAGGCTTGGGAGAAGGGCAGCGTGCAACAGCGGAGAGGCGGCGTCAGGGAGGATGCGTAGGCCGGCGGGGAGTAGGTATACGGAGGGTATTGCACGCCGGCGAAGGCGGGCGAGGGCGTGCGCTGGGCCGGGTGACCATGGGGGAAGGTGATGTTGGGATTGAACCCGCCATGCGCGTCACCGTCGACGTAACCCGGCGACGGCGTGGAGCCCCAGGGTTGTGACGACGACAAGAAGCCGGCCGGAGATCCAACGCTTTGCTGGCTCCAGGGCACGTACTGGCCGTGGCCGCCGGGTGGATTCATCATCCCCGCGCGCTCCGCCTGCTCCGCCGCCGCGAGCCGCGCCGCACTGTCCCGAGCCTTCTTGGCGTTGGCCCTGTTTCGCCGGTCGGTGGTGACAGCCTCCCGGCGTTGAACTTCTGCCTTCCAGTCGGCGTTGGACATGCCCGGGGGCTTGGACGGCGGCGCCCTCGGCTTCCTCTGCTTCGGCTAGGCGACGGCGGCGCTCGCAGCCGTCGCGGCGCGGGGGACCACGTACTTCTTCGGCGGCATGGCGGGCTGCTGGGAGGGGAGGAGGATGAGATTGGCGGGAGGGAATGGAGAGAATGAGAGGGAAGCCAGGGGAAAGCGGGAAGAAACGGCGGGAAACCGCCCTCCTCTCGCCGACAGAGCGGCCCCACGCCCCTTTTCGCTTGTGCTGATGCCCCCCAGCACGCCGGCTGTTATTTCGGCCCAACCCGGCAAAAAACGGACTCCTGAGAACGCAACTGGACCGATTTTCGCCCACTGACGCTAAAAAATCGTCTGAAGGGACTGTTGGGGGCGCGGCTGGAGATGTTGATCTCCCCGACGAGTTCCCCAACTCAGGAGCAGCTAGTTGTGGAGGAGTAGATGTGGCGGCACGGGAAGAGCAGTTACGGCCGCCGATCCCATTTAGTGCTTGAGGTAGTGGTTCTTCTACGGATCCTGCACCGTTGTTCTCCTCGTGTCTCAGGCCATGCATCACCGTGAGGCTAGGGATTGTTTTTCTTTTCTTGAGTTCACATTCATCACTTGATTCTTTTGCAGAAGTTGATTATTTCACGATTACTTTGTACAATCTCTAGTCGGCTGCATCCATTCTGAAATTTGAGGTTTCTATTCCATGTGTGTAATGTCCTTAAGTTTTGTATGTTAAGTTTTGTATGTATGATACTACTCAAAGTTTATTGACAAGCTTTGTATAGTAAGGATGAAAGTTTTAAAACAGTGAATGCAATCTAAGCAAATACCATTACCAACTTGAACCAAACAAAATAAGGAAAAAGCCTGTTACACCCTGATTCCGCTGCAGCTTGATTTTCTTTATCATTCTCGTTAATATTAAGGAAATAAACACAACCACAGACTCACCTGCTATGTTCTTTGGATCAAAAACACAATTATCCTTCAGATGTTTCTTAGTTATAAACCTATTGTCAACCCACTGGCATTTCCCCCGAAAGAGAGCTTCCACGTCCAATACCCTCAAGCCCACCATTACAAGTCCACTAATTTTTAGCCAAGTCACAAAATGGAAAGCTACATCTATAATTAAGAAGCACGCTGTAAGCATTGCTCATGAAATGATAGTACTCCCTCCGCTTCTAAATATAAGTTTTTTTAAAGATTCCACTAGAAGACTATATATGAAGCAAAATAAATGAATCTACACTCTAAAATGTGTCCACGTACATCCATATGTAGTTCTTTAGTGAAACCTTTTAAAAGACTTATATTTAGGAACGGAGGAAGTATTACTTAGTGCGTGCCCGTGCTGGAACTGCGGTATCCCTTAAAGTATTTTGTTGTGTAATGGCGTTAATTCTCTGCGATGCCTTAGATGGGCATTAGGTGAACACATGCATATCAGTTGATTAGCTAGTCCTAGTGCGTGATCTTTTGGTTATGTAGTGACTAATGTAATGTGATAAAGATACACGTATGCCACTTTGCTAGCCTTGTTTATGCCTCGTTTCCTCTTTCCCGTAGTGCAATTGCTTGCTCTGCATATTTAACTCGCACCTTGTAATAGTAAGACAAAGATGTAATATATGTTTTCTCGAAAGTAGGTCGATACGGCCGAAAAGTTGCGGATTTCAGCATATTTTACAAGGGCACTGTGTACGTTGCATTTTTCTAGAGTCTGCACGTCTTACAGATCACTACTGTCCTGGAAAGTTCTCCCTGGAAATATTCGTGAAGGCGAAAAGTCCTTCAGAGGAACTCTCGGAAGTGTTCTATGGAAATCACACGTTGCCTTCCACAAGCTCCGATATTTTGGGTGGTCGGGCTAATTTAACACACATATAGTACTATAAAGAAGTACATTATTTTCTCTCAAAAGGATAAAACAAGTACTACGTTATGTTGGTGGCTAGCTGCTGAGAATATTCTCCTCTTCTTTCTACGTGGAGCGGTTCAGTATACGCATGCGGGGAAAAAAAGACGTTGCTCCTTGTACTGTTTATATTTATAGAGGATCCAAAGGGTGTGCATCGAAGCTCATCACCTGCTCTCCTCTTCACCGTTTCAAGTTGTACTTGTACACACACGTGCAGTTAGTTTTCAACCACACGTAAATTAATCTTTGACCCAATAGTATGTTGAAAAATGTGTATTTATATGCTATTCCCTCCATTCCACAATATAACTTGCAAAAACGTCTTATATTGTGAGATGAAGAAAGTATTATCTAGAGTATTACGTTTTTCTTAAGTACGTATATAGTAACCTACATGACATGCACTAGAGAGCACACGGTGTGACGGTGACACCCACGGTAGCTACGAAAGAAACTTAGACGAGTAGGCAGTAGGCATCACCCTGCACGTCAGGCCAAGTCGACGCACAAGGGGGGAACTAGCCGCTTCTGGTCGATGGCAATGGCGGCCTCTCCATTCGCTGCACCTACTTTCGAGCTGACGCTGACACTGATGAAGCTACCACCTGCATGCCTAGTCAAACAACTAAAGCAACTTCATTCACGCAGCGACTGCTAGTCCATATGCGTGTGCTGGATCTGCCATGTGCCAAATTGCCACTATGATGAGTGAAGGATACGACATATTCGTCTTACTGTCCTAGCCAATCAACGTGGCATGTTTGAGCAAAGCAAATTGACATGGGTTACAGTTTCCTAAGGCGTGCACGAGGAGAGATAGAAATCAGCCACAATCCAAACCGTCGTTACCAAGCGACCAAGCAGCACAACCTAAAAAATTTGCATTCCTTCAAACTGCCCATCTTTGGATTGCTTTGAGATGAGAGTTTCAACAACGAGCACATGTAGACAAATATACACTGATATGTGCTTTCTTTCTTCATATTTTTCAAGGCAGCCGATATGTTTTTGCGAGAAAATAATATCAATTACACCCGCCATCTGCAATAAGACAATACCGCGAGCTAGTTGTCGAGACAAAGGATACAAAGAGGAAGAAAAATAATAAAGCGGGCACAGCCAACAACTTGTATCAAACAAGCAACAACGTCATCCATCATTCTTGACAACACACAATTTACTAGAAAAGTTCTCTAAAAATAACATCTCCAAGAAGGTAACGATGCTCAAGCATTGACGGGATCCAATCAGGTAAGATTTTGCGTCTTCATCCCAAGAGCATGTCTGATCAGAGACCAAAACAATGTCTTCAACAAGGACACGACTCGTATTGATATGGTTCTTTAACAAGAGCCGAACATGTCATGCGATCCTAGGTCAAAAGAGGTGCGGGAATGCAAGTGAATGCTTGAGACTTTACTCTTAAGTACTAATTATAACCACCACCACGCCTTAGTTGCCAGATGCAATCATCGAACATCAGATCTAGGGTTTTCGATGCTCGAAGAGCACCACCAAGCCGAAGACAAAGTGTGTTGTTACCACTCTTTGTTGAAGAAAACAAAGCTACATGGAAATGCATCCAGAATATGAGCTCGGAGGTAGCTGGTCGCATGCATATCCTTGACGTGTATATTGCCACGCCGCCACACGATCAAATCTATGTGTGCAAGCACTGAACTGTTGTGTATGCGAAGAGTCATACATCGTCAAAATCTATCTCATGTGCATGTGCTCTAGAAGCTACATGGTAGAGGTCAACTGATACAACTTCGCAGCTGCCACAAGCCATAGTTACACGACCCACAACCCGCCACTACCATATTTGCATTGTCATCATCATTGTCATGGCCACCACCGACCATCCCATGAGCCCCCATTGCTAGAACTGGGCATCGGAAGCTCATCACCAAACGTGACCACCCGTGCCGACCGCCTCATCACCTAAGGCACCCAGGGCCGCCGCCCCGTCATCCAAACTCCACCAACTTTGACGTGTTGTTCAGTGTCATCGCAACGCACGATCAAAGGGCTCCCCTCATGAGAAGTCATCCCTGCCACCACCCTCAGACAAGCATGTTTCTCTCGCCTCGATGGTAACAAAGGAAGGGAGGAGTGAGGCCACAAGACTATGGTAGCTACGGTTTTGCCCGAGCCTATCACAGGTGGGAGACCTTGCATTAGTATTTCTTTTTCCTAATACCGTCGGAAACCGATATGTGTGTTCGGATAGTCTCTTCACAAGGATTGAGAGATTGAGATCAAAATGAATTTCTAGACTTGAAGTCAAGATAAACATGTGCATGATACCACCTTACTTTGACTTTCACAAGACAGAAAATTGATGTTTATTCTCCTATTCAAAACAGATAAGTCCTAAAATTAATCTTAATTTTTGAAATTTACAGGTAAAATCAAACCATAGCATTGAGTTTAAAGTCCCCTTTAATTCCATATGCAATAACTCACGAACTCGGGTTTAGACTTCTAGTTACTATCATAACCGACTATAAGCAAGTCATTAACATATTGCAACACCTACAACGAGAACCGCACATGCTTGCGTGACACAATGGAAACCATATGACACCACGATAAAAACATACAACTCATATCAACCATATCATACCACAATTATCCCATAGAACAAAAGGAAACTACTCAAACGTAATAGATACGCAATACATCATTGGATAATACTAATATATAGCATAGATCACCATGTTCAAGTAGAGCTTACAACAGGGTGAGAGAGGATACATCGCTGCACGGAGAGGAAGAAAGTTGGTGATGACGGCGGTGAAGTTGTTGGAGATGATCGCCTTCACGACCCCCCCCCCCCCCGTGCAGTGCCACCGGGAAATGGGGGAAGAGCCCCCTCCCCCTTTTTACTTCTTCTTGACCGGACTCCCCACTAGATGGGAGAAGGGTTCCCCCTTTGTTCCTTGGCATCCATGCCCCCCAGAGGGCGGCAGCCCCTCCGAGATTGGATCTTGCCTCCTCTTTTCCTTTAGGGTTTCTTCTTTGTTTCGGTACTGTTTCTACGGTCGGGCAGCATTTCTTAAATAGCCGGGGTTCCGTAACTCCGATCGGGCTGAAATTTTAACACAATTTGTTTCTCATAATTACCTTCCTTGCGCTCTAAGTTGAGCTCTAGAAGCTTCGTGATCTTTGGACAAGCCAGGCCCACGTGCCCTACTGGCTTGTGAGACCCACGGGGCCCGTCTTGCGTTGATTCTTGCATCATAAATTCAGATCCATTACATAAAAAATACACATAAATGTTCAGATCATTCCTGCTCAATCCATTTTTCACCTAAAACCCCAAAAAACAATAGAAAATAGGAACTGGTGTTTGGCACTGGGTTAATATGTTAGTCCAAATAGAAATAATATAAATTGTTGCCAAAAGTATGTAAAATTGGTATGATAAAAGCATTAAACAATAAAAAGTTATAGATACATCGGAGACATGTTAGTCGACCATGCACCACTGAGTAGTATGCTTGTCTCAGGGTATGGCCCTATCATCCAAGAACTTTACAAGCAACACAACAAGAAGTACGGTTAGAAGCCCTTCAAATTGTACCATTGCTACAATGAACTTTGCGTCAATGAGAAGTGGATAAGGAGAAACTACGAGACCACACCAAAGTGATCAAGATTAAGCATACCCATCGAGGATGATGACGAGAAGGATGAAATAACCAACAAGAGACCGGATGGCAACAAGATTGTAAAAGAGAGGACGAAGAGAGTAGCATTCGATTACACATGCAAAAGAGGAGCTCATGACCATGATTGAGTCCAAGAAATCCTCGACGCAATATGCAAGGAAGACAAGGCGACCAGATGCAATGAGCTCAAGTTGTTGGAGGACGAGAAATGCAAATCAAAATTGGCGGCTGAAGAGAGGAACTTAAATACAGAGGAGTGTAGGCTTCCAGCTGAGGAGGAGATTCTTTGAAATGCAAAGACCGATGAACCGGCTATCATGTTCATGAACCCAACCACAATGGATGATGACGCAAAAAGATTTGAGGAGCTCACTTGTGGGGAGGTCTTGACCGAAATGGAAGTCTCTCTTCAAAATGATGGTGGTGGTGGTGGTGGTGATGGACGTGTGGATATTGGTGGTTGTGGTTGTGATGGTGGTGGTTGTGTGGATGAGGATGGTCATGGAGATGTTGGTGGTGATTTCTTTGGTGAGGATGTTTTTTGAGATCGTCATGCCTTTGGTTGGGCTCGATCCATGACATAAAACATGCTATGTTGTGATGATTTTTGATTGACTAAACTTGATCAATGTGGTGCCTTTGGGATGAACTATTTGCATTTAAATTTGAATTTCTTGATCTGTGCAACTAAATGATTGTTCATGTTTTATATGATATGCATGTTTATTTTAAATATTTGAATGATTGGTGATATAATGTACAATTGTTTGAAGTTCATGCGGCTAGGTCATCTCTTTCCTCATTTAATATCGTGGCATGTCATCAATGTCCCTATGTTACTCCCGTTATGGCTAGCCTAGGAACGTGATTCCCCTCGTGTGCCCACCTGCTCTGTCTTAATGTTGGAGCCGAGTAGGTGAATCCCTAGGTGTGGAAATGGATTTGATGCGGATCCGATAGTGCTCGTACCACTTCCCTTTTTGTATTTTCGAAACAAATTACTAATGCAAATACGAATGTTATCAGATACGAATATGGATTGAATGTTACTCGGATACGAATACTTCAGTTGTTTAATCGATTCAGAGCTGATACGAATAATAGTGACATATCAACTAAAAAAATAAATAGCTACATGACACAAAATAATCAACATGGAACATACAAGTAAATTACAGGCAAGTTTATGAATGAACACTACGACAATGCATAGAAATTCCTAAGTTTAATTATACAAAAACTAAAATTTGACAACATATAGCCTTTTATGTTGGATAGTTGGCATATTGGGCCTAGGATTGCACAAATTAGCTCACATAATTTTACTAAGATTCGGATATATCCACTTCCATATTCATATTTGTGTCAAAATCCCATATCATATTTGTATTTGCAAAATAAACTCGAATATCTTCCATTTTCATTTTTATTTTAGTTCGGATGCAGATGTTCTGGATATGAATAGGCATATTCTCGAATATGAATATCAGATATTTTGGATTATCCACTGCCACTTTCCACCTCTAGAACCAGCATTGCTTGCTTCAGAGGACTCTTGTTTAAATCTCTCATTTGTGTGGCAAGGAAAAGTTTCTACTCGGAAAATGAATGAGGACACAATCAAAATGCTAGAAATTCGTGATATTTTTCGAGTCAAGAGTCACATAAAAAATAATTAAACTTGCCTCGGCCGTGTTCTTTTTGCTGTCATTGTGAGACCAATAGTAATATGTTCCACTAAAAAAACTAATAAAACTATGGGTCCTAACGTTTACATACTTGTCACCGATTTATATCAGTTCTTTTGTATGTTTAACGCCCGCGTTGATATGTGCGCAATGGTGAAGCCATGTGCGTCCGAGTAGTCAATTCAGGACCCAACTATTTGGCAAAATCAACATATACACATATACACATTGAAACCTTGTACTGGTAGTCATTTAATAACCTTTTTGCCCCGAGTTAGCCTAGACAAATCTAAAACAAGTACTTCGGCATGAACGGGGTACAAAACACAACTTGAAAGAATGAAGTCGGGGCACCGTCCCCCGCAAAAAAAAAAAAAAAACGGGGCACTCTGCGTGGAGTTGCCATGCGTCCAAATCACGTAATTAATGTCAGCTAGTAATAAATAGAGGAAAAGGGGAAATTTCCCAGGGTGGGGAACGAAGAGCCGCATCCGTCTCAGGTGGCTGGATAGAGCCAGGCCAGAGACGTTCCAGTCGTGAAGGTTCCAGCTGCCGCAGGCACCGGGAACACGGCCGCTGTTGACCTCTGGTGCACGCCAGACGGCTAGCCCAGCGCACGGCGCGCGCGCTGGAGCGCGACTGGAGCCAGCCGCGCGACCACACGGAGCGCGGTAGATCCCTCCCTACGCTAGTCGTCCCCTTCGCGGAAAAGCTTGCCTCACCTCGATCTGCCGATATTTCTGCCTTCTGCGGCCCTTCCTCTCCGCGTCCACTAGCAGCTAGCAGCAAGTAAAAGCGATGCAGTACAGCAAAGCCCAGCTTCGCGGTGCTGCATCTGCATGGGGGATGATTCTCTCCTACGCTCCGGGACACACCCAACCCCACCCGCTGTAGCTGCTGCTGCTGCCTTTCTCTTGCCCCCCGGCAGTATCAAGGGCCGGGGGTCGACATGCCGATGATATACGTGCAAATTAAACGACGCCACCACCTCCTCACAAACCAACAAATTGCCTTTACAGTGAGATATTTTCACAAGTTGTCCTTTTTTTTGAGCATTTTTTGTCTGTGAACATATCTTTTCACAAGTTGTCACTACGCAGCAACACTCCATTTCCAAAAGGAAAAAATGGCAGTTACTTGCTTTTATCTAAATAAAGCTATTTTCATTGGACGTCTTTTTAGAAGGATTATTGGACGTTACTTCAAAAAAATTCCAGATGTGTGCTCATTTATGTATTTGGATACAAACCGATGATTCCGCGTTTAATTCGAGAGTAAGATCTAGTAGCATGTTCACAAAAATCAATGAAATGAAAGTATCAAAATGAAATCTGCACTTGATGAAGTAAAAGACAACTTGGTGTAGATTTTTTTTAAAGGATTTTTATTACACGTAGATGTAATATCCATGTGAAAGCACAGTGACAACTCAGTCCTACTGTGACCTGTGAAGCTCAGCCGGACCATATCTTCCTGCCAATGCCAATGAAGATCTAGTAGTTTTATTATGCTCAATTTAATAAAACGAATGTTATGCAATTTTTTACCCTCCAATTACCATTTGTTCCACTAAACATCAGTAATAACACTGTTATCGTGCCACTAATACAAAAAGCTAGAGACAAAAGGAGAGAGCCCACCAGGGCATAAACAACGTGCCAAGCCCAACCACAGTCGCGCCATATATACGGAGCTCCCCTGTAAACCACAGCACCACGCACCGCCTAGCCCGCCAACCAGAGCATCTCCCGGCCTCCCTCGCCTCGGTGTCGCCGCCCATGGCCGTCGCCAAGAGCAAGGCAGGCAAGCACGCCGCCCCGCTGCTCGGCAAGTACGAGCTCGGCCGCCTCCTCGGCCGCGGGACCTTCGCCAAGGTCTACCACGCGCGCTCCCTCGTCGGCGGGGAGGCCGTGGCCATCAAGGTGCTCGACAAGCCCGGGCTGGCCGCCACCGCCGGCATGGACGCGCGCGTGCTCGGCGAGGTCTCCGCCATGCGCCGCCTCCGCCACCCCAACGTGCTGCGCCTCCACGAGGTGCTCGCCACGCGCTCCAAGGTCTACCTCGTCATGGAGCTCGCCCCCGGCGGCGACCTGCTCTCCAGGCTCGCCTCGCTCCCGTCGCGCCGCCTCCCCGAGCACGCCGCGCGCCGCGTCTTCCTCCAGCTCGTCTCCGCGCTCATCTACTGCCACGCGCGCGGGGTGTCCCACCGCGACGTCAAGCCGCAGAACGTCCTCCTCGACGCCGACGGCAACCTCAAGGTCTGCGACTTCGGCCTCGCCGCGCTCCCGGAGTCGCACCGCGACGACGGCCGCCTGCACACCGCCTGCGGCACGCCCGCCTTCGCCGCACCCGAGGTGCTCCGCCGCAAGGCCTACGACGGCGTCAAGGCCGACGCGTGGTCCTGCGGCGTCATCCTCTTCGTCCTCCTCGCCGGCCGCCTGCCATTCGACGACTCCAACATCGCCGACATGTGCAGGAAGGCGCACCGCCGCGAGTACACGCTACCGGAGTGGGTGTCCCAGCCGGCGCGCCGCCTCGTGAGCCGCCTGCTCGACCCCAACCCAGCCACCCGCCTCACGGTCGCCGAGCTCTCCAGCCACCCGTGGTTCAAACGGTCGCTCAGCCTCGACTCGCAGCTCGGCAGCCTCCTCGGCGGCGCGCCGGAGCGCGACCTCTTGTTCCAGGCCCCGCCGACGCTGAACGCGTTCGACATCATAAGCATGTCGCCGGGGCTCGACCTGTCGGGACTCTTCGGCGAGAACCGGCGGAGCCGGGAGAAGCGGTTCATGACGACGGCGTCGCCGGAGCAGATGGTCGAGCAGCTCGGGCACTCGGGTGCAAAGCTCGGTTACTTCATGGTGGGCAAGAAAGGAGTGGAGCGGCTGCCACTGGGCGGCCTGTCGGGGCTCGTGGCCATGTCCATGGAGATGTCGGAGGTGTCGCCGCCCCTGATGCTCGTCGAGCTGAGGCTGGAGGCAGGCGACGACGAGGAGGTCGAGAAATTCGGATGGGACGAGCTTAGGACGGAGCTTGGGGAGGTGGTCATGGCGTGGCATGGATGCGAAGAATTGTGAGGAGTTGGGGGATGTACATGTATGATCTGATGCCAGAAAGAGCTAACTAGGACTTTGTGGCAGGTTGAAGGGGGTAGATTTGTTAGTTCATTCACTCTGATTTTGATGTTTGTGATTAGAAATTTTGTGGGAATGAATCTAGATTCTATGTCTTTGTGGTGTATGCTGGCTGTAGGCTCTTGAATCTGATGATAACACCCTTGCCTTATAATTGCGTTGATCTTATGACTACTACATGAACACAACCATATACTGATACACTGCATGCACCAAATTGGAACCTAAATTAACACAATGACATAAAAACAATTCCTTGGTTGTTAGTCCTTTCAATCAAAGTGATGTTTGTGATTAGATTGTTATTTGCAAGGAGATGCTGGATTGTTAGCTGAACCATGATTTGTGATGCTTACCTTCAACTTGAAGCCTTGAATCAATGATACAATATGGTAGCCTAGCCTTAGGCGACATGATTCAGGTTGTAACATAACATTGTTTGAACTCTCTGGAAGGTAGTCTACTACTTTTTCTCCTTTAAAAACTCCACATGCATAATGCAAACCTGAGGGCTTTCCAAAGACAATTAGTGATGATAAATTAGCGCCATGACAGCTACTACTACAAGGTGTTTCCTGCGGGCACAATGAGGGTCATTACTAACTCTTGATAGATTTTTTGACGGAGATTATAACAGTCTAATGCACCGCCCGGCTGGTACTTACATTTGTCATCTTCTTCCCTGGCAGGTGCTGCTACTGAACGTCTGAACCGGAAGAAAACTGCAGCTCTGCTGCCTGCAACTGTCCCTACCAATTATGCACATGTAGCTGCTTACCACCCAGTAATGGCTACCGTAATTATCGTCAGGATTTGGAAATTGAAAAGGACCAAGGAACGATTTCTCTGTCTTAACTCTCAACAATATCTCAGCGCGTTCTTGTTTCTTGTGCTGGTCGTTTTCCATGTCAGTTCCTTCATGTCTGTCCTTCAATGGTGGCCTGATGATTGCCCAGATATGGAAGAATCATCTGCATCCGTCCGTTTTGAAGCGCGGAAGAATCGCTTTCCTGAAGAATATGCCGTAATTGATGTTCATGACGCACAAGGTTGGCATCTCGGTAAAAGTAGTGGGAGTCGTGGTCAAACAGAAGCAATCGATTCCAATTAACTGGCGTGCACCATGGAAATGCATCTCAGAACTGGTGGAAAGGTTTTTATTACTGCACCAAGGTTTACATGATCTTGTTTAATAAGGTATTGGTGGTTTATGTTACTGATTAGCACGCACTTTCTAGTTTCACAAACTCCTCATTTATGTTAGGTGATCAGCATCATTGGTAAACCTGTTGCCGGTGTCAGAGGGCAGTGGTGAATGAAAAGTCAGAGTAGATTCAGAAAGCCTATGAGTTGATCGATGTCGACGAAAGCGAGTGGCTATTGGGTCAGATACCAGCGAGCGGAAAAAGGAGTGACCTTGACATGGGCATCATGGAATTAAGGAACTTGACACTAGCTTAGTGACAAAAGCACGTAACTTGCACTGCCAGATTATCTCCTACAGTAGTTTGTTGTCTGAAGCTAATGTAATCTGCAAGTTCTCCGGTCTAAACTGGTGAAAAGGGAGAATGAGGTATTGCATTTGAGTATGCTAGCCGGCCGACAAGGCCATGATGAGAAGAAAAATAGGCGCAATGGAGCTGCATGAGCAATGAGAGAGGCGCATGTATACTGATGTTGGTGTTTGACCATCTGCTGCCAATTCTGAATCGACAGACATTGCAAAGAGAAGCCAAAATAAGCTTCTGTTCTTTTCATCTTTTTCTTGGTAGGTCTATCGTCATGAGTACTATCGTCAGCGGAGAGGAAAATGGAGAGGATAAGCGTTGATAAACACATACGACGGCATATATTCCAGAACAGTTTGGCACGTTTGCACGTGATAAATATATATCTTTCAAACGATGGCTCGGGAGGAGGCCGGCTCCAAATTAACAAAGCCAACAACCAACCAGAAATTGCAACGACTTTTAACATCTCATAGACAGTGCGAAAAAATAGTAAAAACAGAAACCCCAAATGAGAGAGGTGTTTTGGCTTCCGGGTACATTTGCACCGATGAATTTTTTTATGAATGTTCGTATTACTATCGCAAGCATGCTTAACATTTTCATGTGAAATCGAAGTAGTGGTATTTCGTCGGTGAAAAAATAAATTTGAATGTGACATTTTGGGATAACAATTGATGTTCAATTTGTTTTTGTTTTTTGCACAAGCCAAAATGCTTAAACTTTTTGCCTAAAAAATTTCAGGCAGCATTTGGATGTGATAAAGAACACATAAAAATTTTGTTGGAATTTTTCTCACATTTCAATTTTCATTTTTAATGGGCAGGAGCACGTGCTCCCGGGAGCCGAATTGCATTTCCCAACCCCAAATGGCCTATAAAGAGTGTTGAGAAAACAACTACAGACAACGAACAAGGTAGCAAAATAGCTACAACATCGAGGCCCTCGTTCACCCTTCAGGTTACACTAAACCTGGGCATGGGTGGCCCGGCCGAAGCGTCCGGGCTCGGGCCTCACTTTTTTGCCCGAAGCCCAGAAAAAGCCCCATAGAAGATGTTTTTTTAAGAAAAAATAGGTATAACATAATATATGCAGCCCTAAAATTGGGCATTTTATTAAATTTAATAGAGAAAATAGCAGTTTTTTCAGGCTGCAGGCTAGGCCGGCCGGGCTCGAGAAATTTTGTATGGGCTTTGTGAAGCCTGGCCCAGCCCGTATAATGCCCGGGTTTAGATTACACCAAAGCGATTTCTCAAAAAAAGGATTACACCAAAGCGGAAGGCAGTATCTTGAAGGGAGGCAGACCATCGGAGAAAGATCATGCCTTCGTTTGCTCCCAGTTGGCTAGACACCACGAGAGTGACATGCGTCTCCACCACTGAAGAAGGCATTTGGCCTCTCGCCGAGGATCGAAGGATGCCGTATTGTCGGCAAGGCATAATGGTTCACCCGCACGACCACCTCATCAAGAAAACAACCCATGGATAATGTTGCCTCCCTTAACTCATATCACAAAGAAAACGTTACGCATTGGGACGAGGTCACACAGAGAAGACATCGTTGAAAACATAGTTCAACAATACCACCAAGACAGGTTGGACCTCTCCAAGACCGTCGGAGCTTATCACCACCATCGAATTTTATGAAATTTTATGGGTTGAACCATATGACAGACCCTCCCGAGATCTCGAGTGTGGCGTTGCCGCCAACATCACCAATGGAGTCAAGTCAGATACTTGATGCCGAGGAGAGTGGTGATTTGGGCGTTGCAACCTCTCCCTCGTCTAAGTCATTTGTGAGTCAGGCATTAGTCATGGAGCACGGAGTTTCGGATGTTGCTCCCTTTCCTCATCTGCAACCATCGAGCAGGTGATATCTGTGAGTGGCATGGACATTGAGCCAAAATGTGTTGGCACCTACTCCAAATCCAAATACTCTCTTCGCGAAGGAACTTTGTGACTTGCTCGCTAGCGTGGAGGTTGTTAGACCTGGTTTGGACAGGTCGATTGCTTTCCTCTTAACTGGAACGCCAATAAGGGACAAACAAAAGAAGGTGAGCAAAAACAAGAGTGGCGTCATAGTCAAGGCATCTCTGGTTGCTTGATGGATGATCTTTGTTCTCTTGGTCTGTCCTTTTGGATTGAGAGGTGCTTGATGTCTTGTGTCGAGGTGTTCTTTTCGGGATTCACTTGGTGTAGTAGCAGTGTTGGTTTTTGTGGATGTTGTGCATTTGGAGAGTTTGGCAGGGGCCGATTGTGCGGTTGTGGGGTTACTTACTATGTGAGTAGTTAGTCCATGCTCCGTTTGTGTGGGGTTTAGCCCGATTTTTCTTAAATTAACTGGGCAATTATTTTCTTCTTAATTAATCGACTCGGCAATTATTTTGCCTCCGTTTCGAAAAAAATGCGCATCAAGCATCCATCAAGTACATGAGAGAGGGGGGGGTCCTATTTGACACAATTTATTGAGGGCTTTCTATATTACACATCGGTCGTTAGGTTGGCGACCGAGTGCGCAACCCCCGTGCTGCTACATACACTTTGGGTCGGTCCCATGGTTTTGGGAAGGTTTTTCACTTTTTTGTGTTTTTATTTCGATTTTTATTGCCTTCTATTTTATTTTTCCCTTTTCCTTTTTTCATGTTCATTTTTAACTTTACTTTACTTTAATTTTCATCTTTTTACTTTTTTGAAATGGTCAACATTTTTGGAAATCATGATTTTTTTCTCGAATTCATGAACATTCATAGAAACTCATGAACATTTTTTACAAATTCGTAAACATTTCTGAATTCTTGAACATTTTTTGATTCACCAAACAATTTTTTGAATCGAAGAACAATTATTGAAACTAGGGGACGGTATTTGAAATTCACAAACATATTTTTTTAGTTTTGAGGAACATTTCTTAAATGCTTGATTTTTTTGAATCAGCGGTCATTTTTTGAATTGGTGAACATTTTTTGAATCGATGACCATTTTTGTAATTCAATGATTTTCGTTTTTTTTAATCATGAATTTGCGAACATTTGTTCAAATTGGCAAAAATATCGTGATTTTATTTTATTATCCGAACATTTACCTCGTAATCATGATCTGTTTTGTATACGCGGACATTTTTTAAAAATCACAGCCATGATTTCTTGGAAAAAATCAAATTCACAAATGTTTTAAAATGTTTTTTAATATGAAATTATTTAAAGAATAAAACAAACAAGAATAAAAGCAAATGAAAAAAATAGGCCACCCCGCACATGAGCTAGCCCAAAACGAGCGCAACCGCGCGGGGGGGGGGGGGGGGATGAGTGGGTTGCACGCTAGCCGACTCGTCAGCGCCAATGAAACCTCGAATGGCCTATAAAGAGCATCGAGAAAACAATTGTAGACAACAAACAAGGAAGCAAAGTAGCTACAAAGTTGAGACCCTCATTCAACCTCTTGATTACACTAGAACAAGAAGGCAATATCTTGAAGGGAGGCACGCGATCTGAGAAAGATCATGCCTTCATTTGCTCCGAGTTGGCTAGACGCCATTAGAGTGGCATACGTCTCCATAGCTAAAGAAGGCCATTGGCCTCTCACCCAGGATCGAAGGTCACCGTATTGTTGGCAAGGTAGTGTTGGAAATATGCCCTAGAGGCAATAAATAAAGTATTTATTATTATATTTCCTTGTTCATGATAATCGTTTATTGTCCGTGCTATAATTGTATTGATTGGAAACACATTGCATGTGTGGATAAATAGACAACACTTTGTCCCTAGTATGCCTCTAGTGAACTAGCTCGTTGATCAAAGATGGTCAAGGTTTCCTAGCCATTGACATGTGATGTCATTTGATAACGGGATCACATCATTAGGAGAATGATGTGATGGACAAGACCCAAACTACAAACGTAGCATATGATCGTGTCAGTTTATTACTACTGTTTTCTGCATGTCAAGTATATGTTCCTATGACCATGAGATCATGTAACTCACGGACACTGGAAGAGTGCCTTGTGTGTATCAAACGTCGCAATGTAACTGGATGACTATAAAGGTGCTCTACAGGTATCTCCGAAGGTGTCTGTTGAGTTGGCATGGATCAAGACTGGGATTTGTTACTCTGTGTGATGGAGAGGTATCTCGGGGCCCACTCGGTAATACAACGTCACAATAAGCCTTGCAAGCAATGTGACTAAGTGTTAGACACGGGGTCTTGTATTACGGAACGAGTAAAGAGACTTGCCGGTAACGAGGTTGAACTAGCTATGGAGATACCGACGATCAAATCTCGGGCAAGTAACATACCGAAGAACAAAGGGAACATCATACGGGATTAACTGAATCGTTGACACAAAGGTTCGACCGATAAAGATCTTTGTAGAATATGTAGGAACCAATATGGGCATCCAGGTCCCGCTATTGGTTATTGACCATAGAGGTGTCTCGGTCATGTCTACATAGTTCTCGAACCCATAGGGTCTGCACACTTAAGGTTTGGTGACGTTTCGGTAGTATAGAGTTATACATGGTGGTGGCTGAAGGTTGTTCGGAGTCCCCGATGAGATCCCAGACGTCACGAGGAGCTCCAGAATGGTCCGTAGGTAAAGATTGATATATAGTAAGTCCTATTTTGGTCGCCGGAAAAGTTCTGGGCTCATCGGTAGTGTACCGGGAGTGCCGGTAGTGTACCGGGAGACAATCGGGAGGGGTATTTCGACCCAAGAGGTTACATGGACTGTGGGAGAGTGAATACCAGACCTTAGTGGGCTGGTGGAAGTCCCACACAAGGCCCATGCGGCTGGGAGAGAAAAGCCAAAGAGAAAAAGGTGGAAAGAGGCAAAAAGACCAAAATAAGGAGGAGTCCTAGTCCTACTAGGATTGGAGGAGGATTCCTCCTCTCCTCCTTGGTTCGGCCGAAGCCTAGATGGCTTGGCCCTTGGGCCAAGGCTCCTCCTCTCTTCCTCTTATATATACTAGAGGTTTTAGGATTTTTGGCACTTGATATTCAGCCACGTGCTACCGTTTCCTTAAGTGCATAGTTTCTCCTCTAGATCGGTTTTCTGCAGTGCTTAGGCGAAGCCTTGCCGGAATTGCTCCACCACCATCGCTGCGGCGCCATCACACTGCCGGAGAACTCGTCTACCTCTCCGCTCCCTCTTGCTGGATCAACAAGGCGGAGATCGTCATCAAGTTGTACGTGTGCTGAACGCAGAGGTGTCGTCCGTTCGGTGCTTGATCGGGACGGATCGTGATTGGATCGCGGGACGCTCAGCGATTTGGATCGCGAAGACGTTCGACTAAACCAACCGCGTTTCTTAACGCTTCCCGCTTAGCGATCTACAACGTAGATCCACTCTCCCTCTCGTAGATGCTGATCACCATGGATAGATCTTGCATGTGCGTAGGAAATTTTTTGTTTCCCATGCAACGTTCCCCAATAGTGGCATCACGAGCTAGGTCTATGTGTAGATGAGATCTCGAGTAGAACACAAAGAGTTTGTGGGAGTTGATGCTTAGATTGCTTCCTCCCTTGGTCATGTTTTGGTTCAGCGGTATTGTCTGATGAAGCGTCCCGGACCAACATTACTCGTACGCTTACGAGAGACCGGTTCCCTCAACTTCAACCTGTTGCAAAAGATAGCTGGCGGGCGCCAGTTTCTCCTACTTTAGTTGGATCACATTTGACAAAGGCGGTCCTTGAGAAGGTTGAAACGCAACTAATGTATCACCGTTGTGGTTTATGCTGTTGGAAATATGCCCTAGAGGCAATAATAAATTAGTTATTATCATATTTCCTTGTTCATGATAATCGTTTATTATCCATGCTATAATTGTATAGATCGGAGACTTAGATGCATGTGTGGATACATAGACAAAACCATGTCCCTAGTATGCCTCTAATAGACTAGCTCGTTGATCAAAAGATGGTTAAGGTTTCCTAGCCATGGACATGAGATGTCATTTGATAACGGGGTCACATCATTAGGAGAATGATGTGATGGACAAGACCCAAACTGCAAACGTAGCATATGATCGTGTCAGTTTATTGCTACTGTTTTCCGCATGTCAAGTATGTGTTCCTATGACCATGAGATCATGCAACTCACAGATATCGGATGAGTGCCTTGTATGTATCAAATGTCGCAACGTAACTGGGTGACTATAAAGGTGCTCTACAGGTATCTCCGATGGTGTTTGTTGAGTTGGCATGGATCGAGACTGGGATTTATTATTCCGTGTGACGGAGAGGTATCTCGGGGCCCACTTGGTAATGTAACATCACAACAAGCCTTGCAAGCAATGTGACTAATTGTTAGTTGCGGGATCTTGTATTACGGAACGAGTAAAGAGACTTGCCGGTAACGAGGTTGAACTAGGTATGGAGATACCGACGATCAAATCTCGGGCAAGTAACATACCGAAGAACAAAGGGAACGTTATACGGGATTAACTGAATCCTTCACATAGAGGTTCGACCGATAAAGATCTTCGTAGAATATGTAGGAACCAATGTGGACGTCCAGGTACCGCCATTGGTTATTGACCGTAGAGGTGTCTCGATCATGTCTACATAGTTCTCGAACCCGCAGGGTCTGCACACTTAAGGTTCGGTGACGTTTCGGTAGTGTAGAGTTATGTATGGTGGTGACCGAAGTTTGTTAGGAGTCCCGGATGAGATCCCGGACGTCATGAGGAGCTCCGGAATGGTCCGGAGGTAAAGATTCATATATAGGAAGTCCCAGTTTGGTTTCCGGAAAAGTTTCGGGCTCATCGGTAGTGTACCGGGAGTGCCGGTAGTGTACCGGGAGTGCCGGTAGTGTACGGGGAGGCCTCCGGGAGGGGTATTTCGACCCCAAGAGGTCCATGGGCTGTGGGAGAATAATAACCAGCCCTTAGTGGGCTGGGAAAACAGCCACAAAGGCCCATGGCGCAGGAGAGAAAGTCCTAAAGCAAAAAGTGGAAAATCAGCCAATAGGAGGCAATCCTACTCCAACTAGGATTGGAGGTGAAGTAGGATTGCTTCCCACCTCCTATTTCGGCCGACCCAAAGGCCTTGGCTGCCTCTCCTCTCCTCTCCTCCTATATATACTAGTGGATTGGGTGGTTTTTGGACAGAATTTCCGGCCACGTGCTACCCGTTCCACCGGTGCATAGTTTCTCCTCTAGATCGGTTTTCTGCAGCGCTTAGGCGAAGCCCTGCCGGAATTGCTCCACCACCATCACCGGAGCGCCGTCACGTTGCCGGTGAATTCTCTCTCCTCTCCACCTCCTCTCGCTGGATCGAGACGGTGGAGATCGTCATCAAGCTGCACGTGTGCTGAACGAGGAGGTGTCGTCCGTTCGGCGCTAGATCGGAAGGACCGTGATCGATATCGCGAGACGGTTCGTGATGTGATCACGGAACGGATCGTGATGAGTTCGTGGGACAGATCGTGACCAACATCGTGAGACGGATCGTGATGAGTTCGCGGGACGGATCAGGATGTGTTCGCGGGACGGTTCGTGATTGGATCGCGGGACGCTCGGCGATTTGGATCGCGAAGAAGTTCGACTACACCAACCGCGTTTCTTAACGCTTCCCGCTTAGCGATCTACAAGGGTACGTAGATCCACTCTCCCTCTCGTAGATGCTCATCACCATGGATAGGTTTGCGTGTGCGTAGGAAAATTTTTGTTTCCCATGCGACGTTCCCCAACATATGCGTAGGTGAGAATTGTTCTTGCTAGATACCCGTAGCAGCCACGTAAAACATGCAACAACAATTAGAGGACATCTAACTTGTTTTTGCAGGGTATGTTGTGATGTGATATGGCCAATTACATGATGGGATATATGTGATGTATGGGATGATCATGTGTTGTATAGAATATCACGACTTTCATGTCGATGAGTACGGCAACCGGCAGGAGCCATAGGGTTGTCTTTAATTATTGTATGACCTACGTGTCAATCATTAAGCGCTATGTAATGCGTTACTTTATCGCTGAACGGTAGCAATAGTAGTAGAAGCATGATGAGCGTGACAACCCCGATGGCGACACGTTGATGGAGATCAAGATGATGGAGATCATTGTGTCGTGCCGGTGACGATGGAGATCATGCCGGTGCTTTCAAGATGGAGATCAAAAGCACAAGTTCATGGCCATATCATGTCACTTATGATTTGCATGTGATGTTAATCCTTTATGCACCTTGTTTTGCTTAGGACGACGGTAGCATTATAAGGTGATCCCTCACTTAAATTTCAAGATGAGTTGTGTTCTCCCCAAGTGTGCACCGTTGCGAAAGTTCGTCGTGTCGAGACACCACATGATGATCGGGTGTGATAGACTCTATGTTCACATACAACGGGTGCAAGCCAGTGTTGCACATGCAGAACACTCGGGTTAAACTTGACGAGCCAAGCATGTACAGACATGGCCTCGGAACACAAGAGACCAAAAGGTGGAACATGAGTCATATAGTAGATATGATCAACATCATGATGTTCACCATTGAAACCACCTCAACTCACGTGATGATCGGACTTGAGTTGGTGAATTTGGATCATTTGACACTCAGATGACCTGAGGGATGTCAATTTGAGTGGGAGCTTTAGATTTGATTAACTAAACTCATTATGTTGAAAAATAGTCTAAGTAACCTTTGCATATTTATGTTGTAGATCAATGGCTCGCGAAGTAGCCCCCCTAAATTTTAATGCGTTCCTAGAGAAAGCTAAGTTGAAAGATGATGGAAGTAACTTTGTTGACTGGGCCCATAATCTCTGGATTATCCTCATGGCTTCTCTGAAATCATATATCCTTGATGCACTGCTTGGTGACCAACCAGAAGACATGTCATCCGAAGACGTTAAGAACGCTTGGGAGGCACGTTCTGGAGATTACTCAATAGTTCAATGTGAAATATTGTATGGCTTAGAACCGGGACTTCAAAGATGTTTTGAACGTCATGGAGCATATGAGATGTTCCAGGAGTTGAAGTTTATCTTTCAGAAGAATGCCCAAATCGAGAGGTATGAGACCTCCGATAAGTTCTATGCTTGCAAAATGGAGGAGAACGGGTCTATCAGTGAGCATATACTCAGAATGTCTGGGTATTCGAATCGTCTAGCAGAGTTGGGAATTGCCCTTCCGCCAGAGGCGATCACTAACAGAGTTCTTCAATCACTACCACCTAGTTACAAGAGCTTTGTGATGAACTATAACATGCACAAGATGAACAAGTCAGTCGGCGAGCTGTTTGCGATGCTAAAAGTCGCTGAGTTTGAAATCCAAAAAGAACATCAAGTGTTGATGGTCAATAAAACCACTAGTTTCAAGAAGAATAGCAAGGACAAGGGCAAGAAGGGTAAAACCAAGAAGGATGGCAAAGCAGTTGCTATTCCTGTAAAGAAGCCCGAGCATGGACCCAAGCCAGAAACTGAGTGCTTTGATTACAAGGGAACTGGTCACTGGAAACGGAACTGCCCCAAGTACCTGGCTGACAAGAAGGCGGCCAACGACAAACAAGGTATATATGATATACATGTTATTGTTGTGTACCTTACTAGCTCTCCTTGAGTTGTTCGCGATGTTTGACACCACGAAGGTAGAAATCAAGAAGGAGCATAAAGTGTTGATGTTTAAGTAAAACCACTAGTTTCAAGAAGGGCAAGGGCAAGAAGGGAAAAACTTCAGGAATGGCAAGCCAGTTGCCGCTCTAGTGAAGAAACCCAAGGTTGAGCCCAAACCCGAGACTAAGCGCTTCTACTATGAGGAGAACGGTCGCTCAAGTGGAACAACCCTAGATACTTGGTAGATAAGAAGGCTGGAAACATCGACATAATTATATTTGATATACGTGTTATTGATGTGTACCTTGCTAGTACTCCTAGTAGCACCTAGGTATTAGATACCGGTTCAGTTGCTAAATGTTGGTAACTCGAAATAAAAGCTACGGAATAAACGGAGGCTAGCTAAGGGTGAGGTGACGATGTGTGTTGGAAGTGTTTCCAAGGTTGATGTGACCACCATCGCATGCTCTCTCTACCTTTGGGATTAGTGATAAACCTAAATAAATGTTATTTGGTGTTTGCGTTGAGCATGAACATGATTAGATCGTGTTTACTGCAATACGGTTATTCATTTAAGTTAGAGAATAATGGTTATTCTGTTTACATGAATAATACCTTCAATGGTCATGCACCCAATAAGAATGGTTTATTGAAATCTTGATCGTAGCAATACACATGTTCATAACATTGATGCCAAAAGATGCAAAGTTAATAATGATAGTACCACATACTTGTGGCATTGCTGCTAAAGGTCATAATGGTGTAAAGTGCATGAAGAAACTCCATGTTGATGGATCTTTGGACTCACTCAATTTCGAATCAGTTGAGACATGTGCACCATGCCTCTTAGGCAAGATGACTGAGACCCCGTCTTCCGGTAGGAAGGAGCGGGTAAGTGACTTATTGGAAATGATACATGTTGATGTATGCGGTCCAATGAGTGTTGTAGCGTGCGATGGATATCGTTCTTTTCTTACCTTCACTGATGATTTGAGTGGATATATATGGGTATATTTACTTAATGAAACACAAGTCTGAATCGTTCAAAAAGTTCAAGCAAATTCAGAGTGAAGTTTGAGATCATTGTGACAAGAAGATAAAATGTCTACGATATGATCGTGGAGGTGAATATTTGAGTTACGAGTTTGATATACAACTTACGACAATGTGGAAGTTGTTTAACAACTCACGCCACCTGGAATACCATAGTGTGATGTTGTGTCCGAATGTCATAGTCGTGCTCTATTGGATATGGTGCGTACCATGATGTCTCTTATCGTTTTCTATTATTGTTTTGGGGTTATGCATTAGAGACAACTACATTCACTTTAAATAGGGCACCATCTAAATCCGTTGAGATGACACCGTATGAACTTTGGTTTGGCCGAAACCTAAGTTGTCATTTCTTAATATTTGGGGCTGCGACGCTTATGTGAAAAGGGTTTTCACCTAATGAGCTCGAACCCAAAGAGGACAAATGCATCTTCATAGAATACCCTAACGTAACAGTTGGGTAAACCTTGCATCTTAGATCCAAGCACAAAGTGTTTGTTGCTAAAATGGGTCCTTTCTCGAGAAAGAGTTTCTCTCAAAATAAATGAGTGGGAGGAAGATAGAACTTGATGAGGTTGTTGAACCTTTGTTTCAACCGGAGAGTAGCGCGGCGCAAAAAGATGTTTCTGTGGAGCCTATGTCAGTTGAAGAGGAAGTTAATGATGATGATCATGAAGCTTCCGATCAAGTTAGTATCAAACCTCGTAGGTCGACAAGGACGCGTACTGCTCCTGAGTGGTATGACAACCCTGTCTTAGAGGTCATGTTGTTGGACAACGATGAACCTACGAACTATGGAGAAGCGATGATGGGACCGGATTCCAACAAATGGTTAGATGCCATGAAATCCGAGAAAGGATCCATGTATGAAAACCAAGTATGTACTTTGGTAGACTTGCCCGTTGAACGACAGGTCGTTGAGTACAAATGGGCCTTTAAGATGAAGACAAACGTTGATGGTGAATGTCACCATTTATAAAGCTCGACTTGTCGCAAAGAAGTTTCCATCTAGTTCAAGGAGTTGACTACGATGAGACTTTCTCACCCGTAGCGATGCTAAAAGTCTGTTGGAATTATGTTAGCAGTTGTTGCATTTTTCAATTATGAAATCTGGCAAATGGATGTCAAAACATCGTTTCCTTAACGGTTTACTTGAAGAAAGGTTGTATGTGATACAACAAAGGTTTTGTCAGTCCTAAGGATGCTAAAAGGTGTGCAAGCTCCAGCAATCCTTCTATGGGCCGGAGCAAGCATCTCGGAGTTGGAATATACACTTGATGAGGTGATCAAAGTTTTTGGGTATATACAAAGTTTACAAGAAACTTGTATTTACAAGAAAGTGAGTGGGAGCACTATAGAATTTCTGATAAGTATATGTGGTTGACATATTGTTGATCGGAAATGATGTAGAATTTCTGAAAAGCATACACGGTTGTTTGAAAAGAGTTTGTAAAAGGAAGACCTTGATAAAGCTACCTAATTGTTGGGCATCAAGATCTATAGAGATAGATCAAAATGCTTGATGAGACTTTCAATGAGTGCATACCTAGACAAGATTTTGAAAGAGTTTAAAATGGATCAGTCAAAGAAGGAGTTCTTGCGTGGTTTGTAAGGTGTGGAGTTGAGTGAGACTCAAAGCTCGACCACGGCAGAAGAAAGAGAAAGGACGAAGGTCGTCCCCTATGCTTTATCCATAGGCTCTATATAGTATGTCATGCTGTGTACTACACCTGTTTGTGCCTTGCCATGAGTCTGTCAAGGGGTACAAGAGTGAACCAGGAGTGGATCACTGGAAAATGGTCAAAATTATCCTTAGTAACTAGAGGACTAAGGAAATATTTCTCAATTATGGAGGTGATAAAGAGTTCGTCGTAAAGGGTTACGTTGATGCAAGCTTTAACACCAATCCGGATGACTCTTAGTAGCAATCCGGATATGTATAGTGGAGTAGCCATTTGGAATAGCTCCAACTGGAGCGTGGTAGCAGTGTCTACAGTATGACATAGAGATTTGCAAAGTGCACACGGATCTGAATGTCACAAACCCGTTGACTAAAACCTCTTTCACATGCAAAGCATGATCGAACCCCAGAACTCATTGGGTGTTAGATTCATAACAATGTAAATCACATGGTGATGTGAGATAGATTATTGACTCTAGTGCAAGTGGGAGACTGTTGGAAATATTCCCTAGATGCAATAGTAAATTAGGTATTATCATATTTCCTTGTTCGTGATAATCGTTTATTATCCATGCTAGAATTGTATTGATCGGAAACTCAGATACATGTGTGGATACATAGATAACACCATGTCCCTAGTATGCCTCTAATAGACTAGCTCATTCATCAAAGATGGTTAAGGTTTCCTAGCCATGGACATGAGATGTCATTTGATAACGGGATCACATCATTGGAAGAATGATGTGATGGACCAGACCCAAACTACAAACATAGCATATGATCGTGTTAGTTTATTTCTATGGTTTTCTGCGTGTCAAGTATCTGTTCCTATGACCATGAGATCATGCAACTCATTGACACCGGAGGAGTATCTTGTGTGTATCAAACATCGCAACTTAACTGGGTGACAATAAAGATGCTCTACAGGTATTTTCGAGGGTGTATGTTGAGTTGGCATCGATCAACAATGGGATTTGTTGCTCCGTGTGACGGAGAGGTATCTCAGGGCCCACTCGGTAATACAACATCACAATGAGCCTTGCAAGTAATGTGACTAAGTGTTATCCACGAGATCTTGTATTACGGAACAAGTAAAAGAGACTTGTCGGTAACGAGACCGAACTAGGTATGAAGATACCGACGATCGAGTCTCGGGCAAGTAACTTACCGAAGAACAAAGGGAACAACATACGGGATTGTCTGAATCCTTTACATAGAGGTTCGACCGATAAAGATCTTCGTAGAACATGTAGGAACCAATATAGGCATCGAGGTCCCGCTATTGGTTATTGACCGTAGAGGTGTCTCGGTCATGTCTACATGGTTCTCGAACCCGTAGGGTCTGCACACTTAAGGTTCGGTGACGTTTCAGTATAGATGAGTTATGTGTGTTGGTGACTGTCGTGGTTTTGTCACGGCAGATGTCCGGGTAAACGGACTTCGGTTTGAGGCCATTGCTAACGTGATGGACTCAAAGGGGTTGATGGGGACGAAAGACATGGATTTACCCAGGTTCGGCCCCTCAACTTGAGGTAATAGCCTACGTCCTGCTTGTGTTTGTATTGCTTGATGTATCGATTACAAGGGAGCTCAAGCTTGACCTAGTATTCGACAACCTGATCTCTAAGTCGCCCCGGGTATGCCTTTATATAGGCGGTCTAGACCACGGGTCATACCATTGGTAACCGACTCTCATTGTCTATCCGAGTCTTCCTCTATCTTCTTGTCCAAGTTGTCCCCGGGCGGCTTACACACGCGGGTCTTCTGGGCCACTATCCGACCCACCTTATGAGTCGCCAAGCTTCCTGGGCTTTAGGACCACCGGCTCACCTTGGGCTAGTGTACGAGCCGCCAAGCATAACCCGGAGCCCTTAAGGCGGGTCATACCGCGGGGTTATATCCCCAACATTAGGCGCCAGGTTGATTTGAGCTTGCTCACTTCACCCTCTTGTCTTGCTCTTTTGGCGAGTCGCCCGGAATGACCCGCCATGACATCACGTTGACCCTGCAGAAAAGATTCGCTAACGTACTCACCAAATCTTCGCATTAAGTGACCATCCCGAAAATCTAGGCGTTCTCCTCGGCCGAAACGTTTCCGTCGCCTAGATTTTCGTGCTCATTCTACCTTCTCCTTTTAAATAGGACCGCCCTAGGCGGTTTATTACTTCTCCCGCTCGCTTCCTCATCTTCCTCCTCTTGACGCAACCGCTACCATCACTTCCAGCTCTGGCGCCACCTCCGCTCCGTCGATGACAGGCCGCTCCATCAACCTGTGCGAACCAGAGTTTCATCCGCGTTTCACTGCACCGTCGCCGGTAAGCCCGTGCTTCTTCTTAGATCCATTACCGCATCGGTAGGGTTTGTAGAAAGCCCGTCACCTTCGCATGGGTTCTTCCGACGTTGTTGCTTGGGGTCCTCTGACGTCGGCCGCACCCTTGACGCTCATCCCGGCCGCGCCGCCGCGCATGGGGCGGCCGTGCACAATGCACGGGCCCATCACTGCTCCTTCTTACCGTTTTAGTTTTCCTCTGCTTCGCCTGTTCTTCGCTAGGTCTAAAAATAGGAACCTTTTTCCTTCTTTTGTAGATCCATAAATATAGCGGTAGTTTGTGAAATCTGTTTTCCAGGACTTAGCCAAATCCCCCCCCTCGTTTGCTAGGTTGACCCGCTACACTGCGCCGGCTCTCATCAGCCGGAGTATAGCATCTTATACGTAGAATCTTTAAGCTCGTAAGTCGCCATAGATTTTAGTATCCTCTTGACTCGCCGTGTTTTAATTTTCACAATCTTTGAACCGGTAGAATGTCTCGTGCCTCGAACTCTTGTAACTGGGTCGGGTCGTGCGTTACAGAAGAGTTTTTGATGGACTTTGTTCACGCTGGCACTCTCCCTTCCAAAGATGCCATCCATTGGCGGGTCCCGGGTGATGAACTGAAGCCCGTTCCCCAAGGAGAGGTGATCATTTTCTCGGACCATATTGAGCGGGGTTTCGTGCCTCCCGGCTCAAAATTCTTCCGCGATGTCCTTCATCTTTACAAACTCCATCCTGAAGACCTCGCCCCCAATTCCATCTCAAACATTTGCAACTTTCAAGTATTGTGTGAAGTCTATCTGCAAGCCAAGCCGTCGGTAGGCTTGTTCCAGGAGTTCTTATATGCCAACCATCAAACTGAAGTGAAGGTTGGTCCGAGTCTCAAGCTGGGTAGAAATTCTATCCAGAGGCGCCGGGACATCACCTTTCTGGCTATGCAGATGCCGAGTCACCCAAAGGACTGGAATAAAACGTGGTTCTATTGCAAAGATACTTCTCCAGAGGGTGAATGTCCAGTGTCGGGTTACCGTCCTTCCCGGCTCAAGACAACTTCAGAGCTTCTTGGCCGGCTGTCAGCTTCAGAGCGCGCAAGATACGAGTCGGCTCATGCCAAGATTAGGGCCCTCATGGCCAACGGCTTAACCGGACTGGACCTGATCCGCTGTTGGATCTCTTGGCGGATCATGCCGTTAAGCCACAGAAGCCACCTTATGTGCGAGTACAAGGGCGAATACGACAGCTCACTCTGGTTTAGCCGGTCAACCTTGACAGAAGACGACATCACCACTGCTATCAGGAGTCTCGTTCATAAGACATCCGGAGCCTGCAGCGCTATCGGGTTGATCCCCTTTAGTGCCCTTAATCCGGCCCCAGATGTAAGGCGATTTCTTCCCATCTGTCTCTTAGACCTTACTTGTACCTTGCCGATCTACTACCCTTAACCGGCTTATTCTTTCAGGCCGACTCTGACTTCTGGAAGAAGGAGTACATCCCTCCCTTGAAGAAGCCCAAGAAGGACGCCACGCAAGAGGGATGGTTTGACCCGCCACAATCATCCGGCTCAGAGGTAAAATTTTAGCTGTTTTCTGAGACTTTGTCTTCTCATTTCACTAACACTTGTTTTACTCACAGGATGATGTGGAGACCAGCCGCGCCAACGCCCCTAAGGTAATCTACGTTTCTTCCGGCTCAGAATATTTTGGCCCCCGGAAGCCGCGGCGGGTTATTGGAAAAGTTCCTATCTCTCATCCTCTTGCTTATCTGGACCCTCAATTTCTTTTAAAAAGCAACAACAGGCTGATCATCGTCAGACCCGGAGCGCCGGCTCTACGGATCTTGCGTCTGGTTTATCGAACTCCCCGGCTCCAAAGAAGCGCCCTGCAGAGGTATGTATCTCTTGTTTGACTAGTTTGCTTTGCCATTTCAATATTGTCTTATCTTTTCTCAACTATCTCTCAGAGGTCACCTTCCTCTAGCGACTCTACGGCGACCGCCCTGCCGCCTCTTAAGATCAATCCGCTGTAAGTATTTCCTTTAACCGTGCATTTCTGTTCCCTTTGGCGGCTGTAATCCTTGGGTTCTGACGTTCGTGCTCTCCAGGGCTCAAGCGAAGCGTCGAAAGACGAACAAGTCCTCCCCTAGCCCTGCAGCCCAAGAGGCGGAGCATGAACAATCGGACGAGTCACGACCGGATGTGGATCCGCCAGCCGCATCTACTGGGCCAGTTGTTGAAGATATCATCCCAGAGAGCCCTCCAAGGGATCCTTTGAAGCCACCAAGTCCTGCCCAGATGACCAAGAACGCACCACTCCGGACGTCGTGATCATTGGCTCTGGCTTCTAGTCTCCCTCGGCTCACGTGCTGACCAAGCATAAAGAGCCGGCTGAAGCCTCGAAGAAGTTGGAGTTTGAATCTTCTGCCTTTGAGAAGATGACAGCCGAAGAGCTTCACGCCGGTTATGTGAACCGGCTTTCCACCAGCCGGGATCTGGAGTTTCGACTGGTCAGTTTGATGAAGAAAAAATATGAGGTACTCCTTTTCCTGTTATAACCCTCCTTAGCCCCCAAGGGCCTGCTCAATCTAGTCCAAAGTTGAGCCGGGTCTTTCATGATCTTCCTTGTAGAAAATACAAATCCGTAGCCCCCAAGGGACGGCTCAATCTAGTCCAAAGTTGAGCCGGGTCTTTCATGATCTTCCTTGTAGAAAATACAAATCCGTAGCCCCCAAGGGCCGGCTCAATCTAGTCCAAAGTTGAGACGGGTCTTTCATGATCTTCCTTGTAGAAAATCCAAATCCGTAGCCCCCAAGGGCCGGCTCAATCTAGTCCAAAGTTGAGTCGGGTCTTTTAGTGCCAAAACGTTTGAAAATAGACATTAGCCCCCAAGTGTCATACATATTGCTTGCGATCTGTTTGGAGACTTGCCTACTGATGCTATGCTTTGACATGCCACTGGAAACTTTAGCTGAAGCTGGGTCGCAATTGACGGATCTGAAGACCAATCTGGTGGCTCAACAAATGGCTTGAAGTGCCACAGACGAGAAATTCCGGCTCCTCTCTGAGGAGTTGGCTACAATCAAGGCCGACTTCGCCGCCTTTAAAGAGTCAGCTGAGTCTGAGAAGGCCTCCTTGACCAAGCGGGCGGATGACGCCGATCAACGACTGATATCTGTATCAGATGAACTCCAAGCCTTGAAGCGTCATATTACCAGAATGACAGCCGCCCTCTTTGGTAAGTTTCTGATAACTTGTGCTTCAATGGTCATATAATACTTGTACTGGCAATTCACCATGAAATTTCCGACTTATGCAGGCCCTAGGAGCCGGCAACTGGCTTCTGACGGTCTGTTGCCGTTGAAGGCTATCTATACCCTGACGGAGCAGCTGTACTGCGGTGCGGTGAGCACTATTAAAGTCGTGCAATACAAAGACAAGATTCCCGTGACTCTCAAGGGCGTCTTGGAGCTCTTGTCCACCATACCCAAGCAGATTGCCAAGTTAAAGAAATCAGTCGCCCGCCAAGGGGCGATTGCGGGCATCAGCCGGGCCTTGGCTTTCTCTTAGGAGCTGACGTCAGCCGAGATGATGGACGACGGCTCTGAGTTCACCGATGCTGACTACAGCCGGTGCATGAAGGATTCCAGAGTGCTGGCTTCCGTTCTAGCGTAGGAAGCTGATCTGACGACCTACCACGCGGCTTATGGCCCTGACCAAAAGAGAATCCGCGGATCACTTTACGAGTGCAAGGACTTAACGCCTGCCCGCAGTAAGGACCTCTTCGCTCCTCACCTTGACCCGTCTCCTTACTTTGAAGAAGGTTCTTTTGCAGCTCTAATGAACTGCAACTGGGTCTTGGACAATCTCCAGATCGGGGCCACCGAAGAGCCGGAGCAGGATGACCTGGCAGCTAGCTAGTCCTTACTTTGAAAAACTTGTAACAACCGACTCTCCATGACCCGCCGTGTGGCGTTGAAAAGACTTGTCCGAAATTTTGGGCTCCTCAGGGAGTGTATGTAATAGACTAGATGTCACTTTTGCTTCTGCTGAATCTTGTTATATTACGCTGTATAAAATGATCCGTCTCTTCAACTGTCATTGTCTTTATATGTTGTTTTGATCACTTATGCTGCTTTGTCAACATAGAAGGCATCGGTGGCCAAGATTAGGTAAGCTACACCCGGAGGTGGTAAGCCTCCTTGGCAATCATGGCTAATCTGGTTAGCTAGGGATGGCATAAAGCCTGGCCGATAAGGCATTAGAAGCTATACCCGGAGGTAAGAAGCCGCCCTCCGCTGGTTGTTTAGGGTTAGATAAGCTACACCCAGAGGTGGGAAGCCCCCTTGGCAACCATGGCTAATCTGGTTAGCCGGAGATGGCATAAAGCCTGGCCGATAAGGCATTAGAAGCTATACCCGGAGGTAGGAAGCCGCCCTCCGCCGGTTGTTAGGGTTAGATAAGCTACAACCGGAGGTGGGAAGCCCCCTTGGCAACCATGGCTAATCTGGTTAGCCGAAGATGGCATAAAGCCTGGCCGATAAGGCATTAGAAGCTATACCCGGAGGTAAGAAGCCGCCCTTCGCCGGTTGTTAGGGTTAGATAAGCTACACCCGGAGGTGGGAATCCCCCTTGGCAACCATGGGTAATCTGGTTAGCTGGAGATGGCATAAAGCCTGGCCAATAAGGCATTAGAAGCTATACCCGGAGGTAAGAAGCCGCCCTCCACCGGTTGTTAGGGTTAGATACCCGTCGGTAAAAAACTTCCTACAACCGTGGCTAATCATGTTAGCCGGAGATTTGGCATGAAGCCGACCGATAGGGTGTTAGAAGCGATACCCATCGGTAAGAAGCCCCCTTCAGTAATATGGCGTAAACGCCGGCCAATAAAGCATTAGAAGCGATACCCGAAGGTAAGAAGCCGCCCTCCGCCGTGGCTAATCATGTTAGTCGGAGATTTTGGCATAGAGCCTGGCCGATAAAGCATTAGAAGCGATACCGAAGGTAAGAAGCCGCCCTCCGCCGCAGTTGATATATCAACTAGAATTTTTATGAACTCTTCTTGTATGAACAAAGATGTATGTAACAAAAGAGGTCCCGTCTTGCGGGGATTTTATTTTATTTATATATGGTATGTACAATGATAGTGTACAATGGCGAGTCTCAACGCCCTCATGTGTAATACAACCGTAAATGTGTTATGTTCCATGATCGGCGGGTTTCCTGACCTGCCGTCTCTGAGTCATCCCTGATATCGACGAGATAGTATGACCCATTGTTGAGATTTCAACTGACCACAAAAGGTCCTTCTCAAGGAGGAGATAACTTATGCATGCCTGTCTGGTCTTGAATCAGCCGGAGCACGAAGTCGCCTTCCTGGAGCGTCCGGGTCTTGATCCCACGGCTGTGGTAGCGGCACATGTCTTACTGATAGATCGCCGATCAGGCAGCCGCCCGCTCCCGTGCTTCTTCCAAAGCATCCAACGCGTCTTGACGTGTCGTCTCATTATCCATCTCAACATAAGCCGCTACACATGGAGAATCATGCCGGATGTCACTCGGCAATGCTGCCTCGGCACCGTACACCATAAAGAAAGGTGTATAGCCTGTAGATCTATTGGGGGTAGTCCTGACACTCCATAAGACGGAAGGCAATTCTTCTACCCAACACCCGGGCGTTCATCGTAAAGGAACCATAAGCCGTGGCTTGGTGCCCCTTAAAATCTCTTGATTAGCATGCTTCGCCTGACCATTAGACTATGGATGCGCAACTGCTGAAACATCCAGCCAGATGTGCTCCTTGTCACAAAACTCTTTCATAGCCCCCTTAGATAGATTTGTGCCATTGTCGGTGATAATGTTGTGAGGGTAACCAAAACGGTAGATCAGCTTCTTAACAAATTGAACCGTCATAGCCGCGTCACACTTGCTAACCGGCTCTGCCTCCACCCATTTGGTGAATTTATCAACTGCCACCAAGAGGTGCATTTTCTTATCTTTGGATCTTTTGAAAGGTCCTACCATGTCTAGCCCCCAGACTGCAAACGGCCATGTAATTGGTATCATCCTTAACTCTTGAGCTGGAACATGAGCACGCCGGCCGAACTTTTGACAACTGTCACATTTGCGAACCAAGTATTTTGCATCCTTGTGAGCCGTCAACCAGAAGAACCCATGCCGGAAGGCCTTGGCTACCAGCGACCTCGAGCCGGCGTGATGTCCACAATCTCCGGCATGAATTTCATTTAAGATTTGCTGACCCTCCTCAGGTGAGACACATCGTTGAAAAACGCCAGTCACGCTGCATTTGTGCAACTCACCATTAACTATAGTCATTGATTTAGAGCGCCGAGTGATCTATCTGGCCAGGTCTTCATCATCAGGTAACTCGCCCCGGGTCAGATAGGCCAGGTAGGGGACAGTCCAATATGGGATAGCGTGCAAAGCTTCCACTAACTCCCCCTCCGGGTCAAGAATAGCCAAATCCTCTTCCGAAGGTAACTTAACAGTCGGATGATGTAAGACGTCCAAGAATAGATTGGGCGGCACCGGCTTTCATTGGGAGCCTAGCCATGACAGCGCATATGTCGCCTCATTCCTGCGATGATTAATGTGATCCACCTGATACCCTTTGAAGTGGCCAGCAATAATATCAACCGCCTGTCGATAAGCCGCCATCCGTGGGTCTTTGGAGTCCCAAGTGCCTGAAACCTGCTGAGCCACCAAATCTGAGTCGCCCAAACACCTTACCCGGCTTAAATTCATCTCCTTGGCTAATCTAAGCCCATGAAGCAGAGCCTCATACTCAGCCGCATTGTTAGTGCACGGGAACATCAACCGGAGCACATAACACAACTTATCACCTTTAGGAGACGTAAAAACAACTCCTGCGCCTGACCCTTCTAGCTGCTTGGATCCATCAAAGTGTATGATCCAGTATGTGTCATCCGGCTTTTCCTCGGGAGCTTGACATTCCGTCCAATCATTTATAAAGTCCACAAGAGCTTGGGACTTGATAGCCGTACGAGGCATATATTTTAGATTGAGAGGCCCCAACTCCAATGCCCACTTAGCAATCCTTCCAGTGGCTTCTCTATTCTGGATTATGTCCCCCAACGGAGCAGAGCTGACCATAGTTATTTGGTGCCCCAAAAAATAGTGTTTTAGCTTGTGGTTGGCCATAAAGACCCCGTATACTAGCTTCTGCCAATGCGGGTACCTTTGCTTAGACTCTGTGAGGACCTCACTGATGTAATAAACTGGCCTTTGAACTGGATATTCTTTCCCAGACTCCTTACGCTCGACTACGATTGCGGTGCTTACTGCTCGGTTATTAGCCGCCACATACAGAAGCAACGGCTCTTTCTCAGCCAGAGCAGCCAACACCGGTGGCTTGGTAAGCTGCTTCTTGAGTGCCTCTAATGCTTCACCCGCTGCTGTGCTCGAGACAAAATTGTCCGTCTTCTTCATCATCTGATATAAAGGAATAGCTTTCTCTCTGAAGCAGCTTATGAATCGGCTCAATGCGGCAATCCGCCCTGCCAAGCGCTGAACATCATTAATACAGGCCGGCTTAGCCAGAGAAGTGATAGCCTTGATTTTATCCGGGTTAGCTTCAATGCCATGCTTAGAAACCAGAAAACCCAAGAGCTTGCCAGCTGGAACACCAAAGACACACTTGGCCGGGTTAAGCATCATCTTATAGACCCGGAGATTATCAAAGGTCTCCCTTAAGTCGTCCAAAAGGGTCTCCTTCTTCCTTGACTTAATTACGATGTCATCCACATACGCATGGACATTACGGCCAATCTGACTGTGAAGACAATTCTGCACACACCGCTGATAGGTTGCCTGGGCACTCTTGAGCCCAAAAGGCATGGATACATAGCAGAAAGCTCCAAAAGGCGTAATGAAAGCCGTCTTCTCTTGGTCTTTAATCGCCATCTTAATCTGATGATAGCCTGAATAGGCATCCAAAAAACACAGGCTTTCACATCCTGCCGTAGCATCGATGATTTGATCAATACGGGGAAGAGCAAACGGATCAACCAGACAGGCTTTGTTAAGGTTCGTGTAGTCTATGCACATACGCCAAGTGCCGTTCTTCTTGAGCACCAGCACCGGGTTAGCCAACCATTCCGGGTGAAAAAACTCAACAATGAAACCCGCTGCCAAGAGCCGGGCAACTTCTTCCCCGACTGCCTTGCGTCTCTCCTCATTGAACCGCCACAGAAACTGTTTAATCGGCTTAAACTTCGGATCCACATTAAGGTTGTGCTCAGGGAACTCTCTTGGTACACCCGGCATGTCAGAAGGTTTCCATGCGAAGATGTCCCGATTCTCACGGATGAATTTGATGAGCGCGCTTTCCTATTTGGGATCCATGTGAGCTCCAATGATGAATTGTTTGGAAGAGTTTCCCGGGGTAAAGTCTACCGCTTTAGTATCATCCGCTGAAAACTTGAGGGGCGGCTCAACCTCCGTCATGGGCCTCTTCAGTGGAGTCATATCCTCCAGGTCAACATTCTCCTTGTAAAATTTAAGCTCCTCCTGAGCGCAACTGGACTCTACGTAAGCTGCATCTCCTTCCTCACACTCAATGGCCGTCTTTCGGTCACCATGAACAGTAATGGTACCTTTTAAGCTGGGCATCTTGAGCTGTAGGTATACATAGCAAGGCCTAGCCATGAATTTTGCATAAGCCGGACGTCCAAACAGTGCGTGGTAAGGACTCTTGATTTTTACCACCTCAAACCACAAGGACTCCACCCTGTAGTTATACTCGTCGCCAAAGGCCACTTCCAAAGAAATTCTACCCACCGGATACGCCGACTTGCCTGGCACCACACCATGAAAAATGGTGGACGAGGGTTTTAAATCCTTGTCTAGCAATTTCATCCACCGAAAAGTATCGTAGTAGAGGATATTAATACTGCTGCCTCCATCCATTAACACTTTATTCACCATATACCCTCCCGCTTGGGGGGCCACAACCAAAGCCAGCTGCCCTGGGTCATCGACACACGGCGGGTGATCCTCCCGGCTCCATGTTATATCATACTCAGACCATCGTAAATACTGTGGTAGGGCTGGTCCAACCGCATTGACCACCCGCTTGTGCAACTTCTGATCCCTTTTGTTGAGGCTGGTCGTGAAAACATGATACTAACCAGAGCTGAGCTGCTTTAGGTTACTCTGATAACCAGACTGATTACGTTGTTGCTGATTGTTGTTACCAGAATGCTGCTGGTGTCCTCCTTGATTACCTTGACCTGGGTGACCAGACCCTGAGCCGCCAGATCCCAAACCGGCCCCTGACCTGCCGTGTCCAGAGCTGCCCGGCGGGCCACCGTCCTGATTGTTGGGGTGTGTAAAGTGATTCTTAAGTTTCTGCATGAAACGATACTCTCCCCATGTGTGGTTCGCCGGCTTATCAGGCTGGCCATGATCCGTACAAGGACCCTTCAGCGCCTCTTCCAAATTAAAGGCGGGCATGTCCTTATTAAAAGGTGGCCTAAACCTCCTGTTGCCCTTGGGGTGATTCTGATTGGTACTTGCATTGGCCACCAGTTCTGACCCGGCCTCAGGATTCTTACGTTTGCTCTGACTACCATTGTTTGCCGTACCCTTGCTCTGATTGCCCTTCTCGCCTTGGCCGGCCTTCTCCTCGTCGGAGTCCGAATCCTTCGTGTTGTCAGAGTCGGCGTATTTCGTGAGAGCCGTCATGAGCTCTCCCATATCTTGACATGTGCGCTTGAGCCGGCCAAGCTTCTGCTTTAGCGGGACAAAGTGGCAGTTCTTCTCTAGGATCAATACTGCCTGAGCCGCCGTGATCTGCTCCGAAGAGTGGATGATGGTCGAGACCCGTCATACCCAATGATGAGCTGACTCATTCTCCTGTTGAACACAGTGATCAAGATCCACGATGGTCATGGGCTGTTTACACGTTCCTTGAAAGTTTTTAATGAATCTGGCTCTCAGCTCTGCCCATGAGTTGATGGTATTGGGTGGCAATCCCTTTAACCATGTGCGGGTCGGGCCTTCAAGCAGCATGATGAAGTATTTGGCACAAACTGCCTCACTGATGTCCAGCATCTCCATGGCTAGTTCATAACTTTCCACCCAAGCCTCTGGGGGTAAATCAACGGTGTAATTTGGAACTTTACGGGGCCCTTTGAAATCCTTTGGCAGCCGCTCACTCCGCAGAGCCGGTGATAAACATGGCACCCCCACTCTGGTGGTTCCTCCAACTCCTATTAACACGGATGGCGCGGGCTCCTGGCGAGCCGCCTCGGCTAAAACTGTCACCTCTTGCTGGCCTCTTGCACGATTTCCGAATGCTTGTGTATCCACAGCCGGCCGATGACCCGTTGGAATCTCTCGGTGCCGGTTGCTGCTGGAACCCGCCGGTGACTCGTAGCGCCAGCTAAAACTCCGGCTAGGGAGAGGGGTTGAATGAACACGGCTCCGGCTGTAGGTGTACTTTTCCTACTAGGCCATCGCCGTCTGCAAGTATCCAATGGCTTTTCGCACATCCTCCGCAAAGGGCGCCTCATCTGGAATAGGAATTGGTTTGAGCCAGGTGGCTGCTGCCATAATATTCTCGGCCGGGTTAGAATAATGACCCGCCGGTGTTGGAAAGGCCGCAGGCGAGGCCTGATTTTGCCAGGGCGGTTGAGTCACTGGCCGAGCCGCCGGGCGGCTTCCAGGTGCATCTGCTATTCGCCCTGTCCCTGGCGTGTTGAAGAGGTTTCTTGCCTCATAACGTTCCGGCAGACGGGATTGATGCCTCATCCGATGAACCGCGGCTGTCGATTGTTGCTCCAGTCCAAGACGGAAAGCGTCTGTCTTGATGCGTTCTGCCTCTTGCTCCATCTGGGCTTTTAACTCAGCCATCCTCTGCTGCTCTTCCGCCATCCGGTCCTTGATCCTTGCAATCTCTTCCTAGACGCTTGATTGTCCGGTGTAATGTCAGTAGCCATTAGGGCCGCGAGCTCGTCCATCAGCTCCAAAAGAACTTGAGCCGTTGGCGGCGGGTTATCGCCTGAGGTGGCAGCCCCTGCGGGCGTACTATTCGTGCCTGGGATTGACCCTGCCATGAACACGACAGCATGAATCGGTGGCCCAAGATCGTCCGCCCGAGAGAGATCCGACTCAGGGCAGAGCTCATCGTAGCCCCCTAGCCCGCCGTTGTGAAGCCTGTAGACCGACTCTATTTCTCCGCTTGAAGATTTGTCCTCTGAGTAAACGAGAGTTTCCTGTGATCCGAAAGCTTCCAGATCCATACCTTGAGTAAAGCCCACGAAGACGTGCTTCCGGCCCGGGCTAACGCGGGCGGGTTGCACACTACGAGTAGGTCGCAGACGTCGAGCTGGCTCGACGAGGTTGGTGCAGACGTCCGGCCCGGGTGTTGCTCCATCAACTTTTCCGATGAACACGTGAATCTCACCGAATGGAACCCGGAAGCCATACTCCACAGCCGGCATCAAGCCCCCAGTCGGCGTCGTCGATGTAGAGCCGGCCGCGGTGACTCTTGCTCATCCTACCAACCACGTATCCCTCGAGCCCCGGGAGAGAGCCCTTTGAGAACTCAACACCACCGAGCGCAAGCCCCACGGTGGGCGCCAACTGTCGTGGTTTTGTCACGGTAGATGACCGGGTAAACAGACTTCGGTTCGAGGCCATTGCTAACGTGATGGACTCAAAGGGGTTGATGGGGATGAAAGACACGGATTTACCCAGGTTTGGCCCCTCAACTCGAGGTAATAGCCTACGTCCTGCTTGTGTTTGTATTTCTTGATGTATTAATTACAAGGGAGCTCAAGCTTGACCTAGTATTCGACAACCTGATTTCTAAGTCGCCCTGGGTCTGCCTTTATATAGGAGGTCTAGACCACGGGTCATACCATTGGAAACCGACTCTCATTGTCTATCCGAGTCTTCCTCTATCTTCTTGTCCAAGTTGTCCCCGGGCGGCTTACACACCCGGGTCTACTGGGCCACTGTCCGGCCCACCTTATGAGTCACCAAGCTTCCTGGGCTTTAGGACCACCGGCTCACCTTGGGCCAGTGTACGAACCGCCAAGCATAACCCGAAGCCCTTAGGGCGGGTCATACCGCGGGGTTATATCCCCAACAGTGACCGAAGGTTGTTCGGAGTGTCGGATGAGACCCAGGATGCCACGAGGAGCTCTGGAATGGTCCGGAGGTGAAGGTTGATATATGGAAAGTTGGTGTTTGAGTCTCGAAAAAGTTCGGTGACCTGTAAGTGGTGTGACGGAGTGACGGAAGTGTTTCGAGGGGGTCCATCGGGTGGGCCCATCTACTCCGAAGGGCCACATGGGCTGTGAGAGGGTGCAGACAACTCCTGGTGGGCTGGCCGCACCTCCCACCTCAAGGCCCATGCGGCTAGATGCTAGGGTTGGGCCAAAAGGGTGGGCTAGCCACCAAACATGGTGGCCAAGCCACCCTGGCCGCCGCCCCACCTCCTTGGCCACCGCATCAAACCCTAGGGGAAACCCTAGGGCGGCCAGGCCCTCCTCTTCCCCTATATATATGTGAGGGGAGGGAGGGTTGCAACACACAAGTCACGACGCAAACCTTCCTCCCTCCCCGGTTGCTTCTCCTCTAGTAGATTGATTCGGCGTCGCTTAGCGAAGGTTGACTGCACTCTCCTTGGCCACCGCATCAAACCCTAGGGGAAACCCTAGGGCGGCCAGGCCCTCCTCTTCCCCTATATATATGTGAGGGGAGGGAGGGCTGCAACACACAAGTCACGACGCAACCCTTCCTCCCTCCCCGGTTGCTTCTCCTCTAGTAGATTGATTTGGCGCCGCTTAGTGAAGGTTGACTGCACTCCTATCTTTCCGCTGGTTTTAATCTCGCAAAAAAGAGCACACCATGGAGGGGAAACCCTAGGGCGGCCAAGCCCTCCTCTTCCCCTATATATATGTGAGGGGAGGGAGGGCTGCAACACACAAGTCACGACGCAACCCTTCCTCCCTCCCCGGTTGCTTCTCCTCTAGTAGATTGATTCGGCGCCGCTTAGCGAAGGTTGACTGCACTCCTATCTTTCCGCTGGTTTTAATCTCGCAAAAAAGAGCACACCAAACATGGCCCATGCGGCTAGATGCTAGGGTTGGGCCAAAAGGGTGGGCTAGGCACCAAACATGGTGGCCAAGCCACCCTGGCCACCGCCCCACCTCCTTGGCCACCGCATCAAACCCTAGGGGAAACCCTAGGGTGGCCAGGCCCTCCTCTTCCCCTATATATATGTGAGGGGAGGGAGGGCTGCAACACACAAGTCACGACGCAACCCTTCCTCCCTCCCCGGTTGCTTCTCCTCTAGTAGATTGATTCGGCGTCGCTTAGCGAAGGTTGACTGCACTCTCCTTGGCCACCGCATCAAACCCTAGGGGAAACCCTAGGGCGGCCATGCCCTCCTCTTCCCCTATATATATGTGAGGGGAGGGAGGGCTGCAACACACAAGTCACGACGCAACCCTTCCTCCCTCCCCGGTTGCTTCTCCTCTAGTAGATTGATTCGGCGCCGCTTAGCGAAGGTTGACTGCACTCCTATCTTTCCGCTGGTTTTAATCTCGCAAAAAAGAGCACACCATGGAGGGGAAACCCTAGGGCGGCCAAGCCCTCCTCTTCCCCTATATATATGTGAGGGGAGGGAGGGCTGCAACACACAAGTCACGACGCAACCCTTCCTCCCTCCCCGGTTGCTTCTCCTCTAGTAGATTGATTTGGCGCCGCTTAGCGAAGGTTGACTGCACTCCTATCTTTCCGCTGGTTTTAATCTCGCAAAAAAGAGCACACCATGGAGTCAAACCTGCGACCTGATGGCTGGCTGCAGCCTCATCACAACAACCAGCAGGCCAAGACCCGTGTGATGGTCATGCTAGGCAACCGTCTTTATAAATTGCCATCGGAGTACTCTGCAGTACTCATGGCTTGACAAAATTCAACTGCTTGCATGCATGGTTTGTTCCCTTTATTCGTTGTTGCTAGGAGTAGGAGACAATAATTAATTGCAAGAACGATCTTGACCTGGTGATGTTTCTCTGCCTGCATGTTGCTCGCTTTGTCAATTCAAGTGTTTGGCGTTGAAACTAGCCAGTTTGAACGTGCTGCACACGTAGTAGTATGTGTGTATGTGGTACGTACGTGCCAAATCGTTTGACGTTTCGCTGTGCACGGATGGGGGACCTAAATTGACCAGTCGAGTTCGTTAACCAACTTAGTGACGCGTGGACGCCGACTAGCCAGCTACTCCGAGGAAACCTAGCTAGTATTCCCTCCGTCCTATAATACAAGAACGTTTTTTATACTACACTAGCAAATATATCTGTGCGTTACAATGGGAGATAATAATATTATGTCGTAGTTAAATAAGTATAACTCAATACTCCGACGTATGAGCGTTCTCTATTTTTCTATTTTAACACGATGGCCCATCATGTTGCCACTTAGTATCTTTTCCCCCAACCCTTGTTAAGGATGGCCACGTTGTTCTCACCATGGAACGTATATCCCCCCGTCCTGATATCTTTGGCGCGGGAGGGGGGAGGGGGCAGGGATGGTAACTCACACATCGTAGACCTGATAACTATGTGCTTCGGTCCTGATAACTTTGGTGAGGGGTGGTGAAATATACACACGGTAACTTTAATGTTAGTAAGACGGTAACTTACATTTCGTAGCCCGATAACTTATGTACCCCGGTCATGGTAACTTTTGGCGACGAGCGGGGGTTTGGGGGGTGGTGATGAAATATACCACCCGGTAACTTTTGCGTGAATAGCATGGTAACTCACACACTACAAACTAGATAACCTATGTATCCTAGTCCTGATAACTTTGACGACGGGGTGGAGATGGGGGAGTTGTTGAAACACACCAAGATAACTTATGTGCAAATAACATGACTTTTTTTCATCCCCAAGACATGATAACTTATGTATACTCCCGGGTAATTTTCGTGCGCGAGACGGGGGGTTATGAAATATACCCATGTTAACTTTAATGTTAATAGCATGGTAACTCACACATCGTACACCCTGGGTAATTTTCGCGAGCGTGACGGGGGGGGTGAGGATATCTCCCGGTAACTTTTGTGTGAATAGACGGTAACTCACACATCGCAAATCTGATAACTTATATACCCCGATCCTGGTAACTTTGGCGCCGAGGGAGAGAGGGCAGAGACGGTTGATGGAATATCCCATGATAACTTTTATGTGAATAACATGGTAACTCACACACCGCAGACCTGATAATTTATGCACCTCGGTCCTGATAACTTTGGTATGGGGGAGGGTTGATGAAATATCCCTCAGGTAACTTTTGTATGAATAGATGGTAACTCACACATCATGGAGCTGATAACTTATGTACCTCGATCCTGATAACTTTTGCGAGGGAGAGTGGGCAGGAGCGGTTGATGGAATATCCCATGATAACTTTTATGTGAATAACATGATAACTCACACACCGCAGACCTGATAACTTATGCACCTCGGTCCTGATAACTTTGGTATGAGGGGAGGGTTGATAAAATATCCCCCGATAACTTTTGTGTGAATAGATGGTAACTCACACATCATGGAGCCGATAACTTATGTACCTCGGTCATGGTAACTTTGGTGACAGGTCAGGGAGAGTTGATGAAATATTCTATCAGTAACTTTGGTGTGAATAACATGGTAACTCACACATCATAGACTCGATAACTTATGTACACCGGTCCTGGTAACTTTGACGATGGGGGTGAGAGGGGGGGGCTTGATGAAATATCTCCACACACCTGATTATAGGTGGACAACAGGCCGACCCGGGTACGGCATAACCCGACACACACCTAAACAGCCCTGGACTGACACGCTCCGTAAAGTTCAGTTTATAAAGTGAGTCATGCAATGTCGGCATGTGGATCTCATCCTACGACCGAGGCACGTCACCGATGGTAGGCGGTACTATAGACATGATAATTTACTTATAAACATCATGGTAAATTTTCGACCCACGCAAAAAAAGATAGTTGAAACACCTCCGGCAACTTAAGTGTAAACACCATGATAAGGGCCTGTTCGGCAGCTCGTCAACTCCCAGTTTCACCGAATCTAGCAGCGGAGCTGGCCCGAACACGCTGGCTCCAGGAAGCTAGTTTCTGAGATGTGTGGCCTGGGCACGTACAAAAAACTGGAGCGGCGCGGTTGGAGCTCCCAGAAAACAAAAAAACTGGAGTTCGCTTATATTACAAGGATGTGCCACCGCCAAGTGCCATACCTGTTCGATAGAGAGCCTGATACATCTCGTTCCCCGCTCCTCCCCTATCTCCTCGCTCACGCGCTAGGGTTCCTCACCCTGCCGCTCGGTCCTCTTCTGACTCCTCCTCCTTCCGACGAGCGACGGCCGTCCCCGACCCCTGCAACAGCCGGAGAGCGCGGCCCTGACGCGCTCATCCCACCGGCCCCTGCTGTCCTCCGCCCCCGGTCACCCCAGCAGCAGCCAGCGAACGAAGGCCGCTGCTCTGACCCCCATCGCCAGGCCCCACCGTCTCTTTCCGCGCGTTGCCGGCGGCTGCCCTCCTTCGCCCGCGGCCCGGGGTGAGCCTCTCTTCCTTACCTCTCTCCTCCCCCCCCCCCGCGTATCCCCACATGAGCAGAACTTTTATATATGCATGAGCAGAACTTTTATATATGAGGTAGTCCATGTACATATGTACAGATTTGTAGATGAAAAAGTCCCTGTACAGAATTATTAATGAGAGATATCAATTTTTTCTACATGGGCAGACCTTTTATATATGTAATAGTCCTTGAACAGATTTATAAATGAGATTGTCCATGTACATATGTACAGATTTATAGATGAAATAGTCCCTGTACATATTTATAAATTAGAGCTATCAATTTTTTTACATGACCAGAACTTTTATATAGAGTTGTTGAACATGGTTGCCGAATGGAGTATTGAAAACACTAGGATTGTCACCGAGTTGTTCGTCGAGCAAGTGAGAGCTGGAAATAGGCCAAATACTCACTTGACCTCAAATGCATATGATGAGGTGGGGAGACAATTCAAAATAAGAACAGGGTTGGAGTACAACCGTGACCAATTGAAGAACAAATGGGACAAACTGAGAGGTGACTATGGTGTTTTCAAGAAACTTAAGTTGAAGGAGACAGGAGCAGGATGGGACATAGAGCGCAACACGGTCAAACAAGATGTTGAGTGGTGGAAAAAGGCAAAGATAGTGAGTTTTCATCCTCATGTTGTGCATACCATATCTTTCTTCTCATTAGTTGTTGTTTACAAATGTTATCTTTGTTATATATTTGTAGGACATTCCAGGTTGTTACAAGTTCAGGAAGCATGGACTTCGCAATGAAGAGAACTTGCGCATCATGTTTGAAGACATCACAAGTGATGGTTCCGATCATTGGAATCCGACTTCTGGCATCCCGCCTACTTCTACCGCGCTAATATCAAGTGCCATAAATCTTGAGGACATAGAAGATGTTGATCTGTTGGAGGATACTCAAGAGACACCATCTCCTGTTACATCAAAGGTTAAGAAGAGGCTTGGAAAGGTCATTTGTGACACAAACAAGAAACCCAAGACCGCACAAGTCATGCAGGAGCAGATTACAATGATTGGGGAGATTTGTAAGGAATCGCACTCGTCCTTTCAGGCATTTTTCAAGCACGATGATACCACCTCTGTTGCATCTGTTATGAAAGAAGCAATTGCTTGTGGTGCAATAGAAGGTAGTGATGAGCACTTCATTGCCTCCGAGATTTTTATCAAGAGAGAGCAAAGGGAGATGTTTCTAAGCATGAGTGTTGACACTCGTTTGGGGTGGCTCAAGAGGAAGTTCAACGTCAAGTACGGAAACTAGTTGTTCCAATTTATGCCATATGTGTGATGGTTGCTTTTGTCCTATGCTATCGAACCATTTTATATCCTACATGTGCGTTTGAACAATATTGAAGTTTCCTATATGTCTTGTAATAAACGGTTGAACAATATTTATGTATGAAGTGGAGTTTCATCTTTATATTTCTTGTTCGCCATGTTATCCTTTGTTAACTCATTGGTTGTGTATGTGCAGATGTCATCTGATAGTGACAGTGATGATGAAAACTATTTTGAAAAGAAGAAAAGAATGGTCCGTGCCCATGCACAAGAAATGAACATCATGTACCTGAGTGCATCAACCATATTTGGGAAGTATTGTGATAATTGGGTGATGAAGGCCGATCCTAGGACATCTATCTTGAGTGGATTAGGATGGTTGCAGGAGACTATCGGTATGCCCGGAGAGACCTTCACCATGTTGAGAATGAAGGCAACGGTATTCTTTGAACTTCATGACTTGTTGAAGGATAAGTATGGGCTCAGTCATTCCCCCTTTGTTAGTAGTTACGAGTCTCTTGCTATGTTCTTGTGGACTTTAGGAGGGTGTGAATCAAATAGAAGAACCCAAAACCGTTTCAAACATTCTGCAGATACAATCCACCGCAAATTCCTTGAAGTACTACTTTGTGTGGTGAAGATGTCAGCCGACTACATCAAACCTAAGGACCCAAATTTTAGGACCGTGCATCCAAGGATTTTGAATGACAAAAGGGCTTATCCACACTTGAAAGACTGCATTGGTGCAATAGATGGGACCCACATTAGGGCTTCTATTCCCGAGGCCGCACAAGTGAGGTACATCGGAAGAACGGGAGCAATAACTCAGAATGTGATGGCAATATGTGACTTCGATATGCATTTCACTTATGCTTCTATTGGTCAACCTGGTTCTATGCATGACACAACTGTGCTATATACCGCAATGCATATGGATAAGGCCACCTTTCCCCATCCTCCAAAGGGTGAGCGTAATTTGCTTGTTGCAACTTATGTCTTATATCCAACAATTTACATGCATTATTATCTCTATTTTCTAGGCAAGTACTACCTTGTGGACGCTGGCTATCCTAATAGAATTGGATATCTTGCGCCCTACAAAGGAGAAAGATATCATGTCCCTGAATTTCAAAGAGGTGCACCACCCAACACTCCTAAGGAGAAGTTCAACAGGCTCCACTCGTCCAAACGCAATTGCGTAGAGAGAGCCTTTGGAGTTTGGAAGATGAAATGGCAAATTCTCTTGAAGATGCCAAGCTACTCAATAGAAACCCAGAAGATGATAGTTGCTGCTACCATGGCATTGCACAACTATGTTCGCTTCCACGACAAGTCAGATCTCCACTTTGTTCGATGTGATAGGGATTCGGATTATGTGCCAACAATTCCAGAAAGGTATAAGAAGTTTGCTGTTCCTACAAATGCATCGGATACGTCAACTTCGGAGGAAAATGGTGTCGACATGGATCTGATTAGGAACCAACTTGCTACTGACATTGCTCTAGGCTGGTGAAGTTATGTTAGGAATATGTGCCACTTTTGGTTTGCAAAACTTATGCAAACTTGATGCTTTTCTTGTATGAGACATGTGTGCACTGTGTCAATCCTTAAACATGGGTTGCCAACTAGACTAATACTGCTCTCTATAGTATTTATAATTTTCAGGATACATTATTCATAATTTTACACTTTAAAGCATTGCAAACTAGACTAATATTGCTCTCTGTAGTGAAAGAACACACAGAAAAGAAAGAAAAACGCTGCCTTCCAGCGAACAGGGCTGAAAAACACTGCCTGTAGCCATCTATTCCAGCCTGTGTAAGTGGGCCTCACATGGCTTCCCCCTCAGTCTTCAACTTGGGCTCTATTCGGCCTTTCCTCCACATCCTGTAGGGCCTAAATCAAGTGAAAAAGGCTGTCAGCCCAAGGGTAGCGAGAGGAAACTGGAGCTCACCTACCGAACGATTTTCAGATCGAGAGCGCTCCACTCGGAAGCTGGCGATCGAAACTAGAAGCTGGATTTGAGGATTTCCAAGAGTTAGGGAGTTGTCGAACAGGCCCTAAGTTAGTATTACGGGCATGGTAACTTCTGACCTGATTTTTTTTTATCAAAACATACCAACATGGGATCTAATTTCGAAGGTCTCCTCGAGACGAATCTTTTATATGAAAACGGTTTTTCAATCGGAGCGACGGTTTGAGTTACAAAACCTTTTAAATTTTAAATCTTGTTGAAATCTTTACTGACATCAGCTATTTTGTCTCATATGCATGCATATACACTTAATTAAATCAATTCAAGGCAATTAGTATAGGGGAGTCGGCGTGACGTGCGACATTCCTCGGCTTGCATCGGCTTGCATGTGCATTACTCCGCCGCATGTTCGCTGCATGCAATACATGCTCGTTCGTATCTGTTCCTAAATACCGAACGATCAGAAGGTAGTGCTGTCCATTAAAATAAAAAAATGACAAGACAAACAGTTTCAACATATTTTTTAACTCGCCAATTGGAGCATTGGTTTTAGGAGAAAGAACAATTGCACCAATGTTGGCACCTGATCAGAAATAGCCATTGTACTGAAACCCTGGAGAGAATCGATGTTTCTTTTCTTTTCAGAAAATCAGTTACTGGTGTTTATTTCCCTCCTGCTCGTACAAAACAATTATATCTATTGTCAGTGGCCCAATATTGTACTATTTACGGAATTATATGGCCCGGACCATATGACGGCCCATGTGCATCAAACTGCCATCACGCAAAAGAAAAAAAACAGCCGTGGAGCACACGAGCGAAGCACGTGCTAAGGCAGAAACCACAGAACGCTATCCCATCGGAAAAATCTCCGCGACTCCTCCCATTTCCTATCACTCCGGCGAGCGAGCGACAGCCATGGTGATTGCTCCAGTCGCGACCTACTCCTCTTGCCTAGCGCCACCGCCGGCGAGGAATACGGCGTACCGAGCGCACCTCGCCGCCGCCGGGCTCTCCTCGAGGGCGTCCTCCTTTGCCGCGGGCAGCGGGCTCGCCGTGGCGGCGGCTTCCGTGGCGGTGGCTGCGCGGCCCAGGCGGACGGGTGCGGGCGGCGGCGCGCTCGGGTGCAAGTGCCTGTTCGGGCTCGGCGTGCCGGAGATGGTCGTCATCGCCGGCGTCGCGGCGCTGCTGTTCGGGCCCAAGCAGCTCCCCGAGATCGGCCGCAGCGTCGGCAAGACCGTCAAGAGCTTCCAGCAGGTACGGAATTGGAGCCTAAATTAGTAAAGATAGCGTGTATCCGTCTGTAAAATAGCGAAATTGTTTTTCTTATGAATTCTGGCATTATAACAAAATCACATAGAGGGGCAACTTAAAATCAGTACTCGATTTCTAGATGCCTAATTCAGGTAGTCAAACCGCTGAAACATTTGAGCTTTAACACTAGGGGACTATGGGACATGCTTTGTGCCAATTGGCTGAAGTAGATGATTTTGGTAATTTTCATATGCTGCTATCTGATCAGCTATAGCACCTTATTTACTGTAAACTGTAAATGGGTATTCGTGGTTGCAATTGTGCTATATTTACTTACAAATGTAACTGTGAGTGGGTTTCCTGCTACTACATGCATGTGTTCTGTCTTCAGTAATTTTAATATGAGCTGAACTAAGATGTGGGTCCCCAGTGCTAATAGCGCTGGCATCTTGCCATTTTCATTGCACATAAGTGTGTCAATCAGAGAATATTTGGGTTGATGTGAGAAACGTATTGATCAATACAGGATAGTTTGGGAATATTTGAAGCTTTATTAAGCTTGATCACTGTGTCCATTTTGATTTTACAACCAGGCAAGCTTGAGATAGCCTGCATGGTTTGCAGTTATCAGATTAAGTCATCAAGGAATTCATTCGGTGGATACATATTCATATATGCCTTAGTAAATGACCTTGGTCTCTGTTCATGCTGTCGTCTGCTTTACAATGTTGTGTTATGTTATCCAAATGTGTGTGGTTGCCCCATTACTTTTTGTTCTTGCAACCATGCTGATTTGTGCTTGCACTTGGTGATGCATAGGCCAACATGAGTGTGAGTCTCGTATCTGGGGTCGATGTGCTCTAGTGTGCTTTTGATTTGACAGTGAAGCAATGGCAATTTGGGACAAGTATTAGTGGGAAATAGAGATTGATTTCCTCCTGCACCAGTGATACGTCGTTATATGCATTATGATCAAACATTCAAATCACATGTCTGAAAACGAGCACTGTCTAGTCTAAAGATGACAGATTGTTCCTAACTAATATAGCTAGTATATACCTGAGACATAGCACTTGTTGGTATATTCTGAGGAACGCTGCTCTAGTTTGTTGTGTCCTATCAAGTCATACTCCTGTTATACACTTCCATGTCTGTAGGCAGTCCATTTCAGTTCCACTTTATGACTTGTTTCCTTACCTGTCTGTCCCTATGTAAATCCACTCAGGCAGCCAAGGAATTTGAAACAGAACTGAAGAAAGAACCCGAGGAAGGCGGCGACCAGCCTCCACCCGCAACCCCCACGGCGGTCAGCACCAGCGACGACGAAGAGAAAAAGGAGCTAGAGGCATCGAGTAGGAAAGAGAGCGCATGATTACCGGGCCAACTAGAAGAGTAAATTTGTGTATGTAAAAACATCGTGATGTTCTAGCACATTGCTCCCTGTTTTTGTTCTTCTTGCAGGCCATGCAGCGATATCGTTTGTAACCGGGGGAAACGAGTCTGTGAAATACCATGTTGCTAATGTATGAGGTTGATTGTGTACATCGATGGTGAGGGGATTTCTCTGCTGTTTTTCCTGTCGATAATTATGTATACATCAGTTTGGAATATCGAAATGAAGAATTGTGTTGAGGATGTGCCTGGATTATAGTCGAGACACTAGCGGGTGGGCCTGCGTTGTCAGCCACTACAGCCACACGTCTGGGCCCTATCAGCAGAGAGAAGAAGAAGCGGGGCACCTTTCCCCTCCCCGGCAATAAACTCACGAGGCCACACTCTCGGGAGTGGAAAGGAAAGCAAAATCCGAAATTATCGCCCATGGCTCTCCTCGCTGTCGCCTCCCAGCTCAAAACCCTAAACCCTACCTTGAGCCCGGGCCCCAGCCGCCGCCGCAGTCTCCTCCTCAGCTCCTCCTTTTCCCGCCTGCCGCCGCTGCTCTCGCGGAGCGGCCGCCTCCGCTGCTCGGCCGGCTACGGCGATGCCGCCGCGCCGCAGCAGGCGGCTCCGACGACGCAGCGGCCGGACGAGATCCCGTGGAGCAGGGAACTCTGCAACTCGGTGCGGCTCATAGGGACGGTGGGCACAGACATCGAGCTGCGCCAGCTTCCCAGCGGCGCCTCCGTCGCGCGGGGGCGCATTGCCGTCTGGAAGTCGGCCACCGAGACCACATGGTGAGTAATTTTGGCATTGGTTGAGCCTGAGCTGTGCTAGCGTCTTGTGATTACAGTTCTGCCCCATTTGCCTTCATCGTCCGTTGGAGTGGTCGCTGGTGACGTGTTTGTCCGTGTTTAGTGTAACTAGTACTACCTCCGTCCCATAATATAGGACGTTTTTGCAGTTCAATTTGACATAATACCTGCTGGAGTAGTATGGTATGCCGCCAAATGTTCGTCACTATGCAGATGGGAGCAGTGTGCCCCCTTTTCTTGTACCATCAATCAATAGGACATCAATTTGCTGTGGATGTAAATATGGAGATGTTACAACTTACTAATAGAACAACCGTATGCTATGTACGGTTCCTTGCCGTAGGTTGATGCCTCGATTTAAAGGGACTTTTATTGGGGCAGGAAAAAATTAGGTATGTATCTTAGGGCCTGTTCGGCAACCCTCCACTCTAGAAAAATCAGTCGCTCTGCTCCGTGCCGCTCAGGAAGCGCTCTCCCGATTGAACTCCAGTGGAATGACCGTGTTCGGCTGGCTCTGCTCCGTGCGAGCGTGGGCTGCCAGCCCATTAGGGTCAAATATGGCCGTTCGGGTGGGCAAGAAAGTCCTGGAGTCAAGCACTTGCTCACTCGGGAGAAAATAAACTCGTACCGTTTCGTTAGTGGCACTTGGCGGTGGCACTTTCTGTAATTTTCATCAGATCCGCTGAAACGAGGAGCGACGAGGAGCGAGGGTTATGCTGCTCCGCAAAATTGCATTGCCTGCCGCTCCGCTCTCCAATTTCAGATCCGCAGAGCTGATGCGTTCGGCACCGCTCCACCCGCTCCAGTCGTGGAGTCCGGAGCTGGAGTGTAGCCGAACAGGCTCTTACTTGGGGTTATTAGTTAAGCCATAAGAGTCATGTACCACCTGACAAGATTGAGAAATATGTTATCAACAAACGTGTTGTCGACATCTTCTGCAAGCATCATTTACAGGTTAAGCATGAAACCGAGAGCATGGTACATATTAAGCATGAAGTCAACAGAATGATTAACAGATTAGTTAAGTCTGAAACTCCGCTTTGCAGATGCAGTAATTGTTTCCCTTTGACCAATAAGTTTGCTAATCCAAAACTAAAGTTTATCGCATCGCTTAAGCAAAAGTAGGAACTGTACGTCTTTGTTGCTATGTAAGCCATGCTATATCGTCCTTTCATCACATGTTAAATAGTGGTTTAGATAATTGTCCATTACATTCTTAATATGAATTAATAATCATAAGTGTTTATTGGGCGGTGGTTGCAGGGTAACTCTTGCATTTTGGGACGACTTGGCTATTGTGGCCTCTGAGCATGTAAAACAGGGAGACCGAATATTTGTTTCTGGACGGCTTGTATCAGATACTGTTGATGAGGGGCCTGAGAAGCGGCAGGTTTACTACAAGGTACATCTCTGCAAATAATTTGGATTTGACCTAACATGTTTTCTTTTCATGCTGTTGTCATCTCTGCTCTTTCTAGTGGTTATGAATAGTATCGTATATTTTGCAGGTTGTCGTTCAACAGTTCAACTTCATTGAATCCTTCCAACCTGTGCGGTTATATTCAGAGTCTGGCCAGGAAGGTATGTATTTAACTTGGCTGGCTTGCTTATATCTTCATTTCATATCGTAAAACTACTGATCGCTTCTCACCTGTTTACACTTCTGTCTTATGGTTATTTATTTGCCTGTTCGCGATATTTACTTTCAGTAGATGGTAGTACTGTAATTGTTTACATTTTGTAGCGCTCACATTTCCTTCAAACTGTCAATTTTCAATGTCAAAACATTCTGGAGCTTGAATATTGTTCTATAGTCTTCAAAGTCACGTGTTATAGGCCCTTCTGTATAAGGTCTCTATTTAAAGCGTTATATCCTGTGCATCTTTTAGAATATAGCAAGTTACTTCTGAAAGATTGCAGAGAAGGCTGTGAGAAGTTATCTCATGTAGCCAAATTTATCCTGGATTATAATGCCAAAAATTGCAACACAAGATAAGTACTCTTTCTCGCTTGATCGTCAGACATTTGCACACTGAATTGCATAAGTTTTATGGATTTGTTCAACTTGGCATTTTTGGATCAAAATCACATCTTTCATGTATGTATATAGTCTGGTCTTAACTCTTAAGAGGCTCCAGTCCAGTGATACACATAACTGCGTGGTAGGTAGCTGTATATTGATGTAAGAAAATATATTGAAAAATAGTAAAGGGTGACACTTGGTTTTGAATTAAAGGTGGAAGGCACGGAGAGTATGTTGGTAATGATTCTACCTCTGGTTCAACTGAGAATAAAAAGGGAGATTACATGAGTTCCTCCTCTCGTTCAACTGAAGCACTGTGGCAAGCATTCTTCGCTAATCCTCTTGACTGGTGGGATAACAGGAAAGATAAGGTTACATCTCCTTCTTTTATTCCTTTCGAGGCATTTAGAATTTTAGACGCTTTGACATATATTGTTTTCTATGCGTTAATGTCTGTCTTTGTATGTAAACCACCTACACATTTTAGGAGTGTGTATCTATTAGCAATTGACTGAGTACAAAACATCTGTACACTGTTAAGGCCCTCTTTGGGTTGAAAGAATTTCATTGGAACTTCCTATGGAAGCGCTTTGGATCATAGGAATGGGTTCACCAAATTAGTATGGAATCCATTCCTATACCCTCCATTCCCTAGGAATCTAAATATAAGCTCAAACCTCATTTTATTTTCCCTTTGAGAAGTCCAATGCACTTACACTCTATCTCTCCTCAATCCTCTAAAATTCCTGTGTTCATTTCCTGTTCACCATCCAAAGACACATATAAAATTCCTATGTAAACTCTGTAGGAATTAATAGTACATGGCATCTCCTTCCTACCTTTATTTCCTATTCCTACGATCCAAATAAGCCCTAAGATCCTTAGTGGCATGATAACATTCTAAGTATACATTTTTCATGTGATTTGACTTTAATTTGACCATGTTTATTAGGATTCCTATGTTTTTCTAATTCTTGTGAAGTGAACCAAACACTAGTTGTCAGAATTCTTGTGTTTACCAGTCCTCTGTTTTATGCATGCATTCCTACCCTATTCCTGCATTTTTAGAATCACTTAGTTGAGACTTGAGAGACAAAGAGGAGTAATGGAGAGTAGCCAACATGGAAAATAAAAACAGTACGATGCCGAATGTAGCCGTGTATCAAGAGTCAGGGCTTGTATTTTCCCTTTGGACAGGAAGATTGGACATGGCTTCCGAAATTTTCAGAAGAGTGTCTGGGCCCTCAGTGTTCTGCACGTCTAATATATTTTGTGCCGACTTAATGAACATTGGTACTGTGGCAATATTTCTTCTTGAGTTGTGCAATCGAATTTTAATGGGTTATGACTTATCACTTCTGTCAGTCATGATTGCAAGGCATTGCTGAAGTGTTGCTTCAGTGCTGAGTCACCCTAGGGTGGTAAGATGCCGCCTCTGCCTTAGACATCTACCGTATGGCTGCCTCATTGAAGTGTTCGCCGCCTCCAGGGGTCTCTCCTACTTCATGTTCCTCGCTGTGGCTGCCCCTGATGCTTGGCGATAACGATCCCGCCGCCTCCTGCACTCCGGCGAGCGTCCTGTTGTGTGTGTGCTTCCACAGTCGCCTTCCCCTCCCCAATCTACTCTGCTGTTGCTGTGAGGATGAATAGAGGTTGTAATGAGGGAGAAGGGTCCGGTGGGGTTGTGAGGAGAAGGGATGAGTGTGAGCGTTATGTGCTTGTATCAGGAGGAAAAGGGAGCAGAAGATGTGTGGTGGCTGTGCTGACTGCTGAGGGAGAACAGAGGGGCAGTGGAATTAGGCCATGGGAGGAGTATATGGCTACTACTTGGGCTTTTGGGCTGTGGGAAAGTGCATAACTAGTGGGCCATTTTTCAATCTTTTCTATTTTTCATGTTAATATATATTCTAAACTGCCCACTGTTCTGTTCCTGTAATATCTAAGGCATCGCCCTGCCATGCCTTACCTCCTCGCCTTAAATGTTTAAAAGCTAAGGCGACAGGGCTTAGGGACCTTAAAAACTATGGTTCAGTGTTATATGCTCACAGAGAATTGTCAAAATCATTCATCTTGAATTTGAAAAAAAAATACCAGTAACAAATTAAAGTAAAATGTGATTCGCCACCATTCATGTTTTTAACTTTGTAAGGTGTCCATAAGGCGACACTTAGACGCCGCTTAGGCTGTAAGGTGCCCTGGCAGCGCCCAATCATTTCTTCCACCTTAGGGGCTTAGGCGGTAAGGCGGGGGTTGCTCACCTTATGTCCGCCTTAAAAACCTTGGTCGCCATGATATGTATAGTACACCATAGTTTCCAAATGTGTGGTCAAAATGTGATATAGTTTGTTCGATGTGCTTTAGGGTTTGCCAGCGATGTAATTTGCTGGGGAACAAGACCCATAAATCAGGGGGGCATGGACCAGAGGGGAGGAATGTGAGCTGCCCCCATTGCTTTCCGTCATTGCTATTGCCACTGCTGTTGCACATCTTCATCACTGAACTTATTGCTGTTGATGCACTGCTGTGGTTGATGCCATGTCAATATCTCTGTTCATAATCGCTGGACATGAGAGGGGAAGGATGAGATCTGGTCGTATACGCTAGCATTGAGCTAGTCAAGCGAGCTATTGGACTCATAGAGGAGAAAGATTATGATAACTGATATAAAAAATGATGTGATGGGGTGGATGGGTTATCTTCCTCCTGTTCTCATCTCCACTCACTTGGATCCCCTCGCTATATTATCTCTCCTCTATTGGCATTAGGAGTAACAAAGTAGAAATTTCATGTGTATAGTCTCTTTTATCGTATTCTCCCTATTTCCATGTAGTTCATAATTAATTAGTTTTCATGAAATTATTTGTTGCCAAACATTTGTAGAATTTGAGAGTAATTTGACGGAGGAACACTAAATCAATAACCATTTCACATATTTTCTTACTGGGTCTGCCCGGTGGTTATTGGGTCTGCCCGGTGGGAGATGGTAGCATGGGATATATTCAACCGGTTTGGATGGCGGTCCACTAATAGGATAGATGGTTAGGCATCTAGGCCTATTTTCGCTGGTTGTGGCTTTTCTTGTTTTGTTTTTCCAACTGTATTTTGGCTCCTTCAGAGCTTGTTTGAGACCGAGACTATCTGTTTTCGTATTTTCAATAAAGAGGCCGTATGCATCATGCTGATGCAGAGGCCGGAGGTCACACTCCTTTTCTAAAAAAAAATCACATATTTTCTGAATCTTTTATGTAGTTTTATGGAGGCACTCTGAATTGATGATTGTTCATTTTATGGAGGTGCACTAAATCAATTTTGTTTTCATAACCCCCCCTCTCCATGCTACAAAATATTGTATTGCATGGGACAGCGATTAGTTGTTTGGTCTGATTTTATAACTAGAATTCCCAAAAGTCCAAATAGGTGCTAATTTCTTATACTTTTCTTCATAATAACTTCCAAAAATGATTCATCATGTTAGGTCCACCCACATCGTGTAGGTTGTGAAATTCCGTGCCATCTTCCTTTCCTAGCCTCCACCCAACAAACTTTATCATATACTCCCTCTGTAAACTAATATAAGAGTGTCTAGGTTACTAAAATAGTATTCTAAACGCTTTTATATTAGTTTATGGAGGGAGTAGCAGTTGGTTGCGTTTTCATTCCTTTCCTAGCCTCCACCCAACAAGCTTTATCATATAGCAGTTGGTTGCATTTTCATTATTGTATTCATTTGCTTGCACCAATGATTTGGCCATCATACGTTTTTCTTTGAAGAAATATATGCCCCCTCCCCCTAATCCCTACAATGATGGCTAATGGTTTTACGTACGTGTCAGCAGAAGAATCCAAGGTATCCAGACTTCAAGCACAAGAGCACCGGCGAAGCGCTGTGGGTTGAAGGGAGGAACAACCCTAACTGGGTCGTCTCCCAGCTGGCGATCTTGGACTCGAGGATGGGTTCCCTGCAGGACAAGCAGAGGAAACCGGTCTCCTACATGTACGCCGAGGACTTCATGACATCTGATGCCAGCGACTAAGCCCTGCCATAGGGCGGAGGGAGGAAGCTTCTGATCCCCCCCAAGTATCTATCCAGCTCCACTATCTTATTATCACGTAGAAAGGTCCGTTGTCGCGCTAAATTCATCGCCGCGTTTCGGTTTTCGTTGTACATAGGTAGGCCCCGGAAGCTTATTATTAGTCCATGTGTTTTATGTCGGTAGTAGTGACAAAATTGCGAACATGACCAATGTACGAGAAGCTCTATCATCATCTGCGCACCAGTTGACGCGTTCCATCAGTCGAGTCCGGTCTAATCGGGTGAGCAACGACTCAAAGTTTGCAGTTTATACGTGGGAGGTTTCTGCAGTGTCGAATCTGTCTCCGAATATCGCAACTTGTGTTAGGAGCAGTACATCTCGCACATCGAACCAGCAGGATACACGTCGACGCGCTGATGCTCCTGGCCAGACAACGATGATTTGCACCGAACAATATGTCGACCAGACAGACACTGATGATTCGCACCGAGGAATATGTCTAGGCTATTCTGATCTCCCCCTCTCTTTTGTGAAGGGCACATGTACCTACCGTTTCTTTCTCCGGGCACCGTCTGCTCCACCAGCCAAACCGTCGCACCGTCCCAGAAGGCGCAAAGGGTGCAGCAGACTTGGATTTCTTCTGTATTTTGAAGATGGTTGCAGACGGTTTACGTAATTTCGTCTTGAGACGTGGGTTAAAGGCCGCGCTCTTTCCGGCAAAAAAGAAAAAGAAAAATAAATATGAAGACCTCGCTTGATTTATTGATCGATGCCGGTGGTGTGGACGCTTGGATCCAGCGCTCATGTGCACCACATGCGCGCTGTCCGCCCACGGATCGACCGGCGCATGTGCTGACAGCAAAGTGCAGGCCGGTTTTGCATGGGCCGTGCGTGTTACTGTACTCGCTTGACCAGTCTTGTGAATCTCTCTCCCTCTCTCTCTCTCTCTTTCTCTCTCTCTCTCTCTCGTTTGACTGAGCTTGCTATCTACTCCTAGATTGGTATTTTGGATCGAGTAATCCGCCATGAATGAGGTGATCGAATGTTAATCTCAGTGGCACATGGTCCCGTTTCCAAGTCAACTTCTCTGGGAACATGGCTGAAGATTCGGATGGAACGCACTCGCCCTTCCTTTTGTAGTCTCATTAGGTCTAAGATTCAAAAAACGCAGGAATTGTGATGTTAGGCCCTCTTGAATCTTACAATTACAGGGTTGAAAACCAGGTTGGAATGAACTCCCCAATGGAAATTTCTATTTCGTATCCGATGAAAAGTAACATCTGTCAGGTTTCTAATCCTACGAAGTTCTCTCATCCAATCTATCAGTTTTCTCTAAGCAGATTGAAATAGTAATCTTTGTAATTCCTTTGATTCAAAGATGCCCTAAATCGTTTCGGTGATACAAAAGAAACCAACATGTGTTCCATGGTGAGTTCTGTGTTTGCGGTCTTAGCTAGTACTAAACAAGTGGAAGATCCATTCAATTTGGTTGTGTCGTATACTCAGAAACAGATTGAAACATTGTTGAAATGCTCGATCATCGCATATATCATTGTCCACCACACCTCCCTAAACATCCTTGGACTCGAATTGAGAGTTCATAAACAAGCGATGCTCACAAACAACATAATAGTGTTGATGATAAAGTGACTTGACAACTTGAATACAAAAGCACAACCAAGGAGAAACCAGAAGGTAAGCCCCCCAGCAAAATATGCATGATGATAAGTAATCAACAATCAATATAACTGTTTCGTTTGTACAAACACATGGAGAGTTTAACCCAAATCTCCACATCTCCTTTGTGCTTCTAAAAAGGCCTACTTCAAGGACCCAAACAAAGGGCACACATCCATGTGTGCTCTCTGATGCACCAAGCTCATCCCTTTTGGCTTGGTGATCGAACCCAGATCGAAGAACAAAAAGTATAAACCGTCAAAAGAAAAAAGAAAAAAAGAGAGCCCATGATACATCTTGCTTCTCAAATCTTCATTATTTGGATCCCAGGCCTGTGGCTTCGGATCTCTTGATGATCCTCAATTTCTTGCATGTGCCGCTGAACATACTGCAAAAACGTAAGGAGAAAGACCATAAGTCACTGCTTCACAAAATGATCTTCAGTTCACAGTCACCGGCCTAATATATGTTGAAGATGAAGAAGTGATGAAATGAATCGAGACTTACTCGAAGGGCACGTCTCCGACAAGCATGAGGTCGCCGTCCTTGTCCTCGTAGGTGATGGCGTACTCGGCCGGGTTTGCGCCGCCGCCGTTGGAAGCGCCGGCGTCTGCCCCGGAGAAGCAGACGAACATGGCCTCCAGGGCCTCTCTGAGCTCCCTGTAGCCCTTGTACATCCTCATGTCGATCTTCCTGAGGTAGGGCGCTCCGTCCATGCTCACTTTGACGAAGGAGCCGTTGGTGCTCGCCGGCGCCGCTGCAGACGGCGCGTTATTGCTGCTGACCTCGTCCGCTTTCTTCGCCTTGCTCTTGGTCGCCGCCGCCTGGAAGCAGCTCTTCCGGTACGACCTCACCGGCGGCCACCCCACAACTTGTGCCCTGAGAGAGTTGAGAGAAGCATGCATGTAAGAACCCTGGGCTTGGACTTGGAGGAAGAAGAAGTGCAACCGGGGTTGGACTGGTACTCACTTGGCCACGGGGGGTGCGGTCTCGACGTCGTCGGACTTGTCGGCCTCATCGGAGGCGGTGGCCTCGAACTCGAAGGCGTCCAGGGTGCGCTTCCTGCCCCTGGGAGTCGCCGGCGGCGACACGGAGTTGATCCTCTGTGGCTTGTCGTCGGTGCCGGGGAGGCCCAGCCTGAGCTCGGTGGCCATGAGGAGGTTGTCGGTAGCTTCCATTTCCAGTCGACGTGTGAACGAAGATGCTGGGTGCTTGCGCTAGCCAAGAACTTTAGAAGCACGTACGTTTGGATGCGACGTGAACGAGATCTGATTGCTCTGGCTCTCTGAGAAGACGATGTGTGTTTGCTTGGCAAGGGTAAGGTTGGCGGCCATGTTTTATAGAGGGCGAAGGGAAGGGCATCGCGAGTAAGTTGGCATCCAGCCAGCGCATGCGATGACAATGACATACGCGGGGAGGTAGCTAGGGCGGGCGAACACGTAGGTGCGTCGAGCGCAGCGGACGCCGAGCTGGGGTGTCGGGGTGGCTGGGGCGCAGGGTGCCGGGTCGGCCGGCGACAGCGCGGGCCCGGGCGCGGGCGGCGCACGACCGCCCGGGGATCCCTCGGTCCACGGGCTACACGGCGCGGCAGGCCATGTGCCGAGGTGCTGCGCGTCGCCGCCGGCTGTGCCGATCGGCCTGGCTGTACGATGGTAGTAGTACACACTAGCGTATCTCCGGCCCAACAATTGTTTAGCCACATACCTATACCTAAACTAAACTAAACAAAGCCACATACCTATACCTCAGCAGCCCACCCCCGCGTCGCCCCAGGGCGGCTCGAGGGAACCCAAGGTGCGCCGCCGTCGTCCCCCTTACAACACGTCCCCCTCCCGCTGTTGCTGGATGAGTCCGCCGGGCGAAGCCCGCGTCGGAGGACGGTGGCGGCGGGGATCTCCGCGCGTGTGGCGGCCTCGGTTGCCGGCGTGAGCCCATGGTGATAGAAGACTCGTCCTCGACGTTTCCGGCCAGCGTGGCAGCTGCCCGGCGCGGCGTCCTCGTCCTCTCGCAGGTGATGGGCTGCCGCCTGTTCGTGGCTGCCTGGACGCAACGGCGTTCCGAGGTTTCAGATCTGGCTGTGGCAGGCTCGGCCGATCTGGCCCGTTAGCTTCGGCCGGCGGTGAGGTTGGTGGTCGTGCGTGGTGATGGTGCCGCCGCCGCGCAGGAGGTGCTTAGGCCAGTGGGTTCGCATGCTGGCGGCGCTAGGGTTCCTCATCCTCGTCTGGCAGCGTGAGGGTGCGGAGGCAGGGTTGCCCCGGGCGAAAGCCGATGGCGCGGCGTCTGCGGATGTTGCTCTCCTCCTGGGGGATGTTGTGGAGCTCTCCGACCTCCTCCGCTCCCGAGTCACTTTCTTCGGGTGAAAGCCTAGGACCTGCGGTGTAGGACCGGACGATGGCGTGATACGTCGCTTCCCCTCCTGAGGGCGTCGTCTTGAAGATCGTGATTCCCTGCGTGCTTTCCCGGGCCTGGACTTGCAAGACATCTCGGCAGGTGGCCGGGGATGCGCCCTGAGGTGGAGTGGTGTTTCCTCCTCCTCATCGAAGACGGTGGATCTCTGCGGCGTGGCGCGGTGAAGTCTCGGCGTTCGATGCGTGTGGATGGACTCGCGCAGGAGGTTCGAGCTATCTGGCGTCGTGGTGACGTCGATGGTAGGCCTCGCAAGGTCGATGCGTCGATAAATGCTCTGAAGATGGATCGGTGGAAGACGACGACGGCAGCCTCTAAGAGTGCGCTGGACCGGTGTGTGTCCCAGACCCGACGGTGGCTTGACTGGGGCCTTCGGTCTTAGATGTTAGGCTTTGCTGCGAGGTCTGTTTGGTATTAGACTCGAATTATCAGCACCCCTTCATCAAATGGATAGGAATAACGACAGATGTTGCCAGGACGATGACTCCAAACTTACTGATATATTAGTTTGTAAGGTCTTCGTGAATAATCAATAAAGTAACCGTATGCATCTAATCAATAAAGTAATCGTATGCATCGCTCAGATGCGGGTCTTCTTCCTTTTCTAAAAAACATACCTATATCTAAACTAAACTAAACAATCGAGAGCTGGACTGATTGATCGATCGATTATCCTAACCCGGATGGGTGGATGCGTACGCGGTTTTCCGGGTCTCGGGGCGGATATTGTATTCCCTGGGGCACATGGCATGTCTAACGGGTTGTCTGCTGACTGCCGTCCCGTCCATCGCACAGCGTGATGGTTTCAGTTCGACCCGCTACGTGTGGGTGGCTAGCAGCTGAGTGCTCCATCACATTCTGGACGTGTCAGGCTGGAAGCTTCTCAGCGGCGATCGGGACTCGGAGCGGCATGGGCGGCGATCGCTACCCGGCACCCCTGTAACCCGGCCGGATGGGCCGATGAATCATGTATGGCGCGCTAACGATGATATGATGATATCATGGACCTACGGAATAGAAAACGGGCGTGGTGGGGGTGTGAATTGGATGATTACTAGCAAGGCGCCACGATCGGAGATACTGGGGAGCATCGCTCGCGCATTCGGCGCTGCTTCCTTTCGGCCATGTCGATCATGCTACGTAACGTTATCGGATGGAGAGCGATGCGTCCCGGGATATATGGGCGCCCTGTCCCTCCCTCCCTTTGCTTTACGATCGGATCCTCTTGCACTGCATGCAATCCCTTTCTCTTCTTTTCATCTTCATCCTAGTACTATACTAGTACCTGTCACGGCGGACTACAAGCTTCAGGTCTACACACATGCAGTGCAGATCATCACTTACATGTAGGTGTGTTCACACGGCCGAAATCCACAAAGTCGTGTGAGGATATGACAAAGTTCTGGTTGATCCACGGACCGTGGTAAAAGTTGGCGAGCACCAAGAACAAAACTCCGCCACCTTACCGAGAAATTCAGTGTATTTGGTGATGTACCTGACGACATAAGGTGCATGCATGAGTTTCTCTTTCTCCTTCTCTACTACGCACGCATGCATTCATGCATTTTCACCTCCTCACTCTGCGAGAATCTTACCGTTCAGAGAGCCGTGTGGTGCAATGGAGGAAGTGGTAGTGGTGCTTAATTAACTTTTCTCTATATATGGATCGACCGTATCTCTTCCCACTCCTGCCCTCTCCCGCGTCCGGCCGGCGCCTTATTACAAAACGGGATACTCTTCTTCAGCCAATCACTTTTGGTTGTTCTTGCTTCTTTTTGGTTGGGTCAGTGCCCAACAGCGCCTAGTGGGAGTTGTTTGTTTCGAAATCTTCACACAAAGTATATGTATCCTGTTGCAGTACTATGCTTGTTTCCTAACCTCAGTGGGGTGCTTAGTTTTTGCGTGGTGGCACGTACCAGACGGTCCCCTCCTGGCTAGAGATTTGCCGAGCAAATGAGGTATCATGGGAGGTGGGGTTTGTGCTTGGACTTGGAGCAGGCGACCTTTTGGAAGTCTAGTTTACTTAATACTAGGTGGTGCTATTGTATTTTGAGCATTCTAGAAAGGTAAAGTGCATGGGTGCATGCTTTCAGGAACAAGCAACCTAGCTTTGTCCCGTGGGTCAAATCTCCATGTAAAATATTTCTGGAGTCCTTCGCTGAATTTATTAATTTTTTTTCTTGGGGTGAGCTGTGTGTGCTTCTAGATTTTTTGGACAAGTACTTCATTCATGTCTAACTGTTCACAGTTTACATCGCAATAGAAATCACTTGAATCACTTGACAACTTATTACAGCTGTTTATTATTGTATGCTTCTTTCCTAAAAGCGGCGGAGTGGATACATATTTGTTGTTATGAACGATCAAAGAAGGATACGTGAGATGCTTCGAAATGAAGGTCATTGATTGTCTGAGCACTATAGAAAGCTAAAGTTCATGGGGTCTTAACTTTGAGGATCAAGCAAACTTTGCCCTACAGGTCAAATCTCCATTTATAATATTTCTCTTGTTTCTTTACCTTTTTAAGATTTGTCTTGTAGGTCAAATCTCCCCTATAATATTTTCTCCAGTCATTTCCTTTAGTATTTGTTTATGGTTGAACTTTTTTTTGAGATAGCTTACCAGGCTTGCTGCCTGGTTTGTTTATGGTTGAACTTTGAAATTAGTTGAGTGCCTTGCATAATTATGGGGTTATATTCCACTCGCAATTAACTACAATATACTCATTCTAGTGTTTTTGATATATGTGCTATTCATGGTAATTAATACTACCAGGCACCAAAACTATTTATTGACATCATCTCAGCTGTATATATACCATAATGTGTACAATTATATTCCAAGAAAGGTAGACAAGCTAGGGAAATTAAACGAACTTTGATGTGACCAGGGGCGCATCGGTTTAGCTACGGATGATGATATGATTTATTCATTGATTTATCTAGGTAGTAATGTACACCAATCCGTACAACGCTCCTAGCAAAGCATAGTGATGGGGAGCAGCAAGCAACTGTGTTAATCAACACTTAGACAACAAACCAAACAGTGCAGTTTCCAAAAATATATTGGGAAACGAGAGAGTTGGTGGTGACACGAACACATGGAGGGAAGGTTTTGGGCATGGAAGAACATTGTGATCCTGGAGGTTAGAGCATAAACTTGTTTGAATGCTAAACATTAGAGAAAGCTAAACCGTTAGACTGATATAGGTTGATGGATGAGATTAGTTGTATCTGCCTAGCCGGTGCCTTTTATATCAGTGGGGATGAAGATAATAAATATGATTTGCTTGGGGTTTCCCACCATCGGCAAGGATGACTTGGATGCAATTGATAAATGATGAATGGGAAACTTCTAAAACTAAATAATTAGATGTTCATTAAAATATGAAAAACTTACGTTGGTGATAAAGGAGAGTTGTGTGAAAGTGCATCTAGACCCTGCTAGTAGTATCGTGTTGAAGATAGTATGATTAGTGTCAGTAATGTCAGTTCTTAAGTTTATCTCGGTACATTGGTCCCCCGCTGATATGTTATGGAGATGGTTGACCCCCTCCTCCCTCCCAATTTCAAGAAGGCATCGGTTATCCAAAGACTCAAAGGACTTGGACCCGAATATCCAGCGAACGTTAGATTTCTAGGCATGGAAAATTATGTTCGCCGATGGTGACAAGTTTAGTTGGCGAGCATGGAAGATCCACCTCAATTCATATTTTTGCCAGAAAATTGTCATTCTCGTCAACTAAATTTTCCATCCTTATGCCAAAATAAACTGCCATGAAAAACATTCAATTTGTTATGCCTAAAATTCCGACCTCGAATTTTTAGCATTTCCGAAGTACTTTTGTTTTTATATTTGAGTCTTGGATAAGTCTGACGGGGGGATGACCCCGGGGTAGCCTCAAGCGCCCCTTTTCCCCCGCCTCCTAACGCGACTAAAGGGCAGGCCGCCTCCCCCTGCGGTCCGGCCACGCCCTGTCGAAGGTGGTCCGCCGGTTGCGCCAGCCCACTGGGCATTGGATACCGTTTGCAGGGCGTGCGTGGCAACAGTGGCCCCCATCCCGTCGAGGGTTCACACCGATATGGCTACAACAAAGGCGTCAGGGCTTCTGGCGACCGGGCTTCCAACAGTGCTGGCACGCCTTCAACCACTCCGTTACCTGCCCCGGCGTGGCTACAGGGTGGCCGGCCGTACCGCTGACCCCGGCCGGCCGCCGCAAGACGACGCCACAAGGCGCGGCCCGTGCCGCGATGTGACCGGCGTCAGGGCCCGCCTCGCGGATCCCGCCGGTTCCTGACGGGACTCTTCAGCCGGCGGGACCTACCGGTGACAAGTCCCCCCGGCCGGGGCCACGCAGCCGGCCGGAGAGGCTGCCGGCTGGGGCCCCCTTTGGCCTTCTACTCGTATTGTATTCCGGGGGGTTGGTCTATAAAACCCCCAGGCCACCCCGATGCAGGGGGGTCGATCAGGTGCTCTCTGGGAGTTCCCTTCACATCCACCACGCACACACACACACACACACACACATGTAGAGAGGCGGAAGAGCAGGCTAGCTCCTTCTTCCTCCTCGTTCCATACAACTCGAGGAGCACCATTGTAACCCGACCGTTGTCTCAACTAAACCGAGCAGGACTAGGGGTATTGCCTCCCACGGAGGGCCCTGAACCTGGGTACATCGTGTGTCAGCCACCGCTTGTGCCTAATCCTGCTCCCGGAGCCCGCCGGCGTCCTTCGACCCCTCTCCATAAGCCTACCTATGACATCTGCCGTGACAAAACCACGACAAAGTCGCACTATTAAAAGGGGTTGAGGTGTTAGAGGAAGTTTGGGGATCATGCAAAACTCATACTCAAAGCCATCCCATGTGTCTAAGTTTTATCAGGTTAAATCCCCTAGCCAAAGTGCATTGTTGTTGGGACCTTTAGATCCCTCGGGTCTAGGGACCGGCTTCCCGGAGTCCAGGCTTTCTCTCTGTATATTCCAGGTCCTCGGTCTATGTGACATTCCGGTCCCGAGGATCTCCCGCCTCCTCGTGACTACCTCTTTGGATGGGCCGGGTACCCAAGGCCTCAAACCCTCAACTCCCCGGAGTGAGTTTGTGGCTCTCCGGGTAGGCTACGTCCCCGTGGTCATGAATCCATGGTTCCCTGGAGTTGTGGCTCAACTCTCGGGTGACACCGGGTCCATGAACCCTTTGGTTTGGGTCCCTAGGATCCACATGTTGGGAACGATCAGTTGGTGCTACATGGTGTATAAATAGCCACCCTTCGTCCACCTCCAACTAAATCATTGAATTGTGCTTCTCCACCATTGCCAAACCACAAAAGGCTCAATTTAGCTTCATGTCCTCACTCAAACTCCATCACACTTTGAGGCTTTAAATAAATTTACCTGAGCTACACATCCACTATTCCACTTCCGCCATACCAATTTGCGATCCCTGATAAGTCCAAAGTTGCATCACTTTTTACTTTAAGTTTTGCACCATATCATATGATTTTCAGGATTTACCGCGTCCATGCACCCTTTTTACTTATTTCACCGAGATTAACCGAGGAAGATATCTGGAGTATTAAATAAGAACACAAGTATATGGGTGAAAATTACGTTAATTGGTGACTCGTGTGATGGAAACCTACCATAAGAAGCAGCGGTCAAATGGAGCAAATTTTCCAGCCGCAACAACGCCTCTAGGAGAGAAGGCGATGCCTACCAAGTGACGTCGCATCCCCCTGGTGGATTATTTTATCCCAGTGGTTTTGGATCACAAAGGAGAGACACTAAGAGATTTAAAACTCTGCATGAACCAAGAACCCTGGCCTTTGGAAGGGATCCAGATTGAATCGATAGAAGGGTTCCGCTATGCCATCACCCTGATCAAGGAGACCCCAAGATCAACCATCGTCATTACCATCCTCTTATTCACATGTTTGCAAACCCTTGGTGGATTCCTGCATGTATTACATTGATCGCATCCATGATTATCTCTTTGATGTTTGTCGTCTCTATGTCTGAGTAAAATCCCTAGTTCTCGGGGATATGAAGGAATCGTAGTATGTTCACGTGGTGAATGCTGCTTGCTCTCTCGTAAGAGTGGTTGGGTAACACCCCCCCCCCCCAAGTATAAGGGTGAATTAACCTAGCAATAAGTATTTCCCTCAGTAGAGAATCAACGCTTATCAAACCAGAAGGAGCATTTCCAGCAAACAAAGTTATGGGTACCTACACACCAAACACAATACAAATTTGCCCCCCCAACACTTCAATAAGGTTGTCAAACTTTTTGTCTTGCTAGTTACAAGATTAAATTGCATGGTATGGTAGGAATTGAGATGTATGTAAATTAAATAATATGGTACAACAAAGAATAACAGTTTTGGAGATGTTTCCTGTAAAGGAAAATGGACCCATGGGGCCATAGGTCCACTATTGGCATCTCTCCAAACAAACAACTGTACTGTGGTAAACAAATTACAGTTAACCAGCGATTAAATTGCAATATCTATATTTATGACTATGATCATTCATGGTATAATCTCATATAGGCATTACATCTGTGATATGTAGACCGATATCCAACTGCATCTACAACTAATACTCCAGTACAAGACAACTATTCAGCACGCATCTCGAAGTATTACGTTTATGACAAACATAGCATTGCAATAAGCATGCTGACATAGTGTAGACAGTAAAACTATCATCTAAGTTTGATAAATAAACCATCGTTTATGCTTAGTAGCAACAATGAAATATGTGTCTTGTCCCTTTCTCACACTAGGATATTGATCACCTACTATGCACCACTCCCGTTGATGAACTACCCATCAATCTTGGCCAAAGACAACAAATAGATTGGAGAGCATACATAGCTACCTAATTACACAACAAAGAACCTTCAAAACATTCAATATATTTCAATGAACAATCTGATCATAAAGTGACAATTCATCATATCCCAACAAACACACCACCGATTACATCATATGGATCCCGGTCATGTGAGGCAGCTCACGCAAACTTTGTATTGAATCACAAGGGATATAGGATGTCATCTAGCTACTGTTATGGACCCTAAGGTCCTAAGGGAACTATTCACACACAGTCATAGAAGCAGCAAGGTTGATGGCGAAGCCTCCGGTCACAGAGTGCCGGAACGGACCTCCAGACTGGATCTCCTGAACTTGTAGGGGTGAAAAACTGAGAAAAATGCTATCAAGGGTTTATAGTTTGTTAGGATTTATAGGCAGAAGTCCAAGGTGCCACACGGCCTAGTGGCGCTAGTCCACCTTGGCCGCCCCACCTAGCTGCATGTGCCCTTGGCTAGCCCCGTGCTAGGTCACTATCTGGAATCTTCATGACGCGAAAAAATCATATTAAATCCTCAGGGTTTTTGGACCTCCATATATATGGATTTTCTGGAAAGTCAAAAACATGCAGAAAACAACAACTGGCTCTGGGGACTGGATTAACAGGTTAGTCCAAACCATAATATAAATTGTTATAGAAAGTGTTCAAAAGTGATACTATAATAGCATGAAACAATCACAATTTATGGATACATTTGATACTACCAAAATCACCTCCTTTGCATGTTTAAGTTAATGTTCTTCACAAATGTTGTATAAGGTTGACTACTCGACATTTCTCCATTATGGCCACGAAGGATATTATTGTCGTTGCAATGGCGGGATACAAAGGTAAAGAGGTGAAAATAAAACCACCCTTGCTTCCGGAGAAATTGTTAGGGGAATAACGGAGAACCGACCATTGGCCGCATCCACGGGGTAACCCTTAATCATTGTGGTTGTAACCTACTATGGGGAGGAATAATGGTGTCATGTGTGATATGACGCTACACATGTAGCACGTAAGTTATACCAGGATCCATACACTTATAAAATGATGCAAGGTGGCTTAGTTATCCAAACCTCCGAACCTAGAACTATGAGTTCACATATGTTACATTAGACACATACTAGTCGGGAATCTGGACTACATGAGAATGCCTTAGTGCTATTGATTTTATCTCCTCCATTTATTATCTCTTGTTCTGGATTTTATTCTATCTTGCATTCTTAGGTGCTAGTGATTTTGTCACCAATCACTCAAAACATGTTCAAAATCCCCTCTTTTACATTCCTTGGGATCGTGATTAATTTGCAGGCACAACTCCACAAACCTCAATAAGTGCCAAATACCACTTACCATGCTCCATTTTGGATTCCCTTATAGATTTTATTGTGTACCTCCAATATAAGATATATGCGCGTTGAAAGAAATTTCATGACCCAAAGCACCGGATCTAATAGAATGCAACGCACGCCGGTTAACCAAGACAAGTAAAGAAAACATCATAACTATCTTGTTCTCTCTAGATTTACCAGGAAAAAAGGCACACTTGTCGAAATTCCCTTACAATCCCGAGAGATGTTCACATAATAAAATGATTACTTTATATTCCTAGCAATTTTCAAATTATCCTTCAACATAATAATGGTGAGATCAACATATTTCAGCATGTTAACACCATTGGGAATTAATTTTTGAAATAAATTCTTAGCTAAACCATGTTCATGTGATTTTTCCATAAGTAGGTGTAATGTATATGTTGCAATATTGTACAAAATAGGAGACATCGGATGCCACCCTGGTCTCAAACCTTTTCTAAAAAAGGCTCAGTGTGGTAATTTACCATTTCAACTTTACTCCTCTCTATAGTTTGCATAACCCAATTAATATATACTTTGTAGAAAACCGTTTTTACTCCATGACAAGTTTCAGAAAATTCCAATTAAATTTACGATCCGCCTTGGACAAATATATTTTAAAGTAAACTGCATTATGTTTTTCTCTACGAATTCGATGAAGCACTTAATGTAAAATAGTATAAACCTTGAAAATAACATTGAGAAATGGGTCTATCCTACTGCAAAGTATTAGCTCGAGAACATTTAGGAAGTAATGTAAGCACACATAATAAAATCTAGATAAATAAAAAAAATCACTATATGAATCTCTAAACAATGCAAGTAAATCACTCCCCACTATATGCCAACATTTCTCGTAAAAATCTATTGGCAAACTACCAAGGCCGAGGGCAACTGGGCTCCATGGAGCCCTTTATTTTTGAAAAAAAATCAAACTTCTCAGTTTCAGAAATATCTGAAAATATGCAAATATACAACCACATTTCAGCGTATACAAGGATGAAATGTATATATGTGTGTAAAAATTCAGGATGAAATACCTTGAAATCTGACCTATACAAAAAAGACAAGTTCATGGACTTTGAGGATGAATAGTATCATGTGCTGAAAAGCCCTTTTGCACTACCCTCATTTCAATGTATTTCGTCCTTCAAATTTACACACATGTACATTTTGCCTTCATGTATATCTGTATTCGTTACAGAATTTCTTGAAAGGTAGATATATGAGCTTTGATGAATTTTGAATTTTACAAATGGATGCCTCCATGGAGCTCGCCCTCCAAAAGAAATGTTTGAAACTACAATCTTAATATCTTCTAGAGTAAATTCCCTATCTAAAAGTGTCTTGTCTAGATCATCCAATATATAAGGGTGTATCAACATCAAGTGAAATATTCAACATATCAACAGGTCCAAATAAATACTTATAAAAGGCAGTGGCAAACAACAACAAATTTCATCCCCATGTATCACCTCATTACAACATATCTATTTTTAGGGATCGTTACAAGACACCTAGATTTTTTTTCAGAGCGACGACCCATTTATTGTGGCCTGAGAGGGACTTGTCCACAGAACAACCAAAACACCCATTGACACTCCAGGGAGATTAGGGTCGTCAAATAGCATGATCCAACGACGGTGAGCGTCAGATTACTATGAGTGCTCATAGGTAGTTACATTTTACTATTGTTTTTATTAAGAGACATAATCCTATTTTATTTCTATTCCTACTACTGCTACCTCTAGACACGAAATAAGAAGTCAGAGCATCCCTTTTGATAATTCTTTCTCCTTAGACCAATGCAACCATTTAATCTCCTCCTATTTATTAAATTTCTGTAAATCTTCCTCCATTCTTTTCCTAGCTAGGTATTTATCTCTACTCAGCAAAATAATTATCTCTGTAAATCTTCCACAAAAAAATTTCCCGTATTTTTTTACCTCTACTCGGCCCTATTAATTCATTTTCTTTATATATATCATCAATAGCCTACAGAACGCAATTTTTCTTCTTTCTATAAAACCACACATAATTCAGGTTCCAAACCTTAACAAAATTCTAGCTATTTTGCCACTGGTAATGTACACTCCTTCCGCAGTAAGTATCACACCAAACATTAGTAACTATTGTATCTCGACCTTCTCTAAAAAACCAGCATAACCCAAATTTAAAATGTTTCACTATCAATATCAGATATAACAAAATCGATTGGTATCCACCCCATACACAAACAATTGCGTTAAGATTGCGAGCCAAATTTCGGTTCACTCAGAGGCTTTGGAACCTTCTCAAGGATTGGCTTCATCTCAAATGCATTGTCACAATAGCCTAACATTTGGAGCTCACTATCCAAGATTGGTGGATCAACATCTCCAGAAACAATGTTCCACATAGGAATGCAATGGACTCCCTCGCTATGCTCGTCGGATTGACTGTCTGGAACGGGAAGAATGCACAGATTCTCCATCACAAGTTTGTTCCTTCACCAGTTCTTCTCGCAATGATCAAGAATGACGCGAAGCTTTGGGTGACCGCCAATGTTAAGTACCTATGGAAGATAATTTTTTGAGAGTAATGACCTTATTTAATTCCGGGTACTTTTTGTTGTCTTTTTTAAATAAACCCATAACTTTATTCATTAGCAATAACGGTTACATCTTTTATGAGGAGCATTACAATATCATTTAGAGGTTCCTCAAACCAATCATCAACTAAAGAAAATCTAGCTAGTCTAGCAAGCTCGTGCGCTACTTTATTTGCTTCTCTATTGTAGTGTTCGAATCTACTAGTAAAGAAATCATAGGCATCATGAAAACAGTCATCAAAGAATGGCGCCGCTGCTCCTGCCGATTGTCATCCATCCTGCATGGTCTCAACAACCTCCATGTTATCCGAGTTCATGATAAGGCGATTACATCCAACCCTTTGTGCCAATGTTATGATAAATTTTAGGGCTAAGGATTCCGCCATCAGAACGTCTGTGCAGTAATCAATCTTCACATTCTCTCCAGCAATAAACATGCTTTTGTCATCTCTTAGAACTGCTCCCATCAAACATCTAAGCAGGTCATGGTAATAAGAAGAGTCAATGTTAAGTTTTACAAAAACCCTAGGGGGACAAGACCAACCCCTCTTTTTCATATTAGCCTTGGGGGAAGTTGTTGTTCATTTGATCTAACGGCTTAACATATCACTTGATCTAACATCCTAACATAAAACATTAACATTAAGAAAGAGACCCACACACCAACGTACATGTCCCTCGTCTCCAACTAATGTGTCCTTATCGGGAAATCCCTAACCAACTCGTGGTTTAGGCCTCCCGTTGCCCGTGCTATATTAAAGGGATAAAGGGTGAAAGCTAGCCACCTATGAGATCACCAATTCACATATAGTTCACTCTCCTCCCAACATTCCCTTATACCATTCAATTAGGGGAAGCATTGCAGGGACAGGAAGACCTGGACTAGTTGTTGTCACTGTCTAGGGATAGTGCTGGTGGCGTTGCAAGGGAATCACGATGATCAGGAAATCGACCACGACATCCCCCATTGATACGTCTCCAACGTATCTATATTTTTGATTGTTCCATGCTATTATATTATCTGTTTTGGATGTTTTATATGCATTAATATGCTATTTTATATTATTTTTGGGACTAACCTATTAATCTAGAGCCTAGTGCGAGTTTCTGCTTTTTCCTTGTTTTTGAGAATTGCAGATAAGGAATATAAACGGAGTCCAAACAGAATAAAATCCTTCAGAATGATTTTTTCTAGAACGAAAGGAAACTATGAGACTTGAGAACCAAGGCAGAGGAACCACCGTGGGGCCACAAGCCCTAGGGCCGTGCCTAGGGGGGTAGGGCATGCCAAGCAGGCTTGTGGGCCCACAACAGCTCCCCTAACCCTAATCTTCGGCCTATAAATTCCCAAATATGCCATCATTATCAAAACGAGCCACGAAAACACTTTTCCGTCACCAGAAGCCTCCGTTCCCGAGAGATCCAATCTTGGAGCCTTTTCCGGTAATCTGCCGGAGGGGGATTCGATCACGGAGGACATCTACATCAACTCCATTGCCCCTCCAATGATGCGTGAGTAGTGCACCATAGACCTACGGGTCCATAGCTAGTAGCTAGATGGCTTCTTCTCTCTCTTTGCTCTTCAATACCATGTTCTTCATGATCTTCATGGAGATCTATCCGATGTAATACTCTTTTGTGGTGTGTTTGTCGAGATCCGATGAATTGTGGGTTTATGTTCAGTTTATCCATGAATATTATTTGAGTCTTTCTTGAATTATTATATGCATGATTTCATATCTTTGCAAGTCTCTTCGAGTTATTGGTTTGGTTTGGCCAACTAGATTGTTAATTCTTGCAATGGAAGAAGTGCTTAGTTTTGGGTTCAACTAGATTGGTAATTTGTTTAGGTTATGAATTTAGTCCTAATATAATGGGCATACAAGAGGGATATAATAAAAACTAAAATATTAAGTGCACTAAAAACTATGAGAAGTTTTGATTCCTTGCATATAGTTTTGAGATAGGGATGGTAATATGAGAGTCATGCTAGTGAGTAGTTGGGAATTTAAGAGACACATGTGTTAAAGCTTGTGATTCCCGTAGCATGCACGTATGGTGAACCGTTATGTAACAAAGTCGGAGCATGATTTGTTTAATGATTGTCGACCTTTGTGTGAGGGTCGGGGCGTGCGATGGTTAACTCCTACCAACCTCTCCCCTAGGAGCATGCGTCTAATGCTTTGTTTGATAACTAATAGACTTTTGCAATAAGTATGTGAGTTCTTTATGACTAATGTTGAGTCCATGGATTATATGCACTCTCACCCTTCCATCTTTGCTAGCCTCTCTAGTACCGCGCAACTTTCGCCGGTACATCAAACCCTCCTTCCTCAAAACAGCCACCGTATATTCCTCAAAACAGCCACCATACCTACCTATTATGGCATTTTCATAGCCATTCCGAGATATATTGCCATGCAAATTCCACCATGTAGTTTTTTATGACTTGCATCATCACTTCATATTGCATACAGAGTCATATTTTGTCATAGGAATCAAGTTGTAATTTCTTTTCCTTTGAGTTATAAGTAAATAAAATTGTGATGATTCTTCATTAATAGAGCATTGTCCCATGAGAGAAAAGGATGATGGAGTCTATGAATCCCTCACAAGTTGGGATGAGTATCCGGACTTTACAAAAAATAAAAGAGGCCAGGGAAGCCCAAACAAAAAAATAAAATAGGCCAAAGAAGCCCACCAAAATAAAAAAGAAAGAAAGAAAATAATAAAAAAGAATAAAAAATGAGAGAAAGAGAGAAGGGACAATTGTTACTACCCTTTTCCACACTTGTGCTTCAAAGTAGCACCATGATCTTCATGATAGAGAGTCTCCTATTTTGTCACTTTCATATAACTAGTGGATATTCATTATGCACGACCACTTAGTTTTCTTTTTGAGTTTTCGTACACCTATAGCTCTAAGTGCATTTATTGCATGGCAATCCCTACTCACTCACATTGATATCTATTGATGGGCATCTCCATAGCCCTTTGATACGCCTAGTTGATGTGAGACTATCTTCTCCTTTTTCCCTTTGCACCTCCTCCATATTCTATTCCACCTATAATGCTATATCCATGGCTCACGCTCATGTATTGCGTGAGAGTTGAAAAGGTTTGAGAACACCAAAAGTGTGAAACAATTGCTTAACTTGTTCATCGTGGTTGTGAATGATTTAGATACTTTGTGTGGAGAAGATGGAGCATAACCAGACCATATGATTTTGTAGGGATGACTTTCTAAGGCCATGTTATTTCGAAAGGACACGACTACCTTGTTGGTGTGCTCAAAGCATTACTGTTTTTATGTCAATATTGGACTATTGTTTTGAATCTTACGGATCTGAATATTCATGCCACAATAAAGAATATTACATGGATAAATATGTTAGGTCGCGTTCCACATAAATAATTCTGTTTTTTATCATTTACCTACTCGAGGACGAGAAGGAATTAAGCTTGGGGATGCTGATATGTCTCCAACGTATCTATAATTTTTGATTGTTCCATGCTATCATATTACCTGTTTTGGATGTTTTATATGCATTAATATGCTATTTTACATTATTTCTGGGACTAACCTATTAATCTAGAGCCTAGTGCCAGTTTCTGTTTTTTCCTTGTTTTTGAGAATTGCAGATAAGGAATATTAAACGGAGTCCAAATGGAATAAAATCTTCGGAATGATTTTTTCTGGAACGAAAGGAAACTATGAGACTTGAGAACCAAGGCAGAGGAGCCACCGTGGGGCCACAAGCCCTAGGGCCGCGCCCAGGGGGTAGGGCGCGCCGAGCAGGCTTATGGGCCCACGGAAGCTCCCCTAACCCTAATCTTCAGCCTATAAATTCCCAAATATTCCATCATTATCAGAACGGGCCACAAAACACTTTTCCACCGCCAGAAGCCTCCGTTCCCGAGAGGTCCAATCTTGGAGCCTTTTTCGGTAATCTGCCGGAGGGGGATTCAATCAGGGAGGGCATCTACATCAACTCCATTGCCCCTCCGATGATGCATGAGTAGTTCACCACAGACCTACAGGTCCATAGCTAGTAGCTAGATGGACTCTTCTCTCTCTTTGCTCTTCAATACCATGTTCTTCATGGAGATCTATCTGATGTAATACTCATTTGAAGTGTGTTTGTCGAGATCCGATGAATTGTGGGTTTTTATGTTTAGATTATCCATGAATATTATTTGAGTCTTTCCTGAATTCTTATATGCATGATTTCATATCTTTGCAAGTCTCTTCGAGTTATTGGTTTGGTTTGGCCAACTAGATTGGTAATTCTTGCAATGAGAGAAGTGCTTAGTTTTGGGTTCAATCTTGCGGTGTCCTCACCCAGTGACAAAGTAGGGGTAGCGAGGCACGTATTGTATTGTTGCCATCAAGGATAAAAAGATGGGTTTTTCATCATATTGCTCGAGTTTATCCCTCTACATCATGTCATCTTACCTAATGCGTCACTCTGTTCTTCATGAACTTAATACTCTAGATGCAGGCAAGAGTCAGTCGATGTGTGGAGTAATAGTAGTAGATGCAGAATCATTTCGGTCTACTTGAAACGGATGTGATGCCTATATTCCTAATCATTGGCTTGGATATCTTCATAATTATTTGCTTTTCTATCAATTGCTTGACAGTAATTTGTTTACCCACCGTAATACTTGCTATCATGAGAGAAGCAATCTAGTGAAACCTATGGCCCTCGGGTCTATTTTCCATATTATACTTTCAGATCTAAAACCAAAAATACCAAAAAAACTTGCTGCATTATTTTTACTTTTAGTTTTACTTTCCGTTCAAGCATCCTATTATATCTATTTCTATTAGATCTCATTCTTGCAAGTAACCGTGAAGGGATTGATAACCCCTTTATAGCGTTGGGTGCAAGAGGTTGATTCTTTGTGTAGGTACATCTATTGGGGACTCTCTTGTATCTCCTACTGGATTGATACCTTGGTTCTCAAAAACTGAGGGAAATACATATCTACTTTGCTGCATCAAACCGTTCCTCTTCACGGGAAACCAACGCATGCTCGAGAAGTAGCACCCATCCACCTCGCCTGCAATGAGTAAGTGATCATGTCAACTTCTGTGACAAGTAAAGTATCCCTAAGACTCCCGGTTTATGCAATTGGGTGTTCTAAATGTAATCCGTTCATGTGCATGGCAACCTAGTGATGCACAAGCCTAACAATGGTATGAGTTGCCTCTGTGATTGCACTAGAACCCTAGCTCTTGATCTCTAGATCAATCATGTTTAGGGAATTATGTTCAAAATTGTATAATTAATCCCTTGGCTAGCCCTATATGTCTGCTATTGTTTATGTTCATGTTAGTTGCCCACTATTAAGGATATAGTTTTATTCTAATTGACTCACATCAGTACTGTTACTCATGTAACTCAATTTTCATTAACCTTTGTTAATGTTTAATGCTCATAGTTATGTTTTGGTTAATTACAATTGATCATGTAGTACTGCTTCCGGTTATAATAGTCATTAGAATAAAGGGGATCAAGAGCACACAAATAGTAGAATCCCCATATTAGGAACCCTGGATCAAAAATATCCCCAATTTGGTAGAATCCTAATTTTGTGATTAGCATGTTTTACCAAATCAAACACTAAGGCACATGAATTAGGGGAAAAGTGAGAGAGCATCATCTACCGAACCATATAGCCATCTTCCCTTCAAGGCCCACACGCCACCCATCGTTGTGCAGCGGCGGAAACGTCGCGCCGCCGCCCACTAGATGACGCGTGGTACGTCCTTGCATCGTTGTTGTCACTCTTATGGATGCATGCGCGTGTAGCCCTCACCATGCACGTCATCATCGCATCAAAAATCATGGTGGCCGGAGCGCCCCTTCAAACCATATGAATCATCGAGTGCGCGCGGACACAAAGGCCTCGCTTGATGGAGAAGCGTGTGGGATAAGACCATTTGCATGCTTCTCCGACGAACGGAGTTGTTGCACCGACATGGCCGACACACCTCGGGCCGCCATCGAACATCGTTGCCACTCTTTGGGGAGCATAAAGCGGGGGGGGGGGGGGCAAGGGAAATGAGCAAGAGTTCTGGCCGGGAACTTGTTTTGTTTCGGCCGCAAGCAACATGTCGGTGTCAAAACCGGCGGATCTCGTGTAGGGGGTCTTGAACTGTGAGACTAGGATCAATGGTAACATGAGACAAAGGGGGCACGAGTTTACCCTGGTCCAGGCACTCCAATGGAGGTAATATCCTACGTCCTGCTTGATTGTATTGATGGTGTAAGGGGTTACAGAGTTGATCTACCTCGAGATCATATGTCTAACCCTAGATGAGTTGTTCCCTTCCTACGCCCTAAAACCCCCCGGCTTATATAGTTGCCGAGGGTGCCCTTGGCTTACATATGGCCGGTTACGTGCCGGAGAGATAATTTCCTAACTACAACTAATAACTTGGAGAACATGTCTAGACTCCATGAAGCCTCCATCCTGGCACGGGTGGTCCTCGATCCTTTGATGCCCGCCTTGCGGCCCATACAGTCCGGCCCACAAATAACGGGTCGGCTATCTGAGGACCTCTTAATCCAGGACTCCCTCAGTAGCCCCCAGATTGGCCTTCAATGCCGATATATATTCGGTTGATTCTCTCACATCATCGTCTTTGGCTTGCGAGGTGAGTCCCTCATCCTTCTCTGTCCAGCATCTGAGCAGTCTTCGGCAAGATCCCAAGCGTCGTGGGCGTAGGTCATTATAATAACTACACAAGTTCCTCGATTTTTGTGCATCATGGGGAGGTGAGTGGCCAGAGATTTTTACAATCCTACCCCTCCGTAACGGAGGCACTGACCCATTTAACCAAACAAAATCATGATTCATACCACATCTTCTTCCTCCCTATCGTCAGAAACTCCCAACGGAAGTTCTATGCAAAACATGGCTAACGCTCCCAGCTCTTCAATGCGCCCTTACGGCCAACGCCCAGGCGACTGGACCTGCTGCTCTGTCACACTCCTACGACTCCGTAATCTGGAGACCCAGGGATATCTCCCATCATCAGATCTGGCGGTAACCCGTGTTGTTCTGCTCCCTTATGGCGACGAGGTATTCAACGAGCGCTTCCCCAATCCAAACAAAGGGGAGAGAGTTTGATTTGTTTCGTTCCTCCTCCGAGGCCTCGGATTTCCAATCCACCCATTCTTGAGCGGGTTACTGGATTTCTATGGAATTCAACTCCACCATCGCATCCCAGGGTCGATCCTGCACATCTCGGGTTTCATTGCCCTCTGCGAGATGTTCTTAGGGTGCGAAGCTCACTTCAATCTATGGAGGAAATACTTATGCCTCGTCCCCCGAACTCAGGACAAGGCCATGTTAGAGGTCGACAGAGCCGAAGTATGCCGCATAGCAGGGACGGGGTATCCGATTGGCACGCCGAAGAAATCCAAAGAATGGACTTCGGAGTGGTTTTATATTGAAGACGTCCCCCTGTTCGAGCCAACTCGGACAGGTCTACCCGAATACTCCGACCTCCTTCCGAAGAAAAGGTACAACTGGCGACCCAAAAGCTCATCTCAGGAGGAGAGCGCCGAAGTTCAACGCCTTGCCACGCAAGTGCAAATGCATTCCCATCACCGGCTGACAATGCTCGATGTCATGGCCGCCGCTATCTCCCAGTGCGTGCAACCCCTCCAACAAAGGGTGCACCCCTTATGGCGATACAATGGGACAAGCGACACCACATGTTACCGAAGACTAGGTCCTGCCAATCCAACAGTGCTGGCCGCCGTACTTGCTGACCTGTACAAAGGAGAGCAAGAAGACTTCATCCGGCGGTCAACCAAGGAAGGGTATTCGGCCCACAATCCAATGAAACATGTATGCCTTCCTCTTTCAATCATGAAATAGTTCGGGACTTCATTCCGCACTCTTATTTGACCGAGGCCTTGGCGTGAATAGGAATGGAGGAGTTTCATCAAGACAGTCAACTGTCCGTCTCCTCAGCCCGAGAATCATTCACGTGACAATGATCCGGGCTTCAACGTGGACCCGGATCTCCTTCTCGACTTCGAAAACGGAGTCTATCATCAGGACAACATCGTCCAGACCCTGGTGGCAATCATAGTCAATTACGCCGAGTCATTCTCCATTCCGTCCACGGGCAAGAAGAAAAACTCCTCCCGTAAGAGGCCTGCTACCAAGAGCCCCGGACGCCCCGGTCCCGCCCCCAAGCACCGATCAGCATGCCTTGCGCCAGCAGCCGAAGCCGCAGGCGAGTAAGAGGCCGGCCAAGACCCTGCAAAGGAGCCGGACACGGGGACGAATCCACCCATCCGCGCATCCCGAAGGTACATTGTTCGGATATCCGTTTTATCGCTGTGCTCGACAGAATCTTATAGCCTCTTGTTTTTTACCTAGGCAAAACACCCAATCTTCACCTATCGAGGGGGCTGTCCGGATGTCAGGAGATGCCCGAAGCTCCCGGGACACCACCCAAGCGGCTTCCGCTATGGAGGCCCCAATGACCGATATGATGCCCGCCGAATCTGGCGACAGAGTATCCGTCACCAAATCGGAAGTGGAGAGTGCCATGCATCATCGACACCAATGGGAGGCCATGCGGCACCCAATTTTCTCCGACCAGGAGTTCGGTGCCCTACGCTCGGCGGATGCACATCTCGGGGCCACCTGAGCTGGATTCGGTGAAGCTATGAAGCTGATAACAACCAATATTCAGGTAAGTGGTCGGATTTTATAGAATCCGTATACTTGTATAAGCCTAGTAGCCCTCGAGCCTTAATTTGATTTGGAAAAAACGAATTAAGGATCTCCATACTGTTTGACTGCTGACGCAGGCTTCAAAGCAACGGTTTGAGCAATTGGCCAAGGCCCTCGAGGAGAGCCGCGCGGAGGTGCAGTCCGTGAAGGCCGAACTAGCACAAGTGAAAATCTTCACGCGAGAGGCCCATGGTAAGTATGCTTTTAATGCTAGTCAATAGAACATATGGATTCCGTTCCTGACATATGGATTCCGTGTAGCAACCGAATCAATAGGACATCTGAAAGGCAGCTGGAAGAAGCCCGAGATTCACAAAGGTATGCGGAATCCCAGCTGCAAGTCAGATGTCTTGTTATACAAAAATAGGCTGATGAAATAAAGATTTTAAAGACTCAATTGGCCCAAGCTCAAGAAGAGAATCAAAATCTTCGGAGGGGCATATTCGGTAAATACAATTCTGCTATGAGTAAGTATTTCCGATGTATAGAATGATAGTAATCGCGCTTGTTGTCTTGTGTATAGGTCTCCTGACCGGACATCCTGAAGATGAGATCGAATCGTTCCTAGGGGACCTGCTGAAGGAGCTAGCCTCTCTCCGCAAGCGTGTGCAAAAGGCGATGAAGGGGATGGTGAAGGCATTATGGCCCACCGAACAGCCACCCGAAGGGCTGGACGCACTTGTGGATCAATTTAGGGGGGCTCGGTCTAGGTTCGAGCTGTGGAAGACTTCGGCCTGTCGCGAAGGAGCATGGGAGGCATGGGCAATGATCAAGACTGTTTCACCGGACTTAACCCTAAGCATATGGCGCGGGTTGGTCCTATGGGATCGGATGGAAGAGAAGTGCCACTCCGCCTGGTATATGATCAAGTGATGCCAACCGCCTGGCTCTCGCAAGTAGAGTGCCCCCTCACCACAATAATCGATGATCTCGATCAGTAGGCACATATGTAATTTACATATACATTTGTAAAACAATCTGTGTTGTAAACTTTTTCTTAATTGACCATCGGCTTCTCCCTCCCGGGCGAAGAGCTCGGGAGTGTTCCTTCTTATTATTCCTTCACCGAAGAGCGAAATTGTATTCGAGGAACCAGGCAATTTGGCCATGTGGTGCAAACAGACAGAAAGCACATAGAAAGATATGTTATATTATGACATAGTGTAAGAAACATCTTTCGATGAAAATAGTACCACTAGCGATACCTTTCGCCAGGGTTCTACGAAGAACGTAGATAGGAATCCGCATACTTGCGACTAAGTGTCCTTCTGTAATAAGAGCTCCAAATAACAGAAAAAGCAACCATGGCCGGATAAGTTGTTTCCGTCAGAGCCGATCAATTGTCTACGTAAGATAGATAGCTTTTGGCTTCACCCGTCGGAGGTACGTGTCCCGATGACCCGGTCGTAACAATTACAGAGGTGCTCCCTTTAATCTCTAGCCGAACAAGCGGGAACATAGAGAGTAACCACAGGAGCAAGGCAACCTAGCTTGGCAAAGTCTTAGTTCGAATTGATGCATATGATGGCTAAAACATGACAAAAGAAACATGCGCACATGATAGGTGCGGGCAAATAATTGCAATAGAAAAGGATGGCTACTAGAAGGAGCCCCCACGTGTTGTGCTCGGATGTAACACTCTATGGTGCATGCTGATAACCTTAGTACAGAATCGGTTTAACCGAACATAGGAAGAAGAAAATCGATCCTATCAAACAACAAAGTGGGAGGGAATGAAAAAAAAGTGAAAATACAAGAAAAAGAAAAATTTAAAATGTGCGGGAATTTGGACAGGACCGGTTTATCCGTAGAAATGCCATAGACGAGCCGCATTCCATGGGTTTGGTTCAAGGCAGTTATCTGATGAGTTCCGAAGGCGATAGGCTCCTCCCGTGAGTACTTCATCGATGATGAAGGGCCCCCCCACTTGGGGTTGAGTTTATGCTTCTGCTTCTCCGAGATCCGTAGGACGAGTTCAACTATGTTGTATGCTTGTGCCCTGACCTCCCTACTCTGGTAGCGTCGCGCTTGCTGCTGATAAAGCGCAGAGCGAGCCAGAGCTATGTCGCATTCTCCCTCCAAGGCGTCCAAGTCGTCCTGCCGATCCAACTTGGTTTCCTTTTCCTCGTACATGCGCACTCGTGGTGCGTCGTGAATAATGTCGCAGGGGAGGACTGCCTCAACCCCATAGACCATGAAGAACGGTGTGAAGCCCGTTGATCTCTTTGGGGTGGTATGCAGGCCCCATAGTACGGATTCGAGCTCCTCAACCCAATGACAGTCGGACTCATGAAGAGATCGGACCAATCATGGCTTAATGCTGCTCATGATGAGACCATTGGCACGTTCGACTTCTCCATTGGTCTGCGGATGGTAGACTCATGCGTAATCGAGCTTAATGCCCATTTTCGCGCACCAGTCCTTGACCTCTTGGGCCATAAAATTAGATCCATTATCCATTATTATGCTGTGCGGTACACCATAACGGTGTACTACGATGGATATGAAGTCTATAACTGGTCCAGACTTGGCTGATTTAACGGGCTTTGCCTCTATCCATTTGGTGAATTTGTCAACCATGACCAGCATGTATTTATTTTTCTTGGTCCCCCCTTTAAGGGGTCCTGCCATGTCAAGCCCCCAGACCGCAAAAGTCCAAGTGATCGGAATAGTCCGAAGAGCTGTTGGAGACTTGTGACTTTGATTTGTGAAGAGTTGACACCCCACGCAGTGCTTCACAAGTGACTGTGCGTCCGTCCGAGCTGTGGGCCAGAAAAACCTGGCTCGAAAGGCCTTGCTAACTAAGGCTCTTACCGCGACACGATGGCCACCCATGCCTGCATGTACTTCGGCAAGAAGCGCCGGCCCTTCTTCCTCGGATATGCACTGTTGTAGTACACCAATTGTGCTTTTGTTCTATAACTCACCCTCGTGAATCTTGTAGGCCTTGGAGCGCTGAACTATGCTCTGTGCCTCTGTCTGGTCGTCAGGGAGTTCCTTTTGAAGAAGGTAGGCCAGGAACGACTCTGTCCAAGGTGCAATTGTTGCCATTACCTCATGAGCCTAAGGCGTTTCATTCATTACGGAGCTGCCGATTATTTGGTTGTCTGGTTCGTTGGTAGGGGGACAACCATGTCCGATGTATTCAGACTGACGCCATTGTCATCGTCCTGCCACACGACGGAAGGCTTAAAAAGCTGTTCCAGAAAAGTGTTCTTTGGGACATGATCGTGCTTGGCTCCTATACGAGCCAATATGCTGGCGGCTTGGTTGTTGTCGCGAGCGACATGGTAAAATTCCAGCCCCTCAAACCGAGCTGATATCTTGAGGACGGCGTTTCTGTATGCCGCCATCTTTGGATTTTTAGCGTTGAATTCGCCGTTGATTTGGGAGATGGCTAAGTTGGAGTCTCCCCGTACCTCTAGCCAACGTATGCCCATTGATGCAGCCATTCAGAGACCATGAAGGAGGGCCTCCTATTCGGCTGCATTGTTGGAGTCCGCATACATGATTTGCAACATGTATCGCACGTTGTCGCCAGTGGGGGATTTGAGGATAACTCCAGCACCCAGTCCGACCAAGGTTTTGGAGACGTCAAAGTACATTGTCTAATGGGAGTATGCACTGTATTGCTTAGGGAGTTCAGCCTCCGTCCATTCAGCCAAAAAGTCCGCCAACACCTGTGATTTAATGGCACAATGTGGCCTGTAGGTTATTTCAAAGGGGACGAGCTCAATGGCCCATTTCGCAATGCGGCTGGTGGCATCCCTGTTGTTGATTATATCGTTCAAGGGGACCTCCGATTCTACCATCACCGTGCACTCCTGGAAGTAGTGTCAGAGTTTCCTCGATGCCATGAATACTGTATAGGCAATTTTTTGATAATGCAGATATGTGGACTTGCACTGCGTTAGCACCTCTGACACATAGTATACCAGCTTCTAAGTCCGGAATTTATGACCCTCCTCATCTTGTTCAACGATGAGCACTGCACTGACGACTTTGTTGGTGGCCGATATGTATAACAACATGGGCTCACCGGCGCCTGGTGCCGTGTGTATGGGGTTGGTTGCCAGTATTGCTTTGATTTCCTCCAACGGAGCCACTGCTTCATCGGTCCATTTGAAATTGTTGGTCCATTTCAGCAGCTTGTAGAGTGGCATAGCTTTTTCTCCGAGGTGGGAGATAAAGCGGTTAACGCCGCTACGCACCCGACTCTACTCTGGAAATGCTTTAGCTCTGTGGGGATTGCAAGCTCTGATAGAGCACGGATTTTAGCTAGATTCGCCTCTATTCCTCTATGGGAGACGATGAATCCAAGCAGCTTACCAGAGGGAACTCCGAATACATATTTTTCCGGATTGAGTCGTATATCGTATTCGTGTAAATTAGCGAAAGTTTGATGTAAGTCGTCAATCAACTGGTCGACGTGTTTGGTTTTGATTACCACATCATCCACGTATGCCTCGGCGGTCTTGCCGACCTGTGTAGAGAAGCAGGTTTGGAGCATGTGCTGGTATGTGGCCCCAGCGTTCTTTAGCCCGAAGGGCATTGTGTTGAAGCAAAATGGCCCGTAGGGGCTGATGAATGTCGTAGCAGCTTGATCAGATTCGTTCATTTTAATTTGATGGACTTGCACTGCGTTAGCACCTCTGTGCCGTAGCATCAAGGAAACACAACAAATCGTGTCCGGCTGTAGCATCGATGATCTGGTCTATGCGTGGTAAGGGGAAAGGGTCCTTGGGACATGCTTTATTAAGGTCTTTGAAATTGACACATAGCCGTCATGACTTGTCTTTCTTAGGTACCATCACCAGGTTTGCCAGCCACTCGGGGTGTTTAATATCCTGAATAAATCTGGCCTCGAGCAATTTAGCTAATTCTTCACCCATGGCTTGCCGTTTGGGCTCGGCGAAGCGGTGCAGAGTCTGTTTCATGGGCTTAAAGCCTAGAATAATATTTAGGCTATGTTTGGCTAGCCAACGTGGGATTCCATGCATATCGGAAGGATGTCAGGCAAAAATGTCCCAGATCTCGCGAAGGAAATGTCGCAAAGCTTCGTCCATGAGGGTATCGACCTGGGCTCCGATGAATGCTATCTTATTGGGGTCCGCTGGGTGCACCTGAAATTTAATGATTTCCTCTGCGGGTTTGAAGGATGTAGACTTGGGTCTTTTGCTAAGGACCACATCGTCTCTATTAACTGTGGACCACAGAGCGGTCAACTCTTTGGCATCGAAAGTTTCTGCTAGTGCCTCGAGGGCGAGCACTGCCGTTTTGTTTTCGGCCCGAAGGGCTATGTTCGGATCATTGGCGATCGTGATCAGTCCGTTTGGTCCTGGCATTCTTAGTTTCATGTAGAAATAATGGGGTATAGCCTGGAACTTTGTGAAGGCGTCGCATCCCAATAGGGCATGATAGCCACTTGGGAAGGGGACGATGTGGAAGAGAAGTTCTTCGGATTGGTAATTTTCGGGTTTGCCGAACACAACGTCCAGGATGATACATCCGGAACAACGCGCCTCCTTTCCTGGGATAATTCCTTAGAATGTTGTGTTGCTATGCTCGATGCGGGATCGGTCGAACTGCATTTTTTCCAGAGTGGCCTCGTAAATGAGGTTAAGACCACCGCCACCGTCCATTAGCACTTTATGTAACCTATATCCATCAATTATGGGATTCAAGACTAGTGCGGCCGATGAATGACCGAGAAGAATGGGCGGCCGATCAGTGTCCGCGAAAGTAATTGGTACGTCTGCCCATGGGCTAGTGGCTGCCACGTGGTAGACTTTCTCGTGCTCCTTAAGAGCTCTCTTGCGTCTGTTCCTTGAGGGGAAGATTTCATAGACAGTCAGGAATTCGGCATTAAATCTGGGTGGCGAAGGAGAACGTCTACTCGATAGAGGTATGTTGAAGCTGGCCTCGCCGCTTTTTGCAACTTGCCTGATGACCCAGCAAGCTCAAAGGCTGTGCGTTGGGTTCAAGTTTAGTAATACAGAATGTATGGGACAGGGTTTATCCAAAAGCCCATCGAGGACATTGCAGGTCCTCGAAAGGGGTTTGTTTATTTTTTTCGACGGGTTCATACCTGGCTGGCCGATTTGGAGGTATCCTCTTTTTCCGAGCTCGTCTAGGGTGTTCAAAGGATTTTGGTTCCGAGAACAGCCGCTCGGATTGCCAGATACTCTCCATGACACAGTACTTCTATACCAATTCGGATGGCTCCGAGAAATCACTGATGCGTCGGTGGGCTAGGGCATTAAGAATACCCTCGTCATGGCAATTCCGGATGAAAATTTCCATTAAGTCTTGGTCGCTGAGACCTTTTACTCTGCTCCTAGCGAGTAGGAGTCTTGCCCGAAAGTGATGGACTGATTCGCCTCACAGTTGTTTTATGTCTTGGAAGTCCGGAGATACAAGCTTTGGTGAAAAATTGGGATTATCATCCTGGGTGGTGGGTGGGAAAAAATTGGAATGTACGTCACGTCGATTATTTGGGAATACAAACTCCGAATTGTGGCATAGATCATGGACCGATGACGGTCTGGTTTTAAGGTAATCCCTGACGCCTGACTCCTCTGTGTAGCCTTGGTGATCAGAGACCGGGGTGTAAACTGTTTTCAATTCTGGCCGTCGGGATGAATCCATAGCCACACACTTGACAGTTGCGACGAGGCGGGTGACAGGAGGGACGTGAATCTCCCTATCATCGGGTTTAATCCGAAGACAATCATAGATCAGAACCTGGTCATCCGGTATACGCATTGCTTCGAGCTGATTGAACAATTCGTTTAATAACAAAGCGATGGCAGGGTGCGTGTCGCTGATACGAGTGGATTCATGAAGTGGTGTGACGATTCCAGAGTTGCGTCGAAGCGGATCTGCATTTTGTTCCACCATAGGACCTGATGTCTTGGACGTCAACGCATCCGGACTTGCGGGTCTTTCTTTGAAGGTTGAGGGTTCCATTGGAACAAGTGTACCATGTGAATCAGCCACGAACTCTAGGGTTCCGAACTTGATACTCTGATTTGGGGGAAACCTTCCGATCTGGCCTTGACGGCTGATCGGGCTGGCATGCGACAAGGTGTCATTTCCCGTGAAACTCTCATCAGGGGCGAAAGTCCCCTCGATGCAGATCTTGCCATTCGTAATGAGGCGAGCCATCGATGCCTTCGGCGCTCACAGTGGAACTCTCAATGAAAGCATTAGTGTCGGTGTCAAAACCAGCGGATCTCGGGTAGGGGGTCCCAAACTGTGAGACTAGGATCGATGGTAACAGGAGACAAAGGGGACACGAGTTTACCCAGGTTCGAGCCCTCTAATGGAGGTAATACCCTACGTCCTGCTTGATTGTATTGATGGTGTAAGGGGTTACATAGTTGATCTACCTCGAGACCGTGTGTCTAACCCTAGATGAGTTGTTCCCTTCCTATGCCCTAAAACCCCCTGGCTTATATAGATGCCGAGGGTGCCCTTGGCTTACACATGGTCGGTTACATGCTGGAGAGATAATTTGCCTAATTACAACTAATAACTTGGAGAACACGTCTGGACTCCATGAAGCCTCCATCCTGGCACTGGTGGTCCTCGATCCTACGATGCCTGCCTTGCGGCCCATACAGTCCGGCCCACGAATAACGGGCCGGCTATCCGAGGACCCCTTAATTCAGGACTCCCTCACAACACAGACTATATGATTCGATCTGATGGCTCACAGCCTTACGGAGCGCTGACCCGGTCAGGCGAGATTAACATGCAATGTCTGGATGTGCGATGAGGGCCAGGTTGTTTCAGTCCAGCATTAGTTTTTTTAATGTTGAGGATTTCGCTTATCGTTAGCATCTCGCCCACCTCGGGATAAGAGACTAATCGGAAATCGGCAGATTAATCGATTTTATAGGTCGACTGTTAATCAGCCATTTTTTGCAAATCCCAGGTTCCCAACACCGAAATATGCTATATGAAACACCAAAAAATATAGGATAGAAGTGTTACTTTGATTCCTAGCCCTTGAATCTTTGTATAATGATGAAACAAATAGGGTACATATTGCATAACAAGGTCGACAAAAACACAAATAAAGATAGTTTTTTGCAAACATAGTGCTAGGTATAGGGCCAATTTATCGGTAGTTTCCCTATAAATCGCTTGCCACAGTGATAAATTGGTACAAATGATAAACGATGAAGATAAGGCATAATATTATTGGTCATACCATGAGTAGTGATAAATCGGACGATAAATCGTTAAATCAGAATATTTTTGTACCATGCTTTTTTTGGGGAAACGTAGTAGGAAACAAAAAAATTGCCCTACGATCACGATCCCAGGAACACTATGAAGGTGCATACAAGGTTAAGATCGGGTCATTTCCAACTTATAGTTGCAGCAGAACAAGAGTTGTTGTAGAATATCTTTGAAGTCACTCAAACCGTTCGGAAATGATCCCTTGAACCAAATACCAAATGCACGACCTATCTACAGATTGTAGGGGCTTCACGATCCAGCAATGCTTCACCATCTAGAGCTAATTGTCATCAGAGAATTAGACGAGGGAGAAGAGAACCTCACGAGGAATTTCTATTATGAGGATTAATGTCGGGGGGATTACCCCCGGGTAGGCTCAAGGAGACGACTCAAAATTTCAAAACATCGGGGGATCCACCCCCGGTATGCCACGCCTCGCGAATCAACGAGACAAACAAGAAAGTGAAGACAGAAGACAAAGCTACTCCCGGCTGGCTACCCCCGACTGGCTACTCCCAGCTGGCTACCCCCAGCTGGCTTCTCCCAGCTGGCTCCTCCCGGCTGGCTCCTCTCGGCTGACTACTCCCGGCTGGCTCCTCTCGGTTGGCTAGTCTCGGCTAGCTCCTCCCGGCTGACTCCTCCTGGCCGGCTCCTCCTGGCTGGCTGACGGCTGCAGCCCGATGAAGTCAGCTCTAGGCATCCCGTCGGACACGAGTTAACGACACTGTAGATGATGGACTGCAAAGCCTGCCACCCCGCTACAGTTGGGCACTATTGGCGAATAGTGCGTCGCTGTGCACCCGTCACCCGTCACTTGTCACCTCCAATAGTGGTGTACTATTGGCCGCATCACTTGTCACTTACAATAGTGTATAGTTGGTCATGTGGGCCACCCCTTGTAGCCTGGGCCTCCCTATATAAGAGGCACCACGAGAGATCACTCATGGAGAAGCCAGCCTTCCAAGAGCTCCCTCCTTTCCCTCATTTCCCCTCTCACTCTCACATGTGAGGCCATGGAAGGGAGCAGCCAACTCCCTCTTCCTCCTCAAACACTGCTCCAGGAGCAAACCTGTACTGCAAATATACCTCATATACACACATGCAGGAGTAGGGGGATTATCTCTCCGAAGAGACCCGAACCTGGCTAAAACCACCGCGTGCTATTCGCATACCCATCCTGGATCATCCACGACAGTATTGCTCTCAACTCTATAGGCCATACCACATCTGCCATCCCACGCGACCTCTCGTGAGAAAACGATGATAGTTGGCACCCACCGTGGGGCCTGCTGCTGCTCGAACCGCGGTCCGGGCGGACCCTCTTTGTCATCACCAGCATGGCCCCGTCACCGCTCGGGGGCTCGACATCGACATGCCCCCGAGGCAAGTGCGCGCGGCGTCGCGTCCTCGCCACCGGCCTCGTCATCACCACCGCAGCACTGCCGCCGTCTATCTGGCGGTGCTCAGGAGCTCGACACCAACATGCCCCCGGGACTGCCGCACGAGACAGCACGCCCCCGTCATCGGCCTTGTCCATCCCCAGCTCACGCGTGATGCCGCGTCCATGCTGTCGATCTCGCCATCACCGCCGCGGCGCTGCCACCATCTCTCCGGCGACGCTCGGGGGCTCGACACCAACACGCCCCCGGGACGACCGACCGGGACGACCGCCCGGGTCGGCGAGTCCCCACCGTCGTACTCGTCCGGCTCTGCCCTGCTTCGGCCGTTGCTCCGTCTGCATGGCCTTAGCCCGAGTCAGCTTCTGCTTTGCCGTCCTGCCGGCTCCACCTTGCCCGCTGCGGATGCGTGATCCTCCCTCACGCACACCCGGTCCGGTGTGACCCCTATGGGGTGGCCGCCTACTCCGTCCGCGTGCCTGTTGTGCCGCGCACCCATCCGCCCTGGCCGGCTGCGTGCTCGAGATCCCAACGACCTCCTCTGCTCCACCCACGCATGGGCATCTCCAACTCGGGCGCTAGAACAGCCACATCCGTCTACCCCTGCATCGCCACCGACCGCGCCACACGCGCCCTCACCTGTGACGGGCTCAGGGCCATTGTCGAGACACTGCAAAAGTTATCTCGCTTGCACCAAGCGCTCCCTCATGCACCCGCCTCCTGCCATACTGCCCAGCATCGCTGCCCCGTTGCCGCTCCTACTGCGGGCAGCGCCAGCCACACCCCTCCGCCCGCGCTGCTCCTCCCGCTCACCGGCTCCCGCCCCCGCGCGTCGGCTCTATGGCGGTAGCACCCCTCTCCCCCGCTACCGCCCCCGCGCGTCGGCTCTATGGCGGCAGCACCCCGCTCCCCCGCTACCGCGTCTGCGCGGGCCGGCTAGGTCGCGTCGGTTCCCCACGCCGTGCCCTCCTCCCGCTACGGGCGCCCCACTCCATCAGCGCACTCGTGCACGCCCTCTGCGTTGCGTGCTTGCCCTGGGCCGGCTGAGGTACCCTGCCAGCTCCGCCTGCCTCACGCGCTGCGGCCGCCCTTGCGCACACCCGCGCTCGCGCCGACTCCTCCTTTAGCCACGACTGCTCCACCTAGCGCCGCCTGCGTGCGAGCCCCCCGTGCTAGCTGACCGCTACGCGAGCCGCCGGCTCCGCGCGCACCGCGAAGTCTTACCACCCACGCCGGCTCCGCCTGCCAAACGCACGGGCTCCTCATGCCGGCCTCGCGCGTCCCGGCCTCAGACTCATCCCGCGCGCCCGCTTCACCAGCTCTACCTCACCTCGCCTTCGCTGGTCCCGCTTGGCTCCGGCTGGCTCTGCGTCGCGCCTTGCGTCGGCTGCCACTCAGTCCTTGCCCAATTGGGGAGCCGACGCTGTTGGCCGCCGCCTTCCCATCGCGTTGCCGGTCCGGTTGGCTCCCGAGGGTCCGTGCCCCTTGCCCGGCCGCTGCGGGCTATCGCCTCTATGCGCGGGCCGACTCCTACTGCTGCCCAGCACCTCCGATTCCAGAATGAAAAAAGGGGATGTGCGGGCCAGCTGCCACCCAAAAAAAGACACTTATGCTCTCACCTCGGCGGCCCACTCGGTCAGCTGACCTACGTTGTCGTCTGGCCGGCCGGTCTGCCTGCCTACTTTGACTCTGGGCCGGCTGGAGAGCCGCCTCAATGCCCGACCGGTTGGGTCCGGCCGGCTGGCAGGCCATTGACCGCCGGGGCTGCAACGGCCACACCCAGCGGGTGCGTCGGCACGTCGGCACACTACGCTCGCACAAGGCCGCGCCGATCGTCATCGACAACACCCGCCTCACCTACGAGAAAATCAATGAACCTCCTCGCCCAGAGGCTTGGAGGCTACTTCCGGCAGCGTCTTGCGCTCATTAGCCGGTGGACCCTGCGTCCGTGCCCGGCAAGGCTCCCCGCCCATCAGCCGATGGACCCCACGTCCACCCCCCGGTAGTGCCTCGCGCGCCCGGTAGCACCTCGCGCTCATCGGCCGGCGGACCCCAAGTCCGCGCCCGGTAGCACCTCGCGCCCATCGACCGGCGGACGCCAAGTCCGCGCCCGGTAGCGCCTCGCGCACGTCAGCAGGACCACGTCGGCTACAAACCGCGTTGGCCAACATCGACAAAACCGCCTCGCCGGCACCCAAAAGCAATGTGAGATCTCCACGTGCATACCCTTGCACCGCACACCCCAAAACAAATAACCCCGAGCGACCCTCGGGGCCAATCTCCGCATTTAATCTGCTACCCTACTGATTCACCCCGGCGCCAGCTAGTCTTGGCCTGGGGCTGGCCGCTTGGCCCGATGCATTCGTTCCCATGAGACGGCTCTGTAGTGTGCATTGGACCGAAGGCCCACTCTTTGTCTCAGCTACAGACCGCATCGCGGCTATCTGACTAGCGAGAGCAAAAGCTGGAGGTCACCACACGCGAAAAGCGTCCAAGGAAAAAACCGCTTGGGCGACCCGATCGTTCCATGTACGAGTCTCTGCTCGGTCGAGTGTGCTCCTGAATGTCCAAGTACTGTATGCTCCACCCCGCGGCCCAATCTCAACCACAAACCGTCACACGACTGTCCGGCTAGCTAGAGGACAAGCCAAAGAGCGGAGGGCACATGAAAAAGATTGAAGGGGGCTCGGACGAAACCGAGTCGGCACCCTTTGCATAAAGCTCGTGCCACCAAAATCGAATATTTGATACATCTGCATCGACTAAACTTGTCTTCAGCATGATCATTTCCATGTGGAACCTCCTCGCCCGGAGGCTCAGAGGCTACCCCCGCTAGAAACACCTGGTCGGCGGACCCCGCATTCGCGCTCGACAGCCGACGAACCTCACGTCCGCGCCTGGCGGCGCCTCGTGCTCGACAGTCAACAGACCCCGCGTCCACGCCCGGCAGCGCCTCGCACTCGATAGCCGCTGGACCCCGCGTGCCTAGCAACGCCTCGCGCTCAACAGCCAGCAGACCCCGCGTCCACGCCCGGCAGCGCCCCGTGCCCATCAACCGGCGGACTCCGTGCCCGCGCCCGGCAGCGCCTCGCCCATCAACCGGCAGACCCCATGTCCGCACCCGGTAGCGCCCCATGCTCGACAGCTAGCGGATCCCGTGTCTGCCCTCGGCAGGGCTCTACGCCATCAGTCGGCGGACCCCACGCCCCCTTCGGTAGCGCCTCGTGCCCTTCAGTCGGCAGACCCTACGTCTGCGCCTGATATCTTCGACACCACCGTTTGCTTTAGCAACAGCAATGACCCTCCGCCCGATTCCTCGACTCGCCTGGAGGCTCGGAGGCTACACTCAGTGGGTGCGCTAGCGTGCCCCCGTTGGAAACCACCAGTCGATGAACCCCGCGTTCTCCCTCGGCAGCACCTCGGCCCTTCAGCCGGTGGACTCCGTGTCCGCGCCCGGCATCCTTGACGCCACCGTCTACTTCAGCAACAGCAAAGACCCTGGAGGCTTGGAGGCTACACCCAGCGGGGGTACTGGTGCACCCCCACTGGAAGCAAGCTGCGTCGTCCCCTGCCCGCAATCGATCGTCCACGATGACTTCTTCAACAACAATGACTTCTGCAACAACAACGACAATGATATCTATGACAACAACGACTGCTGCGAAAACCCTCCGCCCGACTCTCCAAGTCGCTCGGAGGCTCGGAGGCTACTGTCCGGGGGATTACCCCTGGGTAGGCTCAAGGAGACGACTCAAAATTTCAAAACATCAGGGGACCCACCCCAGGTATGCAACACCGTGCGAATCTACGAGACAAACAAGGAAGTGAAGACAAAAGACAAAGCTCCTCTCAGCTGGCTCCTCCCGGTTGGCTCCTCCCGGCTGGCTACCCCCAGCTGGCTACCCCCGGTTGGCTACCCCTGGCTGGCTACCCCCAGCTGGCTACCCCCGGTTGGCTACCCCTGGCTGGCTCCTCCCAGCTGGTTCCTCCCGGCTTGTCCTCCTAGCTGACTCCTCCCGATTGGCTCCTCCTGGCTGGCTACTCCCGGCTGGCTACTCCCGACTGGTTACTCTTGGCTGGCTCCTCCCGACTGGGTCCTCCTGGCCGGCTCTTCCTGGCCGGCTACCGATTGCAGCCCGACGAAGTCAGCTCCAAACGTCTCGTCGGACACGAGCTGACGACACCATTGCTCATGGACTACAAAGCCTGCCACCCAACTATAGTCGGGCACTATTAGCGAATAGTTCCCCGCTGTGCACCCATCACCCATCACTTGTCACCTTCAATAGTGGTGTACTATTGGCTGCATCACTTGTAACTTCCAATAGTGTATAGTTGGTCATGTGGGCCACCCCTTGTCCCCTGGGCCTCCCTATATAAGAGGCACCAGGGGAGCTCACTCATGGCGGAGCCAGCCTTTCAAGAGCTCCTTCCTTTCCCTCATTTCCCGTCTCACTCTCACACGTGAGGCCATGGAAGGGAGCAACCAGCTCCCTCTTCCTCCTCAAACACAGCTCCAGGAGCAACCCTGTACTGCAAATATACCTCATATACACATATGCAAGAGTAGGGGTATTATCTCTCCGAAGAGCCCCAAACCTGGGTAAAACCACCGCATGCTATTCGCATACCCGTCCCGGATCATCCACGACAACCTTGCTCTCACCTCGATAAGCCATCCCATGACATCTGTCGTCCCGCGCGACCCCCCATGAGAAAACGACAACAATTAGAGAGAACTAGAACTAATATAGTCTATATCAAATTAGACGAGAACCAGAACAAGAGAAAACAAGAGTATGCTCCAAAACTTCAGTGCTAGGGGCTTCCCCCGCCCCTCTATTTATATGCTGAGCCCTGGGGTCGTAGCTTGGGGAGGGGCCTCACCAAAGTGTGTTTGGATCAAGAGGAAGAGTCATCCTCGGAGTCTAGCACCAAATGCCATGTACCTTGGTGTTTCCGTAAACATTGCAGACTCTAGCGTCTGGCCCACACAAGCGACCCTTGCGTATAGCCCGTGCCCTCAAGCAACTCCTGGTGCACCGACCTAAGGCCTCGTGGGCCTTACCCCTTGGCCTAACCAAGGTGTCCTCACAACAAGGACCCTTTGGATTTATGAGAAAGGTTCTGTAACCTTGTGGACATCACCAAATGTTTCTAGGACCTTCCCGGGACTGATACGTCTCCAACGTATCTATAGTTTATGAAGTATTCATGTCATGGTTATAATAATTCTATATAATTCTGGTATGATTTTATTAGAACTAACATGGACTGACGTTGTTTTCAGTAGAACTACCATGATGTCATTTTTGTACAGAAATAAAAGTTCTCGGACTGGGCTGAAAATTTATGGAGAATATTTTTGGAAAATATAAAAAATATTGGAGCAAAAATATACCGAAGAGGAGTCCCAAGCAGGCCAAAAGCCACCAGAGCGCCCCTCTTGGGCGCGCCCCTGGCTTGTAGTCCCCTCGGGAGACCCCGTGACGTGATTCCAATGCCAAGTACTCCTATAAATCTAGAAACCTCTAGAAAGAAACCTAGATCAGAAGTTCCGCCGCCGCAAGTCTCTATAGCCACGAAAAATCAATCTTGGCCCTCTCCGGCACCCTACCGGAGGGGGTCACCGTCACCAAAGATCATGGAGGAGGAATAAAGAGGGGACATCATCACCATGGAAGCCAAGGACCAGAGGGAGAACCTCTCCCCACCTAGGGGGAGGCCATGAAGGAGGAAGCACAAGGGGAGACCCTCTCCCTCTCTCTCTCGGTGGCGCCGGAGTGCCATCAGGGGAACCATCGCCGCGGTGATTGTCTTCATCAACATCACCTTCTCCATCATCGTCCTCATATCTTTTCAACGGTCCACTCTCTCGCATCCCGCTGTAATGCCCTACTTGAACATGGTGGTTTGTGCCACATATTATGATCCGGTGATGTGTTGCCATCCTATGACGTTTTGAGTAAATTTCTTTTGTCTTATGGGTTGATTGATGATATAGATTGGTTTGAGTTGTATGTTTATTTTGGTGCTATCCTATGGTGCCTTCCGTGCCGTGCACACGTGAAGGATTCCCGTTGTAGGGTGCTGCAATACGTTCATGATTCGCTTGTAGTGGGTTGCTAGAGTTACAGAAGCTTAAACCCGAGTAAGGGGGTTGTTGCGTATGGGATAAAGGGTACTTGATGCTTTAATGCTATGGTTGGGTTTTACCTTAATGATCCTTAGTAGTTGCGGATGCTCGCTAGCGTTCCAATCATAAGTGCATCTGATCCAAGTAGAGAGAGTATGTTAGCATATGCCTCTCCCTCATATAAAATCCAATAATGATTTCCGATCTTGTTAACAATTGCCTAGGACAATTCCGCACACCGACCAATCATTATTCTACACTCGCTATTTATAATATATTGTAATATATTCTAACCTTATGATAGAAGCACCTATTTTTATATTTTAGTTCCCCGATTTTATGCAAAGTTATTCTCTTCATACCCACAACGTAGTTTTATTTCTCGCTTCTAGTTGGAAGCAAACGTTCGGTGTACGTAGAGTCGTATCAGTGGCAGATAGGACCTGAGAGAATATTGATCTGACCATTAACTCTTTCTGGGTTTGACACTCCATACTTATCACTTCCACCTTTGGAAATTTCTATGATGATTCCTTGCACTTGGGGATTATCAAGCTCTTTTCTTGGGAGCAATAGTGTGTGGTTAATATTTTCGTGTATGCTTGTTTGCCTCTATTACTAAGTAGATTTTTTTACTTTTGTTTCTGTTTTCTTGTTTTATTATTTAGTTGTGGGTGAAAAAAACAAACACATTTGAAAAACTAAAAACACAAAAAAATATTTACTTGCCTTTTATAAGAGAAGCGATTGGAAAGTTATGCATTGGAGAAGTGAGGGTTGACCTTGAACACTTGTGTTCATGCTCATGGAAACAATGTAGAATATTTCATGGAAGTTTTGCAAAAATAATTATCCCCTTTTATATATCCATTGTATTATAAAAAGTTCCAGGAATTGTCTTAGGATTCTTGCATTCCATGTTTTGATGTGTACTGTGTAAAAAAAGAAACTTTTGCTGTAGAGTTTGAATTTTCATATTATACGGGAACATGGAAAGTTTCTAAAATTTTCAAACTGTGTTATCATATAATTTTTTTAGCATTTCCTAAAGTTTCATAATGTTTTAATTTATAGAAGTACACTGTTTTCATAAATTTCTATAGACTATTCTATTTGGACAGATTGTTGTCATAGTTTTGTTATCTCCTTATCCTATAGTTTACATAGCCTATATTGGTAGTTATAAATTGTGCAAACGATAAAAAAACAGTAGTTGATGTTGAAATTATTTTGCAACTTGTCTTGGCAGTACATGAAGAGTTGATTTATCATTATGTGTACTAACCTATCTCACGAGTTCTTTTCGAGTTTTGTGTGGATGATGTTTTTGAGAATAGGTGAAACCATGATATGAGAGGATTGAACGAGATACAAAATCTCAAGATTGGGGATGACCAAGGCACTCCAAGTAAATATTTCAAGAAGTCTCAAGCATCTAAGCTTGGGGATGCTACGCATCCCACCTCTCTTGATCAACAATTATCGGTTAGTATCGGTTGAACCTAAGTTTTTTGCTTCTTCACATGATATGTGCTATCCTTGGAATATCATTTTATATTGTTTTTCTATTTGAATACAATCATTGTATCTGAAATTTTGAATAAGAGAGAGATTCCTTACATGACTATTTAACTAATTGACTACGCATTGATCTTCACTTATATCTTTTGGAGTAGTTTGTCATTCACTCTCGTGCTTCACTTATATCCTATGATTAAATGGTTGAATGAAATGAATACCATAAATTTGAAATTAAATATTCTTCATATATTTATCCCATCGGAAGTGATGACATCACACATAATAAGTATATGTGGTAAAATTTATTGAAAGTTAGCAAAACCGCATTGGTCACTTGAACAATTCATGAAAGAATATTAAAGCAAGAGAGATTCCACATATAAATACACTATCTTGGACATATTCTATGATTGTGAGCTCATTAATTATTTCCAAGCTCGAGCAAATTAGTTGAAATTGGACAAGGAAGACAAGTTAATGAGTTATGTTTGGGTATATTTGTATAGAAGTTATATTGTTATGGATCCTCCAACATGTGGTGTATGCTTCCACCTCATACTAGCCAAAACTTCCGCACCAAGTAGAAATACTACTTGTGCATCCAAACATCCTTAAACCAGTTTTGCCATGAGAGTCCACTACACCTACCTATGGATTGAGTAAGATCCTTCAAGTAAGTTGTCATCGGTGCAAAAAGCAATAAAACTTGCTCCTAAATATTTATGATATTTTATTGTAAGGGAAAATAAGCATTGTACAAACTTGTGATGGTAAAGAAATAAAAGCGACAGGCTGCATAATAAAGATTGCAATCACAAAGGGCAATACAACGCGACATTCCTTTGCATTAAGGGTTTGCACATCCAAAAACAAAAAGTGCATGACAACCTCTGCTTCCCTCTACGAAGAGCCTATATTTTACTTTCTAGTACTTACCTTTATGCTAGAGTCATGGTGATTTTCACCACTTCCTATATTTTGCCTTTTTTATCTTGGCAAGCGTCATGTGTTGGGGAATGATCTAGACATATATATATCCAACAAATATATTTTATCATTAATTATTCTTGTTGCCAATTATCTATATGATAAATAAGTTGGGTGGCGAAACATTAAGCCCCTAACTTTCTCTGTGTTCGATGAATTTTATTTGTTCTAAAAATTTGCCTTGAGTGTCGATAATCATGGAAGGCTATATGATAGTTGAGTATGTGGAATTTTCTAAATCAAAACTCTTACATAGGCCCTTCGTGAAAATAAGATGAATTGAAATTCTTTGATGACTAGGAATATGGTTAGTTAGTTTTCAAGAAACGTTCTGGTGTATACTTTAACATGTGATTAGCTTGCTACTTGATCATGAGAAGTTTTATGAGATGAGCTAAAGATTATGATATATAATGATGCTAGAAAAAGTGTTTGGAACTATCATTGATCAAATTTATGCACTATGCTATCATTCACACTTCATAAATTATTTCTTTTATCATTTACCTACTTGAGGATGAGCAGGAATTAAGATTGGGGATGTTGATACGTCTCCAACGTATCTATAATTTATGAAGTATTCATGCCATGTTTACAATAATTCTATATGATTTTGGTATGATTTTATTAGAACTAACCCGGACTGACGCTATTTTCAGCAGAACTACCATGGTGTTGTTTTTTGTGAAGAAATAAAAGTTCTCGGGATGGGCTGAAAATTTACGGAGAATATTTTTGGAAAATATAAAAAATACTGGAGCAAAAAGATATCGAGAGGAGTCCCGAGGAGGCCATAAGCCACCAGTCTGCTCCTCCCCTAGGGCGCGCCCCTGGCTTGTGGGCCCCTCGGGAGTCTCCTTGATGTGATTCCAATGCCAAGTGCTCCTATAAATCCAAAAACCTCCAGAAAGAAACCTAGATCAGAAGTTCCGTTGCCGCAAGTCTCTATAGCCATGAAAAACCGACCTTGGCTCTCTCAGCACCCTGTCGGAGGGGTCACCATCACCAGAGACCATGAAGGAGGAAGATGGAGGGGCCATCATCACCATGGAGGCCAAGGAACAGAGGGAGAACCTCTCCCCACCTAGGGGGAGGCCGTGGAGGTGGAAGCACAAGGGGGAGACCCTCTCCCTCTCCCTCTCGGTGGCACCAGAGTGCCATTGGGGGAACATTGCCACGGTGATAGTCTTCATCAACATCACCTTCTTCATCACTGTCCTCATATCTTTTCAATAGTCCACTCTCCCACATCCCGTTGTAATCACCTACTTGAACATGGTGCTTTATGCCACATATTATGATCCAATGATGTGTTGCCATCCTATGATGTTTTGAGTAGATTTCTTTTGTCTTATGGGTTGATTGATGATCTGGATTGGTTTCAGTTGTATGTTTATTTTGCTGCTGTCCTATGGTGCCTTCCGTGTCATGCACATGCGAAGGATTCCCGCTGTAGGGTGTTGCAATACGTTCATGATTCACTTATAGTGGGTTGCTAGAGTGACAAAAGCTTAAACCCGAGTAAGGCGGTTGTTGCGTATAGGTTAAAGGGGACTTGATGCTTTAATGCTATGGTTGGGTTTTACCTTAATGATCTTTAGTAGTTGTAGATGCTTGCTAGAGTTCCAAACATATGTGCATATGATCCAAGTAGAGAGACTATGTTAGCTTATGTCTCTCCGTCATATAAAATTGCAATAATGATTTCCGATCTTGTTAACAATTGCCTAGGACAATTCCACACACCGACCCATCATTATTCCACACTCGCTATTCATAATATATTGTAATATATTCTAACCTTATGATAGCAGAACCTATTTTTATATTTTAGTTCTTCGATTTCATGCAAAGATATTCTCTTCATACCCACAACGTAGTTCTATTTCTCGTTTCTAGTTGGAAGCAAACGTTCGGTGTACGTAGATTCGTATCAGTGGTAGATAGGACTTGAGAGAATATTGATCTTAACTTTAGCTCCTTGTGGGTTCGACACTCCATACTTATAACTTCCACCTTTGGAAATTGCTTACATGATTCCTTGCACTTGGGGATTATCAATCTCTTTTCTAGAGTTGTTGCCAGGGAGTAATAGTGTGTGGTTAATATTTTCGTGTATGCTTGTTTGCCTCTATCACTAAGTAGATTTTATTTTACTTTTATTTATGTTTTCTTGTTATATTTATTTAGTTGTGTGTGAAACAAACAAAACATTTGAAAACCTAAAAACACAAAAAATATTTACTTGCCTTTTACAAGAGAAGCGATTGGAAAGTTATACATTGGAGAAGCGAGGGTCGACCTTGAACACTTGTGTTCATGCTCATGGAAACAATGTAGAATTTTTCATGGAAGTTTCTCAAAAATAATTACCCCCTTGTATATATCCATTTTATTAGAAAAAGTTCCAAGAATTGTCTTAGGATGCTTGCATTGCATGTTTTGATGTGTGCTGTGTAAAAACAGAAACTTTTGCTATAGAGTTTGAATTTTCATATTATACTGGAATGTGGAACATTTCTGAAATTTTCACATAGTGTTTTCATATAAATTATTTAGAATGTCCCAATTTTTCATAATATTTTTAGTTACGGAAGTACACTGTTTTCATAAATTTCTACAAACTATTCTGTTTGGACAGACTGTTGTTATAGTTTTGTTATCTACTTATCCTATAGTTTCCATAGCCTATATTGGTAGGTATAAGTTGTGGAAACGATAGTAAAACAGTAGATGATGTTGAATATTATTGTGCAAATTGTCTTGGCAGTACATGAAGAGTTGATTTATCATTATGTGTACTAACCTATCTCACGAGTTCTTTTCGAGTTTTGGGTGGATGAAGTTTTTGAGAATAGGTGAAACCATGATATGAGAGGATTGAACGAGATACAAAAGCTCAAGCTTGGGGATAAACAAGGCACCCCAAGTAAATATTTCAAGAAGTCTCAAGCATCTAAGCTTGGGGATGCTACGCATCCCAACTATCTTGATCAATAATTATCGGTTAGTATCGGTTGACCCTAAGTTTTTGCTTCTTCACATGATATGTGCTATCCTTGGAATATTATTTTATTTTGTTTTCTATTTGAATAAAAGCATTGGATCTGAAATTTTGAATAAGAGAGAGAGTCCTCACATGGCTATTTAACTAATTGACTACGCATTGATCTTCACTTATATCTTTTTGGAGTAAATTGTCATTCACTCTCGTGCTTCACTTATATCCTATGAGTAAATGGTTGAATGAATTGAATATCTTAAATTTGAAATTAAATATGCTTCAAATACTTATCCCATGGGGAGTGATGACTTCACACATAATAAGTATAGGTGGTAAAATTTATTGAAAGTTAGCAAACACCGCATTGGTCACTTGAACAATTCATGAAAGAACATTGAAGGAAGAGAGATTCCACATATAAATACACTATCTTGGACATCTTCTATGATTGTGAGCTCACAAATTATTTCCAAACTCGAGCAAATTAGTTAAAATTGGACAAGGAAGACAACTTAATGAGTCATGTTTGGGTATATTTGCATAGAAGTTATATTGTTGTGGATCCTGGAACATGTGCTGCCTGCTTCCACCTCATACTAGCCAAAACTCCCGCACCAAATAGAAATACTACTTGTGCATCCAAACACCCTTAAATTAGTTTTGTCATGAGAGTCCACTATACCTACATATGGATTGAGTAAGATCCTTCAAGTAAGTTTTCATCGGTGCAAAAAGAAATAAAATTGCTCCTAAATATGTATGATCTTGTATTGTAAGGTAAAATAAGCGTTGGAGATGGTAAAGATATAAAAGTGACGAACTGCATAATAAAGGTTGCTATCACAAAGGGCAATACAACGTGACATTCCTTTTCATTAAAGGTTTGCAAATCCAAAAACAAAAAGCACATGACAACCTCTGCTTCCCTCTGCGAAGGGCCTATCTTTTACTTTCTAGTACTTACCTTTATGCAAGAGTCATGGTGATCTTCACCACTTCCTATATTTCGCCTTTTTCTCTTGGCAAGCGCCATGTGTTGGGGAATGATCTAGACATATATATACACACAAATATATTTGGTCATGAATTATTATTGTTGACAATTATCAATATGATAAATAAGTTGGGAGGCAAAACATTAAGCCCCTATCTTTCTCTATGTTCGATGGATGCTATTTGTTCTGAAAATATGCCTTGAGTGTCAATAATGATGGAAGCCTATGTGATAGTTGAATATGTGGAAATTGCTAAATCAAAGCTCTTACATAGACCCTTCCAAAAAAATAAGATGAATTGCAATAGTTTGATGACTATGAATATTGTTTGTTAGTTTTCAAAAAACTTTTTGGTCTATACTTTAACATGTGAATAGCTTGCTAGTTGGTCATCAGAAGTTTTATGAGATGAGATACTATTTATGATATATAATGATGCTATAAAAAGTGTTTGGAACTATCATTGATCAAATTTATGCACTATGCTAGCATTCACACTTCATAAATTATTTCTTTTATCATTTACCTACTCGAGGACGAGCAAGAATTAAGCTTGGGATGCTGATACGTCTCCAATGTATCTATAATTTATGAAGTATTCATGTCATGTTTACAATAATTCTATATGATTTTGGTATGATTTTATTAGAAGTAACCCGGACTGACGTTGTTTTCAGCAGAACTACCATGGTGTTGTTTTTTGTGAAGAAATAAAAGTTCTCGGGATGGGCTGAAAATTTACGGAGAATATTTTTGGAAAATATAAAAAATACTGGAGCAATATGATACCGGAGAGGAGTCCCGAGGAGGCCACAAGCCACCAGGGCGCCCCCCCTAGGGCGCGCCCCTGGCTTGTGGGCCCCTCGGGAGTCCCCTTAACGTGATTCCAACTCTTAGTACTCCTATACATCCAGAAACCTCCACAAAAAAACCTAGATCAGACGTTCCACCGCCGCAAGTCTCTATAGCCATGAAAAAAACAATCTTGGCCCTCTCCGGCACCCTGTCAGAGGGGGTCACCATCACCGGAGACCATGAAGGAGGAAGACAGAGGGGCCATCATCACCATGGTGGCCAAGGACCAGAGGGAGAATCTCTCCCAACCTAGGGCGGAGGCCATGGATGAGGAAACACAAGGGGGGACCCTCTACCTCTCTCGGTGGCGCCGGAGTGCCATCGGGGGAACCATCTCCGCGGTGATCGTCTTCATCAACATCACCTTCTTCATCAATGTCCTTATATCTTTTCAGCGGTCCACTCTCCCGCATCCCACTGTAATCCCCTACCTGAACATGGTGCTTTATGCCACATATTATGATCCAATGATGTGTTGCCATCCTATGATGTTTTGAGTAGATTTGTTTTGTCTTATGGGTTGATTGATGATCTAGATTGGTTTGAGTTGTATGTTTATTTTGGTGCTGTCCTATGGTGCTTTTCGTGTCGTGCACACGTGAAGGATTCCCGCTGTAGGGTGTTGCAATATGTTCATGATTCACTCATCGTGGGTTGCTAGAGTGACAGAAGCTTAAACCCGAGTAAGGGGGTTGTTGCATATGGGATAAAGGGGACTTGATGCTTTAATGCTATGGTTGGGTTTTACCTTAATGATCTTTATTAGTTGCGGATGCTTTCTAGCCTTCTAATCATAACTGCATATGATCCAAGCAGAGAGAGTATGTTAGCTTATGCCTCTCCCTCATATAAAATTGCAATAATGATTTCCGATCTTGTTAACAATTGCCTAGGACAATTCCGCACACCAACCCATCATTATTCCACACTCGCTATTTATAATATATTGTAATATATTCTAACCTTATGATACCAGCACGTATTTTTATATTTTAGTTCTTCGATTTCATGCAAAGTTATTCTCTTCATACCCACAACATAGTTATATATCTCGTTTCTAGTTGGAAGCAAACATTTGGTGTACGTTGAGTCGTATCAGTGGCAGATAGGACTTGAGAGAATGTTGATCTTACCTTTAGCTCCTTGTGGGTTCGAAACTCCATACTTACCACTTCCACCTTTGGAAATTGCTACGATGATTCCTTGCACTTGGTGATTATTAGGGAGCTCCCGCGACATTTTTGGAAACATCTGAAACTCTTTTGGACTCTCTCTAAACTATTCTTATATTTTGGAACAATTTGAAAAATATTTTGTCACAACTCTTACTCCACTCACACTCAACAGATCATGATTCCCTTAAGCGTGCGACCTTGTAGGTTTGGTAAAACATATATATGAATGAAACTTTGTTCCATTCAATGATCAGTACCGGAACCATGGACATCCATATTTATTCCTATGAATGCATGAATGATATTTGAGTTAAACTTTGTTTATCATCTTCTATTCCCTTTGTATTGCAATGTTTTTGAAAACCCGAGGTGAGATGTATCGATATCCTTTGAGTCATTCTCATGCTCACTATATTGTTCTCCTTGTTACTAGTTTTGTTCTTCTTTCTCGTTGACATATTCCAATCTCCCTATGACCTAGTCACTTGTGTCTGGCAAGATGATGATGAATGTTGTCACACCGAGAAGGCCCTAATAATATCTCTCAAATGTCATAGGAGCAAATCCCACTCTCGAGCTATCTAGCCCATTGTCATACTTTTCGATGAATCTAAAGTTGTCGTTATGGTCACCGTGTGATACGTCTCTGAGTATATATATTTATTGATTGTTTCATGCTATTATATTATCAATCTTGAATATTTTATATGCAATTATATGCTATTTTATATCATTTTGGGACTAACCTATTAACTCAGTGTCGAGTGTCAGTTTTTGTTTTTTTGCGTATCTTTGGACTTTTCAGAAAATCGGTACCAAACGGAGTCCAAATTGGATGGAAATTTATGGGAGTTATTTTTGGATGAGAAGAGACCCACGAAGCTTCGGGAGGAGGCCATAAGACCCGCGAGGTGGCCACAAGCCACCCTGGCGTGCGCCCCTGGCTCGTGAGCCCCTCGTGATATAATTCCACTTGTATATATTACCAATTACCCCCAAAACATCAGAGATACACCCAAAACAATTTTTCTACCGCCACAAGTATTTGTTCATCCGTGATCCCATCTGGAGGCCTTTTCTGGTACTCTGTTAGAGGGGGAATCCATCACGGAGACCGTCTATATCAACCTTGATGCTTCCTTGTTGATTTGTGAGTAGTTCACCATAGACCTACGGGGCCATAGCTAGTATCTATATGGCTTCTTCTCTATCTTTGATCGTCAATACAAAGTTCTTCGCGATTCTCATGATGATCTATCCTATGTAATCTTTTTTTGTGGTGTGTTTGTTGGGATTCGATGTATTGTGGGTTTATGATCAAATTATTCATCAAAAGTAATTGAGTCTTCTCTTAATTCTATTATGCATGATTGTTATAGCTTTGCATGTCTCCCCGATCTATCAATTTTGTTTGGCGAACTAGATTGATTTATCTTCAGTGGGAGGAGTGCATTGTAGTGGGTTCAATCTTGCGGTGCTCTATATCCTAGTGACAGAAGGGGGCAAGATATGTACTATATTCTTGCTAGTAAGGATAAAACTACGGGGTTTGAACATATTGCTTGTACTTACTTTGTATACTTAATTTCATCTTGCTTAAAGCATTACTGTGTTTGTCATGAAATTAATACCATGGATGCATGTTGGATAGTGGTTGATTGGTGGAGTAATAATAGTAGATGCAGAATCGTTTCGATATAACTGTCACATACATGATGCCTATATACAGAATCCTTATCATGAATTTAAATACATTATATCTGTCATCGTTTTCTCACGATAGATGCCATGGGTAGTGTCAGGGATATATCCCGCGGTATGACCCGGCCTGACGACTCACAGGAGACCCGAGATGCGCGCCTATCCATTTAAGGCATGAGGGCCTCACAAGGGATAGAGGCGCATCTTGCCATTAGCAAGTATAGTATCATTACAACATACAATACTGAATGAGAAGAGTATACAAGTTGGCTTACACTCGCCACATGCTAACTTACAATGTGACTCAATTCATAGCATCAAATTGAACAGAGGGTCCGACTACGGACGAAATCAAACGATAAAAGAAGTTGCAAATGATACTATCAAGCTATCCCAAAGATCACGACCAGGTCCTCTACTCATCCGGATACGTCACGTACATCCTGCCTCTCTCCTCATCATACTCCCATTGCAGCTGCGTAAGATCATCCTGAACATAATCATCTATACCTGTACTTGGATTGTTGTAGTAAACTATGAGCCACAGAGGACTCAGCTATCAAGTACCCCGGGTGCCAACACTATATAAGCTTTAGGATGGAAGGGGTGATGTTTAAGTCTGCAGCAGCTCTAAGCATTATGGTGGCTAACTTACGTAGCAAGAATGTAAAGTGAGTGGTCTACGACAATCGTTCGGTTTCTGACATGATCTCTAAGAGATCCTGAACACCTGCTTATGTCAGTCATAACCCCACCGTGTTCTCTCTCGGATCATGTTCACGAGTAGAGACAGTCACGGTTACTCACACAGTTGGTGTATTTTAATTAGGGTTTACTTCAAGTTTTCTAGAACCGGGTGTTAAACAAATATCCAAGTTGCCACATAACCGCGGGCACGGCTTTCCGAAAATTTTAACCCTGCAGGGGTGCTCCAACTAGTCCATCACAAATAACCACACTCCGTGGGAATAGCCTCGAACGCGGATCTCGCGATCATCATAGGAAACTCCAAAAGGAATTCCAACACCTCGAGAAAAACCCGAAGAAAATCAGAGTCCACACGCAAGACATTAGATAAAGGTAAAACAAATCCAGCAAGACCACCCGACGTGTCGACAACCCGATAAGAGCCGCGTATCTCAGTCCCAGGACACGACGGATAAGCTAGTGTACGGAGGCCTAATAGAAATCTCCCAAGTTGCCCTGGGTTGGCCCCGCACAGTGCTCTAGTTTGGACCAACACTCATGAGGAGCACTGGCCCAGGGGTTGATTAAATTATCCACGGGGTTGCAAAGCCCTATGCAAGTTCATTAGTTATTAGCAAATGTACTACCAAAGTTGGGTCTTGCCAGACAAGTTTTAATCTCAACCGAATAATTAGGGGGGTCCCCATAACAACCCCAAGCGTGTTAGGAGCGCAAAATGTGGAAAACATAACACCGGTAACAAGGAACTAATGGCGGTACGAGCGGAACAAATCACTTAGCAAAAGGCCAAGCCTTCCACCAATACCAGATATATATGTGCATTAATTTAAACAACAGAATTATTGTGATATTCAACCATGTTATCACATGGAACAACCTGCACCTGCAACTAAGAACACTATAAGAGGGGCTGAGCAGCGGTAACTTAGCCAATCAACGGTTTGCTGGGATGTGGAGGTTAGAGGCTATCGTGGCAACATGGAAGATGATATCATGTGGTAGGTAGCGCAATTGTAACGATAAGAACGAGAAACTAGCAAGCAAAAATAGTATTAGGATCCGGGTACGATCATCTTGCATGTTGGTTCTTCAACGGAACAAGTAGCGGGATCCTCGTAGTGGTACTCTCCAGGTTCCCCGAACTCAGATTCGACACTCGCGTCTACCCAAGAGAAACAGCAAATAAATAACCAACCAAGGTGCAATGCACAACCAAGATGATGCATGATCCATTTAACGAAGGACTATAACTTGGCAATCATAAACTAGTCAAGTTTCACATGCAAAGGTGGTAGATTAATGAATCTGGACAGAACCTCATGTTAAGTTATGTAGACGTGCATGGACATGGCAAATATGGATGCATCATGCAAAAATTATGGAAATGCATATAAAGATCGTGAGAAACGGAGCTACGGTTCTCAAGATACGCTCACGACAAGGTACGAAGGCAAAACTCAAGACCACCAAATACCTAGGATAATTCTTGGCATTCCAAGGTAGCCACTGGATAGGTGATGAAAAATCAATCACAATAGACTCAATAATCACCCAATTCTATGGAGTATAGCTCCCACAACACACATAACAACATAGCACTCAATCTGCCACAAAACAGCAACATAGCAATTCGAAAAGCTCACAACTATTGCTACAGGAACTCCACAGCCACAAACAAGACATGGACATAAACTACACCACACACACACCAATTCATCCAACTATGCAATCAGCAAAAGAGCTACACATCACTATGCATGGAGCTGTCAAGTAGGCATGATGAAACACGTTTTTAGGGACTTGGTGAAAATTCCAGTTTTCTTAAATCTGGGTTAATAAAGTAACAAGTTAAGAGCACTGGTTAAATATTCTAGGAAGCTCCAAAGGGCATAAAAAATGACAGTATGGTAGATGACAATATCTACTACAAATAACTAACACTAAACATGGTCAAATTCACAACACATCACCAGCTACACCCCACTTAACATGGCAAAACAATAACAACAGATTTTCCAGACAGCCATTTTTATAGCAGGTTGGCAGAAACAGAAAGTAGCTTGATAAACAGCATGGTTCCCACTTAACTAGGGAGCTGACATGAATAACAAAAATACTAGGACATTCCCAACAACTTTGACTAACAAAATCATGTTGGCAAGATCTTGAAAGCATGCATAGATTAAATCATATGAAAAAGACAAAAGGGCATCACAGCATAAAATGCAGTTTTGTCAAGTTGCCCCAAAGTGAAATCTGACTTCACAGGTGCATTTCTGGGTTGAAACTACCCCAAAAGCATTACTCATACCCCTATGCTTGTTTGTTGCAAGTAGGAGAAAAGCTAGGCCGAAATTTGACCTATAACTTATGGGTGACTTATGTCATTTATGCATATGCAAGGAAAAGGACCCAAAATGACTTGTAGGCTAATGGTACATGTTGGAAGTGGTAAAAATAGCATCCTAGTAACATGTTAACATGGCATAGCATCAAATACAAAGATGAAACTAGTTAGAGAAGGATTCATGCTCATATGCTCAAAATAGGTAAAACCCTACACATGGAGCTACACATCACATGGGTGAGTGTATGTAGAAATACACACACCACTCACACTCACATACATCACATGACACACCCCATGTGCCAAGCACACACTACATGGTGCACCACACACCCTACACACACCACCCACTAACACACCTACAAATGTATGTGTGGGTGTAACCCACCCATACACACACATAGCACCACACTATGCTGCACTCACCAATAGCACTCATATGTGGGTATGTGCAAGGGCACATACACACACATGCACTTACAAGCACACACATACACACACATACATGCATAACATACATACACACACATGCATGGGTGCATATGCACATAGTGCATACACACACACATCTCACTCTCACCACAAGAGCATGTGCAACAAAGCACACACACACACTCACTAGCTAACACACACAACAAATATGTGGGTATATGCACATGGGTGCATACACACACACACAACACACACTCTCATGTGTGTGTGCACACAAACACACACACACCTGCCACTCACACAAAAAACACCACATAAAACAATATAAGCCACACACACACTATAGACATTTGCAAAAGAAAGAAATAGCAAAAAAAAGAAAAACAGAAAGAAAACAAAAAGGGGGAAGAGGATCGAACCCACGACCTCCCCTGGAAACCACAGCACTCCACACCACTGGGCTACGGCTCGATACTTAACAGAGGAGGGACTCGATCTGTTTTATACACACACGCACACTAGCGGAACCTGACGAAACTGAAGAAAGGCAGAGCCACGGCGACAGGGGAACGACGACGAAGCTCTCCGGTGATACACGGCCGAATCAGTGACACTAACTGCACTCACGCACTCTCGGACAACCCACGCTTCCGTTCCCACCATCATCTTGCGAAGGGAAGGACCGGAGGCGAGCCCACGATCGACGAAAGGTACCAGCAGCGACAGAGCTACAGCGAGGCGACAACGGCGAAACAGAGCCCTGCGCGAGCTGCTCCAGCGATCTACGGCGCAATTGGCACTCGGGGAAGGACGCGGGAACTACGACGAGCTCATCCCCTTGCTCATCTTGCGACGAGGGGGACGGAGGTGACCAGCCGGTGATCAACAGCGGACGGCGGCGACAGAAACTACGCGGGCACGCAACAGAGGAGGAGAGGGGGAAGGATCTCCGACTGCTCACCTCGAGGGGCTCGAGGAGAAGCGTAGCGCGACGACGTAGAGGAAGAAGAGGCGGGGACACGGCGGCGACGGAGAGGAAGAAGAAGGCGGAGCAGGACGTCCGGCGACATCGAGCTCCTCACTGCGGGGCTCCTCCTGGGCCCCTAGCGATGGGAATGGAATGCCGGGACGAACCCCAACCACCACACCATCCTGGACGCGGCGGGGACCCACCGGAGACGCGCTGCGACGGCGACGACGACAGCGGAGCTCTTTGAACTTCTCTGAAAACCCACCTTGACAGGGAGGAAGAAGAGAGGAGGGAGAGCAGAGGAGAGCTCGATGGGGGCTGCGGCGGCGGCGAAGGGAAGAGGAACCCTAGGCGGGGATGCACGCATGCCGAGGGAGGCTTTATAGCCACGGAGATGACGGCGACGACGGACGGAAAAGGCGACGGCGACACTCTGCTTTCTGTGCTTCCCTGACGAAACTGACGGAAGGGAACGACGGGGCAGGTGGCTGTTACTAGGCTGGGCCTAGTGGGCCGGGAGGCCACACGCTCCTCTCTCTCTCTGGAAAAACAAAAAAGGTTTAACCTTTTAAAATAAAGCAGAGAAGAAAAAAATAAAGCCAGAGAAGAGGGAAAAGGTTTTGGAGAAAAATAAAAATAGTTTTGTGAAGGAAATTAAATGCCCATTTTAAATAAAATATGAAGTTGATTAAAGAGCAAGTTAATTATTTTTATAATTAATAAAAAAGCTTCTGTTTTCGAAAGAGATTCAAAACCAAGTCACCCAAACACCAAAAAACTCCATGCTCATAATTCATAGCAATATTGGGGCCACCACATGAACATTTTAAAATGATTTTTAAAAGCAAATAAAATCTGCCAAGTGAAAGCATGGGAATAAAAGCATTAAAAGGAGAAGTTTTTAGGAGAAGAAGAAAAGAGGTAGAAGAGGGAAAAGAGCACCCAAGGTCACCCCACTCTCAAGGCCAAACCACACAAGGCACAACACCACATCATCCCACACACATCAAAAACACATGAACAAGAAGAATGCATGATGAAGAATTGATGGATGACATGATGCATGAATTCCACCAACACATGAATGACAAGGTTCAACTCCAACATAGCTCATGACACAAAGATCATACAATGGGATACATGCCATAAAAGGTAGAGACATCACTTGGGATGTCACAGGTAGTGTCAGGGATATATCCCGCGGTATGACCCGGCTTGGCGACTCACAGGAGACCCGATAGAGACATAATGCTTTATTGGTGACCCGACAGGTGGGTCATAGGATGACCAGGCCCAAGACCCGGCGTGTAAGTCGGCGCCAGGCGGTTCACAAGAGAAGGACCAAAGAGAGAAATACTCCCTCCCGAAGGAAACAAGACCCGGAATAGGATTCTAGAGAGACTAGTCCTAATCCTACTCCTAGTAGGACTCTATTTGTAAACCTACCCTCTCCACTTATATAAGGAGGGGTAGAGCACCCCTACAGGGACAGGTTGACAAGTCCACAAGTTTAGACAGATACAAGAGATTAGAGATAGACAGATTAGAGGCTCTCATGATTAGAGGTAGCAAACAACACCCTTGTAAGCAAGAGATCTCCTTCATCATCAATACTAGACTAGGAGGACGTAGGCTTTTACCTCCATCGAAGGGGGCAAACCTGGGTAAAACTCGCGTCTCTCGATTCCGACCAACCCCTCTCAAGCTACCACATAGTTGCGATCGTCCCGAACCTAAGTCCGTTCACCGGAGATCTGCCATGACAAAATCACGACAGTTGGTGTCCACCATGGGGCCAACAGATGGTGGTGTTGAGTTCTTGGAGGTCGCTCTCTCAGGGATCGAGGAATACGCCATCAACCGGACAAGGAAGAGCCGCCATGGCAGTATCTTCATTGATGAATATTTTGATCCAGTCCAGGATCTAAACCAGGAAAGGAGTTAGTCCTGCCGTGGGTGTAGGACGTCGAGCAATCTATCCAATCTGAAGGAAAATCAGCCTTCGCAGAATTTATAGTCATGTGTGAAACAATGGATCGATAAGTTATCACGAAGACCGATACAATTTGGGTCACCGCACAATACTCGGTGAATATCAGGAATATTTTGTTCATACGGATTGATATAGCAAACACGGAAAGATCAAAAGGAGAAGAAAACATTAAAAAGTCAGATATGAAGTTTGTTCGAGATCAAGAGGATTACGGCTCTGTCGGCTATGTCGCCGCAAGCCGCCGAGACCCACGTATTTTTTGCTGCCGATTCAACCTATACGTAATGCTGGAGATCGACTCCAACCCAGATAGTACACCGAGGCGGACACCGACTATAGCAGTACCGTCATTGACAAATCGCAAGTCACTTTCGTGGAGGCGGATTAGCGATAAATTGATCAAATCTCTGCTGCGGCCGTACGTATCTCTCTGGCATCAAGTCTTGAGGCAAAAAGTTATCTGCTACGTTGTTCCTGCTTCGTATCAAGCCATAATCAAACAAATAAAGAAATACTACTACTCAGGTGCAAGTTAGGACACCCGGGCGGAGCCCTACAACCTGTCAACGGTTGGGGATACTTCAATCCGGCCCGATCCCGGAGGCGGACGTGTCCACAGGCTCCGCCGGCACCTGCCATGACCACCAGGGTCCGCGTTCGAGCCGGCCTCGCTTCTCCACAGGTGGTGGACCAGCGCTGGATTTGACCGGTGAGCTGTAGCAGTCTGCCAAATCACCACTGGTGCATGAAGTGATCAAGTCGACCGGCTACAAGTCCCAAGAGTCAGGCTACGTTGCGGATGCTAGTACTTTGCACCAGCCCCATAATTAGTACTACTCACGTGAAAGACTAATTTGACCATCACATAAGCCAATTGCTAGCACTGTTCGTCCATTATCAGTACTAATAGGAGAAGCCTCAAGATGGTTCAAGAAAAAGTGCCAGTGGCCTTGTCAATACTCTGTGACGTAAAGACCGAAGCTTTCCAACTATGTGAAGACAAGCTAATTGGTCTCCTAAACCGACTTGCATCCGCCTCGCCGCTGCACCCGCCGTCCCCCCTTCCCGCCGGCTCAACGCGCCGGCTCAGCCTGTTGCCGCACCTCACCGTTGACTCACCGCTCCTGCACCTCGCGTGTGCTGTTGCCAGGCTGCATCACCCATTGTTGCCTCGCCTTCACCATGGCTGAGCTGCCGCCGCGGGCCGCCGCTTCCGAGACGCCTTTGACAGCCCTGCGCTATGCCAAGCCGCCGCTCTGCTGCTCCTCACGTGGGGCTGAGTAAACTACAAGTACATCTAGTACTAATGCTACACGGATTTCAAAGGTCTTTATTCCATCTGCGATTGGAGGCTTGCGACCGTCTGCAAATTTCTTTATCCAGTCTGTTGATTAGCTAAAAGGGATACTATGGCAAAATACTATAGCAAGTCTCGAACATCAAGTACACACGGATCATCCCTCGTCCAAATAAACCAGGTGATATCCGTTCCATCTATTTTACTAACAGATATTAAATTTTTTGGGAACAATTATTTCGTCCTGCAATATTTTTATGCGCAGGGAAAGTGTTTATTACAAAAGTGACGTATATTACGAGTACAAAGCTCGTGTCAACTTCTACATGCTAGGGCCGCGAACGCCCGTATGAGACGCCGCATCCGCGGTAGGGTGTTCACCAACAACTCCACGACCGACTCGCTGTCCGCGCCGGCTTACAACGTCACAGCCGTCTCGCGTGATCACGCCGGCTTACAACGCCGCTGCTGTCTCTCACGACCGCACTAGCGTACCAACTCCACGAGGACTCGCCGTCCATGCCGGTTTCCAACGCCACGGGCGACTCGTTGTCCATGCCGGTTTCCAACGCCACGGGCGACTCGCCGTTTGCACCGACTTACAACGCCGTGGCATCTTTCACAACAGGACCGGCTTACAAACGCCTCGAATGATTTCTACTTATACATCAACACACCGGAGCTATCCATAAAAATTGCTCAGCGGGCGCGCACAAGTCGTTGGTCCTGCGGTCTAGTCTACATCGACATATCAATGCAGTACGAACCAGTATGAGCCGTCCAACAGACGGTTCTGAATCGCAACCCAGTGGGCCAATCTACAACATATTGGTGCAGTGCTCGCCTATATGAGCCGCCCAACGGACGCGTGCAAGACGCCGCCCACAGTCTGATCTATAGCATATTGGTGCAGTGTTCATCTATACGAGCCGCCCAACAGACAGGCGCCCAAGTCACCGCCTCTACAGTTTGGTTAACTTCAACAACCAGCCGGAAAAAACCATCGACCAGATCATTGAAACAATTCATACAGGATCATCTATAACCCGCCACGGTCAACCTCGACCATCAGTAGAGACTCTCAAGCTGCCTCTTCGAGTCAACTTAAGATTCAGGGGCTACAGACATGGCGAGACTCATTTGGTCATTTTTCAAGAGAACCCCGGGTCCTTGCAAGCGAAAACCCAATCCTTGAGGCTATTACATTATTGGCGGAAGAATTAAAAAGTTGCCCAAGAGGACGAACCGCCGAGATATACTGTTCAAACACGGGTGCCCGGATTCATTGGATCATCATAAAGTCACTTGGAGCTTCTGCCGTTTCCTCATACAAGATGGCAGTTTACAAGATGGCGACTTACAAGACGGTGCACAAAGTTGACTCCGTCAACATAGCTGTAAAAGGGGGCTTCCCACCTCCGGGTGTAGCTTATCTAACCCTAACAGCCGGCTCTTATGCCAAAAAAGTTGACAAGTCCACTTTGGTTGTCGAAGGGGGCTTCCCACCTCCGGGTGTAGCTTATCTAACCCAAACAACTGGCTCTCAAGCGAAAAAATGTTGACAAGTCAACATAGTTGTCGAAGGGGGCTTCCCACCTCCGGGTGTAGCTTATCTAACCCTAACAACTGGCTCTCAAGCAAAAAAATGTTAACAAGTCAACATAGCTGTCAAAGGGGGCTTCCCACCTCGAGGTGTAGCTTATCTAACCCTAACAGCCGGCTCTTACGCCAAAAAAGTTGACAAGTCAACTTTGATTATCGAAGGGGGCTTCCCACCTCCGGGTGTAGCTTATCTAACCCTAACAACCGGCTCTTAAGCCAAAAATGTTGACTTGTCAACATTGCATCATACATTGCATCATACATAGCATCATACATTGCATCATACATTGCATCATACATTGCATCATATTCACATGTCATGCCAGCTTATCAAGCCGGGTCAGAGCAAGATTATGAAAGAAGGAGCAATGTTATGAAAGATATAACATCTCCGGGTTGTGCTTCTTCAAGCCGCCCTCACAACAATGCAGAATATATTCTGTCTTGTTTATTTTTGCAGGTATTATCTCTTAAGATGAGCTGCCGTTAAGTATGATGAAAAACTTCTGCAAAGAGCAAATGGATCTTTAATAGCCAACTTGGCTGGATCTTCACAGTTCATGATAACCAGTACTAAATGATTGGGGTTTTCAAGCCAGCTCGGAGAATTCATTATTTTTCAAGAGCCACCCTATCAGATATAATGTCGTGTCATCTAATTGACCGGTTCTTGGATTCCTTCAATTGTGCTTTGTAGTATACTACAACACTCATGGATTTCTCAAACATATATTTGCCGGGTTGCACCGCAACCACGAGCAGGGATTTCATGTCAAAGACAACGGAATTATTCCAGGATATTCATTCCAGGTTATATTACAACCACGATTAAGGATTCATTCAACAAATTGTGGTGAGTCATATTATTCTTACATAGTCCCAAGTCGCCGCAGGCAGACGACCTCGCAGTTGGGGGCTACACTATTCAAGTCCAGTTTATATCAATTATGCAAGTCCCATGTCGCTGCAAGCACGCACCACGACACTTGGGGGCTAACGCAAGCCGGTTTTCAAATCATTACATCGTCAGCAAGACCATGTTATCTCAAGGAGATGAGTCGTTCTTTCTATATTTTTCTAAGTCCGAGCCCAGTAATTCTTACTGACCCGGCACTTGGGGGCTACACCGCTCATGTCAAAATTTCTAAAGTTCCAAGTTGCCGCAGGCGTGCGACCCGACACTTGGGGGCTACAGTATTCAACTGTTAAAATAGAGCATGAGGTTCAAATTGAAGACCCGGTCCATCACATGATGATGAGCCAGCCCTTGGGTATATATCCCGCGGTATGACCCGGCCTAGCGACTCACAGGAGACCCGGTAGAGACATAATGTTTTATTGATGACCCGGCAGGCGGGTCGCAGGACGACCAGGCCCAAGACCCGGCGTGTAAGCCGGCGCCAGGCAGTTCACAAGAGAAGGACCAAAGAGAGAAAGACTCCCTCTCGAAGGAAACAAGACCCAGAATAGGATTCTAGAGAGACTAGTCCTACTCCTACTCCTAGTAGGACTCTATTTGTAAACCTACCCTCTCCACTTATATAAGGAGTGGTAGAGCACCCCTAGAGGGACAGGTTGACAAGTCCATAAGTTTAGACAGATACAAGAGATTAGAGATAGACAGATTAGAGGCTCTCGTGATTTGAGGTAGCAAACAACACCCTTGTAACCAAGAGATCTCCTTCATCATCAATACCAGACTAGGAGGACGTAGGCTTTTACCTCCATCGGAGGGGGCAAACCTGGGTAAAACCCGCGTCTCTCGATTCCGACCAACCCCTCTCAAGCCGCCACATAGTTGCGATCGTCCCGAACCTAAGTCCGTTCACCCGGAGATCTGCCATGACAAAACCACGACAGGTAGGCTTATCGACGGTGGTTGGGGACGAAGGAGGCCAATGGGCTTCAGGAGCGGGATTAGGCACAAGCGGTGACTGACATGCGATGTACCCAGGTTTGCGGCCCTTCGTGGGAGGTAACACCCCTAGTCCTGTCTGACCTAGTTGATCAATGAGGGAAGGTTACAATGGTGCTCCTTGAGCCGAGTCTAGAGGTGGAAGAAGGAGCAGTCGGCTCCCCTTCCCTTGCTACGAGGGTGTCTATGGAACGAGATGTTCCTTTGCGCGTGTGTGTGTGCTTGTTGGTCTATCTGTTTCCTGCCTCTGCATGGGGGCTCTGGGGGGTTTTATAGTCCAACCCCCCAAATTACAATATGGATGGAAAGCCGTGGGAGGGCCCCAGCTAGCAGCCTCTGTACCCGGCCATGGGCCCGCCGGCCATAGGGTCTCGTCGCTGGTAGGGCCCATCAGCTGGGAGGTCCCGTCGAGAGCCGGAGGGGCCCATGCGGTAGGTCCTAGCAATGGTCGCTCCACGGCACGAGTCGTCCTTCGGGGCGTCGCCTTGTGGTAGCCGTCCACGGTCAGCGGTATGGCCGACTGCACTGTAGCCCCACCGGGGCAGGTAATTGAGTGGTTGGAGGCGTGTCGGCACTGTAGGAAGCCCGCGCGCGTGGATCTTCTGCGACTCTGGCCGTCGGTTGGTGTTCTCAAGTGTACTAACTTCCATCCCACACACGACGGGGATCGTGGGGGATGTGCGCAATGAATCCGCCCCCCACAACCATCCACGCGGTGTTTAAATGGGAAGGGGAAGGGGAACGGAATGGCACATTCATTCCCCCCGCCCCCGTCACATTGCTCTCGTTGCCCTCCTCCTCCCGCTGTGAGAAAAAAGAGAGAGGGAGAGCAACGCCCGCGCTTCTCGCCGTGCCCCCATCGGCGCCATCGGAGCCCGCTCAGCAGCCGAGCTCTCGCGCCTGCCGCCGTGCCTGCAAGCCCCTTGAGGGGCAATGGCAAGCAAGGGGGCATGGGATGGCAGCATCTTTGATGAGCAGTTCATCGAGCACCTCCGCCATCGCCGCAAGCTGCCGTTGGAGGAGCTCGTGGTGGCGCGCATTGCCGGGCAAAAGAACTCCCCGACCCCGCTAGATGGCGAGGTGGTCGTCTTTGTCGAGCACTTCCTTCGCGGGCTCGCACTGCCAGCGAGCACATTCTTCCGGCAGTTCCTGACGCGGTTCGACCTGTAGCCGCACCATCTCACCCCCAACGTTGTCCTACGGTTGGCGGCCTACATAACCCTCTGCGAGGGGTATCTGGGGGTGGAGCCGAGGCTTGACCTCTGGTTCCGCCTCTTCTTCCTCAAGCGGTAGATGGCGAAGGACCCGGCAACGCAGAAGGCGGTTATGACCACCTGCGGGGGTGCCCTGATCCACATCTGCCAGGGATCCGGCTTCCCAAATCTCCCACTGCAGGAGTCGGTGAAGAACTGGCAGCAGGGGTTCTTCTACGTGAAGAATGTGAAGCTGAAGGAGGACCACATCAACCTCCCCGACTTTGTCAACCAGCTGCCGATGGAAATGCTGAACTGGTAGACGGCTCCGCCTCAGGTCCAAGAGATGGTGGACTGGCTCTGATAGCGGCTGCTACTAATGACCGGGTCAGAAGGCCTGAAGACGTCTGATCTGTTGGCGATGATGGTGGCGCCCCGGGTGCAGCCGCTGTAGAGTCGGCCGCACCTCATCTGCCAGATGGGGGCCCAGCACGATCCCTGCCGGCTCTCCACCAAGGAGATGAATCCGGTCTGTAATTGGGACGGGGCATCCGCCTCGAGGGAGCCGGCTCTGAGTTTGGGAACCGTGAGGGTTTTTCAGGTAAGGCAAGCGACAGAGGCGAGAAAGTGTTTCGGCTAGACCTAGCCGGCGACCTCCTTGCGATCGGTTTTTCATGTGTGCTAAGTTTCACCGCCCCAAGACCCCATTAGCCAGACGGTCGGGAGCCTGTTTGTAGCTGGGAGGGGTGGGAGGACTTATTCAGCTCACACTACTTGATCTGCTTCAGGGGAGGACGTCAGGACTAGCCGGCGAGCCCCTGGGACCGGGAGCCGGATCTAGGAGCCGGCGAATCGAGTCGAAAAACTTAGGAAAGAAATGAAAAGGGGCGTGTCCCAAGAGCCGACTTGGGGCACCCGTTGCATTCATAAGCCCAAGAGGGAAGGCTACATACATACACTGGTTTTTAGCAGTAAAACGGATGGAGGAGCGCCACGTTCCATGGGCGCTCTGTCTCCTCGCTGGAGGTGTCTCTCTTGCGTTTCTGCAGCTTCTGGGCATCTATCTGGTAGTACGCGTTGTTGTGTAGCACCTTGCTGACGATGAACAAGCCCTCCCATGAGGAGGACAGCTTGTGTTGGCCCGCCGTCTGCTGGATCCGCCTGAGCACCAAGTCTCCTTCATGGAAGGAGAGTGGCCTGATCCGCTTGTTGTGGTAGTGCCAGAGCTCTGTTGGTAGATGGCCGTCCGGCTCAAAGCTAGCTCACGTGCTTCTTCGAGTAGGTCAACGCCGTCTTCTCTTGCCTCCCTCGCGTCCTTCTCTGTGTAAGAGGTGAACCAAGGTGAGTCGAACTCGATGTCGGTGGGGATGATCGCTCGGACCCGTACACAAGAAAGAAGGGAGTGTAGCCAGTTGACCGGTTAGGCGTGGTCCTGAGGCTCCAAAGGATAGCCGGCAGCTCCTCGATCCAACAGCCGACTGACTTGACCAGTGGCACCACGAGCCGGGGCTTGATGTCGGCCAGGATTAGGCCGTTTTCCCTCTCGACCTGGTCGTTCAACTATGGATGAGCGACGGAAGCCAAGTCGAGCTGAATGCCTTGCTTGGCACAGAAATGTGCTAGCGCGCCCTTGGAAAAGTTGGTGCCGTTGTCGGTGATGATGTTGTGGGGAACACCGTAGTGGACCGTGATGTCCTCGATGAACCGGACGACCGTGGGGCCGTCCAGCTTGTCGGAAAAGGGACACGAGAGGGGGATGGTCTAGAGGGCCATAGCCGGCAGGTGGCTCTACGTGCTGAAGCGCCGGCAGCCCTTGCACTTGTCGACCAGCCACTTGGCCTCCTCCAAGGCAGTCGGCCAGTAGAATCCATGGCGGAAAGCCTTGGCCACCAAGGTCCTGGAGGCAGCATGGTGCCCGCACTCGCCATGGTGAATGTCGAAGAGGATCTCTTGACCCTTCTCTAGCTCGACGCACCGTTGGAAGACGGCGGTGGTGCTGCGATGGACGAGCTCACGGTTGATGATGCCGTAGGCCGAAGCCCAGTGCTGAATTTGCCTTGCCGTGTCCTCGTTTGGAGGGAGATCGCCGCGTAGAAGGAACGCTAGGATGGGCTGGGCCCATGAGGGAGCCAAGACAGGGGCCGTCTCAGGAGCCCCCGGGCCTGGGTGACCAGCCCCTAGGACTGGCTCGCCAATCCCCAGGGCGGAGACGACAGGAGGGGCGTCGATCGTCATCATGACCATCATGGCGTCGGAGCTAGCAGCTTCAGATGCAGTCAGTTGGACGGTTGGAGCTAGTGACGCCGGCTGGGCAGCCGGTGCTGATGTGGCCGGAATGACAGCCGGAGTCGATGGAGCCGGTGGCAAAGATGCCGACGGAGCAACCGGATCTGCTGATGGGCCGGCTGTGTGAGCCGGCATGAAGATGGACCCCGAGTCGGGGGAGGGCTTGATCGACGGCTTGAGCAGCCGTTCGAGGGAGACACCGACTGGGATGGCCTGTCGGGTGGAGCCGATTTTTGCCAGCGCATCGGCCGCCTGGTTGTCCGCCCGGAGAACGTGATGGAACTCACAACCCTCGAAGGAGCCGGTGAGCTGGTGGTCGAGGAAGCGGTAGTTGGCCATGTTGGCATCTCTAGCGTCCCATTAGCCAGAGACCTACTACACCATGATCTCGGAGTCACCAAAGCGTAGGATGCGCCTGATGCAATTCTCCTTGGCGAGCCGGAGGCCGTGGACGAGCGCCTCGTACTCGGCCACATTGTTGGAGGCGGCGAAGTGGACCTGGGGGGCATACTTGAGTTGGTCTCCCTTCAGGGAGGAGAGGACGATGCCGGCACCTAGGCCGGTCCTCATCTTCGAGCCGTCGAAGTGCATGCGCCAATGCGTGATGTCTGGGGGAGGCGGCACGAACTCCGTCTCCGCCCAGTCGATGAGGAAGTCAGCCATCGCATGTGACTTGATGGCGGTGCGCGGCTCGAACCGGATCCCATGGTTGGTGAGGGCGATGACCCATTTGGCTCTGGCCGGTGGAGTCCTGACCGCTGCCGTCTTCAGTACTGACGACTACGCTGACTCCGATCCGGCTCGGGACCCACGAACGGGAGCCGCCGCAGAAGGTTACGGAGGAGAATACGAAGCCACCGCCACCTAGAGCCTTTTTATCTTCCTGCGCTTTTGGTAGAACTCAGTTCCACCCACTAGGGGTGTAAATGTAATGAACCCATGGCGGTGGGCCTTTTTAAGTTTTATGAAGCTTTTGGTTGTTGCAATGTTTGTCTTTATGTGTGCCGTCTTGTTCTTACCCTTGTTTGCCCTTTTGGTTCCGTCTGCTCAAAGCCTTTTCCCCCTTCGTTTCGGCCCCACCAGCCCGACAGCCGGGAGCCGGTCTGTAGCTGGGACGGGGCGACCGCCTCAAGGGGGCTTTGAGTTTGGGAACCATGAGGGTTTTTCAGGTAAGGCAAGCGACAGAGGCGAGAAAGTGTTTCGGCTAGACCTAGCCGGCGACCCCCTTGCGATCGGTTTTTCGTGTGTGCTAAGTGTCGCCGCCCCGAGACCCCATTAGTCGGACGGTCGGGAGCCTGTTTGTTGATGGGAGGGGTGGGAGGACTTATTCACCTCACACTATTTGATCTGCTTCACGGGAGGACGTTAGGACTAGCCGGCGAGCCCCTGGGACCGGGAGCCGGATCTAGGAGCCGGCGAATCGAGTCACAAAACTTAGGAAGGAAATGAAAAGGGGTGTGTCCCAAGAGCCGGCTTGGGGCACCCATTGCATTCATAAGCCCAAGAGGGAAGGCTACATACATACACTGGTTTTCAGCAGTAAAACAGACGGAGGAGCGCCACGTTCCATGGGCGCTCTGTCTCCTCATCGGAGGCGTCTCTCTTGCATTTCTGTAGCTTCTGGGCATCTATCTAGTAGTACGCGTTGTTGTGCAGTGCCTTGCTGACGATGAACAGGCCCTCCCATGAGGAGGACAGCTTGTGCTGGCCCGCCGTCTGCTGGATCCGCCTGAGCACCAAGTCTCCTTCGTGGAAGGAGAGTGGCCGGATCTGCTTGTTGTGGTAGTGCCGGAGCTTCTGCTCGTAGATGGCCGTCTGGCTCAAAGCTAGCTCACGTGCTTCTTCGAGTAGGTCGACACCGTCTTCTCTTGCCTCCCTCGTGTCCTTCTCCGTGTCAGAGGCGAACCGAGGTGAGTCGAACTCGATGTCGGTGGGGATGATCGCTCGGACCCGTACACAAGAAAGAGGGGAGTGTAGCCGGTTGACCGGTTAGGCGTGGTCCTGAGGCTCCAAAGGATAGCCGGCAGCTCCTCGATCCAGCAGCCGACTGACTTGACTAGTGGCACCATGAGCCGGGGCTTGATGCCGGCCAGGATTAGGCCGTTTTCCCTCTCGACCTGGTCGTTTGACTATGGATGAGCGACGGAAGCCAAGTCGAGCTGAATGCCTTGCTTGGCGCAGAAATGTGCTAGCGCGCCCTTGGCAAAGTTGGTGCCGTTGTCGGTGATGATGTTGTGGCGAACACCATAGTGGACCGTGATGTCCTCGATGAACCGGACGGCCGTGGGGCCGTCCAGCTTCTTGATCGGCCTGGCCTCGATCCATTTGGTGAACTTGTCGACGGCCACCAACAAGTGCATCATGCCGCCTCATGCGGTCTTAAAGGGGCCCACGATGTCCAGCCCCCAAACGACAAAGGGACATGAGAGGGGGATGGTCTAGAGGGCCATAGCCGGCAGGTGGCTCTGCGTGCTGAAGCGCCGGCAGCCCTCACACTTGTCGACCAGCCACTTGGCCTCCTCCAAGGCAGTCGGCCAGTAGAATCCATGGCGGAAAGTCTTGGCCACCAAGGTCCTGGAGGCACCATGGTGCCCGCACTCGCCATGGTGGATGTCGAGGAGGATCTCTTGACCCTTCTCTGGCTCGACGCACCGTTGGAAGACGCTGGTGGTGCTGCGATGGACGAGCTCGCGGTTGATGATGCTGTAGGCCGGAGCCCGGTGCTGAATTTGCCTTGCCGTGTCCTCGTCAGGAGGGAGCTCGCCGCGTAGAAGGAAAGCCAGGATGGGCTGGGCCCATGAGGGAGCCGAGACAGGGGCCGTCTCAGGAGCCCCCGGGCCTGGGTGATCAGCCCCCGGGACCGGCTCGCCAATCCCCGGGGCGGAGACGGCGGGAGGGGCGTCGATCGTCATCATGACCGTCGCGGCGTCGGAGCCGGCAGCTTCGGATGCAATCGGTTGGACGGTTGGAGCTAGTGACGCCGGCTGGGCAGCTGGTGCTGATGTGGCTGGCATGACAGCCAAAGTCGATGGAGCCGGTGGCAAACATGCCCACGGAGCAACCGGATCTGCTAATGGGCCAGCTGTGTGAGCCGACACGTAGATGGACCCCGAGTCGGGGGAGGACTTGATCGATGGCTTGAGCAGCCGTTCGAGGGAGGCACCGACTGGGATGGCCTGTCGGGTGGAGCCCATTTTCGCCAGTGCATCGGCCGCCTCGTTGTCCGCCCGCGGAACATGATGGAACTCACAGCCCTCGAAGGAGCCGGTGAGCTGCTGGTCGAGGAAGCGGTAGTTGGCCATGTTGGCATCTCTAGCGTCCCATTCACCAAAGACCTACTGCACCAGAATCTCGGAGTCGCCGAAGCATAGGATGCGCCTGATGCCAATCTCCTTGGCGAGCCGGAGGCCATGGACGAGCACCTCGTACTCGGCCACATTGCTGGAGGCGGCGAAGTGGATCTGGGGGGCATACTTGAGTTGGTCTCCCTTCGGGCAGGAGAGGACGATGCCGGCACCCAGGCCGGTCCTCATCTTCGAGCCGTCGAAGTGCATGCGCCAATGCGTGGAGTCTGGGGGAGGCGGCACGAACTCCATCTCCGCCTAGTCGATGAGGAAGTCGGCCATCGCCTGCGACTTGATGGCGGTGCGCGGCTCGAACCGGATCTCATGGTCGAAGAGGGCGATGGTCCATTTGGCTCCGGCCGGTGGAGTCCCGACCGCTCATGATCTTGCCGAGCGGGGCCGTGCTCACCACGGTGATGACATGCTCCTGGAAGTACTGCTTGACCTTCTTGGCGGCGAAGTATATGCTGTAGCACATCTTCTGATAGTGGGGATGGTTCTGCTTGGAGGTGGAGAGGGCCTCGCTGAGGTAGTAGATGGGGCGCTGGACCGGCAGCGTCTTGCCCTCCTTCGGTCACTCGACCACCATGACGATGCTGATGACGCGTGTGGTAACCATGATGTAGGCGAGCAAGGTTTCCTTCTGAGCCGGCGCGGTCAGGATGGGCGCGCTGGTGAGGGCTCGTTTGAGGCCGTGGAAGGCCTCGTCGGGCCAGTCAAACCTGGTCGTATTTGTCGAGGAGCCATGGACAGGCTCGGCCAGACCCGCCTTCCATAGGAGGCCATAGAGGGGCAAGGCCTTCTCTCCTAGATGGCTGATGAACCATCTAAGCAAGGCAAGGCAACTCATGAACTTCTGGACGTCGCGGAGCCGGGTAGGCTTGGGCATGCGCTCAATCGCGCTGATCTTCTCTGGGTTGGCATCGATGCCACGAGCGGACACGAAGAAGCCCAGGAGCTGGCCGGCTGGGACACTGAAGATACACTTCTCCAGGTTGAGCTTGATCTTGTATTCGCGTAGGTTCGCGAATGTCTCCCAGAGATCGTCGAGGAGGCTAAAGTGCTTCTTGGTCTTGAGACGATTTAGTCAACATAGACGTGGACGTTCCTGCCTATTTGAGGTAAGAGACACTTCTGCATGTAACGCTGGATGGTAGCGCCTGCATTCTTCAGGCCAAAGGACATGGTGATGTAGCAGTAGGCCCCAAAGTGGGTGATGAAGGAGGTTTGGAGCCAGTCCTCCGCTTCCAGCCTGATCTGGTGGTAGCCGGAGTAGGCGTCCAAGAAAGACAACAAGTGGCAGCCAGCGTGGAGTTGATGACTTGATCGATCCGTGGCAGGGCGAATGGGTCCTTGGGGCATGCCTTGTTCAGGGCAGCACTAGGACTGGGTTGGCCAGCCAGTGCGGGTGGAAAACCTCCATGATGAAGCCGGCTCCGAGCAGCCGGGCAATCTCTTCTCCTATAGTACGCCGCTTCTCCATGGAGAAACGGCGTAGGGGTTGCTTGACCGGCTTTGCGTCCAGCCGGATGTGAAACTTGTGCTTGGCGAACTTCCTCGGAACACCCGACACGTACTTGGGGGACCATGCAAAGATGTCTCGATTCTCACGGAGGAAGTCGATGAGCTCGCCTTCCTATTTTTTGTCGAGGCTGGAGCCGATGGTGATGCACTGGTCGGGGTTGGCCGGGTCGAGCGGGACCTGCCTGGTCTCCTTGGACGGCTGGAACGAGGCCTTGCCGATTGACCTATCTTGACTAGCATGATAAATATCAAGGTCATTATGATCAACATCACTAGTTTTATCACATAGCAATTCATCATCGTAAAGCAAATCATCTTCATCACTATCGAAATCAAGATATTCGGGGTGTGATACCTTGGGGCCTTTAGCCATGAAGCAACTTCCACTCCCTTCATTTGGTGAATCAAATAGATCATAGGAGTTGGTTGTCACTAGACCAATTCCGGAAACACCATCATCTTGACTATAGTCGGAGTTGGAGTGATAGCTTCTCTCAAAGTGGTTGTTGGAGTCGGAGCTGAAAACCCATTCACCAACATGAGCTTGATGTTTCCTTCTTGAGTAGCTCTTGGTGTACTTGTCCTACTTCTCCTTGAGGGTCTTCGTTCATAACGATCATCTCTACTCCTTCTCTCTCTTCGAGGTGATTCATCTCTTGAGCTTCGTATTCTAGGTGACTCTTCTCTTCATTTTTAGGGAGATGTGCACTCATTGGAGTAGTGTCTGGGGTTCCCATAATTGTAGCAGTTTCGATCACGACTTGACGAATGCTTCTCTTCATATATTGAGTTGGAGCTACGATCTTTGCTTCTATTCTTGTAGAACTTGTTGAATTTCTTGACTATGAGGCTTATCTCTTCATTTGTGACAAGGTTGTCGCTTGAGGTAGCGGGAGCATCACTTGTGGCTTTGTAAGCACTTCTAGACTTGTGGTGAAGCTCTTCCTTGTCTTTGAGTGTCATCTCATGAGCAACAACTCTACCAATCACTTACGTTGGTTTGAGATCTTTGTAGTTGGGCATCATTTGGATCAAGGTGCACACGGTGTCATATCTATCATCCAAAGCTCGAACTATCTTCTTGATGATGAATTTGTTTGTCATTTCTTCGCTTCCTAAGCCGGCAATCTCATTGGTGATGAGAGCCAACCTAGAGTACATTTTAGTGACTCCTTCACCATCCTTCATCTTGAACTTGTCAAGTTGACCTTAAAGAACATCTAACTTCGATTCTCTCACGGACTCAGTTTCTTCGTGCATATCAACCAAAGTATCCCAAATCTCTTTTGGTTGTTCAAGACGGCTGATTTTGTTGAATTCTTCGGGGCATAGGCAATTAAGATAATGTCACATGCTTGAGCATTGAGTTGCAACATCTTTAATTCATCCGTGTTCGCTTCACGATCCGGTTCTCTTCCATCACCAAAGAATTCACCTTGCAAGGCAACACGAACAACAGCCCAAATGGCAGGATTATGACCAAGCAAATGCATTTTCATTTTATGCTTCCAACTAGCAAAATTAGTGCCATCAAACTACGGACCTCTATGGTGATAATTTCCCTCACTATATGCCATACTTATCCTAGGTTTGGAAACCAATGCAATGGAGACCAAACCTTTGATACCACTTGTAGGATCGAAAGTAGGTCTAAAGGGTGGGTGATTAGACTACTTGACCAAATAAAACTATGCTTTTTCCCAATTTTAATTCTTTGCAAGCTTTAGCATTCATAGCATGTCAAGTACACCCTACACATGCAAGTCTAAGAGTATAGCAGCGGAAAGTAACAACAAGCATGAGTAAAAGGATAGGGTAGGAAGATCAAACGCAATTGTATAAACGATGATTTTTAACGTGGTTCCGATATGTGGTGCTATCGTACATCCACGTTCATGGAGTCTTCAACCCACGAAGGGTAACAATTGCGAGAGTCCATGGAGGGCTCTACCCACGGAGGGTTCCACGAAGAAGCAACCTTGACTATACCATGACGGCCTACGTCCACAGAGGACTGGCCTTACTCGGGGTAGATGTCCACAAAGTAGGCGATCTCCTTGCCCTTACAAACTTCTTGGTTCACTCCACAACATGAAGTAGGAGGCTCCCAAGAGACACCTAACCAATCTAGGAGGCACCACCCTCCAAAAGGTAATAGGCTCGGTAATGACGATGAACTCCTTGCTCTTGTGCTTCAAGATGATAGACTGCTCAACAAACAATCACTCTCTCATAGATTTGGCTTGGTAGAAGAGATGGGATTGGTGGAAAGAAACTTGGGAGGCTAGAAATCAAGATCCATATGGTTGGAGTGGAAGATCTTGACCTTAACACAAGTCTAGGTGGTTCTCTCTCAGAAAACCGAGTAGGATAGGTATGGAATAGTTCTGAGTGCTTCTCTATCGAGTGGGTGGTGGTGAAGGGGTATATATAGGCATCTCAAAAAATCCAACCGTTACACAAAAAATGACCAACTCGATGAAACCGATGTGTTAATCTCGGTTGTACCAAAGTGACCAAAAGGTGTCAACTTTTGAATATTGGTGAGACCGATATAGGAATCTCGGTTGCACTGACAAGGTGACCAACGGTCAAAATTGCCCAACTCGGTGATGCCGATTCAACATTCTCGAACGAATCGAAACTGTGAACTTGCGTAATAAAGAGCTCCCCCTAAATTTGTGCATTATTTTAAATTTCCGTTTGAATGCAAATGCACAATCGATTAGGTGCATGGGTCACTTCTTACATGTCACATACCACTTGGTGGTGTGCGAGAATAATTAGAATGAACATCATAGCACAACACAATCAACAGAAGATGAATGATCATCACATAAGCATTAAGATGATAGGAAATAGTAGCATCACACATTAAAGCGTATGATCAAACATCATCAAGCGTGTATCACAAGCAACCAACAGAAATTGTTTTTGAAAATGAGAAACAAACACCAAACGCTCTCTCACTCGAAACCTAAAGATCTATATACACTTCTCCCCCTTTGGCAACAAGTTACCAAAAATTTCAAAGGCATATATCTAAGCATTCTTCGGCTGATCTCCTCCGTTTGTTGATGAAGGAGTCGAGAGAACAGTGTCGGTGAAGATCTCTGCAGATGTCGTGGATGGAGATGGAGTGGTTACTGGAGGAACTGGAGCTGATGGAGAAGGAGTTGTGCTGACAGTAGAAGGAGCTGATGAAGAGGGCCTCAAGTCTGGTGCAGGCACATGGCTGATCTAGCCTGAGTAGTGAACTATGTGCTCGGCTTGAGAGGTGATCCATCCTCGTCATCATCATCATCATCATCATCATCATCATCATCATCATCATCAGAAGAAGAAGAAGAAGAAGAAGTAGAAGAGACCCGAGGGATGTGCATTGAGTCAACTTCCTTCTGAAGCTCTATAACTGTCTTTGTCACCTTACCCACCTTATCACCAAGAGTCTTGATCCTTGTCTCAAAGATCCTCACAAGACTGTTCTGGTTGTCCATAATCCCCTTGATATCCTTCTGCATGCCCTGAACAGCTGAGATCGAAAGATCCATTTGCTCGTTTCTGGATCTGGGGGATTGAGCACTAGCGGCTCGAACTGCCTCTGCCTCTACTTGTGCTGTAGCAGATGTGGGATGATCTGGGTCCATCACCACAATGTTATCCTCAAGTTCTGCTATAGGGGCAAATATGGACGATCTACAGCAAATATGTGCTTCTCCAACTGAGAGTTGATAAGCATCTGGATGTAGGGTGCATAGCAGCAAGAGCGCTTTTGATCAGCAACAACCCTCTTGATTGTCTCAACAATCAAATCCATGACTCTAATCCTGGTATGTCCGTCAAGGTGGGTCAACATGTTGATGGAGTAGCCTCGGATCATCTTGTCATCTCCTGACTTGGGAATCAAGGTATGCCTCAGAATAGTGTTCATGGTACAGAGACCCGCTTGCAGATAGTAGATGGATCCTAGCTTGTGAAATTGCACTTTGTTTGTGGGGATAGGAGTATACATATCCTTCATGGCATTGTGGCTCGCCTTGGATTCTAAGTATACATCCAGTCCACTCCTCAACAGTGGATTCATACCATGCTCCTTCAGTCATCCATACAATTCTACCATCTGTGTAGAAATGTGCAGTGGAGTAGAATTACATGATCATCTCAGTGTTCCATGTAGTAAGCTCTCTCCCAATGAACTCATCCAGACCAATGCAGTGGAAATTATCTTGGACATTTAGAAATTAGTCTTGATTCTCCTTAATGAATTTCCAATCAACATATCTCATATCACTAACAGCTAGGCTCTTGTCTAGAAGTACTATCTCATAAAAGTCTTGTTGATATGTTGTGTAGAATGTTGGGAGACGTAGTAGTAAATCAAAAAAAATCCGACGATCACCAAGATCTGTCCATGGAGAAACCAGAAATGAGTGGGGAGAGATTGCATCTTCATACCTTTGAAGATCGCTAAGCGGAAGCGTTACAAGAACACGGTTGGTGGAGTCGTACTCGCAGCGATTCATATCGCGGTGGATTCCGATCTCAGCGCCGATCAACGGCGCCTCCACGTTCAACACACGTGCAGCCCGATGACGTCTCCTAGGCATTGATCCACCAAGGAGGAAGGAGAGGTTGAGGGAGAGCTCCGGCAGCACGATGGCATGGTGACGGTGGAGCTACGTGAACTCCGGCAGGGCTTTGCCAAGCGCTACGGAGAACGAGGAAGAAGAAGGGTAAGGCTACACCGAGAGAGAGAGAGAGAAGCCATGTCTCAAATCAGCCCAAACACTTGCATATATATAGTAGGAGGGAGAGGGAGGGCTGCCTTGGCCCCTCCTCGAAGGAGGAGTGCTTCGGCCGAACTAGGGGGAGAGTCCACCTCCCACAAGGCAGGTGGATCTCCTCCTTTTAAATCCTTTCAGCCCTATCTCTTGATCTCCAGCCGCATGGGCCTTTCTAGAAGGTCTTGGCCAGCCAAATAAGGGCTGGCACACCTCCTCTTTGGGGCCACAAAGTCCTATGGTCGTCACACCCCTCCCGGGGGTGCTCCGGCACCCTCCCGGCACTCCCAGTACACTATCGATGAGCCCGAAAACTTTCCGGTGACCAAAACTGGACTTCCTATATATCAATCTTTACCTCTGGACCATTACGGAGCTCCTCATGACGTGTGGGATCTCATCCAGGACTCCTAACAACCTTCGGTAATCACATATACCATTTCCCTATAACCCTAGCGTCATCAAACTTTAAGTGTGTAGACCCTACGGGTTCGGGAGACATGTAGACATGACCGAGACACCTCTCCGGTCAATAACCAACAACGGGATATAGATACCCATGTTGGCTCCCACATGCTCCACGATGATTTCATTGGATGAACCACGATGTTGGGATTCAATCAATCCCGTATACAATTCCCTTTGTCTATCGGTATGATACTTGCCCGAGATTCGATCGTCGGTATCTCTATACCTTGTTCAATCTCGTTACGGGCAAGTCTCTTTACTCGTTCCATAATACATCATCCCGTGGCTAACTCCTTAGTCACATTGATCTCATTATGATAATGTCTTACCGAGTGGGCCTAGAGATACCTCTCCGTCACACGGAGTGACAAATCCTAGTCTCGATTCGTGCCAACCCAACAGACACTTTCGGAGATACCCGTAGTGCACCTTTATAGCCACCTAGTTACATTGTGACGTTTGGCACACCCAAATAATTCCTACGGTATCCGGGAGTTGCACAATCTCATGGTCTAAGGAAAAGATACTTGACATTGAAAAGCTTTAGCAAACGAACTACACAATCTTGTGCTATGCTTAGGATTGGGTCTTGTCCATCACATCATTCTCCTAATGATGTGATCCCGTTATCAACGATATCCAATGTTCATGGTCATGAAACCGTGACCATCTATTGATCAAGGAGCTAGTCAACTAGAGGCTCACTAGGGACATGTTGTGGTCTATGTATTCACACATGTATTACGGTTTCCGGTTAACACAACTATAGCATGAACAATAGACAATTATCATGATATAGGAAATACAATAATAACCATTTTATTATTGCCTCTAGGGCATATTTCCAACATAGAACATGTAGTCAACAGCAGTTTTCTTCCTCCGGGCATAAGGATCCATAGCTCTCCAAGCCCTCAATCCCTGAGTCTTTCCTCTTCTTCATATCTTCAGCAACTAAGTGGCTGACATCATGTACTAGAAGATGTGGTCTGAGCTTCATCAATGTTGTCAAGTCATCATCATCTTCAAATCTAGAGGCAGTTCCCTTGCTCTTCTCAGAAACTCGAATCTTCTTGGATGTCCTCTTTGGCTTCTCAGCAACAACCTTCTTGGATGTAGGCTTGGTGCTCTTGGATGTGCCAGTCTTTGGCATAGAATCAGCCATAAGCTTCTTCGCCTTCTTCTTGGGAGGAGCATTCTCAACATGTTCTTCCTCCTCTTCCTCAGCAGCAGCACCAACAGCCTCCTCTGGATCTTCATACATGGAGGTAGGCCTGCCAATCACATGGATAATCCTCTTTATGGCTCTCTTCTCCCATGCCTTCTTAGGCATAGACTTCCTTGGGGGATCAATAGACATTGTGGCCCTATCACTCTCATGTGATTTGATAGTTTCAGAGATGGCATAGACCGTGCTGACAACTCTCTTGGAAGAAGTAGCTTCAGTGGCAGACTTCTTAGCAGCCTTTTCTTGCTTCTTGGCAAGAATCTCCTCAGGAACAAAATCTGAATCTTCTTCATCAGAATTTAACTTCTACCTGGTCCTGGTGGCAGCCTTCGGAAATCCATGGGAGCTGGGGGTGCCTGGATCTGAAAAAGAACTGGACTCTGGGCTTGTGCCTGAACTCATGTCAGCACCCTGCTCTGGCAAATTCTGACTGTCCTCAGCATCTGACATACTGACCCTATGAATAGAGTATAGAAGATTACAAGTAGATGAGTCATCACAAAATGAGGCTGGTTTTTGAATGTTTGAACAATAGATTTTCAAAGTTTTTGCATTCTATCAAATGAATATCGGTACAACCGAAGCATGATTTTTTATGCCACCGAGGCTGATTGTCTCTCTTAACAAAACCATGGCACTCTTTTTGGTGAGACCAAAAAGAAGTACTCAGTTCCACCGAGACCGTTCTTAGCAACATAGAAAGACAAATCGGTGAGACCGATTTGTTTGCTTCGGTTCCACCGAGTTCCATCGGGCGGACGGCAAAACCCTAGAAAATCTAACATTCGCTAGACATTGGAATTATGAGTGGATAGAAGTTCATGCAATGAGTGGCTTATAGATAAACTTGAATCCATTGCGCAAGAATTGGACGAGTAGCGCAAAAGAGGTCAACACCCTAACTTGGCACGGATCCGCTACGGCAGCAACGAGGGAGAGGATTTCGTCGACGACGGTGATTCTCGGCGACAGAGGAGCGCAAGGAGACAAGGGCGATGACCAGGGGTCTCAAAGGCGGCAGCTTAGGGTTCTGAGGCGCGATGGTTTAAGGGTGAAATTCAAAGCGTCGGGGTCCACAATATATATACCCACCACTATCGATGTCATCGATTCTAACTTTTCGGTGTCACCGAGTTCCTCAATTGTCAGCTGACAGGGAAAATCGGTGTAACCGAGAAGATGGAATCGGTGGTACCGAGATTGAAAACTAGATCAACCCTAGGCATTCGATGAGACCGAGATTTTGTGGGGTGTTCCACCGAGATGCACTTGGGAGGTTTTAATGGTCAGTCGCTGTCGATACGGAACTCTGAGTGCTCCACACACAGCGGGATTGAAAATCACTTGTTCAAATTTTTTGATGCAGCATGAATAGAGTATGAGGTGAGAAATCATAGATAGCTAAAGAAGTTGTCCTAGGCATTCTTGTATATCCAATTGGCAAAACATAAATCAAAAGCCAAATAGGAACAATTGGATATCCTTGGATGAGTAAATAAATGCATACCAACATGCTCACAAAATAAGATGTCCAATGAAATCATGGCAAACATGCACAAACACTCTAGCATTTAACAAGCACTTGGGCAATGACGAACTTATCTTTAGATGAGTATTTGACTTAGGAGCCAAGTAAGTACTTGATCATAGGTCATACTCATTGTTTAAGCACAAGTGGGGTTACCACTTTTACATAAAGCTTTTAATGTTGTCACATACTAAGAGATGCGTTTACTCAAGTCTTATAGTAAAGCTCCCCCTTGATGTGACACCCCCCATAGGAGGGATAAACTAACCTTGGGTTTTGTCGATGAAGACTTCATGTTGGTGAGGTAGTGGTGGATGCTAAAAGTTGATGAAGATCACCAAGAGTTGGCAGCATCCTTGTTGTTTCCTTACTATTCTCACCTACATGGGTTAGTCCCAACATACAAGAGACAAATACAAGGATATCTATGGACATGGAGTGCAAAGCATATGTGATGATGTCCATTGATTTGTTGATTACCTTGTCCCCTGCTTACCTTTGAGGGAATGTGTGACACCTTGATCTATTGCATAGGGTTGATGTTGATTGCAAATAGATCTTTCCAACAACGAATGTGAGTGAATTTCAATGGCGGAGTCACCCCTCAAGAACTTTCTAGTTCTCCTTCTTGGGGACCCACATCAAGTTGATGAGGATCCTTGGTGTTGAAGTAGCACCTGTAGAAGTTGAGCATGTAGTAGCCTTGGGAACCCACTTCACCAAAGCTTGGGATTCATCTTCATAAGAGTAAAAGTCCTCTTGGAGATTGTTCCTGCCCTTGAGCTTGGTGTCTTGTGGTGGAAGATCATCTTGCAACTTTGTTCCCTTGGGAAGAGTAAAGAGTATTTTCATACTTATCCTTTTGAGGAACAAACTTGGGCTCGGGATATTGACCTTCTTCCCATTCAACTCCATTACCGTTGAAGTAGCCAACACCACAATTCTTCTGGTATCCTCCATGCTTGCGTACAATCTCATCAAATTGTTTGCACCCGGCAAGACTCTTGTAGATACCTTTCTTTATAATTCCTTTCAATAAAGCATTTTCTTGCTCAAGTGTAACTTGGCTAAGAGAATCAGCATTAGTGGAATCAATAGAACTACTAGGAGCAACATCATTGGATTTAGCAATTTTATTGTTGCTACTAGATAAAGAACCTTTCTTGCCTTTGTTACTAGTTTGCTTAGATTTGACTTGTGGCATGAATGTAGACAAGATTAGTCGTTTGGCAAGATAAGATGAAGTCCTCTTTCGGAGATCGCCATTGATAGCTTTAAGAAATTCATGTTATTGCTCCAAATTGAGCTTCTCCAAGCGTAGCTTCTCATGAGTTCTTACAAGCTCTCTATGATCTTCACGAGTAGATTCATGGGCTAACTTAAGAGTTTTAAGTTCTTTAATTAGTTCTTCTATTTTCATCTTATCATCGTCAATTGACCTAACTTGACTATCATGAGAAATATCAAGTTCATTATGATCAACATCACTAGTTCTATCACATAGCAAGTCATCATCTTAAAGCAAATCATCTTCATCACTATCGAAATCAAGATATTCGGGGTGTGATACCTTGGGGCCTTTAGCCATGAAGCAACTTCCACTCCCTTCATTTGGTGAATCAAATAGATCATAGGAGTTGGTTGTCACTAGAGCAATTCCGACAACACCATCATCTTGACTATAGTCGAAGTTGGAGTGATAGCTTCTCTCGGAGTGGTTGTCGGAGTCGGAGCCGGAAACCCATTCACCAACATGATCTTGATGTTTATTTATTGCGTAGCTATTGGTGTACTTGTCCTTATTCTTCGAGTCCCTACTTCTCCTTGAGGGTCTTCGTTCATAATGATCATCTCTACTCCTTCTCTCTTTTCGAGGTGATTCATCTCTTGAGCTTCGTCTTCTAGGTGACTCTTCTCTTCGTTTGTAGGGAGCCGTGCACTCATTGGAGTAGTGTCCGGGCTTCCCACAATTGTAGCAGTTTCGGTCACGACTTGACGAATGCTTCTCTTCATGTCTTGAGTTGGAGCTACGATCTTTGCTTCTATTCTTGTAGAACTTTTTTAATTTCTTGACCATGAGGCTTATCTCTTCATTTGTGATAAGGTTGTCGCTTGAGGTAGGAGGAGCATCACTTGTGGCTTTGTAAGCACCGCTAGACTTGTGGTGAAGCTCTTCCTTATCTTTGAGTGTCATCTCATGAGCAACAATTCTACCAATCACTTCTGTTGGTTTGAGATCTTTGTAGTTGGGCATCATTTGGATCAAGGTGCAGACGGTGTCATATCTCTCATACAAAGCTCAAAGTATCTTCTTGATGATAAATTTGTCTATTATTTCTTTGCTTCCTAAGCCGGCAATATCATTGGTGATGAGAGCTATCCTAGAGTACATTTTAGCGACTCCTTCACCATCCTTCATCTTGAACTTGTCAAGTTGACCTTGAAGAACATTTAACTTGGATTCTCTCACGGACTTGGTTCCTTCGTGCATATCAACCAAAGTATCCCAAATCTCTTTTGACTGTTCAAGACGGCTGATTTTGTTGAATTCTTCGGGGCATAGGCCGTTGAAGATAATGTCACATGCTTGAGCATTGAGTTGCAACATCTTCAATTCTTCCACGTTTGCTTCATGATCCAGTTCTCTTCCATCACCAAAGAATTCACCTTGCAAGCCAACTCGAACGACAGCCCAAATGGCAGGATTATGACCAAGCAAATGCATTTTCATTTTATGCTTCCAACTAGAAAAATTAGTGTCATCAAAGTACGGACCTCTATGGTGATAATTTCCCTCGCTAGATGTCATACTTATCCTAGGTTGTGAAACCAAGGCAATGGAGACTAAAGCTCTGATACCACTTCTAGGATCGAAAGTAGGTCTAGAGGGGGGTGATTAGACTACTTGACCAAATAAAACTATGCTTTTCCCAATTTTAATTCTTGGCAAGTTTTAGCATTCATAGCATGTCAAGTACACCCTACACATGCAAGTCTAAGAGTATAGAAGCATAAAGTAACAACAAGCATGAGTAAAAGGATAGGGTAGGAAGATCAAACACAGTTCGATAGGTGGTGCTATCTACATCCACGTTCATCGAGTCTTCAACCCACAGAGGGTAACGGTCGCAAGAGTCCACGTAGGGCTCTACCCATGGAGGGTTCCATGAAGAAGCAACCTTGACTATACCATGACGGCATACGTCCACGAAGGACTAGCCTTACTCGGGGTAGATGTTCACGAAGTAAGCGATCTCCTTGCCCTTACAAACTTCTTGGTTCACTACACAACACGAAGTATGAGGTGCCCAAGTGACACCTAACCAATCTAGGAGGCACCACCCTCCAAAAGGTAATAGGCTCGGTAATGATGATGAACTCCTTGCTCTTGTTCTTCAAGATGATAGACTCCTCAACACAAAATCACTCTCTCACAGATTTGGCTTGGTAGAAGAGATGGAATTGGTGGAAAGAAACTTGGGGAGGCTAGAAATCAAGATCCATATGGTTGGAGTGGAAGATCTTGACCTCAACACAAGGGTAGGTGGTTCTCTCTCAGAAAACTGAGTAGGATTGGTATGGAATTGTTCTGAGTGCTTCTCTATCGAGTTGGTGGTGGTGAAGGGTATATATAGGCATCCCCAAAAATCCAACCGTTACACAAAAACTGAGCAACTCGGTGAAACCAATGTGTTAATCTCGGTTGTACCGAAGTGACCAAAAGGTGGCAACTTTTGAATCTCAATGAGACCGATATAGGAATCTCGGTTGCACCGACAAGGTGACCAATGGTCAGAATTGCCAAACTCGATGACGCCGATTCAACATTCTCGGATGGACTGAAAGTGTGAAATTCGGTAACAGAAAGTTGGCAACCCAACTCGATGCCACCGAAAGAAGTGTCGGTTGCACCAAAGTGGCTAGGGTTTGGCTGAGTTTGTCTAGGGTTTGGAATCGGTGGCACCGGGATGGGAATGTTGGTTGCGCCAATTTTGAATGTTTGGCTAGAGACAGACTTTGGTGGGAGAGCTTGTGGTTGTTTTTGGTGACTATCACTTGTGCATGTATGAGCATTTTTTTCACCAACAAAACCTTATGCCCTTTTAATAGTATTGGATTTCCTGTGGACTCAAAGTGATTTCTCACAAATGTAAAATGTAGAGTCCTCTTGCTTGAAGCTCGACCAACCTATTTCCTTGCATCTTGGGGTGATTCCGCAATCTCCACAATCCTTTTGCCATCCCTATCATTGAACTTTTCCTAAAATATACTTGGTAGAAACATTAGTTCAATGACTTATCTATTGTTATTAATTACCAAAACCACCAAGGGAGCAAATGTGCTTTCATGCGCTGACGCTCACCGGAAGGTTAGGCACCCGGCTCCTGCTCCTCGATGGTGGTGACCTGCTGGCTCCCGTAGCGGGAGTCGGGCTGGTCATTCTTGCGCTTGTTTTTCTATGGCTGCCGGTTGTCAGCATCTGGTCGAGACGCAGCCGGCGTCGGTGTTGCCTTGGTGGGCATGGTCATCTTGACCCAGATTGCGGAGTCGACCGTGGCATATTTGTCCGCCTTGGTCATGAGCTCAGCCAGCGTGGCCGGCTCAGAGCACACGAGCTTGTGCTTGAGGTGGGTGTCGTCGCGACAGCCTTCAATGAAGTATTGTATGGTCTGCACCTCGTGCACCCCTTCGTAGGAGTTGCGGAGCTCGGTCATCGGGTGAGGTAGTCGTGGAGGGCCTCGTCCAGCCCCTAAACGCACATGGCCAGTTCGCGCGGACGGCCGGGTCGCTTGTAGGTGCTGGTGAAGTTGTGGACGAATGCCTCTTCAAAGTCCGTCCAGGTGTTGATGCTATCGGCCGCCAGGCTATTCAGCCAAGTGCGGGCCGAACCGATCAGCATGAGGGGGGCATAGCGAAAGGCTACGCGCTTGTTCCCCCTAGCAATACCGACTGTGGTGGTGTAGTCGATGAGCCGGTCCTCGGGCTTGGCGGCCCCGTTGTACTTTGGCGTGTCCCGTGGAAGCGTGAAGCCAGGCAGGAACGGCTCGTTGCGGATCCAAGGACCGAATCACGTCAGGCTGATCGAGCCCTCCTCCTTGAGGAGGGCCAACTGCGTAAGCCGGTCGATGCGGAGACGCGCATCGTTTTTGATGTGGGGGACATGCGGCCAAGCCGGGCCGCGAGATCAGAACGGACAGCCAGTGGGACAAACCGTGTCGGCTCGTGTCGCGGAGGCGGCGTGTGCCCACGGCTGCGTCGGCTATCGCCAGCCGACGCCTCGTCGCGGCGTATGCTGCGGGCCGGATTGTTGTTGTTCCGGCTGTTCACAGCCGACTGCTCGTTTCCAAGCAGCTGGGAGCACCGGGGGTTGCTCGCCTTGGGCCGCCAGCCGGAGACGCGAGGGGAGCAGGAGTGATGAGCCGGCTGACGGCCAGCAGCCCCTGCACCCTCGCCCTCGGGGCGGGGTCCTTCGGAGGCGGCTCCACTAGGGGTGAGCAGGAGCTGCTGCTCATTGGCAGCGTCGATGAGGTCCTTGATGTGTTCTTCGCAGGCAGCGCGCTCTTCGCCTACCAAGGTAGCTAAGTCCTCATAGGCTACCTTGGCGGCCCGCCGACCATGCGATCACGGTCACGTACAGCCCTGCGCCGTCTCGGCTCGGTGCCAGCCGGGGTGAGACCATAAGCGGAGGCGTACTCCCGCTAACAGCCTCCACATACGGCGCTGCTCAGCCACGAGGGCGCTAGTGTCCTCGAACAGCAAGCGGCGAGCCACCTCCAGATCAGCTGGGACAGCGTCAGGGTTCGCTCTCGGGGCGATGGGGGTGGCCAGACTCCTAAGGGTAGTGCCGAGCGGGTCCGAAGAACTAGCGCGGGCAGCGGTCACGTTGGCCTCGACCTACGCACGGCCAGAGGAGGTGGAGGAGACGATGGCCATCACTCCCACGTGGACGTGGGAGCCGCTGGACTCGGTCGCAGCAAGTGTTCCCACGGACATAGGCGGGTCGGTGCAGTCGAGCACCCGGCTAGGGTACTCATCGACGGCTGGTGCGTCGGCAAGGCTCAGCTTGCTAACGTGCTCGGTGAGCGCGTCGATGTCGAGCGCGATGCCGACAGCGCTACCCGCAGGGCCTGCTGGAGCAAGCCTCACGAGCTTGCGGTTCCACCTGGACGTGCAATGGCCGAGGGAGGTGGTGAAGGGTCCTGCTCGGAGCGTGACTCCAGCCGACACCGCGTACGGCCCCATGGTGGGCACCAATTGCTGTCGTTTTCTCATGACAGATGCCATGGGTAGTCTTATCGAAGGTGGTTGGGGCCGGAGGACACCAACGGGCTCTAAGAGTCGGATTAGGCACAAGCGATGACTGACACGCGATGTACCCAAGTTCGGGGCCCTCTGTGGGAGGTAACACCCATAGTCCTGCCTGATCTAGTTGATCGATGAGGAAAGGTTACAATGGTGCTCCTTGAGCTGAGTCTGGAGGTGGAAGAAGGAGCAGCCGAGTCCCCTTCTCTTGCTACGAGGGTGGCTATGGAACAAGATGTTCCGGTGTGTGTGTGTGTGCTTGCTAGTCTATCTGTTTCCTGCCTCTGCATGGGGGGCTCCGGGGGGTTTTATAGTCTAACCCCCCAGATTACAATATGGATGGAAAGTCGTGGGAGGGCCCCAACTGGCAGCCTCTGTAGCCAGCCATGGGGCCCCCGGCTATAGGGTCTCGTCGCTGGTAGGGCCCGTCGGCTGGGAGGTCCCGTCAAGAGCCGGAGGGGCCCACGCGGTAGGTCCCAGCGACGGTCGCTTCATGGCACGGGTCATCCTTCATGGCTGACCGCGACCGGGCTTCCAACAGTACCGACACGCCTCCAACCACTCTGTTACCTGCCCCGGTGTGGCTACAGTGCAGCCGACCGTACCGCTGACCGCGGTCGGCTAGAGAGCCAGGGGTCCCTGCCCCTAGCCGGCAGGCTCGTTGTAGCCGGTCGAGCACAGCCGGCAGGACCCAGCCAGCATGGCGTGGCCAGCTGAGTGCAACTGGACTGTAGGGGGAGGCGGCTCGCCCTTCAGTCATTTCAGAAAGTTGGAGTTGTGGGTCATTTTAGGCTACTCGGGGTTATCCCCCCGACAATAACTGAACACTTTTCATGCCCTCTCACACCATTAGCATTTCTATCCACTATATCGTCACTTTTATGCTTTTTTGGCCGTCAGATTTGTCTTAATCCCACCAAAATCTCACGTACAGCCTAACTAGCATGCACCATACATAATCAGAACTATGCGCTTTTCTATCAATTTCCCAACAATAATTTCTCTACCCACCGCCTGTTATGCGTTCGAGAGAGAAGCCTCAGTGAATACTAGGGCCCCTGGGTCTACTTAACCATATTTGCTACAAACATAAAAATACCTTGCTGCAATTTATTTAGTTTCTTTGTAATTTACTTTTATATTTATTTATCTACAACTATTAGATGTAATCATTGCAAATAACAAGTTCAAGGGGCTTGACAACCCTCTTGCCCCTGTTGGGTGAAGTGTTTCGTTTTGTGTGTGCAGGTACTGTTTAGGATAAGTTGTCGTGGTTCTCCTACTAGTTAGATAACCTTGGTTCTCAATCAGTGAAATACTTATCGCTACTATATTGCTTCACCCTTTATCTTCGGGGAAAAGCCCAACACAGCTCACAAGTAGTAGAAAGAATTTATGGCACCGTTGTCGGGGAGACATCACCAACTTCGCACGAGGTCCCTTCACACAAACTATCAATCACTTGTTCTACTTTTTACTTGTCTAGTTATGTTATCTTTATCTTTGTCACACAAAAAAAAGAAGTAAAGGCAAAAATTTAAGATAAATGGATCCTCAACTTGTTGTTTATTGTAAACCAATAGCTAACAATGAAGTGATAAATGAAAATTCTATTGGGATACACTTATTGAATGAAAAGCATGATTGCAATGATGTTAATGTGAATTCCATTAAAGTCAATTCGGCTACTGATCATGATTGGGGTGATGATGTTTCTTTCGACCTTGAAAATTTATTTAAGCCTCATAATGAGTCTACTATCGATAATAAAAATCGCCATAGTATTGGTGGTGGGTTTGGAAGATTGTCAAATTTAGGTAAAAAGAATCCCACATACATGGAGAGTGTTCAATCTTATGATTTTATTGATAAAAGTGGGTTTGGAGAGGTTATGACTTTAGTTAATGTTAATCACACTATTTTGGAAGATTGTAAAAACTTTTGTGCATGTGGATCATGGAAAGAATATTTTATGTGACAACTATAATGTCGAATTTGAATATGATCCTACATGTAATTTTTATGAGAGAGGCAAATATGGTAATAGAAATTTGCACGTTACTCACTTACCTCCATTTGTGTTGAAATTATTAATGTTTCGTTCTTCCTATTTGCATATGTTAGCTATTTAAGTTGGAAATATTCCCTAGAGGCAATAAATAAAGTTTTTATTATTATATTTCCTTGTTCATGATAATCATTTATTATCCATGCTATAATTGTTTTAATTGAAACACATTACATGTGTGGGTAAATAGACAACACTATGTCCCTAGTATGCCTCTAGTGAACTAGCTTGTTGATCAAAGATGGTTAAGGTTTCCTAGCCATTGACATGTGATGTCATTTGATAATGGGATCATATCATTAGTAGAATGATGTGATGGACAAGACCCAAACTACAAACATAGCATATGATCGTGTCAATTTATTGCTACTATTTTTTGCATGTCAAGTATATGTTCCTATGACCATGAGACCATGCAACTCATGGACATCAGAGGAGTGCCTTGTGTGTATCAAACGTCGCAACATAACTGGGTGACTATAAAGGTGCTCTACAGGTATCTCCGAGGGTGTCTGTTGAGTTGGCATGGATCAAGACTGGGATTTGTTACTCCGTGTGACGGAGAGGTATCTCAGGGCCCACTCAGTAATACAACATCACAATAAGCCTTGCAAGCAATGTGACTAAGTGTTAGTCACGGGATTTTGTATTACAGAACGAGTAAAGAGACGTTCCGGTAACGAGGTTGAACTAGGTATGAAGATACCGACGATCGAATCTCGGGCAAGTAACATACCAAACAACAAAGGGAACATCATACGGGATTAACTGAATCCTTGACATAGAGGTTCGACCGATAAAGTTCTTCGTGGAATATGTAGGAACCAATATGGGCATCCAGGTCCCGCTATTGGTTATTGACCATAGAGGTATCTCGGTCATGTCTACATAGTTCTCGAACCCGAAGGGTCTGCACACTTAAGGTTTGGTGACGTTTCTGTAGTATAGAGTTATGTATGGTGGTGACCGAAGGTTGTTCAGAGTCCAGGATGAGATCCCGGACGTCACGAGGAGCTCCGGAATGGTCCGGAGGTAAAGATTCATATATAGGAAGTCTTTTTTAGTCGCTGGAAAAGTTTTGGGCTAATCGGTAGTGTATCGGGAGTGCCGGTAGTGTGCCGGGAGACCATCGGGAGGCGTATTTCGACCCAAGAGGCTTCATGGGCTGTGAGAGAATAAATACCAGCCTTTTGTGGGCTGGTGGAAGTCCCACACAAGGCCCATCGGCTAGGGAAGAAAAGACCAAAGGGAAAAGGTGGAAAAAAGGCCAAAAAGGAGGAATCCTAGTCCTACTAGGATTGGAGGAGGAGTCCTCCTCTCCTCCCCACTTCGGCCGAACCAAAGGAGGCTTGGCCCTTGCGCCAAGTCCACTCCTCCCTCCCTCTTATATATACTGGAGGTTTTAGGGTTTTTGCACAGAATTTTAGCCACGTGCTGCTCGTTCCTCCAGTCCATAGTTTCTCCTCTAGATCGGATTTCTGCAGGTCTTAGGCGAAGACCTGCCGGAATAGCTCAACCACCATTGCCGGAGTGCCATCATGCTGTTGTAAAACTCTTCTTCCTCTCCGCTCCCTCTTATTGGATCAAGACGGCGGAGATCGTCATCAAGCCGTACGTGTGCCGAACGCGGAGGTGCCGTCCGTTCGGCGCTAGATTGGAAGGACCGTGATCAAGTTCGCGGGATGGATCGTGATCAAGTTCACGGGACGGATCGTGATTGGATCGCGGGATGCTCGGCGATTTGGATTGCGAAGACATTCGACTACACCAACCGCGTTTCTGAACGCTTCCCGCTTAGCGATCTACAAGGGTACATAGATCCACTCTCCCTCTCGTAGATGCTCATCACCATGGATAGGTCTTGCATGAACGTAAGAAAAAAATTTGTTTCCCATGCAATGTTCCCCTACAGTGGCATCATGAGCTAGGTCTATGTGTAGATGAGATCTCGAGTAGAACACAAAGAGTTTGTGGGCGTTGATGCTTAGATTGCTTCCTCCCTTGGTCGTTTTTTGGGTTCAGCGGTATTGTGAGATGAAGCGGCCCGGACCAACATTACTCGTACGCTTACAAGAGACCGGTTCCCTCAACCGCAACTTGTTGCATAGATGGCTTGCGGGCGCCAGTTTCCCTCGCTTTAGTTGGATCGGATTCGACAAAGGCGGTCCTTGAGAAGGTTGAAAAGAAACTAGTGTATCACCGTTGTGGTTTTTGCATAGATGAGAATTGTTCTTGCTAGATACCCGTAGCAGCCACGTAAAACATGCAACAACAATTAGAGGATCATGTGTTGCATAGAATATCACGACTTGCATGTCGATGAGTACGGCAACCGACAGGAGCCATAGGGTTGTCTTTAATTATTGTATGACCTGCGTGTCAATCATTAAGCACTATGTAATGCTTTACTTTATCGCTAAACGGTAGCAATAGTAGTAGAAGCATGTTGGGCACGACAACCCCGATGGCGACATGTTGATGGAGATCAAGATGATGGAGATCATGGTGTCGTGTCGGTGACGATGGAGATCATGCGGGTGCTTTCTAGATGGAGATCAAAAGTACAAGTTCATGGCCATATCATGTCACTTATGAATTGCATGTGATGTTAATCCTTTTATGCACCTTGCTTTGCTTAGGACGACGATAGGATTATAAGGTGATCCCTCACTTAAATATCAAGATGAATTGTGTTCTCCCCGAGCGTGCACCATTGCGAAAGTTCGTCGTGTCGAGACACCACGTGATGATCGGGTGTGATAGACTCTACGTTCACATACAGCGGGTGCAAGCCAGTGTTGCACGTGCAGAACACTCGGGTTAAACTTGACGAGCCTAGCATGTACAGACATGGCCTCAGAACACAAGAGACCAAAAGGTCGAACATGAGTCATATAGTAGATATGATCAACATGATGATGTTCACCATTGAAGCCACCTCAACTCATGTGATGATTGGACTTGAGTTGGTGAATTTGGATCATGTGACACTCAGATAACCTGAGGGGTGTCAATTTGAGTGGGAGCTTTAGTAATTTGATTAACTAAACTCATTATCTTGAACAATTGTCTAAGTAAACCTTTGCATATTTATGTTGTAGATCAATGGCTCGCGCAGTAGCACCCCTGAATTTTAATGCGTTCCTAGAGAAAGCTAAGTTGAAAGATGATGGAAGTAACTTGTTGACTGGGCCCGTATTCTGAGGATTATCCTCACGGCTTCCCAGAAATCATATGTCCTTGATGCACCGCTTGGTGACCAACTAGAAGACATGACCTCCGAAGACGTTAAGAATGCTTGGGAGGCATGTACTGGAGATTATTCAATAGTTCAGTGTGCAATATTGTATGGCTTAGAACCGAGACTTCAAAGACGTTTTGAACGTCATGGAGCATATGAGATGTTCTATGAGTTGAAGTTTATCTTTCAGAAGAATGCCCGGATCGAGAGGTATGAGACCTCCGATAAGTTCTATGCTTGCAAGATGGAGGAGAACGGGCCTATCAGTGAACATATACTCAGAATGTCTGGGTATTCAACTCGCCTAGCGGAGTTGGGAATTGTCCTTCCGCCAGAGGCGATCACTGACAGAGTTCTTCAATCACTGCCACCTAGTTACAAGAGCTTTGTGATGAACTATAACATGCACGAGATGAACAAGTCAGTCGCCGAGCTGTTTGCGATGCTAAAAGTTGCTGAGTCTGAAATCCAGAAAGAACATGAAGTGTTGATGGTCAATAAAACCACTAGTTTCAAGAAGAATGGCAAGGGCAAGGGCATGAAGGGTAAAACCAAGAAGGATGGTAAAGCAGTTGCTACTCCTGTAAAGAAGCCCAAGCATGGACCTAAGCCAGAAACTGAGTGCTTTCATTGCAAGGGAACTGGTCACTGGATGCGGAACTACCCCAAGTACCTGGCTGACAAGAAGGCGGCCAACAACAAACAAGGTATATATGATATACATGTTATTGATGTGTACCTTACTAGCTCTCCTTGTAGTGCCTGGGTATTTGATACCGGTTCGGTTGCTCACATTTGCAACTCAAAATAGGAACTACGGAATAGACGAAGGCTGGCAAAGGATGAAGTGATGATGCGCGTGGGAAATGGTTCCAAGGTTGATGTGATCGCTGTCGGCACGCTCTCTCTTCGATTACCATCGGGATTAGTGATGAACCTGAATAATTGTTATTTAGTGCCTGCATTAAGCATGAACATTATATTTGGATCTTGTTTATTGCGAGACGGTTACTCATTTAAATCAGAGAATAAAGGTTGTTCTATTTATATGAGTAATATCTTTTATGGCCATGCACCCAATGTGAGGGGTTTATTCATATTGAATCTTGATAGTGATGACACACATGTTCATAACATTGATGCCAAAAGATGTAGAGTTGATAATGATAGTACCACTTTCTTGTGGCACTGCCGTTTAGGTCATATTGGTGTAAAACGCATGAGGAAGCTCCATGCTGATGGACTTTTGGAGTCACTTGATTTTGAATCACTTGACACATGTGAACCATGCCTCATGGGCAAGATGACAAAAACGCCATTCTCTAGAACAATGGAACGGGCGAGTGACTTATTGGAAATCATACATACTTATGTGTGCGGTCCAATGAATGTTACAGCGTGTGGTGGATATCGTTATTTTCTCACCTTCACCGATTCCTTAAGTAGATATGGGTATATTTACTTAATGAAACACAAGTCTGAAACGTTTGAAAAGTTCAAGCAATTTCAGAGTGAAGTTGAGAATCACAAGAAGATTAAATTCCTACGATCTGATCGAGGAGGTGAGTATGTGAGTTATGAGTTTGGCAGTTACTTAAGACAGTATGGAATTGTTTCATAGTTGACACCGCCTCGAACACCACAGCGTAATGGTGTGTCCGAACGTCATAATCGAACCTTATTAGATATGGTGCGTTCTATGATGTCTCTTGCTGATTTGCCACTATCGTTTTGGGGTTATGCATTAGAGACAGCTGCATTCACTTTAAATAGGGCACCATCAAAATCTGTTAATTAGCTATGGTTTGGCAAGAGGCCAAAATTGTCGTTTCTTAAAGTTTGGGGATGTGATGCTTATGTCAAAAAGCTTCAGCCTGAAAAGCTAGAACCCAAAGCGGAGAAATGCGTCTTCATAGGATACCCGAAAGAGACAGTCGGGTATACCTTCTATCTCAGATCCGAAGGCAAAGTGTTTGTCGCTAAGAACGGAACATTTCTTGCGAAAGAGTTTCTCTCGAAAGAATTGAGTGGGAGGAAAATAGAGCTTGATGAGGTTATTGAACCTTTACTTCAACCAGAAGGTAGCGCAACACAGAAAGATGTTTCTGTGGACCCTACGACGGTAGAAGAGGAAGTTAATGATGATGATCATGAAGCGTCAGATCAAGCTAATATTTAACCTCGTAGGTCGACAAGGGCGCGTACTACTCCTGAGTGGTACGGCAACCCTGTCTTGGAGGTCATGTTGTTGGACAACAATGAACCTATGAGCTATGGAGGAGCAGTGATAGGCCCAGATTCCGAGAAATGGTTAGAGGCCATGAAATCCCAGATGGGATCCATGTATGAAAACAAAGTATGGACTTTGGAAGTATTACCTGAAGGGCGAAAGGCCATTCACAACAAATGATTCTTTAAGAAGAAGACAGACGCGGACGGTAATGTCACCGTCTATAAAGCTCGACTTGTGGCAAAGGGTTTTTCACAAGTTCAAGGAGTTGACTACGATGAGACATTCTCACCCATAGCGATGCTTAAGTCTGTCAGAATCATATTGGCAATAGCTGCTTATTTCGATTATGAAATTTGGCAGATGGATGTCAAAACGGTGTTCCTCAACGGTTTCCTTGAGGAAGATTTGTATATGATGCAACCAGAAGGTTTTGTCAATCCAGAGAATGCTGACAAAGTTTGCAAACTCCGGCGATCCATTTATGGGATGGTGCAAGCATCTCGGAGTTGGAATAAGCGCTTTGATGAAGTGATCAAAGCGTTTGAGTTTATACAAGTTTTTGGAGAGGCTTGTATTTACAAGAAAGTGAGTGGGAGCTCTATAGCGTTTTCTAATATTATATGTGGATGACATATTGCTGATTGGAAACAATATAGAAATGCTGGAAAGCGTGAAGGAATATTTGAACAAGAGTTTTTCAATGAAGGACCTAGGAGAAGCTGCTTTCATATTAAGCATTAAGATCTATAGAGATAGATCAAGACGCTTAATAGCACTTTCACAGAGCACATACCTTGATAAAGTTTTGAAGAAGTTCAAAATGGATCAGTCCAAGAAGGGGTTCTTGCCTGTGTTACAAGGTGTGAAGTTGAGTAAGACTCAATGCCCAGTGACTGCAGAAGATAGAGAAAAGATGAGTGTCATCCCCTATGCTTCAGCCATAGGCTCTATCATGTATGCAATGTTGTGCACAAGACCGGATGTCAGCCTTGCCAGAAGTATGGCGGGAAGGTTTCAAAGTGATCCTGGAATGGAATACTGGGCAGCGGTCAAGAATATCCTGAAGTACCTGAAAAGGACTAAGGAAATGTTTCTCGTTTATGGAGGTGATGAGGAGCTCATCATAAAGGGTTACGTCGATGCAAGCTTTGACACTGATCCGGATGACTCAAAGTCACAAACTGGATACGTATTTATTCTCAATAGGGGAGCGGTAAGCTGGTGCAGTTCCAAGCAAAGCGTGGTAGCCGATTCTACGTGCGAAGCGGAGTACATCACAGCCTCGGAGGCAGCGAAGGAAGCTGTCTGGATGAAGCAGTTCATGACAGATCTTGGAGTAGTGCCCAGTGCACTGAATCCAATGAACCTGTTCTGTGACAACACTGATGCCATTGCTCTGGCCAAGGAACCAAGGTTTCACAAGAGGACCAGACACATAAGTTGACGCTTCAACTCCATCCGCGATTACATCGAGGAGAAGGACATAAATATTTGCAAAGTGCACACGGATCTGAATGTTGTAGACCCATTGACTAAACCTCTTCCAAGGGCTAAACATGATCAACACCAGAACTGCATGGGTGTTCGATTCATTACAATGTAAATCACATAGTGATGTGAACTAGATTATTGACTCTAGTGCAAGTGGGAGACTGTTGGAAATATGCCATAGAGGCAATAAATAAAGTGTTTATTATTATATTTCCTTGTTCATGATAATTGTTTATTATCCATGCTATAATTGTATTGATTGGAAACACATTGCATGTGTGGGTAAATAGACAACACTATGTCCCTAGTATGCCTCTAGTGAACTAGCTCGTCGATCAAGGATGGTCAAGGTTTCCTAGCCATTGACATGTGATGTCATTTGATAATGGGATCACATTGGTAGTAGAATGATGTGATGGACAAGACCCAAACTACAAACGTAGCATATGATCGTGTCAGTTTATTGCTACTGTTTTCTGCATGTCAAGTATATGTTCCTATGACCATCAGAGCAACTCACGGACATCGGAGGAGTGCCTTGTGTGTATCAAACGTCGCAACGTAACTGGGTGACTATAAAGGTGCTCTACAGGTATCTCCAAGGGTGTTTGTTGAGTTGGCATGGATCAAGACTGAGATTTGTTACTCCGTGTGACGGAGAGGTATCTCAGGGCCCACTCGATAATACAACATCACAATAAGCCTTGCAAGCAATGTGACTAAGTGTTAGTCACGGGATTTTGTATTAAAGAACGAGTAAAGAGACTTGCCGGTAACGAGATTGAACTAGGTATGGAGATACTGATGATCGAATCTTGGGCAAGTAACATACCGAAGAACAAAGGGAACATCATACGGGATTAACTGAATCCTTGACATAGAGGTACGACTGATAAATATCTTCGTAGAATATGTAGGAACCAATATGGACATCCAGGTACCGCTATTGGTTATTGACTGTAGAGGTGTCTCGGTCATGTCTACATAGTTTTCAAACCCGCAGGGTCTGCACACTTAAGGTTTGGTGACGTTTCGGTAGTATAGAGTTATGTATGGTGGTGACTGAAGGTTGTTCGGAGTCCCGGATGGGATCCCGTACGTCACGAGGAGCTCCGGAATGGTCCGGAGGTAAAGATTCATATATAGGAAGTCCTGTTTTGGTCGCCGGAAAAGTTTCGGGCTAATCAGTAGTGTACCGGGAGTGCCGGGAGTGTACAGGGAGACCATCGAGAGGGGTACTTCGAACCAAGAGGCTTCATGGGCCGTGGGAGAATAAATACCAGCCTTTTGTGGTCTGGTTGAAGTCCCACACAAGGCCCATGCGGCTAGGGAAGAAAAGCCCAAAGGGAAAAGGTGGAAAAAAGGCCAAAAAGGAGGAATCCTAGTCCTACTAGGATTGGAGGAGGAGTCCTCCTCTCCTCCCCACTTCGGCCGAACCAAAGGAGGCTTGGCCCTTGAGACAAGTCCTCTCCTGCCTCCCTCTTATATATACTAGAGGTTTTAGGGTTTTTGCACAGAATTTTAGCCACGTGCTGCCTGTTCCTCCAGTGCATAGTTTCTCCTCTAGATCGGCTTTCTGCAGTGCTTAGGCGAACCCCTACCGGAATAGCTCCACAACCATCGCCGGAGCACCGTCATGCTGCCGGAGAACTCTTCTTCCTCTCTGCTCCCTCTTGCTGGATCAAGACGACGGAGATCATCATCAAGCCGTACGTGTGCTGAACGCGGAGGTGTTGTCCGTTCGGCGCTAGATCGGAAGGACCGTGATCAAGTTCGCGGGACAGATCGTGATCAAGTTCACGGGACGGATTGTGATTGGATCGCGGGTTGGATCATGATTGGATAGCAGGACGCTCGGTGATTCGGATCGCGGAGACGTTTGACTACACCAACCGCGTTTCTTAACGCTTCCCGCTTAGCGATCTACAAGGGTACGTAGATCCACTCTCCCTCTCGTAGATACTCATCACCATGGATAGGTCTTGCGTGAACGTAAGAAAAAAATCCCATGCAACGTTCCCCTACAATTTATTGCCTTGATAATTTGTTTTCCTATAAAATGCATATTGATAGTAAGAGGGTCGGACTTAAATATGTTTGTTACATGTTATATGATGCTCTCTTCGTGCTTCAATTCTTATCTTTCATGTGAGCATCAATAAAATCTCCAACAATTTCAAAAGTAACACAAAACCCAAAACAAAGTAAAATATAATAAAAGATTTTTGTAAATATTTTTCTAGAAAAAAAATGAATCACTTTTGAAAGACAACTAGAACTATAAAAACAACCTTCTAAACAATATAAGTGTTTGCCTAATGAACTTAACAACAAGCAAACATAAACTAAGAGAAAACATATTGTAAAACAACTAAGTTAACAGAAAATAATTAAATAAAATCTTTATTACAAAACAGAATTAAATCATATGAAACTTTGTGAAAATAATTTCTATGAAAAACTAAATTGTTTTATAAGACATTACCTAATGATTAAGGATATAGTTTTCCTATCATAATAGAGCAAAACTAAATTATTTTATTAACAAAACATTACTTAACAGAAAGGAATTACTACAAATTTTATTTGAAAACAGAATCTAATTATATAAAAATTTAGTTAAAAGTACTAGTACTAACTACTTTGTTTTAAATAAACTATACCTATTTGAAAGAGGGTATAGATCCCTACAACAAAATTTATAAACTAAACAAATTAACTTTTGTTAACAGCAAGTAAATTACTAAGGTTTGGAACAACAAAACTAAATGAAATCTGAAACTTAATATAAATCATATTCAGATTTTCAAAAACAAAGTAAACCAATATAAATAAACTAATATGAAACTAAACAGATTCTGTTTGGTTTGAAAATACTATTTAAAACTATTACAAAAATTCTCAAACTCTACCAAATGATAGCTATGGTCACTAGTGACAAGTAGGAAAAAGAATCATTCAAAAATTCATTTTAGAACTCAAGATATTCAGAAAACAAAATTTAAATCAAATCTGTTCAAATTCAAATTCAAATGTTCAAACATAGCCAAATTCGATATCTACAGAAACTAGATGAAATTTATGATCTAATGCAAAAATAATCAATTTAAAATACTTAAAAACATAAAAGATATAAGCAAAACAAATCTGAAACTATTCTGTTTTAAAAACTGAAAACAGAATAAAATGAAAAACTTATTTAACGGATAGGGTACACGTGGCATTTCCTGATTGGTCTAAGTGTGCGTGTGCTAGGGAGTTTCGGGCGGACGACCGAGACATAACAGAAAACGGTTCGGTCAATTTATTTTGAAAGAAAACCGGCCGGTTCTTTCTAAGAGAACCGAAGGGGTACGGGGATCTAATCTACGCCGTTGATTAGGGATCGGACGGGGAGGGTGCTCACCGTGGTGGTTGCTGGTTCCGGCGAGGGTTCCGGCGACGGCAGAGGCGTCGAGGTCGCCGGGGATGCGCCTTCGGTGGTCTTTGGTGTCGGGGAAAGGGTCCGGTCGACGGCGGCGAGCGTGGCGATGACGATGGTGGCGTCGGCGAGGCTCGAAGGCGACAGGAGCGAGCGGCACGAGCTCCGGGGCAGCTCGGTGGAGGTGGGGCTCCGGCGAGGTCGTAGGTTAGGGCATTCCAGGGGGTCTCCGGCGAAGTAGAGGGGTGGGGTGGTGCGCACGGGTGCGGTGAGGTCGAAGGAGGGTTCGGTGGCGCTCGGGGAGGTCGGAGTGGAGCTGTGGAGCAGAAATGGCGCGGCGGCCGTGGTGAAGTCCGGCGAGTGATTCCGGCGAGGGGAAGGCTCGGGGAGAGGGGGAAACAACGAGAATGGAGGGAGGGGAGCGATGGGTATTTATAGGAGGCCGTGGGGCGCTCGGGGAGTAACGGAGGAGGTGGTCACGGCGGGGTTGCCGGCATGGTCTTCGGGTGAGGGGGAGGAAAGAGATGACCACGGCGGCTTTGATTCGGACAGCGGGCCCCACATGTCATAGGGAGAGAGGGGGGGTGCGTGATCGACGGGCGACCGGCTCGTAACGGTCTCGGCATTTAAGTCGTTGGGCTGGCCGTTTTAATATAAACCGTTACCGTTTTGCTATTTATGATTTTTACCAGAGCCATAAAACTTGTTCAATGCATTCGAATAAACTCCAAATATAGTCAAATTTTATATCAAAATTAACATAATAATAAATGCCATTTAATGGACATTTTTATTCTGGCATTTGAGTACTTTGTAAAAAATATTATTTTCAAAAATTGCCCTTTTGCTTTTAAATCCCTTTGCAAATATATTTTTTTCAGAATAACCCCTGGTTTTTATTATTCAAATAAATCACCAAGAAGTCCCTGGTGTGGAGTGTCATGTTACTCCTCTCAAATTTTTGTCAGGGGTTTGAATACTTTGAAAATTGGAATAGGAACCAAATATGAAATGATTCCAAAACAAAATCCAGAGATTTTCACATTCACTATTCAAAGATTTATTTTAAACTTCCAACTCATATTTCATATAATTTGAAGAAGTCATATTATCTTCTCTCATAAAAATCATTGAGTTGCATAAAGTTTTCTGAATTTGAAATATTTTCAAAATGGAAATTCAAATCATTTTCAAATCCCTTTTCATTTCTTTAAATGGAAGAAGTCATTTCATCTTCACTCTAGGGTTTTGTGATGAAATGAATTTGAATTCCTGGTGATCAAAATGCAGAGTGAAAGTTTTGGGAAAGTCATTTCATTCCCTCTCAATAAACTTTCAAAAAGTTTCAAATTTCACTCACTTTCAATCACTCAAACAAACAAACAAACAATCATTCTAATAATTATTATAACATTCCAAAGTTTGGGATGTTACAAACCTACCACACTTAAAATGAATCTCGTCCTCGAGATTCGAAAGGGCTAGAAAGAAAAGGTTAGGGTTTGGGGGTTTTCTAACAAATCCATTGACCAAAAAGGTGTGGGGTCTTCCAACAAAACTCCATTGACCTGGAAATGTGGGTCTACCACACTTAAAATGAGAGTTATTGGTCCTTCAAAAATCATGACAGTCCTGTGGGTGCACTTGTCTGTTCACCTTCTTCATGATAGCTCCTTCGGTGATGCTCTTTCGTTATATCAAAATCTTGTGTTCTCATAACAACATGTATTTCCTCTGATACTGGGTCTTCTTAGCTGGCAGGTCTCGCGTTCATTCTAAGTAACTTATCGAAGATCTCATGGTGGTCTACCATTAGTGGTTATCCTGCAGTGAAATGGGTCTTGGCTTTATTCCTCACCGTAAAATTTCCTACGTGTGACAGCAACTGTCAATGTACTAGGGGTTTCATCCTACCATTCTAAGGCTTAAACAAAAAGCTTCAAAGAACGTCGTCTCTTTACTATGGGTAAGTCACTCAGATTTACCATTCCGAATAGCAAGAGAATGATAAGAGTAAGTCGTCATGGTGGCCAAGCCATGCCGCACTAAAATCATTACCTTGTATAAGGTTTAGTAATCTCGTATTATAACACTTGGGCTTCCTCACTAGCGTTGCAGAAAATTTCTCTTGTCAACGAACAAAGTTCGGATAAATCCATTGATTCTGCAAGCTAAGCAAAAACATCTATCGTTTCTTCACAACTCTCAGGTTATCGTATGTTCCTAAGAAAAACGTTTGCTAACCAGTCGTAGCTTCTTCCAAGTTTCTTCCTTCACAAAGGTGGGGCTTGATCCTTATCAATCCTGAGGTCAGTGACTTGTGGATTCACTTGAATACTTGAACAACTTCATCTCACCCGTGGGGTGACTATCGATCCATATTCCAGCATTACCTTCAGTTCACTACACCATACCCTTGAGGTAACAAATCTCAGACTTATTCTTGTCTAGATTCCACTCTGCAGAATCCATTTTCCTTTCCATTGGTTTGTTTAACCTTGGGTGTGGTTTTCACCATAATCATTCCGTTTCTCAGCATTCCAGCTTCAAAAACTCTTTGTCTCAAAGGTTATTATCCGGATAGTTTGCGGTGATTCCACATTCTCTTCATCCGTATTCACTGATCCAAATTCCTTAACCGGGAGGTACCTGTGGTCACTACCACACTTAAAATGAAATGCACTCATGTATGCATAGACCATATTTTCTCATATCCTCGAAAATGGTAAGAGATCTTTGTTCATAGAGTAACAACTCACATATTTCAACATAAGATAAATCATGACACCATAATTTCCATTGACTCATGAATTTATTTACAGACTCTAAGACTTCCATTACATAACTCCAAAATTGTAAGAGTGCTACCTATTACATTTGGTACACCCAGAATCCAAAACTCAGACTACTCATGCTTAGCCATTCTTCTTTGGACAGGTATAGGAGTAGTGTCCTGTCTTCTTGCACTGGTAACACGTGATCTGACTTAGATCCTTCTTTGCAGAAATTGGGTTGTTCTGAGAATGCCTTCGGTTTTTCTTCCCGGGCTTCTTTGTTTCGATCAAACCTTCAATTTCCTGTGGATCAAACTCCACTTCTTCTGTCGGGAAGTTTCCCACATACATTTTTCTTTCCTTCGTACAGTCCTGTGAGAAATTTCCTTCTTCTCCACATGAATAGCAGGCATTGTAGTAAAATCTGGTTAGGCCTTCTCCATTTGGATCTTCAATATCTTTCTTCATCACAAATTCTCCAAATTCTCCTCTGAAGGCTTCCTTCATGGCTTCCTTCTGTTGCTTGATGACTTCCTGTACCTTGGGGTACATTTGGCATTGAGCCGGGTAATGCATAGTCCCTTCACACAAGAAACAAGTCACCCTACTGGTTGGGCACTCCTCAACTAGGTGATTTTCTTCACAATGACGACATCCATCCTTGTGTTCTTCCTGGGTGTGTCCTATTTCTCCACAGATTTTACATGCTCGGGTCTTCTTCATCGGGACAACACAATGCTTCTGAATGAGACGGGATCTTAACAGAGTCTTCTTGAGTTCTTCCCAATTCTTTGCTCCATTAAATCCTTGTATGGCATGATGCATTTTCCACCAAGTTACGACACTTTGGGTAAAGTGCTGGAGAGCATATTTAACCTCATACTTCTGTGCTATCGAGTTGCTCCTGAAGTGATTCTCCATGTTGTGAATCCATACTTCTGTCTCTAACCAAGTCATCGATCCAGAATACACAAGTCCAACTTCATTCGTCATCTATTGGGTTCAAGGTTTTGGGGATGAGATGGGTAAGGGAGAGAAAGGAGGGGATACACACAATACAAACAATGGTTTTGAAAATATATTTTTTTTTGTGGCTGTCGAAAATTACACACAAATGACAGCTCACAAATCATCGTATCTAACGTAAGTTTACATCAGGGGTTGGGTCTTCTAGGGGCATAACATCTTGGAAATTCTTCATGGTCTTCAATTTCTTGAGGTCTGTATAGTCTTCAATCCTTTTGTAGCTCTTCCATAATGGAATACATCTTTGTTTGAGTTGGTCACCAGTTGTCTGATATCTTGTCCTTCTTGGAGGGCTTCAGTTGATCCTTTGTGTGGTCAAGGGGAAAAGGGGTATTTTCTAACTATTTGATAAAACTCAGAAGAGAGGAGAAGTAAAAGATATTTTGAAAACAAAATTTTCGAGAAATCATTTCCTAAGGCTTTCCAGTTTCTAGGGTCACGTCCTACACTCAACATGTGCTCTGATACCATTTCTGTAGCGACCCGACTCAAAACGAGTCAAGCCTCTGTGTTTTCTGTGCCATCCCTGGATCAGTATGCTGGCACACACAGTACATCAATGTATATATCAAAGTGCAATCACATGTAAATAGCGTAAAACTGATATATACCTTAAAATAGCAGCGGATACAGTCAACGGGAGTGGAGTCCCAATAACACCAACGGCAAGTTGAGTGCGGACCGTAACCCTGAATCGTACTTTTACCCGTCGTAGAAGAGTATCTGCAACATAAGACGTTGCAGCCGTGTAGGCCAGCATTTTGAATATGCTGGCAAGATCACCATAGAAGAACAGAAGAATAAAGACTATTCTATATGCAAAGGCTTTGTGGCTCTGTGTCTGAGTTTTTGCGTAAAAGCTGATTTTATTTTCCTACAACAAAAAGAATATCAGGAATTTCACTATAGAGTTACCTATCATGACATGGTTCCGCCAACCAATGTCTCAATGCCCATAAGTATCATAAGTTGCCAACAATTAGTTATCAGTCCAGTGTTGAGAGTTCAGAGATAGATCCAAGTCTAGAAGCTCAAATCGTCCGTAACCGGGGACACGGCTAATCGATTAGGTTTAACTCTACAGAGTGTTGTGTACTTTACCCACAAGATTTTTTCCCTCCTGATAAGTCCTCGCACTGCCTGGTGTTTGAGAACAGCATGAAAGAAACATGGTCTTTCAGAGTGCTTCCCTGACTGTCCGACAGTGCCCATCCCAATCCTAACGTCGACTACATCTCGTGGCACTGCCCAGCAGAGTCACAACAAAGATCAACCAAGACAGAGCCCATAATGACTTGTGGCTACACAGGTAAGCTTCCGGGCATGAAGTAATCATCCTTCTCTTTGAGTCTGGGTGAAGCTTTCCGCAAGATGTCATGGCGCTTCTCCATGCATCCCGGCCATCCACTAGTTTCTCCAAGGATGCCCAATCAACCATCCTTCACCCAGTAGTGTGTATTGAAAACTTGTCTTCTCGAGTCTTGAAGTCTTGAGGTCTTGAAGATGCAGGACTTGAAGATGTCTTCATGAAGTCGTCGTTTTGACGTGGAGTCCTTCTTCACACCACTCACGAACACTCATACCAGACCCCGTCTACTTTAGCATAGCATTGCACTAACTAGCGTTCCCGGGGCTTTAGTAACCAGTGGTGGGTTCCTACCTCATGCATTCTACTCAACTACAAGAATTTCAATAACACTACGGGAGGGATATGTTGAATGATGTCACTACATGCAATAAAACGTAGGTATGAAAAGATGGTCAAAGTGAACTTGCTTGTACTGTTGATGAAGATAAAGATCGCTCTCAGAAATAACTTGATAGACTATATGTCACTCTCCGATGAAATCTATAACAAACATTGCATACATATAAGCAATCATACTAGCAATCAATTCTAACAATCACAAGGTAACACAAGAACAAAAGCAACAAGGTTGATGTAAGAAATACTTAAGACAAAGTTGAAACACAAAACTCCAACAATTTCAAAAGTAACACAAAACCCAAAACAAAGTAAAATATAATAAAAGATTTTTGTAAATATTTTTCTAGAAAAAAAAATGAATCACTTTTGAAAGACAACTAGAACTATAAAAACAACCTTCTAAACAATATAAGTGTTTGCCTAATGAACTTAACAACAAGCAAACATAAACTAAGAGAAAACATATTGTAAAACAACTAAGTTAACAGAAAATAATTAAATAAAATCTTTATTACAAAACAGAATTAAATCATATGAAACTTTGTGAAAATAATTTCTATGAAAAACTAAATTGTTTTATAAGACATTACCTAATGATTAAGGATATAGTTTTCCTATCATAATAGAGCAAAACTAAATTATTTTATTAACAAAACATTACTTAACAGAAAGGAATTACTACAAATTTTATTTGAAAACAGAATCTAATTATATAAAACTTTAGTTAAAAGTACTAGTACTAACTAATTTGTTTTAAATAAACTATACCTATTTGAAAGAGGGTATAGATCCCTACAACAAAAATTATAAACTAAACAAATTAACTTTTGTTAACAGCAAGTAAATTACTAAGGTTTGGAACAACAAAACTAAATGAAATCTGACACTTAATATAAATCATATTCAGATTTTCAAAAACAAAGTAAATCAATATAAATAAACTAATATGAAACTAAACAGATTCTGTTTGGTTTGAAAATACTATTTAAAACTATTATAAAAATTCTCAAACTCTACCAAATGATAGCTATGGTCACTAGTGACAAGTAGGAAAAAGAATCATTCAAAAATTCATTTTAGAACTCAAGATATTCAGAAAACAAAATTTAAATCAAATCTGTTCAAATTCAAATTTAAATGTTCAAACATAGGCAAATTCGATATCTACAGAAACTAGATGAAATTTATGATCTAATGCAAAAATAATCAATTTAAAATACTTAAAAACATAAAAGATATAAGCAAAACAAATCTGAAACTATTCTGTTTTAAAAACTGAAAACAGAATAAAATGAAAAACTTATTTAACGGATAGGGTACACGTGGCATTTCCTGATTGGTCTAAGTGTGCGTGTGCTAGGGAGTTTCGGGCGGACGAACGAGACATAACAGAAAACGGTTCGGTCAATTTATTTTGAAAGAAAACCGGTCGGTTCTTTCTAAGAGAACCGAAGGGGTACGGGGATCTAATCTACGCCGTTGATTAGGGATCGGACGGGGAGGGTGCTCACCGTGGTGGTTGCTGGTTCCGGCGAGGGTTCCGGCGTCGAGGTCGCCGGGGATGCGCCTCCGGTGGTCTTTGGTGTCGGGGAAAGGGTCCGGTCGACGGCGGCGAGCGTGGCGATGACGATGGTGGCGTCGGCGAGGCTCGAAGGCGACAGGAGCGAGCGGCACGAGCTCCGGGGCGGCTCGGTGGAGGTGGGGCTCCGGCGAGGTCGTAGGTTAGGGCATTCCAGGGGGTCTCCGGCGAAGCAGAGGGGTGGGGTGGTGCGCACGGGTGCGGTGAGGTCGAAGGAGGGTTCGGTGGCGCTCGGGGAGGTCGGAGTGGAGCTGTGGAGCAGAAATGGCGTGGCGGCCGTGGTGAAGTCCGGCGAGTGATTCCGGCGAGGGGAAGGCTCGGGGAGAGGGGGAAACAACGAGAATGGAGGGAGGGGAGCGGTGGGTATTTCTAGGAGGCCGTGGGGCGCTCGGGGAGTAACGGAGGAGGTGGTCACGGCGGGGGTTGCCGGCATGGTCTTCGGGTGAGGGGGGGAAAGAGATGACCGCGGCCGCTTTGATTCGGACAGCGGGCCCCACATGTCATAGGGAGATAGGGGGGTGTGATCGACGGGCGACCGGCTCGTAACGGTCTCGGCATTTGAGTCGTTGGGCTGGCCGTTTTAATATAAACCGTAACCGTTTTGCTATTTATGATTTTTACCAGAGCCATAAAACTTGTTCAATGCATTCGAATAAACTCCAAATATAGTCAAATTTTACATCAAAATTAACATAATAATAAATTCCATTTAATGGACATTTTTATTCTGGCATTTGAGTACTTTGTAAAAAATATTATTTTCAGAAATTGCCCTTTTGCTTTTAAATCCCTTTGCAAATATATTTTTTCAGAATAACCCCTGGTTTTTATTATTCAAATAAATCACCAAGAAGTCCCTGGTGTGGAGTGTCATGTTACTCCTCTCAAATTTTTGTCAGGGGTTTGAATACTTTGAAAATTGGAATAGGAACCAAATATGAAATGATTCCAAAAGAAAATCCAGAGATTTTCACATTCACTATTCAAAGATTTATTTTAAACTTCCAACTCATATTTCATATAATTTGAAGAAGTCATATTATCTTCTCTCATAAAAATCATTGAGTTGCATAAAGTTTTCTGGATTTGAAATATTTTCAAAATGGAAATTCAAATCATTTTCAAATCCATTTTCATTTCTTTAAATGGAAGAAGTCATTTCATCTTCACTCTAGGGTTTTGTGATGAAATGAATTTGAATTCCTGGTGATCAAAATGCAGATTGAAAGTTTTGGGAAAGTCATTTCATTCCCTCTCAATAAACTTTCAAAAAGTTTCAAATTTCACTCACTTTCAATCACTCAAACAAACAAACAAACAATCATTCTAATAATTATTATAACATTCCAAAGTTTGGGATGTTACAGAAGACCTACCAGAGGGGGGACACCAGTTGCCCACAAGGCAACAAGGCTCGCCCACCTCCCATGGGCGTGCCCTGATGCCTTGTGAGGCCCACGTGGATCCGCTGACCCTAATTCCAAGCCTATAAATTCATATTCCCCAAGAAAAAAGATAAAGACGTTTTCATCATGTTCTACGAGATGGAGCCGCCACTACGCCTTTTCTTCCTCAAGAGGGATGATCTGGAGTCCTTTTGGAGCTCCAAAGAGGGGAATTCGTCGCCATCGTCATCACCAACCCTTCTCCATCAACAATTCCAAGATGCTCACCACCTGGAGTGATTAATTCCTTTGTAGGCTTGATGGACGATGATGGGATTGGATGAGATTTATCGTGTAACCGAGTTATTTTGATAGGGATTGACCCCTAATATCCATTATGTTCTGCGATTGATGTTGTTATGACTTTGTTGTGCTTAATGCTTGTCACTAGGGCCCGAGTGCCATAATTTCAGATCTGAACCTATTATTTCCCATGAATATGAGAGTGTTTTATATCCTATCTTGCAAGTTGTATGTACCTACTATGTGTTATGATCCACATCCCCCAAGTTGACAATAATTGGGATTCTTTCTAGGGATGACCATAGTTTGGCGAGTTCATGTATTCATCATGTGTTAATGCTTTGTTCTAGTTCTCTATTAAAAGGATGCCTTAATATCCCTTAGTTTCCATATGGACCCCACTACCACGAGAGGATAGGACAAAAGATGTCATGCAAGTTCTTATTATAAGCATATATGACTATATACGAATGCATGCCTACATTATATTGATGAATTGGAGCTAGTTCTGTGCACTCTAGTATGTAACAGTTACTTGATTAATGTCATCTAAATCAATCCATCACCGATCCATGGCCTATGATTTCGCTTATTAGTTTCCATTAAGCTACTTTTGTTACTATTGCTATTACAATCAATACAAATCTACTTATGTTACTATTACTATTGCTTTTGTTACTATGCTACTGAAATTCCAGGTGTGGTTGAATTGACAACTCAACTGCTAAGACCAATAAATATTTTTTGGCTATCATTGTGTTGAATCAATATATTTGGGTCAAATACTACCCTCGAACACTGTTGCGATCCCCTACACTTGTGAGTTATCAGATAACATTGCTTAATGGTCGTATACTTTGAAACACTAAGGATTATGCTTCTTATGTTCATTGATATTATTATTGTAATGTCAATTGATTCATCGTTTCTCAATATCAACACCTAAATAGATTACATGTTGGGTACCATGCCACATCAAAATTATGTTTTAATCATTTACCTACTCGAGGATGAGCACAAATTAAGCTTGGGGATGTTGATACGTCTCCAACCTATCTATAATTATTTATTGTTTCATGCTATTATATTATCAATCTTGAATAATTTCTATGCTATTTTATATCATTTTCGGGACTAACCTATTAACTCAGTGCCGAGTGCCAGTTTCTGTTTTTTGCTTGTTGTTAGACTTTTCAGAAAATCGGTACCAAACGGGGTCCAAATTGAATAAAAATTTACGGGCGTTATTTTTGGACTGATGACCCACAAGTATAGGTCATCGATCATAGTCCTTTTGATAAGTAAGAGTGTCAAACCCAACGAGGAGCAGAAGGAAATGACAAGCACTTTCAGCAAGGTATTCTCTGCAAGTGTTCTAAGTGACAGTGATAGATAGTTTTATAGCAAGATAATTCATAACAAATGACAAGTAACAAAAGTAGCAAGTGTGCATTGATACGTCTCCAATGTATCTATAATTTATGAAGTATTCATGCCATGTTTACGATAATTCTATATGATTTTGGTATGATTTTATTAGAACTAACCTGGGTTGATGTTGTTTTCAGCAGAACTACCGTGGTGCTATTTTTGTGCAAAAATAAAAGTTCTCGGAATGAGCTGGAAATTTATGGAGAATATTTTTGGAAAATATAAAAAATACTGGAGCGAAGAGTCACTAGAGAGGAAGGCCGAGGAACCCACAAGCCATAGGGGCGCCCCCCCCCCTAGGGTGCGCCCCTGGCTTGTGACTTCCTTGGGAACCTTCTGGACGTGGGACCGATGCCAAATCCTATAAATACTAAAAAACAAAAATAAACCTAGATCTTATGTTCCGCCGCCGCAAACCTCCAGAGCCACGAAAAACCAATCAGGAGCCCGTTTCGGCACCCTGTCGGAGGGGGGGAAACCATCACCAGAGGCCATCTTCGTCATCCCAGCGGTCTCCATGACGAGGAGGGAGTAGTTCACCCTCGGGGCTGAGGGTATGTACCAGTAGCTATGTGTTTGATCTCTCTCTCTCCCGTGTTCTTGAGACGGCACAATCTTGATGTACGCGAGCTTTATTAATATAGATGAATCATATGGAGTGTTTCCCCTCCCTATCTAGTTGTGATGAATTGAGTTTTCCCTTTGAAGTTTACTTATCGAATTGAGTCCTTAAGGATTTTAGAACACTTGATGTATGTCTTGCGATGGGATATCCGTGGTGACAATGGGATGTTCTATTGATCCACTTGATGTATGTTTTGTTGATCAACTTGCGGGTTTCGTGACCTTCGGAATCTATGCATAGGGGTTGGCACACGTTTTCGTCTTGACTCTCCGGTAGAAACTTTGGGGCACTCTTTGAAGTTCTTTGTCTTGGATTGAACATGATGAATCTGAAATTGTGTGATGCATATCGTATAATCAAGCCCATGGGTACATGTGGTGACATTGGAGTATCTAGGTGACATTAGGGTTTTGGTTGATGTGTATCTTAAGGTGTTATCTTAGTACGAACTCTAGGGCTGTTCGTGACACTTATAGGGATAGCTCATAAGATTGATTAGAAAAGATAGCTTTGAGGTGGTTTCGTACCCTACAATAATTTCTATCTTTGTTCTCCGATGTTTGTGACTTTGGAGTGAACTCTTTGTCGCATGTGAGGGATTTACATATGATTCAACTATGTTAGTATTATTGAGAGAACTTGCACTAGTGAAAGTATGAAGCCTAGGCCTTGTTTCTAAGCATTGAAATACTGTTTGTGCTCACTTTTGCTACTATTTAACTTGCTGTTTTTATATTTTCAGATTACAAAAACCTATATCTACCATCCATATTACACTTGTATCACCATCTCTTCGCCGAACTAGTGCACCTATACAATTTACCATTGTATTGTGTGTGTTGGGGACACAAGAGACTCTTTGTTATTCGGTTGTAGGGTTGCTTGAGAGAGACCATCTTCATCCTACACCTCTCACGGATTAATAAACCTTAGGTTATCCACTTGAGGGAAAATTTCTACTCTCCGACAAAACTCTGCGCTTGGAGGCCCAACATGAATCTACAAGAAGAAGGTTGTGTGGTAGACATCAAGCTCTTTTCTCGCGTCGTTACTGGGGAGGTGAGTACTTGAAGGTACATCTTTAGATCTTTCAATTGAATCTTTTAGTTTCTTGTTTTATCACTAGTTTAGTCTATAAAATAAAACTACAAAAAAATGTAAATCAGGTTGCCTCATATGCTTCATCTTTTTAATGTCTTTCGTGAAAATGATGGAAAGGAAAATTGTGCTCAAGTGTTAGAAGAAGAAGTTATTAAAATGTTTGGCACTAAATCTTTTAGTGATGAGCATGATTGCAATGTTGTTAGTATGAATTCTTTGAATATCCATAGTACTAATGATGATTGCACTAGTCATGATAAATAGACTTCTTATAAGCATGTCAATTTTTGTGGAGTGCATAGAGTTTGTCAAGACATGACTAAAGGGGAAGATAGATTTTGTAAGAGGCATAAGTATTTAGAACTTAATAGTTGCAAGAGAGGCTATATGTTTGTGCTGAAAGACTTAATATTTCTTGCCATCCTTGTGAACTTTGCAATGAAAGCGGTCATTTTAATTTCCAATGTGAATTATTTCATGATCGAATTGTGTCCAAAAATTGTGATAACCTCATTACCCTTGAGCATCATCATGAGCTTAGTCTATTCTTGGGGTATACAGAATGAAACATGAAACTAAGGATGTTCCATCTTGGGTTCTCATGAAAATGATTGATTTTGATCTAAATGAAATCTATATGTATTATGTGGTAAATTGTATTGAGAATCCTTATATTGCCAATTACTTAAAGACAAATAAACAAATAGAAGAGGAAGATAATACTAATGAAGGGGAATAGGTTTCCCAATATCCTCCTTTTTTCTTATGATGAATCAAGTAATAAGGAGAAGCTTTTTATTCAACCAACCTCTTCAAAAAGAATCTTGGAGGAATTAAATAAACGCACACATAATATGGTGAAGAAGAATAAAAGAAGTAAAAGTAAATGTAAAGAGGTATCTCTCCCAAATAATGTTGCTCCCATTATTGATAGGCCTCATGAGAATGAATCGAAAATAGTTGTGGAAGATGATACACTTGAGGATGATTTTGTTATGCCTATTGCTTGTTGTGATAATTATGATTGGGAATATAATGATACATCTTATAATCTTGAAAATAATTATGGCACCAACTTGGAGGATGATGATAATAATTGCTATAATATTGGTTCTATTCATACCATTAATGATGAGAGTGATTATGTTTATAATATACAAAGCCACAAGCTTGGGGAAGCTATGTTTGATGAAAATGACATGTTTGAGAATTTACTTGCTGCAATTGATGTTTGTCCCAAGCTTGGGGATGCTATGCTTAGTGAAGATGATCTTTATATTCCTCCTACTTTGAATGATCAAATTTGTTATAATGATTGCATGCCTCCTACTTATGATGATTATTGTGATGATACTTATGCAATGAAAAAGAGTGATGATTACTATTATGATGCTTGTCATAATTATGAATATCCTTTTACTGAATATTACTCTTTTAGTGTGGAACCAACTTGTAGTATTCAAGTCTTTTATGATACTCCCACTATTAGTCATGAGAAGAAATTTTCTTGTGTGGAGAGTAGTAAAATTTCTATGCTTGTAGATCATGAAAAGAATGCTTTATGTGCTGGTTATATTGTGGAATTCCTTCATGATGCTACTGAAAATTATTATGAGGGAGGAACATATGCTTGTAGGAATTGCAATAATATCAAGTTTCCTCTCTATGTGTTCAAAGTTTTGAAGTTATGCTTGTTTTGCCTTCCTCTGCTAGTTGATTCTTGCTCCCATAAATTGTTTGCTCACAAATCCCTATGCATAGGAAGTGGGTTAGACTTAAATGTGCTTTTCATGATATTCATGATGCTCTTTTGCATGTTTCAATTGTTGTTCCTATATGAGCATCATTGAAATCATCATGCCTATCTAAAAGGCAAAGAAAAGCGCTTGTTGGGAGACAACCCAACACTTTTACTTTCTATTTTTGTGTGTTCTCATGATTAAGCTACTGTAGTACTCATGTTTTATGGATTTTATTTCAATAAAGTGCCAAGTAAAACCTTTGGGATGACTCACAAGATGAGTATAATTGATGCTGAACCAAAACAGAAACTTTTGACTCCAGTACAGGAATTTTCATTTTTTACTGGAGCGTGATAATGATCTCAAATTTTTAAACAGTCTTTATATACAAATTATTTAGGTTTTCCTAATTTTTCAGAATTGTTCGAGACAAGGAAGTATGGTTATACTACAAATATTAATAGATTGTGTTGGATTGAACATGATGAATCTGGAATTGTGTGATGCATATCGTATAATCAAGCCCATGGGTACTTGTGGTGTCATTGGAGTATCTAGGTGACATTAGGGTTTTGGTTTATGTGTATCTTAAGGTGTTATCTTAGTACGAACTCTAGGGCTGTTCGTGACACTTATAGGGATAGCTCATAAGATTGGTCAAAAAGATAACTTTGAGGTGGTTTCATACCCTACAATAATTGCTACGTTTGTTCTCCACTATTTGTGACTTTGGAGTGAACACTTTGTCGCACGTGAGGGATTTACATATGATTCAACTATGTTAGTATTGTTGAGAGAACTTGCAATAGTGAAAGTATGAACCCTAGGCCTTGTTTCTAAGCATTGCAATACCGTTTGTGCTCACTTTTGTTACTAGTTACCTTGTTGTTTTTATATTTTAAGATTACAAAAACCTATATCTACCATCCATATTACACTTGTATCACCATCTCTTTGTCGAACTAGTGCACCTATACAATTTACCATTGTATTGCGTGTGTTGGGGACACAAGAGACTCTTTGTTATTTGGTTGCAGGGTTGCTTGAGAGAGACCATCTTCATCCTACACCTCTCACGGATTGATAAACCTTAGGTCATCCACTTGAGGGGAAATTTCGATTGTCCTACAAAACTCTGCACTTGGAGGCCCAACACGAGTCTACAAGAAGAAGGTTGTGTAGTAGACATCATGCATCAAGGTAGTGTTGAAAATATGCCCTAGAGGCAATAATAAATGGGTTATTATCATATTTCCTTGTTCATGATAATTTTTTATTATCCATGCTATAATTGTATTGATCGGAAACTCAAATACATGTGTGGATACATAGACAACACCATGTCCCTAGTATGCCTCTAATAGACTAGCTCATTGATCAAAGATGGTCAAAGTTTCCTAGCTATGGACATGAGATGTCATTTGATAATGGGATCACATCATTAGGAGAATGATGTGATGGACAAGACCCAAACTATAAACATAGCATATGATCGTGTCAGTTTATTGCTACGGTTTTCTGCATGTCAAGTATATGTTCCTAAGACCATGAGATCATGCAACTCAATGACACCGGAGGAGTACCTTGTGTGTATCAAACATCACAACGTAACTGGGTGACTATAAAGGTGCTCTACAGGTATCTCCGAGGGTGTTTGTTGGGTTGGCATGGATCAACACTAGGATTTGTTATTCCGTGTGACGGAGAGGTATCTTAGGGCCCACTCAGTAATACAACATCACAATAAGCCTTGCAAGCAATCTTACTAAGTGTTAGCCATGGGATCTTGTGTTACGGAATGAGTAAATAGACTTGCCGACAACAAGATTGAACTAGGTATGGAGATACCGACGATCGAATCTCAGGCAAGTAACATACCGAAGAACAAAGGGAACATCATACGAGATTCACTGAATCCTTGACATAGAGGTTTGACTGATAAAGATCTTCTTAGGATATGTAGGAATCAATATGGGCATCCAAGTCCCGCTATTGGTTATTGACCATGGAGGTGTCTCGGTCATGTCTACATAGTTCTCGAACCTGTAGGGTCTGCACACTTAAGGTTCGGTGATGTTTCGGTAGTATAGAGTAATGTATGGTGGTGACCGAAGGTTGTTTGGAGTCTCAGATGAGATCCCAGATGTCACAAGGAGCTTAGGAATGGTCTGCAAGTAAAGATTTATGTATAGGAAGTTCTGTTTTGGTCACCCGAAAAGTTTCGGGCTCATCGGTAGTGTACCGGGAGTGCCGGGAGGGTGCCGGGGGACCATCCGGAGGGGTGTCATGCCCCGAGGGGCCTCATGGGCTGTGGGAGGAGACAAAACAGCCCCTAGTGGGCTGCACGAAGCCTCCACTAAAGCCCATGAGGTTTGAGAAGGAAAAAATCCAAAGGTGGAGAGGTGGAAAGAGTTTCTAAGTGGAAAGGAGGAATCCTACTCCTAATAGGATTGGAGTAGGACTCCTCCACCTCCAATTTCGACCAAACCTTGAGGCTTTGAGGCTGCCTCCTCCCCTACCTCCCTCCTATATATACTAGAGGATATAGAGGGAAAAGATAACCCTAATTGCCACGTGCTGCCCTATTCTTCCTCTAGATCTGTTTCTCCTCTAGATTAGTTCTGTGGTGCTTAGGCGAAGCCCTGCAGGATTAGTTCACCACCACCACCACCATACCATTGTGCTACCGGAGAACTCATCTACCTCTCCACTCCCTCTTGCTGGATCAAGAAGGCGGAGATCGTCATCGAGCTGTACGTGTGCTGAACGCGGAGGTGCCGTCCGTTCGGCGCTAGATCGGAAGGATCGTGATCAAGATCGCGAGACGATTTGTGATTGGATCGCGGGACTGATCGTGATGAGATCGTGGGACGGATCATGATCGGATCGCGGGACGGATCGTGATGGGCTCGCGAGACGCTCAGCGATTTGGATCGCGAAGACGTTCGACTACATCAACCGCGTTTCTTAATGCTTCCCGCTTAGCGAGCTACAAGGGTATGTAGATCCACTCTCCCTCTCGTAGATGCTCATCACCATGGATTGCTCTTGCATGTGCGTAGGAAAATTTTTGTTTCCCATCCAATGTTCCCCAACAGTGGCGTCATGAGCTAGGTCTATGTGTAGATGAGATCTCGAGTAGAACACAAAGAGTTTATGGGCGTTGATGCTTAGATTGCTTCCTCCATTGGTCATGTTTTGGTTGAGAGGTATTGTGGGATGAAGCGGCCTGGAACAACCTTACTCGTACGCTTACGAGAGACTGGTTCCATTGACTTACGTGTAACTTCGTTGCACAAAGATGGCTAATGAGTGTCTAGTTCTCCTACTTTAGTTGGATCGGATTCGACAAAGGCGGTCCTTGAGAAGGTTGAAAAGCAACCTATGTATCACCATTGTGGTTTTGCGTAGATGAGAATTGTTCTTGCTAGATACCCGTAGCAGCCACATAAAACTTGCAACAATAATTAGAGGACGTCTAACTTGTTTTTGCAGGGTGTGTTGTGATGTGATATGGCCAATTACATGATGACATATATGTGATGTATGAGATGATCATGTGTTGTATAGAATATCACGACTTGCATGTCGATGAGTACGGCAACCGGCAGGAGCCATAGGGTTGTCTTTAATTATTGTATGACTTGCGTGTCAACCAATAAGCTCTATATAATGCTTTACTTTATCGCTAAAAGGTAGCTATAGTAGTATGAGCATGGTGGGCATGACAACCCCGATGGAAACACAATGATGGAGATCATGGTGTTATGCCGGTCACGATGAAGATCAAGTCGGTGCTTTCAAGATGGAGATCAAAATCACAAGTTCATGGCCATATCATGTCACTTATGATTTGCATGTGATGTTAATCCTTTTATGCACCTTGTTTTAGTTAGGACGATGGTAGCATTATAAGGTGATCCCTCACTTAAATTTCAAGGTAAAACTGTGTTCTCCCCAAGTGTGCACCATTGTGAAAGTTCGTCGTGTCGAGACACCACGTGATGATCGGGTGTTATAGACTCTACGTTCACATACAACGGCTGCAAGCCATTGTTGCACATGCAGAACACTCGGATTAAACTTGATGAGCCTAGCATGTACAGACATGGCCTCGGAACACAAGAGACCGAAAGGTCGAACATGAGTCATATAGTAGATATGATCAACATGATGATGTTCACCATTGAAACCACCTCAACTCACGTGATGATCGGACTTGAGTTGGTGAATTTGGATCATGTATCACTCAGATGACCTGAGGGATGTCAATTTGAGTGGGAGTTCTTAAGTAATATGATTAATTGAACTCACTATCATGCACATAGTCAGTAGTGTCTTTGCAAATTATGTTGTAGATTACTAGCTCACACTATAGCTCCCTTGAATTTTTATATGTTCCTAGAGAAATAGAGTTGAAAGATGATGGTAGCAACATTGCGGACTGGGTCCGTGATCTACAGATTGTCCTCATTGCTGCACAGAAGGCTTATGTCCTTAATGCACCGCTCGGTGCGCCACCCCCTCTAGTGTCGTGTGTAGATGTTGTGAACATCTAACAGGCACGTTCTGATGACTACTTGATAGTTTAGTGTGTCATGCATTACAGCTTAGAATTGAGGCTCCAAAATGTTTTGAACGTCACGAAACATATGAGATGTTCTAAGAGCTGAAACTAGGATCTCAGGCTTGTGCCCGTGCTGTGAGATATGAGATCTCCAACAAGATTGTTTGCCTGCAAGATGAAGGAAATATCTCAATCGTTGAGCATGTGCTAAGATTGTCTGGGTGCCACAATGGCTTGAATCGAGTGGGAGTTGATCTTCCAAATAAGAAAGTGATTGATATAGTTTTCCAAGTCGCTTTCACTAAGCTACTAGAGCTTTGTGATGAACTATAAAATGCCAGGGATGGAAATGATGATCCCTGAGTTGTTCGCGATGTTTGGCACCGTGAAGGTAGAAATCAAGAAGGAGCATCAAGTGTTGATGGTTAGTAAAACCACTAGTGTCGAGAAGGGCAAGGGCAAGGAGGGAAACTTCATGGATGGCAAGTGAGTTGCTGCTCCAGTGAAGCAACCCAAAGTTGAACCCAAACCCAAGACTAAGTGCTTCTATTATGAGGAGAGCGGTCGCTGAAGCGGAACAACCCTAGATACTTAGTAGATAAGAAGGCTGGCAATGTCGACAGAAGTATATTTGATATATGTGTTATTAATGTGTACCTTGCTAGTACTCCTAGTAGCACTTGTGTATTGGATACCGGTTTGGTTGCTAAATGTTAGTAACTTGAAGTAAAAGCTATGGAATAAACAAAGACTAGCTAAGTTTGAGGTGACCATGTGTGTTGGAAATGTTTCCAAGGTTGATGTGATCAACATCGCACGCTCTCTCTACCTTCGGGATTAGTGACAAACCTAAATAAATGTTATTTGGTGTTTGTGTTAAGCATGAACATGATTAGATCCTGTTTATTGCAACACGGTTATTCATTTAAGTTAGAGAATAATGGTTATTCTGTTTACATGAATAATACCTTCAATGGTCATGCACCTAGTGAGAATGGTTTGTTGAATCTTGATCGTGGTAATACACATGTTCATAACATTGATGCCAAAAGATACAGAGTTAATAATGATAGTACCACATACTTGTGGCAGTGCTGTTAAATGTCATATTGGTATAAATTGCATGAAGAAACTCCATGCTGATGGATCTTTGGACTCATTCAGTTTCAAACCGGTTGAGACATGCGGACCATGCCTCTTGGGCAAGATGGCTACAGACCCCATTTTCAGCATGATGGAGCGGGCTAGTAACTTATTGGAAGTAATAGATGTTGATGTATGTGATCCAATAAGTGTTGTAGCGTGTAGTGGATATCGTTATTTTTCTTACCTTCAGTGATGATTTGAGTATATATGAGTATATTTGCTTAATGAAACACAAGTCTGAAACGTTTGAAAAGTTCAAACAAATTCAGAGTGAAGTTTAAGATCATCGTGACAAGAAGATAAAAATATCTAAGTGGAGGTGAATATCTGAGTTATGAGTTTGACATACAACTTTAGACAATGTGGAAGTTGTTTCATAACTCACGCCACCTGGAACACCATAGTGAGATGGTGTGTCCGAACGTCATAGTCCTGCTATATTGGATATGGTGCATACTATGATGTCTCTTATTATTTTGCCACTATCATTTTGGGGTTATGCATTAGAGACAACTACATTCACTTTAAATAGGGCACCATCTAAATCCATTGAGATGACACCATATGAATTATGGTTTGATAGAAACCTAAGCTGTCATTTCTTAATGTTTGGGGCCGTGATGCTTATTTGAAAATGGTTTGCACCTAATGAGCTCGAACCCAAAGCGGACAAATGCATCTTCATGGAATACCCTAAGAATAGTTGGGTATACCTTCTATATCAGATCTGAGTGCAAAGTGTTTGTTGCTAAAAACGGGTCCTTTCTCGAGAAAGAGTTTCTCTCAAAAGAATTGAGTGGGAGGAAGATAGAACTTGATGAGGTTGTTGAACCTTTGTTTCAACCAGAGAGTAGCGCAGCACAGAAAGTTGTTTCTATGGAGCCTACGTTAGTTGAAGAGGAAGTTAATGATGATGATCATGAAGCTTCAGATCAAGTTACTATCAAACCTCGTAGGTCGACAAGGACGCATACTACTCTTGAGTGGTACGGCAACCCTGTCTTAGAGGTCATGGTTTTGGACAACGATGAGCCTACGAGCTATGGAGAAGCGATGATGGTCCCGTATTCCGACAAATGGCTAGGAGCCATGAAATCCGAGAAAGGATCCATGTATGAAAACCAAGTATGGACTTTGGTAGACTTGCCCGTTAAACGACATGTCATTGAGTACAAATGGACCTTTAAGATGAAGACAGACACTGATCGTGAATGTCACTATTTGTAAAGCTCGACTTGTCGCAAAGAAGTTTCCGCCAAGTTCAAGGAGTTGACTATGATGAGACCTTCTCACCCATAGTGATGCTAAAAGTCTGTTGGAATTATGTTAGCAGTTACTGCGTTTTTCAATTATGAAATCTGGCAGATGGATGTCAAAACATCGTTTCCTTCCTTGAGGAAAGGTTGTATGAGATACAACCAGAAGGTTTTGTTAGTCCTAAGGATGCTAAAAGGTGTGCAAGCTCCAGTGATCCTTCTATGGACTGGAGCAAGCATCTCGGAGTTGGAATATACGCTTTGATGAGGTGATCAAAGTTTTTGAGTCTATACAAAGTTTATGAGAAACTTGTATTTACAATAAAGTGAGTGGGAGCACTATAGAGTTTCTGGTAAGCATATGTGGATGACATATTGTTGATCAGAAATGATGTAGAATTTCTGAAAAGCATAAAGGGTTGTTTGAAAAGAGTTTTTCAAAGGAAGACCTGGATAAAGCTACTTAATTGTTGGGCATCGAGATCTATAGAGATAGATCAAGACGGTTGATAAGACTTTCATTGAGTACATACCTTGACAAGACTTTGAAAGAGTTCAAAATGGATCAGTCAAAGAAAGATTACTGCTTGATTTGTAAGGTGTGAAGTTGAGTGAGACTCAAAGCTCGACCACGGCAGAAGAAAGAGAAAGGACGAACGTCGTCCCCTATGCCTTAGTCATAGGCTCTGTATAGTATGCCATGATGTGTACCACACCTGTGTGCGCCTTGCCATGAGTCCGTCAAGGGGTACAAAAGTGATCCAGGAGTGGATTACTGGATAGTGGTCAAGATTATCCTTAGTAACTAAAGGACTAAGGAAATGTTTCTCGATTATGGAGGTGATAAAGAGTTCGTCGTAAAGTGTTAAGTTGATGCAAGCTTTAACACAAATCCGGATGACTCTTAGTAGCAATCCGGATACGTATAGTGGAGCAGCCATTTGGAATAGCTTCAAGTGTAGTGTGGTAGCAGTGTCTACAGTATGACATAGAGATTTGCAAAGTACACACGGATCTGAATGTCGCAGACCCATTGACTAAAAGACCTCTCTCGCATGCAAAGCATGATCAAGCCCCAGAACTCATTGGATGTTAGATTCATAACAATGTGAATCACATGGTGATGTGAACTGGATTATGGACTCTAGTGCAAGTGGGAGACTGTTGGAAATATGCCCTAAAGGCAATAATAAATTGGTTATTATCATATTTCCTTGTTCATGATAATCGTTTATTATCCATGCTATGATTTTATTGATCAGAAACTTAGATACATGTGTGGATACATAGACAACACCATATCCCTAGTATGCCTCTAATAGACTAGCTCGTTGATCAAAGATGGTCAAGGTTTCCTAGCCATGGACATGAGATTTCATTTGATAACGAGATCACATCATTAGGAGAATGATGTGATGGACAAGACCCAAACTATAAACGTAGCATATGATCGTGTCAGTTTATTGCTATGATTTTCTGCATGTCAAGTATCTGTTCCTATGACCATGAGATCATGCAACTCACTAACTCCAGAGGAGTACCTTGTGTGTGTCAAACGTCACAACGTAACTGGGTGACTATAAAGGTGCTCTACAGGTATCTCCGAGGGTGTCTTCTAGGTTGGCATGGATCAACACTAGGATTTGTTACTCCGTGTGACGGAGAGGTATCTCAGGGCCCACTCGGTAATACAACATCACAATAAGCCTTGCAAGAAATGTGACTAAGTGTTAGCCATGGGATCTTGTGTTATGGAATGAGTAAAGAGACTTGCCGGCAATGAGATTGAACTAGGTATGGAGATACCGACGATCGAATCTCGGGCAAGTAACATACCGAAGAACAAAGGGAACATCATACGGGATTAACTGAGTCCTTGACATAGAAGTTCGACCGATAAAGATCTTAGTAGAATATGTAGGAATCAATATGGGCATCCAGGTCCCGCTATTGGTTATTGGCCGTAGAGGTGTCTCGATCATGTCTACATAGTTCTCGAACCCGCAGGGTCTGCACACTTAAGGTTCGGTGACGTTTCGGTAGTATAGAGTAATGTATGGTGGTGACCAAAGGTTGTTCGGAGTCCCGGATGAGATCTCGGAAGTCACGAGGAGCTCTGGAATGGTCTGGAGGTAAAGATTGATATATAGGAAGTCCTGTTTTGGTCACCAAAAAAGTTTCGGGCTCATCGGTAGTGTACCGGGAGTGCCCGGAGGGTGCGGAGGGACCATCGGGAGGGGTGTCACGCCCTGACGGGCCACATGGGCTGTGGGAGGAGACAAAACAGCCCCTATTGGGCTACACGAAGCCTCCACTAAAGCCCATGAGGTTTGAGAAGGAAAAATCCAAAGGTGGAGAGGTGGAAAGAGTTTCCAAGTGGAAAGGAGGAATCCTACTCCTAATAGGATTGGAGTAGGACTCCTCCACCTCCAATTTCGACCAAACCTTGAGGGTTTGAGGCTGCCTCCTCCCCTCCCTCCCTCCTATATATACTAGATAATTTAGAGGGAAGAGCTAACCCTAATTTCCATGTGCTGCCCTCTTCTTCCTCTAGATCTGTTTCTCCTCTAGATTAGTTCTGCGGTGCTTAGGCGAAGCCCTGCAGGATTAGTTCACCACCACCGCCACCACGTCGTTGTGCTGCCGGAGAACTCATCTACCTCTCCGCTCCCTCTTGCTGGATCAAGAAGGCGGAGATCGTCATTGAGCTGTACGTATGCTAAACGCGGAGGTGTCGTCCATTCGGTGCTAGATCGGAAGGACCGTGATCAAGATCGTGAGACGATTCCTGATTGGATCGCGGGACGGATCATGATGAGATCACGGGATGGATTGTGATTGGATCGCGGGACGGATTGTGATGAGCTCGCGGGACGCTCGGCGATTTAGATCGTGAAGACGTTAGACTACATCAACCGCGTTTCTTAACGCTTCCCGCTTAGCGAGCTACAAGGGTATGTAGATTCACTCTCCCTCTCGTGGATTCTCACCACCATGGATAGATCTTGCTTGTGCATAGGAAAAAATTTGTTTCCCATGCAACATTCCCCGACAGGTAGACCAATCCTTTTGATAGCAAAGAACATGGCTGAACGTTCTCTTATATGAATCAAAGTGCTCTCGAGGACGCATGGGAATTTTTGTCTAGTCACGTTCATCATATTGAGTTGATTTGCATTAGTTAATTTGATAATTTGATATGTGGGTGGACCGGTGCTTAGGTATTTTTCTTACTGGAACTAACAACCTACTTATTATTACACCTTCTTGCAAGCATTAGAAACTACGAAAGAAGAATTAAGATAAATCTAACCATAGCATGAAACGTATGGATCCAAATCAGCCCCTTATGAAATAACACATAAACTAGGGTTTAAGCTTGTGTCACACTCGCAAACCATCATCTACTTATTACTCCACAATGCCTTCCCTTAGTACCAAAGTATGGTGAAGTGTCATGTAGTCGATGTTCACATGACACCACTAAAGGAAGCAACAACATACATATCATCAAAGTATCAAACGAATGACAACTTCGCATGATTACTTATAAAAAAGACTTCTCACATGTCCTCGAGAACAAAAGTAACTACTCACAATAATCATCATGTTCAATATCATAGGTGCAATGAATATGATAAAGGATCTAAACATATTATCTTCCACCAAGTAAACCAACAAGCATCAACTACAAGATGTAATCAACACTACTAGCAACCCCCATGTACCAATCTGAGGTTTTGAGACAAAGATTGAATACAAGAGATGAAGTAGGGTTTGAGATGAGATGGTGTTGATGAAGATTGGTCCTCCCACGAAGGAGGAAGCGTTGGTGATGACAATGGCTTCGATTTCCCCCTACCAGAGGGAAGTTTCCCCAGCTGAATCTCTGTGTCGGAGAGCAAAAGGGCTCCTGCCCAGGTTTCCACCTCGAGACGGTGGTGCTTCATACAAAAAGTATCTTCTTGATTTTTCTAAGTCAAAATCCTTCATATATAAGAAGGGAGCCTTGAGCCTGCCTGTGGGCCTCCCAAGCCATCAAGGTGCGCCCAGGGGGGGGTCGCGCTCTATTGGCTTGGGAGCTACAGGTGGCCCCTACGGTATTTCTTCGCTTCAGAAATTCACATGTATTACACACAAAAATTCTCGTGAAGTTTCAGGTCATTTGGAATCCATAAAATTTTCAGCCTTTTCCATGACTTTCAGGTCCAAAATTCCAGTTTCCAACAATTTCCCTCTCAGTGTTAGATCTTGCAAATTAAGAGAGAAAATTCATTAGAATTGTATCCTAGAATGGAATAGTGACCAAGAACAATATAAATATCAATAAGAAATGATGATGCAAAATGGACGTATCAACTCCCCCAAGCTTAGACCTCGCTTGTCCTCAAGCGAAAGCCGGACTCGATAATAATGACCACATGATTAGAGAGAGAGAGGTGTCGATAACAACAAAATATGGACATGCAATCATCGTGAATATTATCATAGAAGCAAGCTTTCATCATATAACTTCTCATAAACAAGTAACAATCTATCCAAAAATAGTGAAGTATGGAGCATAAACTTTATTGACAACCAATAAACTATGTTCTTAGTCATTGAGACAATCACTATTCATCATATTTCAGGAAAGAGCCTATGTACGAGCTTTTCTCTTAGAAAGTTCACATACTCAACTATCATTTAGTCTTCTATGATTGCTGACACTCAATGCATATTTTGGAAGCAAACATTTCCGTCAGACACATAGGAAGATAGTGCTTTATTATTTCTGCCACCCAACTTATATACCAAAGATTCTTTTAGAATCAGCATGGCATTAGTAGCTCATTACAACCTAGAACTACATCAAATGGATGTTAAAACGGCATTTATAAATTGTGACCTAAAAGAAGAGATTTACATGGCTCAGCCAGATGGCTTTGTCATGGAAGGGGAGGGACATATAGCTTGTTGTCTAAATAAGTCAATTTATGGCTTGAAGCAAGCTTCAATGGAGTGGTACCTCAAGTTTGATAACATTATTAAAACGTTTGGTTTCACCAAGAATGTTGTGGACAAATGCATCTATCTTCAATTCAAAGGTAGTAGGTTCACCATTTTAGTCCTATATGTTGATGACATATTGTTGGCATGTAGCGATAAGGATATGTTGCATGAGACCGAGATTTTTCTGTCATCCAGTTATGATATGAATGATCTTGGCGAAGCCTCGTATGTCTTTGGCATCGAGATTCATCAAGATAGGTCCAGAGAAATGTAAGGACTAATACAAAAGGCATACTTTGAGAGCGTACTGAAGAAATTCAATATGCATAAGTGCTTAGCCTTACGTCCTCATATAGTCAAGGGCGATAAATTTGGGGCATTTCAATGTCTGAGGAACCAGTATGAAACTAATCAGATGAAGTCGGTTCCTTATGCTTTCTTTTCGGAAGCATCATGTACCCTCGAGTTTGCGTGTGCCTAGATTTATGTTTTGTAACTGGGATGCTTGGAATATAGAAATAAGATCTAGGACTGGATCACTGGAAGGCCGTAAAGAAATTCTTTCTCTATATGCAAGGAACTAAAGATCTCATGCTTGCATATAAAAGGTCTGGTAACTTAGAAGTTATTGATTGTTTAGACTATTATTTTGTCGAGTGTGGGATAGTAAGAAATCCACGTCAAGTTATAGGTTCACACTCGTCGGGGGAGCCATATCATGGAAAATAGTTAAACAAATGTTAGCTATTTGATCTATGATGCAAGTAGAATTTGTAGGGCATATTGTATGGCTAAAGGTTTTTGTTTCTCGACTTAAAGTGGTTGGCAGCATATCTACACCAATTATCTTGTACTATGATAATGAACCCACCGTTTTCTCTACGAGTAACAACATGTTAAGTGCTACTGTCAAGCACATTGACATTAAGTGTAATGTTGTGAAAGATAGAATCCTGGATCAAATAATTGATGTTAAACATATAAGAAGGACGCATATGGTTGTGGATCTGTTAACTAAAGGCTTATCACCTAGTGTTGGGGATATAACCCTGTGGTATGACCCGCCCTGAGGGCTCTGGGTTATGCTTGGCGGCTCGTACACTGGCCCAAGGTGAGCCGGTGGTCCTAAAGCCCAGAAGCTTGGCGGCTCATAAAGGTGGGCCGGACAGTGGCCCAGAAGACCCGGGTGTGTAAGCCGCCCGGGGACAACTTGGACAAGAAGATAGAGGAAGACTCGGATAGACAATGAGAGTCAGTTATCAATTGTATGACCCATGGTCTAGACCTCCTATATAAAGGCAGACCCGGGGCGACTTAGAGATCAAGTTGTCGAATACTAGGTTAAGCTTCAGCTCCCTTGTAATCGATACATCAAGCAATACAAACACAAGCAGGACGTAGGCTATTACCTCGAGTTGAGGGGTTGAACCTGGGTAAATCTGTGTCCTTCATCCCCATCAACCCCTTTGAGTCCATCACGTTAGCAATGGCCTCGACCCGAAGTCCGTTTACCCGGACATCTGTCATGACAAAACCACGACAGTTGGCGCCCACCGTGGGGCATGCGCTCGGTGGTGTTGAGTTCCCAAAGGGATGTCTCCTGGGGCTCGAGGAATACGTGGTTGGTAGGATGAGCAAGAGTCATCGCGGCCGGCTCTACATCGACGACGCCGGTTGGGGGCTTGATGCAGCCTCTGTGGAGTATGGCTTCCGGGTTCCATTTGGTGGGATCCACGTGTTCATCGGAAAAGTTGACAGAGCAACACCCGGGCCGGACGTCTGCACCAACCTCGTCGAGCCGGCTCGGCGTCTGCAACCTGCTCGTAGTGTGCAACCCGCCCGCGTTAGCCCGGGCCGGAAGCACGTCTTCGTGGGTTTTACTCAAGGTATGGATCTGGAAGCTTCTGGGTCACAGGAAACTCTCGTTTACTCAGAGGACGAAACTTCAAGCGGAGAAACAAAGTTGGTCTACAGGCTTCACAACAGCAGGCTCGGGGGCTACGATGAGCTCTGCCCTGAGTCAGATCGCTTTGAGGCAGACGATCTTGGGCCTCCGGTTCATGCTATCGTTTTCATGGCAGGGTCAGTCCCAGGCACGAATAGTACGCCCGCAGGGGCCGCCACCTCAGGCAATAACCCACCACCGGCGGCCCAAGTTCGTTTGGAGCTGATGGACAAGCTTGCGGCCCTAATAGCTACTGACATTACACCAGACAATCAAGCAGCTAGGAACTTGGAGCTTGCAAGGATCAAGGACCGGATGGCGGAAGAGCAGCAGAGGATGGCTGAGTTAAAAGCCTAGATGGAGCAAGAGGCAGAACGCATCAAGACAGACGCTTTCCGTCTTGGACTTGAGCAACAATTGGTAGAGGCGGTTCATCGGATGAGGCATCAATCCCGTCTGCCGGAATGCTATGAGGCAAGAAACCTCTTCAACACGCCAGGGATAGGGCGAACAGTGGATGCACCTGGAAGCCACCCGACGGCTCGGCTAGTGACTCAACCGACCCGGCGAAATCAGGCCTCGCCTGTGACCTTTCCAACACCGGCGGGTCATTATTCTAACCCGGCCGAGAATATGGTGGCAACAGCCACCCGGTTCGAAACAATTCCTATTTGGATGGGGCACCCTTTGTGGAGGATGTGCGAAACGCCATTGGATACTTGCAGACGGCGATGGCCTAGCAGGAAAAGTACACCTACAGCCGGAGTCGTGTTCATTCAACCCCGCAAAGTTCCAAATTACACTGCTGATTTACCCCCAGAGGCTTGGGTGGAAAGTTATGAACTAGCCATGGAGATGTTGGACGTCAGTGAGGCGGTTTGTGCCAAATAATTCATCATGATGCTTGAAGGCCTGGCCCGCACATGGTTAAAGGGATTGCCACCCAATACCATCAACTCATGGGCAGAGCTGAGAGCCAGATTCATTAAAAACTTTCAAGGAACGTGTAAACAGCCCATGACCATCGTGGATCTTGATCACTGTATTCAACAGGAGAATGAGTCAGCTCATCATTGGGTACGACGGGTCTCGACCATCATCCACTCTTCGGAGCAGATCACGGCGGCTCACGCAATATTGATCCTAGAGAAGAACTGCCACTTTGTCCCGCTAAAGCAGCAGCTTGGCCGGCTCAAGCGCACATGTCAAGATATGGGAGAGCTCATGACGGCTCTCATGAAATACGCCGACTCTGACAACATGAAGGATCCAGGCTCCGACGAGGAGAAGTACGGCCAAGGCAAGAAGGGCAATCAGAGCAAGGGTACGGCAAACAATGGTAGTCAGAGCAAACGTAAGAATCTTGAGGCCGGGTCAGAACTGGTGGCCAATGCAAGTACCAATCAGAATCACCCCAAGGGCAACAGGAGGTTTAGGCCACCTTTTAATAAGGATAGGCTCACCTTTAATTTGGAAGAGGCGTTGAAGGGTCCTTGTCCGGATCATGGCCAGCCCGATAAGCCGGCGAACCACACATGGGGAGAGTGTCGTTTCATGTAGAAACTTAAGAATCACTTTACACACCCCAACAATCAGGATGGTGGCCCGCCGGACGGCTCTGGACACGGTGGGTCAGGGGCCGGTTTTGGGTCCGGCGGCTCAGGGTCTGGTCACCCAACTCAAGGAGGACACCAGCAGCATTCTGGTAATAACAATCAACAACAACGTAATCAGTCTGGTTATCAGAGTAACCCAAAGCAGCTCAGCTCCGATCAATATCATGTTTTCATGACCATCCTCAACAAAAGGGATCAGAAGTTGCGCAAGCGGGCGGTCAATACGGTTGCACTAGCCCTACCACAGTATTTACGATGGTTTGAGTATGATATAACATGGAGCCGGGAGGATCACCCGCCGCGTGTCGATGACCCAGGGCGGCTGGCTTTGGTTGTGGCCCCCCAAGTGGGAGGGTATATGGTGAATAAAGTGTTAATGGATGGAGGCAGCAGTATTAATATCCTCTACTATGATACTTTTCGGCGGATGAAATTGCTAGACAAGGATTTAAAACCCTCATCCACCGTTTTTCATGGTGTGGTGCCAGGCAAGTCGGCGTATCCGGTGGGCAGGATTTCTTTGGAAGTGGACTTTGGCGATGAGTATAACTACAGGGTGGAGTCCTTGTGGTTTGAGGTGGTAAAAATCAAGAGTCCTTACCACGCACTGTTTGGACGTCTGGCTTATGCAAAATTCATGGCTAGGCCTTGCTATGTATACCTACAGCTCAAGATGCCTGGCTTAAAAGGTACCATTACTGTTCATGGTGACCGAAAGACGGCCATTGAGTGTGAGGAAGGAGATGCGGCTCACGCAGAGTCCAGTTGCGCTCAGGAGGAGCTTAAATTTTACAAGGAGAATGTTGACCCGGAAGATATGACCTCGTTGAAAAAGCCTACCATGGAGGTTGAGCCGCCCCTTAAGTTTTCAACGGATGATACTAAGGCGCTAGATTTCACTCCGGGCGACTCATCCAAATAATTCATAATTGGAGCTCACATGGATCCCAAATAGGAAAGCGCGCTCATCGAATTCATCTGTGAGAATCGGGACATCTTCACATGGAAACCTTCTAGCATGCCGGGTATACCAAGAGAGTTCGCTGAGCACAACCTTAATATGGATCCGAAGTTTAAGCCAATTAAGCAGTTTCTACGGCGGTTTAATGAGGTGAGACGCAAGGCCATTGGGGAAGAAATTGCCCGGCTCTTGGCAGCGGGTTTCATTGTTGAGATTTTTCACCCGGAGTGGTTGGCTAACCCGGTGTTGGTGCTCAAAAAGAACGGCACGTGGCGTATGTGTGTGGACTACACGGACCTTAACAAGGCTTGCCCGGCTGATCCATTTGCCCTCCCTCATATTGATCAAATCATTGATGCTACAGTGGGTTGTGAAAGCTTGTGTTTCCTAGACGCTTACTCAGGCTATCATCAGATCAAGATGGCAGTTAAAGACCAGAAGAAGACGGCTTATATTACACCTTTCGGGGCTTTCTGTTATGTATCTATGCCTTTCGGGCTGAAGAATGCCCAGGCGACTTATCAGCGATGTGTGCAGAACTGCCTTCACAGTCAGATTGGCTACAACGTCCATGCTTACGTAGATGACATCGTGATCAAATCCAGGAAGAAGGAGACCCTTTTGGGCGACTTAAAGCAAACCTTTGATAATCTCCGAATCTATAAGATGATGCTTAACCGGACTAAATGTGTCTTTGGTGTTCCGGCTGGCAAGCTCCTGGGATTTCTGGTTTCTGAACGTGGCATTGAGGCTAACCCGGATAAAATCAAGGCTATCACTTCTCTGGCAGAGTCGGCCTGTATTAACGATGTCCAGCGCTTGGTGGGGTGGATCGCCGCGTTGAGTCGTTTCATAAGCCGCCTTGGAGAGAAGGCTATTCCTTTATATCAGATGATGAAGAAGACGGACAAATTTTTCTGGAGCAAGGCGGCGGCTGAAGCACTTGAGGTGCTCAAAAAATAGCTAACTGAGCCGCCGATGTTGGCTGCTCCGGCTGAGAAAGAACCGTTACTTCTATACGTGGCGGCTAATAATCGGGCAGTAAGCGCTGTGATCGTGGTCGAGCGCAAGGAATCTGGAAAGGAGTATCCGGTTCAAATGCCGGTTTATTATATCAGTGAGGTCCTGATGGAGTCTAAGCAAAGGTACCCGCATTGGCAGAAGCTGGTATATGGGGTTTTCATGGCCAGCCGCAAATTAAAGCACTATTTTTTAGGGCACCAGATAACCGTGGTTAGTTCTGCTCCGTTGGGGGACCTAATCCAGAACAGAGAAGCCACTGGAAGGATTGCTAAGTGGTCATTGGAGTTGGGAGCTCTTAATCTAAAATATGTGTCCCGTACGGCCATCAAGTCCCAAGCTCTTGTGGATTTTATAAATGATTGGACAGAATGTCAAGCCCCTGAGGAAAATCCGGATGACACATACTGGACTATACACTTTGATGGATCCAAGCAGCTAGAAGGGTCAGGCGTAGGAGTTGTTTTGACGTCTCCTAAAGGTGATAAGTTTTGTTATGTGCTCCGGTTGATGTTCCCATGCACTAACAATACGGCTGAGTATGAGGCTCTGCTTCATGGGCTTAGATTAGCTAAGGAGATGAATTTAAGCCGGGTAAGGTGTTTGGGCGACTCGGATTTGGTGGCTCAGCAGGTTTCGGGCACTTGGGACTCCAAAGACCCACGGATGGCGGCTTATCGACAGGTGGTTGATATTATTGCCGGCCACTTCAAAGGGTATCAGGTGGATCACATTGATCGTCACAAGAATGAGGCGGCAGATGCGCTGTCATGGCTAGGCTCCCAATGAAAGCCGATGCCACCCAATGTATTTCTGGACGTCTTACATCATCCGACTGTTAAGTTGCCATCGGAAGAGGATTTGGCTATTCCTGACCCGGAGGGGGAGTTAGTGGCGAATTTGCACGCTATCCCAGATTGGACTGTCCTCTACCTGGCCTATCTGACCCGGGGCGAGTTACCTGATGATGAAGACCTGGCCAGACAAATCACCCGGCGCTCTAAATCAATGACGATAGTTAATGGTGAGTTGCTCAAGTGCAGTGTGACTGGCGTTTTTCAATGATATGTCTCACCTGAGGAGGGTCAGCAAATCTTAAATGAAATTCATGCCGGAGATTGTGGACATCACGCCGGCTTGAGGTCGCTGGTAGCCAAGGCCTTCCGGCACGGGTTCTTCTGGTTGACGGCTCACAAGGATGCAGAAGACTTGGTTCGCAAATGTGACGGTTGTCAAAAGTTTTGCCGGCGTGCTCATGTTCCGGCTCAGGAGTTAAGGATGATACCAATTATATGGTTGTTTGCAGTCTGGGGGCTAGACATGGTAGGACCTTTCAAAAGATCCAAAGATAAGAAAACGCACCTCTTGGTGGCGGTTGATAAATTCACCAAATGGGTGGAGGCAGAGCCGGTTAGCAAGTGTGACGCGGCTACGGCGGTTCAATTTGTTAAGAAGCTGATCTACCGTTTTGGTTACCCTCACAGCATTATCACCGACAATGGCACAAATCTATCTAAGGGGGCTATGAAAGAGTTCTGTGACAAGGAGCACATCCGGTTGGATGTTTCAGCAGTTGCGCATCCTCAGTCTACTGGTCAGGCGGAGCGTGCTAATCAAGAGATTTTAAGTGGCATCAAGCCACGGCTTATGGTTCCTTTATGACGAATGCCCGGGTGTTGGGTAGAAGAATTGCCTTCCATCTTATGGAGTGTCAGGACTACCCCCAACAGATCTACAGGCTATACACCTTTCTTTATGGTGTACGATGCCGAGGCAGTATTGCCGAGTGACATTCGGCATGATTCGCCACGCGTAGCGGCTTATGTTGAGATGGATAATGAGATGGCACGTCAAGACGCATTGGATGCTTTGGCAGAAGCATGGGAGCTGGTGGCTGCCTGATCAGCAATCTATCAGCAAGACCTACGCCGCTACCACAGTCGCAGGATCAAGACCCGGACGTCCCAGGAAGGTGACTTAGTGCTCCGGCTGATTCAAGACCAGACAGGCATGCATAAGTTATCTCCTCCTTGGGAAGGACCTTTTGTGGTCAGTAGAAATCTTAACAATGGGTCATACTATCTCGTCGATATCAGGGATGACTCAGAGACGGCGGGTCAGGAAACCCGCTGGCCATGGAACATATCACATCTACGGCTGTATTACACATGAGGGCGTTGAGACTCGCCATTGTACACTATCATTGTACATAGCATATATCAATAAGATAAAATCCCCGCAAGACGGGACCTCTTTTGTTACACACATCTTTGTTCATACAAGAAGAGTTCATAAAATTCCAGTTGATATATCAACTGCAGCGGAGGGAGGCTTCTTACCTTCGGGTATCGCTTCTAATGCTTTATCGGCCAGGCTCTATGCCAAAATCTCCGACTAACATGATTAGCCGTGGCGGAGGGTGGCTTCTTACCTTCCGGTATCGCTTCTAATGCTTTATCGGTCGGTGTTTACGCCATATTACTGAAGGGGGCTTCTTACCGACGGGTATCGCTTCTAACACCCTATCGGCCGGCTTCATGCCAAATCTCTAGCTAACATGATTAGCCGCGGTTGTAGGAAGTTTTTTATCGACGGGTATCTAACCCTAACAACCGGCAGAGGGCGGCTTCTTACCTCCGGGTATAGCTTCTAATGCCTTATCGGCCAGGCTTTATGCCATCTCCGGCTAATCAGATTAGCCATGGTTGTCAACGGGGCTTCCCACCTCCGTGTGTAGCTTATCTAACCTTAAACAACCGGCGGAGGGCGGCTTCTTACATCCGGGTATAGCTTCTAATGCCTTATCGGCCAGGCTTTATGCCATCTCCGGCTAACCAGATTAGCCATGGTTGTCAAGGGGGCTTCCCACCTCCGGGTGTAGCTTATCTAACCTTAAACAACCGGCGGAGGGCGGCTTCTTACCTCCGAGTATAGCTTCTAATGCCTTATCGGCCAGGCTTTATTCAATCCCCGGCTAACCAGATTAGCCATGATTGCCAAGGGGGCTTACCACCTCCGGGTGTAGCTTACCTAATCTTGGCCACCGATGTCTTCTATGTTGACAAAGCAGCATAAGGGCTCAAAGCAGCATACAAAGACAATGAAAGTTGAAGAGCCGGATCATTTTATACAGTGTAATAGAACAAGATTCAGCAGAAGCAAAAGTGACATCTGGTCTATTACATACACTCCCTGAGGAGCCCAAAATTTTGGACAAGTCTTTTCAATGCCACACGGCGGGTCATGGAGAGTCGGCTGTTACAAGTTTTTCAAAGTAAGGACTAGCTAGCTGCCGGGTCATCCTGCTCCAGATCTTCGGTGGCCCCGATTTGGAGATTGTCCAAGTCCTAGTTGTGGTTCCTTAGAGCCGCAAAAGAGCCTTCTTCAAAGTAAGGAGACGGGTCGAGGTTAGGAGCGAAGAGGTCCTTACTGCGGGCAGGCGTTAAGTCCTTGCACTCATAAAGCGGGCTGCGGATTCTCTTTTGGTCAGGGCCATAAGCCGCCTGGTAGGTCGTCAGGTCAGCTTCCTCCGCTAAGACGGAAGCTAGCACTCTGGAATCCTTCACGCACCGGCTGTAGTCAGCATCGGTGAACTCAGAGTCGTTGCCTTTCTTTGAAGGGAATTCATCCATCATCTCGGCTGACGTCAGCTCCGGAGAGAAAGCCAGGGCCCGACTGATGCCCGCAATTGCCCCTTGGCAGGCGGCTGATTTCTTTAACTCGGCAATCTGCTTGGGCATGGTGGACAAGAGCTCCAAGACGCCCTTGAGAGTCGCAGGAATCTTGTCTTTGTATTGCACGGCTTTAATAGTGCACACCGCGCCGCAGTACAGCTGCTCCATCAGGGTATAGATAGCCTTCAACGGCAACAGACTGTCAGAAGCCAGTTGTCGGCTCCTAGGGCCTGCATAAGTCAGAAATTTCATGGTGAATCGCCAGTACAGGTATTATATGACCATTGAGGCACAAGTTATCAGAAACTTACCAAAGAGGGCGGCTGTCATTCTGGTAATATGATGCTTCAAGGCTTGGAGTTCATCTGATACAGCTATCAGTCGTTGATCGGTGTCATCCGCCCGCTTGGTCAAGGAGGCCTTCTCAGACTCGGCTGACTCTTTAAAGGCGGCGAAGTCGGCCTTGATTGTAGCCAACTCTTCAGAGAGGAGCCGGCACTGCTCGTCTGTAGCACTTCGAGCCGTTTGTTGAGCCGCCAGATTGGTCTTCAGATCCGTCAACTACGACCCGGCTTCAGCTAATGCTTCCTATGGCATGTCAAAGCATAACATCAGTAGGCAAGTCTCCAAACAGATCGCAAGCAATATGTATGACACTTGGGGGATAATGTCTATTTTCAGATGTTTTGGCACTAAAAGACCCGGCTCAACTTTAGACTAGCTTGAGCCGGCCCTTGGGGGCTATGGATTTGGATTTTCTACAAGGAAGATCATGAAAGACACGGCTCAACTTTGGACTAGATTGAGCCGGCCCTTGGGGGCTACGGATTTGGATTTTCTACAAGGAAGATCATGAAAGACCCGGCTCAACTTTAGATTGAGCCGGCCCTTGGGGGCTAAGGAAGGTTATAACAGGAAAAGGAGTACCTCATATTTTTTCTTCATCAGACAGACCAGTCGAAACTCCAGATCCCGGCTGGTGGAAAGCCGGTTCACATAACTGGCGTGAAGCTCTTCGGCTGTCATCTTCTCAAAGGCAGAAGATTCAAATTCCAACTTCTTCGAGGCTTCAGCCGGCTCTTTATGCTTGGTCAGCACGTGAGCCGGGGGAGACTGGAAGCGAGAGCCGGTGATCACGACGTCCGGAGTGGCAGCGTTCTTAGTCATCTGGGCAGGACTTGGTGGCTTTGAAGGATCCCTTGGAGGGCTCTCTGGGATGATATCTTCAACAGCTGGCCCAGTAGATGCGGCTGGCGGATCCACATCCGATTGTGACTCGTCCGGTTGTTCATGCTCCGGCTCTTGGGCTACAGGGCTAGGGGAGGACTTGTTCGTCTTTCGATGCTTCGCTTGAGCCCTGGAGAGCACGAATGTCAGAACCCAAGGATTACAGCCGCCAAAGGGAACAGAAATGCACGGTAAAAGGAAATACTTACAGCGGATTGATCTTAGGAGGCGGCAGGGCGGTCGCCGTAGAGTCGCCAGAGGAAGGTGACCTCTGAGAGATAGTTGAGAAAAGATAAGACAGTATTGAAATGGCAAAGCAAACCAGTCAAACAAGAGATACATACCTCTGCAGGGCGCTTCTTTAGAGCCGGGGAGTTTGGTAAACCGGACACGAGATCTGTAGAACCGGCGCTCCGGGTCTGACGACGATCGGCCTGTTGTTGCTTTTTTAAAAGAAATTGAGGGTCCAGATAAGCAAGAGGGTGAGAGAGAGAAACTTTTCCAATAACCCGCCGCGGCTTCCGGGGGACAAAATATTCTGACCCGGAAGAAACGTAGATTACCTCAGGGGCGTTGGCACGGCTGGTCTCCACATCATCCTATGAGTAAAACAGGTGTTAGTGAAATGAGAAGACAAAGTCTCAGAAAACAACTAAAATTTTACCTCTGAGCCGAATGATTGTGGCGGGTCAAACCATCCCTCTTGTGGGGCATCCTTCTTGGGCTTCTTAGCCGGGGCCTTCTTCTTGGTCTTCTTCAAGGGAGCGATGTACTCCTTCTTCCAGAAGTCACAGTCGGCCTGAAAGAATAAGCCGGTTAAGGGCAGCAGATCAGCAAGGTACAAGTAAGGTCCAACAGACGGATGGGAAGAAATGGCCTTATGTCTGGGGCCGGATTAAGGGCACTAAAGGGGATCAACCCGATGGCGCTGCAGGCTCCGGATGTCTCATGAACGAGACTCCTGATAGCAGTGGTGATGTCGTCTTCTGTCAAGGTTGACCGGCTGAAGCAGAGTGAGCTGTCGTATTCACCCTTGTACTCGCACATAAGGCGGCTTCTGTGGCTTAATGGCCTGATCCGCCAAGAGATCCAGCAGCGGATCAGGTCCAGTCTGGTTAAGCCGTTGGCCATGAGGGCCCTGATCTTGGCATGAGCTGGCTCGTATCTTGCACGCTCTGAAGCTGACAGCCGGCCAGGAAGCTCTGAAGTTGTCTTGAGCCGGGAAGGATGGTAACCCGGCAGTGGACGTTCACCCTCTGGAGAAGTATCTTTGCAATAGAACCACATTTTATTCCAGTCCTTTGGGTGACTCGGCAGCTGCATAGCCGGAAAGGTGATGTCTCGGTGCCTCTGGATAGAAATCCTGCCCAGCTCGAGACTCGGACCAGCCTTCACTTCAGTTTGACGGTTGGCATAGAAGAACTCCTGGAATAGGCCTACCGACGGCTTGGCTTGCAGATAGACTTCACACAATACTTGAAAGTTGCAGATGTTTGAGATGGAATTGAGGGCGAGGTCTTGAGGATGGAGTTTGTAAAAATGAAGGACATCGCGGAAGAATTTTGAGCCGGGAGGCATGAAACCCGGCTCAATATGGTCCGAGAAAATGACCACCTCTCCTTCTTGGGGAACGGGCTTCAGTTCATCACCCGGGACCCGCTAGTGGATGGCATCTTTGGAAGGGAGAGTGCCAGTGTAAACAAAGTCCATCAAAAACTCTTCCGTAACGCACGACCCGACCCAGTTATAGGAGTTCAAGGCACGAGACATTCTATCGGTTCAAAGATTGTGAAAATTAAAACACGGCGAGTCAAGAGGAGACTAAAATCTATGGCGACTTACGAGCTTAAGTATTCTACGTATAAGATGCTATATTTCAGCTGATGAGAGCCGACGCAATGTAGCGGGTCAACTTAGCAAACGAGAGGGGAAATTTTGGCTAAGTCCTGGAAAACAGATTTCACAAACTACCGCTATATTTATGGATCTACAAAAGCAGGAAAAAGATTCCTATTTTTAGACCTAGCGAAGAACAGGCGAAGCAGAGGAAAACTGAAAACGGTAAAAAGGAGCCGCGATGGACCCGTGCATTGTGCACGGCCACCCCGTGCGTGGCGGCGCGGTCGGGATGAGCGTCAAGGGTGCGGCCGACATCGGAGGACCCCAAGAAACGGCATCGGAAGAACCCACGCAAAGCCGACGGGCTTCCTACAAACCCTACCGGTGCGGTAATGGATCTAAGGAGAAGCACGGGCTTACCAGCGATGGCGTAGTGAAGCACGGTTGAAACTTTGGTTCGCACAGGTTGATGCAGCGGCCTGTCATCAACGGAGCGGAGGTGGCGCCAAAGCTGGAAGTGATGGAAGCGGTTGTGTCAAGAGGAGGAAGACGAGGAAGAGAGTGGGAGAAGCAATAAACCCCTTGGGACGGTCCTATTTAAAAGGAGAAGGAAGAATGAGCGCGAAAATCCAGGCGACGGAAACATTTTGGCTGAGGCGGACGCCTCGATTTTTGGGATGGTCACTTAATGCGAAGATTTGGTGAGTACATCGGCGAATCTTTTCTGCAGGGTCAACGTTACGTCATGGCGGGTCATTCCGGGCGACTCGCCAAAAGAGCAAGACAAGAGGGTGAAGTGAGCAAGCTCAAATCAACCTGGGGCCTAATGTTGGGGATATAACCCCGCGGTATGACCCGCCCTGAGGGCTCCTGGTTATGCTTGGCGGCTCGTACACTGGCCCAAGGTGAGCCAGTGGTCCTAAAGCCCAGGAAGCTTGGCGGCTCATAAAGGTGGGCTGGACAGTGGCCCAAAAGACCCGGGTGTGTAAGCCGCCCGGGGACAACTTGGAGAAGATGATAAAGGAAGACTCAAATAGACAATGAGAGTCGGTTATCAATTGTATGACCCGTGGTCTAGACCTCCTATATAAAGGCAGACCCGGGGCAACTTAGAGATCAAGTTGTCAAATGCTAGGTTAAGCTTCAGCTCCCTTGTAATCGATACATCAAGCAATACAAACACAAGAAGGACGTAGGCTATTACCTCGAGTTGAGGGGCCGAACCTGGGTAAATCCGTGTCCTTCGTCCCCATCAACCCCTTTGAGTCCATCACGTTAGCAATGGCCTCGAACCGAAGTCCGTTTACCCGGACATCTGCCGTGACAAGACCACGACACCTGGTATTTTTCGTGAGCATGTTACCGGCAATGGGATTACTAGAAGACTTATGATTATGGAACAAGAGGAGCATTAAAAATAAACCACTCCCCATAAGGAATATATTTTCCATTTCGAAATAGACGGCTATGCTATAAGTGTTGAGGTTCTATGGCATTTTACTAGACGTTGTAACACCTCACTTTGGTATATCATTCCTATGAAGAGTGGGCAAATATAGTTAAGCCTAACAATCAAGGGGGGATATTGGTTTGATCTAACAGCTTAACAGGCCAGTTGATATAACATCATAACAGAAATAATAATGTTAAGAGAGATACCCATGCACTAACTTATGTGTGCCTCATCTCCAACTAATGTGTCCTGATCGAGGGCACCCTAACCAACTCATGGTTTAGTGTTGGAAATATTAGAACTTTCCCGATTAGTCTAATCCACGAGTAAATAACAAGCATGGTGAATATGGTATGCACTTCATATCGATACCTAAGAATACTAGCACGTACAGTACATAGAAAGAAATATATATATGAACACGACATATACGGCTAGCACGAGAACGAGTAAATGGGGGATGAACAAATCATACCCTCCGGTTGGCCAAGCCAACGCGACAGCGGCATCAGCAGCCTTGGCATCGTTTGTGGCCTTCTTCGTGGCGGCGGCGATGATGGCAGTGTCATCAACCATGGTGTCGATGCAGGGGAAGTAGTCGAAGTAGAGGAGGATGAAGACGGGGACGGATCGGGAGCAGTCATGTAGAGATGCTCCCCAAAAACCTTATTGCCGTTATCCCGGGTAGGATCTCGAACGACGGGATTCCGGAGGCACCTACTCTCCCGACGAACCGTGCACGTAGTCGTCGAGATGGGATCGCCGGAAGCAGCACACTGAGAGGAACAGTAGATGGCTAGGGTTGTATAGAGAGGGAAAGAGTGAACAGATTAGGTTACGCTCCACAGTCGGCGCCTCCTTATATAGGGCGTCAGGTAGATGGGCCTGGGCTAGGTCCACGTCCGAGTCCGTGAACAGCCCACTGTCCAATGTCTCGAAAAGTGTCACTTTCGTTTAGCGAGTCATTAATTAATTAACCATTTCTGATTGGCAAAAATAAGGCTCATCTCGGCTCATTCCCGCAACACGCGGCACACGCGCGTGTCGTGACGAGGCGAGGCATGGCGGCAGAGGAGGTGGAGCGCACTTGTACAACTCCTCTTCCCAAGCTCCCAATGGCAAGTGATAGAGCAACCCTTATAAAGGGGTCTCACTCTTACTAGTGTAGCAATATGGTACTAAACTTCCCACCACTTGTCGTACACTCACATGAGCCAAAGAGATTAACCAGGGATTATTGTCTTATATGGGCCTAAGCGCATCTATATGTTGGAAATATGCCCTAGAGGAAATAATAAATTAGTTATTATCATATTTCCTTGTTCATGATAATCGTTTATTATCCATGCTATAATTGTATTGATCAGAGACTTAAATGCATGTGTGGATACATAGACAAAACCATGTCCCTAGTATGCCTCTAATGGACTAGCTCGTTGATCAAAGGATGGTTAAGGTTTCCTAGCCATGGACATGAGATGTCATTTGATAACGGGATCACGTCATTAGGAGAATGATGTGATGGATAAGACCCAAACTACAAACATAGCATATGATCGTGTCAGTTTATTGCTACTGTTTTCTGCATGTCAAGTATATGTTCCTATGACCATGAGATCATGCAACTCACGGATATCGGAGGAGTGCCTTGTGTGTATCAAACGTCGCAACATAACTGGGTGACTATAAAGGTGCTCTACAGGTATCTCCGATGGTGTCTGTTGAGTTGGCATGGATCGAGACTGGGATTTGTTACTCCGTGTGACGGAGAGGTATCTCAGGGCCCACTCGGTAATACAACATCACAATGAGCCTTGCAAGCAATGTGACTAATTGTTAGTTGCGGGATCTTGTATTACGGAACGAGTAAAGAGACTTGCCGGTAACGAGGTTAAACTAGGTATGGAGATACCGACGATCGAATCTCGGGCAAGTAACATACCGAAGAACAAAGGGAACGTTATACGGGATTAACTGAATCCTTGGCATAGAGGTTCGACCGATAAAGATCTTCATAGAATATGTAGGAACCAATGTGGACGTCCAGGTCCCGCCATTGGTTATTGACTGTAGAGGTGTCTCCGTCATGTCTACATAGTTCTCGAACCCGCAGGGTCTACACACTTAAGGTTCGGTGACGTTTCGGTAGTGTAGAGTTATGTATGGTGGTGACCGAAGGTTGTTCGGAGTCCCGGATGAGATCCCGGACGTCACGAGGAGCTCCAGAATGGTCCGGAGGTAAAGATTCATATATGGGAAGTCCCAGTTTTGTTTCCGGAAAAGTTTCGGGCTCATCGGTAGTGTACCGGGAGTATCGGTAGTGTACCGGAGTGCCGGTAGTGTACCGAGGGACCTCCGGGAGGGGTATTTAGACCCCAAGAGGTCCATGGGCTGTGGGAGAATAATAACCAGCCCTTAGTGGGCTGGGAAAACATCCACAAAGGCCCATGGCGCAGGAGAGAAAGTCCTAAAGCAAAAAGTGGAAAATCAGCCAATAGGAGGCAATCCTACTCCAACTAGGATGGAGGTGAAGTAGGATTGCTCCCACCTCCTATTTAGGCTGACCCAAAGGCCTTGTCTGCCTCTCCTCTCCTCTCCTCCTATATATATACTAGTGGATTGGGTGGTTTTTGGACAGAATTTCCGGCCACGTGCTACCCGTTCCACCGGTGCATAGTTTCTCCTCTAGATCGGTTTTCTGCAGCGCTTAGGCGAAGCCCTGCCGGAATTGCTCCACCACCATCACCGGAGCGCCGTCACGCTGCCGGTGAACTCTCTCTCCTCTCCACCTCCTCTTGCTGGATCAAGACGGTGGAGATCGTCATCAAGCTGCACGTGTGCTGAACGCGGAGGTGCCGTTCGTTCGGCGCTAGATCGGAAGGACCGTTATCGAGATCGCGAGACGGTTCATGATGTGATCACGGAATAGATCGTGATGAGTTCGCGGGACAGATCGTGATCAAGATCGTGAGACGGATCGTGATGAGTTCACGGGACGGATCATGATGTGTTCGCAGGACGGTTCGTGATTGGATCGCGGGACGCTCGGCGATTTGGATCGCGAAGATGTTCGACTACACCAACCGCGTTTCTTAACGCTTCCCGCTTAGCGATCTACAAGGGTATGTAGATCCACTCTCCCTCTCATAGATGCTCATCACCATGGATAGGTTTGCGTGTGCGTAGGAAATTTTTTGTTTCCCATGCGACGTTCCCCAACAGTGGCATCATGAGCTAGGTTGATGGTTCGATGAGATCTCGAGTAGAACACAAAAGGTTTGTGGGCGTTGATGCTTAGATTGCTTCCTCCCTTGGTCGGATTTTGGTTCAGCGGGATTGTGAGATGAAGCGGCCCGGACCAACATTACTCGTACGCTTACGAGAGACCGGTTCCCTCGACGCAACTTGTTGCTTAGATGGCTTGCGGGTGACAGTTTCTCTCACTTTAGTTGGATCGGATCCGACAAAGGCGGTCCTTGAGAAGGTTGAAAAGCAATCTATGTATCACCGTTGTGGTTTATGCGTAGGTGAGAATCATTCTTGCTAGATACCCGTAGCAGCCACGTAAAACTTGCAACAACAATTAGAGGACGTCTAACTTGTTTTTGCAGGGTATGTTGTGATATGATATGGCCAATTACATGATGTGATATATGTGATGTATGAGATGATCATGTGATGTATAGATTATCACGACTTGCATGTCGATGAGTACGGCAACTGGCAGGAGCCATAGGGTTGTCTTTAATTATTGTATGACCTGCGTGTCAATCATTAAGCGCTATGTAATGCTTTACTTTATCGCTAAGCGGTAGCAATAGAAGTAGAAGCAGGGCTGGCGCCACAACCCCAATGGCAACACATTGATGGAGATCAAGATGATGGAGATCATGGTGTTGTGCCGGTGACGATGGAGATCATGCCGGTGTTTCGAAGATGGAGATCTTAAACACAAGTTCATGGCCATATCATGTCACTTATGAATTGCATGAGATGTTAATACTTTTATCCACCTTGTTTTGCTTAGTACGGCGGTAGCATTATAAGGTGATCCCTCACTTGAATTTCAAGATGAACTGTGTTCTCCCCGAGTGTGCACCGTTGCGAAAGTTCATCGTGTTGAGACACCACGTGATGATCGGGTGTGATAGACTCTACGTTCACATACAACGGGTGCAAGCCAGATTTGCACGCGCAGAACACTCGGGTTAAACTTGACGAGCCTAGCATGTACAGACATGGCCTCGGAACACGAGAGACCGAAAGGTCGAACATGAGTCATATAGTAGATATGATCAACATAATGATGTTCACCATTGCAGCCACCTCAACTCACGTGATGATCGGACTTGAGTTGGTGAATTTGGATCATGTATCACTCGAATGATCGGAGGGATGTCAATTTGAGTGGGAGTTCTTAAGTAATATGATTAATTGAACTCATTATCATGAACATAGTCAAAGTGTCTTTGCAAATTATGTTGTAGATTACTAGCTCGCGCTGTAGCTCCCTTAAATTTTTTATATGTTCCTAGAGAAATAGAGTTGAAAGATGTTGGTAGCAATATTGCGGACTGGGTCCGTGATCTGAGGATTGTCCTCATTGCTGCACAGAAGGCTTATGTCCTTAATGCACCGCTCGGTGCGCCACCCCCTCTAGAGTCGTCTATAGATGTTGTGAACATCTGACAGGCACCTTTCGATGACTACTTGATAGTTTAGTGCGTCATGCATTACGGCTCAGAATTGAGGCTCCGAAACGTTTTGAACGTCACGGAACATGTGAGATGTTCTAGGAGCAGGGATTGTGATCTCAGGCTCGTGCCTGTGTTGCGAGATATGAGATCTCCAACAAGATTCTTTGCCTGTAAGATGAACGAGAAGAGCTCAATCGTTGAGCATGTACTCAGATTGTCTGGGTGCTACAATCGCGTGAATCAAGTGGGAGTTGATCTTCCAGATAAGATAGTGATTGACATAGTTCTCCAAGTCACTGTCACTAAGCTACTAGAACTTAGTGATCAACTATAAATTGCCAGGGATAGAAATAATGATTCCTGAGCTGTTCGCGATGTTTGACACCGCAAAGGTAGAAATCAAGAAGGAGCGTCAGGTGTTGATGGTTAATCAAACCACTAGTTTCGAAAAGGGCAAGAGCAAGGAGGGAAACTTCATGGATAGCAAGTCAGTTGCTGCTCAAGTGAAGCAACCCAAAGTTGAACTCAAACCCGAGACTAAGTGCTTCTGTTATGAGGTGAACGGTCGCTGAAGTGGAACAACCCTAGATACTTGGTAGATAAGAAGGCTGGCAACATCGACAGAAGTATATTTGATATACGAGTTATTGATGTGTACGTTGCTAGTACTCCTAGTAGCACCTGGGTATTGGATACCGGTTTGGTTGCTAAATGTTAGTAACTCGAAATAAAAGCTACGGAATAAATGGAGAACTAGCTAAGGGTGAGGTGACGATGTGTGTTGGAAATGTTTCCAAGGTTGATGTGATCAACATCGCACGCTCTCTCTACCTTCAGGATTAGTGACGAACCTAAATGTTATTTGGTGTTTTGCGTTGAGCTTGAACATGATTAGATCATGTTTATTGCAATACGGTTATTCATTTAAGTTAGAGAATAATGGTTATTCTGTTTACATGAATAATACCTTCAATGGTCATGCACCCAGTGAGAATGGTTTGTTGAAATCTTGATCGTAGTGGTACACATGTTCATAACATTGATGTCAAAAGATACAAAGTTAATAATGATAGTACCACATACTTGTGGCACTGCCGCTAAATGTCATATTGGTATAAAGCGCATGTAGAAACTCCATGTTGATGGATATTTGGACTCATCCGATTTCGAATCGGTTGAGACATGCGAACCATGCCTCTTGGGCAAGATGACTAAAAGACCCCGTTGGATGGAGCGGGCAAGTGATTCATTGGAAATGATACATATTGATGTATGCAATCTAGTGAGTCTTGTAGCGTGAAGTGGATATCGTTATTTTCTTACCTTCACTGATGATTTGAGTAGATATAGTGTATATTTACTTAATGAAACACAAGTCTGAATCGTTTGAAAGGTTCAAGCAAATTCAGAGTGAAGTTTAAAGATCATCGTGACAAGAAGATAAAAATGACCACGATATGATCGTGGAGGTGAATATCTGAGTTACGAGTTTGGCATACAACTTAATACAATGTGAAATTTGTTTCACAACTAACGCTACCTGGAACACCATGGTGTGATGGTGTGTCCGAACATCATAGTCATGCTCTATTGATATAGTGCATACTGTGATGTCTCTTATCATTTTACTACTATAATTTTTGGGGTTATGCATTAGAGACAACTACATTCACTTTAAATAGGGCATCATCTAAATCCGTTGAGATGACACCGTGTGAATTATGGTTTGATAGAAACCTAAGCTGTCATTTCTTAATATTTGGGGCTGTGACACTTGTGTGGAAAATGTTTTCACCTAATGAGGTCGAACCCAAGGCGGACAAATGCATCTTCATAGAATACCCTAAGATCAGTTGGGTGAACCTTCAATCTCAGATCCTAGTGCAAAGTGTTTGTTGCTTAAACGGATCCTTTCTCGAGGAAATGTTTCTCTCGAAAGAATTGAGTGGGAGGAAGATAGAACTTGATAAGGTTGTTAAACCTTTGTTCAACCAGAGAGTAGCGCAGCGTAGAAAGATGTTTCTGTGAAGCCTACGTTAGTTGAAGAGTAAGTTAATGATGATGATCATGAAGCTTCAGGATCAAGTTACTATCGAACCTCATAGGTCTACAAGGACGTGTACTGCTCCTAAGTGGTACGACAACTCTGTCTTGGAGATCATGTTGTTGGACAACGATGAACCTACGAGCTATGGAGAAGCGATGATGGGCCCGGATTCCGACGAATGGTTAGAGGCCATGAAATCCGAGATAGGATCCATGTATGAAAACCAAGTATAGACTTTGGTAGACTTGCTCGTTAGACGGCAGGTCGTTGAGTACAAATGGACCTTTAGAATGAAGACAGACACTGATGGTGAATGTCACCATTTGTAAAGCTCGACTTGTTGCAAAGTTGTTTGTGACAAGTTCAAGGAGTTGACTGCGATGAGGCTTTCTCACTCGTAGCGATGCTAAAAAGTCTGTTGGAATTATGTTAGCAGTTGCTGCATTTTCAATTATGAAATCTGGCAGATGGATGTCAAAACATCGTTTCCTTAACGGTTACTTAAGGAAAGGTTGTATGTGATACAACCAGAAGGTTTTGTCAGTCCTAAGGATGCTAAAAGATGAGCAAGCTTCAGTGATCCTTCTATGGACTGAAGCAAGCATCTCGGAGTTGGAATATACACTTTGATGAGGTGATCAAAGTTTCTGTAGTTTATACAAAGTTTACGAGAAACTTGTATTTGCAATAAACTGAGTGGGAGCACTGTAGAGTTTCTGATAAGTATATGTGGTTGACATATTGTTGATCGGAAATAATGTAGAATTTCTGGAAGGCATAAAAGGTTGTTTGAAAAGTGTTTTTCAAAGGAAGACCTGGATAAAGCTACCTAATTGTTGAGCATCAAAATCTATAGAGATAGATCAAGATGCTTGATGAGACTTTCAATGAGTGCATACCTTGACAAGATTTTGAAAGAGTTCAAAATGGATCAGCCAGAGAAATAGTTCTCGTCTGATTTGTAAGGTGTGAAGTTGACTGAGACTCAAAGCTCGACAACGGCAGAAGAAAGAGAAAGGACGAACGTCGTCCCCTATGCCTTAGCCATAGGCTCTATATTATGTCATGCTGTGTACCGCACCTATGTGTGCCTTGCCATGAGTTTGTCAAGGGGTACAAGAGTGGTCCAGGAGTGGATCACTGGACAGCGGTCAGAATTATCCTTAGTAACCAGAGGACTAAGGAAATGTTTCTTGATTGTGGAGGTGATAAAGAGTTCGTCGTAAAGAGTTACGTCGATGCAAGCTTTAACACCTATCCGGATGACTAGTAGTAGCAATCTGGATACGTATAGTGGAGCAGCCATTTGGAAATATTACCAAGTGGAGTGTGGTAGCAGTGTTTACGGTTTGACATAGAGATTTGCAAAGTACACACGGATCTGAATATCGCAGACCCGTTGACTATAAGACCTCTCTCACATGCAAAGCATGATCGAGCCCCAAAACTCATTGGGTGTTAGATTCATAACAATGCGAATCACATGGTGATGTGAACTAGATTATTGACTCTAGTGCAAGTGGGAGACTATTGGAAATATGCCCCAGAGGCAATAATAAATTAGTTATTATCATATTTCCTTGTTCATGATAATCGTTTATTATCCATGCTATAATTGTATTGATCGGAGACTTAAATGCATGTGTGGATACATAGACAAAACCATGTCCCTAGTATGCCTCTAATGGACTAGCTCGTTGATCAAAGGATGGTTAAGGTTTCCTAGCCATGGACATGAGATGTCATTTGATAACGGGATCACATCATTAGGAGAATGATGTGATGGATAAGACCCAAACTACAAACATAGCATATGATCGTGTCAGTTTATTGCTACTGTTTTCTGCATGTCAAGTATATGTTCCTATGACCATGAGATCATGCAACTCACGGATATCGGAGGAGTGCCTTGTGTGTATCAAACGTCGCAACGTAACTGGGTGACTATAAAGGTGCTCTACAGGTATCTCCGATGGTGTCTGTTGAGTTGGCATGGATCGAGACTGGGATTTGTTACTCCGTGTGACGGAGAGGTATCTCAGGGCCCACTCGGTAATACAACATCACAATGAGCCTTGCAAGCAATGTGACTAATTGTTAGTTGCGGGATCTTGTATTACGGAACGAGTAAAGAGACTTGCCGGTAACGAGGTTGAACTAGGTATGGAGATACCGACGATCGAATCTCGGGCAAGTAACATACCGAAGAACAAAGGGAACGTTATACGGGATTAACTGAATCCTTGACATAGAGGTTCGACCGATAAAGATCTTCGTAGAATATGTAGGAACCAATGTGGACGTCCAGGTCCCGCCATTGGTTATTGACTGTAGAGGTGTCTCCGTCATGTCTACATTGTTCTCGAACCCGCAGGGTCTACACACTTAAGGTTCGGTGACGTTTCAGTAGTGTAGAGGTATGTATGGTGGTGACCGAAGGTTGTTCGGAGTCCCGAATGAGATCCCGGATGTCACGAGGAGCTCCGGAATGGTCCGGATGTAAAGATTCATATATGGGAAGTCCCAGTTTGGTTTCCGGAAAAGTTTCGGGCTCATCGGTAGTGTACCGGGAGTATCGGTAGTGTACCGGAGTGCTGGTAGTGTACCGGGGGACCTCTGGGAGGGCTATTTCGACCCCAAGAGGTCCATGGGCTGTGGGAGAATAATAACCAGCCCTTAGTGGGCTGGGAAAACATCCACAAAGGCCCATGGCGCAGGAGAGAAAGTCCTAAAGCAAAAAGTGGAAAATCAGCCAATAGGAGGCAATCCTACTCCAACTAGGATTGGAGGTGAAGTAGGATTGCTCCCACCTCCTATTTCGGCCGACCCAAAGGCCTTGTCTGCCTATCCTCTCCTCTCCTCCTATATATATACTAGTGGATTGGGTGGTTTTTGGACAGAATTTCCGGCCACGTGCTACCCGTTCCACCGGTGCATAGTTTCTCCTCTAGATCGGTTTTCTGCAGCGCTTAGGCGAAGCCCTGCCGGAATTGCTCCACCACCATCACCGGAGCGTCGTCACGCTGCTGGTGAACTCTCTCTCCTCTCCACCTCCTCTTGCTGGATCAAGACGGTGGAGATCGTCATCAAGCTGCACGTGTGCTGAACGCGGAGGTGCCGTCCGTTCGGCGCTAGATCGGAAGGACCGTGATCGAGATCGCGAGACGGTTCGTGATGTGATCACGGAACGGATCGTGATGAGTTCGCGGGACAGATCGTGATCAAGATCATGAGACAGATCGTGATGAGTTCACGGGACGGATCATGATGTGTTCACGGGACGGTTCGTGATTGGATCGTGGGACGCTCGGCGATTTGGATCGCGAAGATGTTCGACTACACCAACCGCGTTTCTTAACGCTTCCCGCTTAGCGATCTACAAGGGTATGTAGATCCACTCTCCCTCTCATAGATGCTCATCACCATGGATAGGTTTGCGTGTGCGTAGGAAATTTTTTGTTTCCCATGCGACGTTCCCCAACACTATAATCCAACAATCCTCCACGAGATCTCGAGACACATAATCTTGTCAATTGTTCCAAACAATGTTTGATATACCAGAATTTTCAGTGGAGACTATTAAGTTGAACTTCCACCTAGAGCAACAGGATTAGACTTCTTCACAACTGAACAATGGACTATTCCTTGAATTGTCAGTTTAGCATGCAGAAGTTTCGCCTGTTGTCAGCTGATACTTGGTTGTCGAAGGTAAACCCCACGGGTGGAGCTTATTGGTCATACTCCTTACCTTCTCATGAGCTTCCTAGAGATTACCAAATCTCATAGACTATGACGAGCGGTCGGGCTCACATAGGTGTGTTCCCCCAAAGAATGCTCTATAGGTTAGCATCTTGCTTAAACAAGCTTTGGAACACATTAAGACAAAGTCAGCCTGCCTAACAGATTATGAGAGTATTGCACCTCCAATGGAGTGGGTTAGTAAGGATACTCTCCTCAGTTAATCGTTGGATTGTTTTCGCATGTCCAAATTCACGGGACCTCCGATCACATAGGTTGGGTTGCCCCCATGGCAACTTACGTGGGTCTCATCCCCATCTCCCTCAATGCATTTTCTATCATAGTTCGTGATGGCCCTTTTGTAAAGCGATCTTCCAGATTCTTAGCCATCTGGATATAATCCAACGCTATTACTCCAGAGGTTTTCGAATGCCTAAGATATTTCAATCCTCTTCTTATATGCTTTGTGGATTGCATGTTGTCCTTTGAACTCTTAGCCTTGGCAATCACTATTTGATTGTCACAGTTCATAAGGATGGTTGGGACTGGCTTATCAACCGCTGGCAAATCCATCAAAAGCTCTCGCAGCCATTCTGCTTCGATGCATGATGTATGTAATGATGTGAGTTCTGCTGCCATAGTCGATCTCGTTAAGATTAACTGCTTGCAAGACTTCCAGGACATAGCACCACCACCAAGTGTGAAGATATACCACTTGTGGCTTTCATCTCATCAGCATCAGATATCCAATTCGAATCACTATACCCATCGAGTACCGTTGGGTACCCAGAATAGTGAATTCTGTAGTTCACAGTACCTTGCAAATAATGCATGACTCGCTCAATGGCATGCCAATGCACATCTCCCGGGTTGGAAACAAACCGGCTTAGCTTGCACACAACAAATCAGATGTCAGGCCGAGTAGCACATGCTAGGTACATGAGTAAACCAATCACTTGAGAGTATCTCAATTGATCAACAGCCATGCCTTCAGATTTTCGAATCCGCATGCTAGGATCATATGGTGTTGCACAAGGTTTGCAGTCAGAATATCCAAAACGACTCAAATCTTCTCAACATAGCGGGATTGCAAAAGTGTAATCCCACCCTCATTTTCTCTTAGCAGCTTGATGTTTAGAATAACATCGTCCACACATAGGTCTTTCATCTCAAAGTTATGAGGTAGAAAAGCCTTGACCTCCTCAATTACTTTGAGGTGGGTCCCAAATATCAGTATGTCATCGGCATAAAGACAAAGTATTACTACTTCACCCCCACCATGGCGATAGTATACACATTTGTCAACTTCATTAACAACAAAACTAGCAGATGTATGATGACCCACAAGTATAGGGGATCTACTGTAGTCCAAGTAAGAGTGTCGAACCCAACTAGGAGCAGAAGGAAATGACAAGCAGTTCCCAGTAAGGTATTCTCTGCAAGCACTGAAATTATCGGTAACAGATAGTTTTGTGATAAGATAATTCGTAACGAGTAACAAGTAACAAGTGTATCAAAGGTGCAGCAAGGTAGCCCAATCCTTTTTGTAGCAAAGGACAGGCCTGGACAAACTCTTATATAAAGCAAAGCGCTCCCGAGGACACATGGGAATTTCTGTCAAGCTAGTTTTCATCATACTCATTTGATTCGCGTTTGTTACTTTGATAATTCGATATCTGGGTGGAGCGGTGCTTGGGTGCTGCCCTTACTTGGACAAACCTCCCACTTATGATTAACCCCCACCCCCCTCACAAGCATCTGCAACCTAACCATAGCATTAAACATATGGATCCAAATCAGCCCCTTACGAAGCAATGCATAAACTATGGTTTACGCTTCTGTCACTCTAGCAACCCATCATCTACTTATTACTTCCCAATGCATTCCCCTAGGCCCAAATAATGGTGAAGTGTTATGTAGTCGATGTTCACATAACACCACTAGAGGACAGACAACATACATCTCATCAAAATATCGAACGAATACAGAATTCACATGATTACTTATAACAAGACTTATCCCATGTCCTCAGGAACAAACGTAACTACTCACAAAGCATATTCATGTTCAAGATCAGAGGATTATTAAGTATCATAAATGATATGAACATATAATCTTCCACCAAGTAAACCAACTAGCATCAACTACAAGGAGTAATCAACACTAGTAGCAACCCATAGGTACCAATCTGAGGTGTTGGGACAAAGATTGGATACAAGAGATGAACTAGGGTTTGGAGAGGAGATGGTGCTGGTGAAGATGTTGATGGAGATTGACTCCCTCTCGATGAGAGGATCATTGGTGATGGCGATGGCTTCGATTTCCCCCTCCGGGAGGGAAGTTTCCCCATGAGAACAGCCCTGTCGGAGCTCTAGATTGGTTCTGCCCAAGTTCCGCCTCGAGACGGCGGCGCTTCGTCCCGATAGGTCTCTCCTCATTTTTCCAAGTCAAAACGCTTCACATAGGATAAGACGGGCATCGGAGGAGCCATAGGGGCCCCACAAGCCTGCTAGGCGCGACCAGGGGATGGCCACACCTAGCAGGCTTGTGGCCTACAGGTGGCCCCCCTCTCGTTGATTCTTGTGCCAGTATTTTTTATTAAATCCAAAAATATTCTCTGTAAATTTTCAGGACTTTTGGAGTTGTGTAGAATAGGTATCTCATGTTTGCTCCTTTTCCAGTCTAGAATTCCAGCTGCCGGCATTCTCCCTCTTCATGTAAACCTTGTAAAATAAGAGAGAGAAGGCATAAGTATTGTACCATAACGTGTAATAACAGCCCATAATGCAATAAATATCAATATAAAATCATGGTGCAAAATGGATGTATCAACTCCCCCAAGCTTAGACCTCTCTTGCCCTCAAGCGAAAACCGTGATCGAAGAATATGTCCACATGTTTAGAGATAGAGGTGTCGATAAAATAAAAATACGGACATGAGGGCATCATGATCATCATTACAACAGCAATACTTATTGTAATAAGATTTCTTATGCTAAAGTAACAATTCATTCACAAGATAAAGTATGAACCAAGAACTCTATTGACAACTAACAAACCATGATCTTAGTCATTGAAGCAATTGATAATTTATCATAACATAGGAAAGAGTCAATATAAGAGCTTTGTAAAGCAAATCCACATACTCAATCATCTTTTAGTCTTTCACAATTGCTAACACTCATGCGGTACCCATGAGATCAAAGCTTCAATCGGACACAAAGAAAGATAAGGGCTTGCAGTTTCGCCTCCCAACTATTCACCTCAAGGGTGATGTCAACGATAATAGCTGATGGTCACCCACATCCGAGCGGATATATAATTCTAGATCTTTCGCCAACACATAATGCTTCCTAATAGAGAGGCGAAATATAGGAAGTGGTGAGGATCACCATGACTATTGCATAAAGGTAAGTACTTAAAAAGTAAAAGTAATAGATAGGCCCTTCGCGGAGGGAAGCAGAGGTTGTCATGCGCTTTTTGTTTTTGGATGCACAAACTCTTAGCACAAAGGAACGCCACGTTGTATTTCCCTTTGTGATATCAACCTTTATTATGCAGTCTGTCGCTTTTATTTCTTCACTATCACAAGTTCGTACAACGCTTATTTCCCTTACAATAAAAGATCACACATATTTAGGAGCAATGTTTATTGCCTTTTTGCACCGATGACAACCTACTTGAAGGATTTTATTCAATCCATAGGTAGGTATGGTGGACTCTCATGGCAAAACTGGGTTGAGGTGTTTGGATGCACAAGTAGTACCTCTACTTGGTGCGGAAGTTTTGGCTAATATGAGGTGGAAGCAAGCATGACATGTTGGAGGATCTAAAACCATATAACTTCTATTCGGAGGCAAACAAACATAACCTATTATGTTGTGTTCCTTGTCCAACATCAACTTCTTGGCATGTAATATTTTAATGAGCGGTCACAATCATACAAGATGTCCAAGATAATATATTTATATGTGAATCTATCTTTCTTTATCACTTCCTTTCAATTGCATCAATGACCAATTACTATGTTTGTTAACTCCCAACAAATTTCAATAACCATACTTTTTATATGTGATGTCATCACTCCCCATAAGATCACTATGTATACTCTTTGCTTTTATTCTATCATTCTTTTATTTATTACCCTCATGAGCATAGTAGTCTAGCAAAGCCCTCTCATCAAAACTACCTTTTATTATATAACTTTCGCACTTGCTTACATAAGGGGAGCAAAAGTAAAAACTAAAAGCTAGATCATACAAAAACTTTATTCTACTGGATCAAAACTAAATCAAAAAGGATCAAAATAAGAAAATTAAAAGAAAGGAAAAGGGGAAAAAGGTGTGATGGTGATACGATACCGGGGCACCTCCCCCAAGCTTGGCACAAGCCAAGGGGAGTGCCCATACCCATGTGCTCAGATGTCCTTCTTCGGGGGTGATTGGTGGAGTTGTTGATGAGGTTGGAGGCTTGTTATCCGTCTTCCAAGGCATAGGCTCGCCATCGTAAAAATATGAATGAGTCTCCGGAATCCTCAAGTCTGCAGCCAAACTCATTCTCTTAAATATGTATTCATACTCACAGTTTTGGTTTTGCAGATCATAGATCTGGGCTTGGAGATGCTCAATTTTCTCATAAATCTTGAAGATGTGCTCCCCGATGTCCTTGGTGTCCAGCTTGTGTTTATCGGTAAACTCTGAGATCATCATATGATTGGCATTGAGTCCACGTTCCACCATCTCTTGGCACTTGAAGACTTGTTGCTCCATTGCTTCGAGCCTTGTTTCCATGCTTCCGGTCTTCTTTGGCCCCTCGATGTCTCGGATATGCAACGCCCCCTCACGCATCTCAATGGTTTGAGGGTGTTGCATCACCTCCACTAGATAAGGGTTGCTGACCTTCTCGAAAAACTTGTCCTTCGGAGAACTTGGGGATGCCATGATGATCTAGATCTGCGGCACAAACATCTCAAAAAGAAAACAGGAGGTATTGTCGTGATACAAAAGTGAAAACCTTCGGGAGATTATATAATGAATTTTTGCAGGTCCGAATGGGTATTCCACAAGAAAACAGAGTCCAGAAGGCGCACGGGCTGGTGACAAGCCCCCAAGACGCGGCCAGGAGGGTGGCCGCGCCTAGAAGGCTTGTCGCCTCCCCGTGCGTCCTTCGGACTGCTTTTTATTTTCCTAATTTTTTAAATATTCCAAAATTGAATAAAATTGCTATCGGGAAACTTTTGGAGTCGGTTTACTTACCGTACCACGTACCTATTCCTTTTCAGAGTCTGAAACGTTCCGGTAAGTCTCCCTAATATGCTCTTCGGGAGTTATGGTATTGATAACATTGGTTTCAACATTAATGGGAGTACCTGAAATATAGTGTTTGATTCTTTGCCCGTTTACCGCCTTCGGATTTGTGCCTTCGGCGTTGTTGATCTTGATGGCACCGAAACAATATACTTTCTCAACAATGTATGGTCCTTCCCATTTAGAGAGAAGTTTTCCTGCAAAAAATATTAACCGAGAATTGTATAGCAAGACATGATCACCTACATTAAATTCACGCTTTTGTATCATTTTATCATGCCATCTCTTAACTTTCTCTTTAAACAACTTGGCATTCTCATAGGCCTGGGTTCTCCATGCATCAAGTGAGATAATATCAAATAACCTCTTCTCACCAGCAAGGTTGAAATCATAGTTGAGCTCTTTGATTTCCCAATAAGCTTTATGCTCTAGCTCTAGAGGTAAGTGACATGCTTTACCATAAACCATTTTATACGGAGACATACCCATAGGATTCTTCTAACCAGTTTTATAAGCCCATAATGCATCATCAAGTTTCTTAGACCAATTCTTCCTAGATCTATTAACCGTATTTTGCAAGATCAATTTAATCTCTCTATTACTTAATTCTACTTGACCACTAGACTGGAGATGATAAGGAGATGCAATTCTATGATTAATATCATACTTAGCAAGCAATTTACGGAAAGCACCATGAATAAAATGTGAACCACCATTAGTCATTAAATATCTGGGGACTCCAAATCTAGGGAAAATAACTTACTTAAGCACCTTAATAGAGGTGTTATGATCAGCACTACTAGTTGGAATAGCTTCTACCCACTTAGTAACATAATCAACAACAACTAAAATATGAGTATACCCGTTGTACGTTGGAAAAGGTCCCATATAATCAAAACCCCAAACATCAAATGGTTTAATAACACGAGAGTAATTCATAGGCATTTCCTGACGTCTACTAATATTAAAAATTCTCTGACATTCATCACATGACAAGACAAACTTACGAGCGTCCTTAAAGAGAGTAGGCCAATAAAAACCAAATTGTAATACCTTATGTGCAGTTCTATCTCCAGCGTGGTGTCCTCCGTAGGCCTCGGAATGACACTTCTATAGGATCGGTTCCTGTTCATGCTCAGGTACACAATGTCTAATAACACCATCTACTCCTTCTTTATAAAGGTGTGGGTCATCCCAGAAGTAATGTCTTAAATCATAGAAGAACTTTTTCTTGTGTTGGTATGTGAAGCTAGGCGGTATAAACTTAGCGAAAATATAATTACCATAATTAGCATACCAAGGAGCATTACGAGAAGCATTTATGACAGTTAATTGTTCATCAGGAAAGCTATCATCAATAGGTAGTGGGTCGTCAAGAACATTCTCTAACCTAGATAAGTTATCTGCTACGGGGTTATCAGCACCCTTTCTATCAACAATATGCAAATCAAATTCTTGTAGCAGAAGAACCCACCTGATAAGTCTAGGTTTGGCATATTTCTTTTCCATGACATATTTAATACCAGCATGATCAGTGTGAACAGTTACTTTAGAATCAACAATATAGGGTCTAAACTTACAAGCGAACACAACTGCAAAAAATTCCTTTTTAGTGGTAGCATAGTTTCTTTGGGCACTGTCTAGAGTTTTGCTAGCATAATGAATAACATTTAATTTCTTATCAACTCTTTGTCCTAGAACAGCACCTAAGGCATAATCGCTAGCATCACACATAATTTCAAAGGGTAGGTTCCAATCGGGTGGTTGAATAACAGGTGTAGATATCAATGCATTCTTAAGAATTTCAAAAGCTTCTACACAATCATCATCAAAAATGAATGGAACATATTTTTGCAAGAGGTTAGTGAGCGGCCTATAAATCTTAGAGAAGTCTTTAATAAATCTTCTATAGAAACCAGCATGACCAAGGAAACTTCTTATACCTCTGATATCCGTAGGACACGGCATTTTTTCAATAGCATCAACTTTAGCCTTGTCAACTTCAATACTTCTTTCAGAAATTTTATGTCCCAGGACAATGCCTTCATTCACCATAAAGTGGCACTTCTCCCAATTCAAGACAAGATTAGTTTATTCACATCTCTACAAAACTCGATCAAGATTGCTCAAACAATCATCAAAAGATGTTCCGTAAACGGAAAAATCATCCATGAAAACCTCAACAATCCTTTCACAAAAATCAGACAATATAGTAGTCATACATCTTTGAAAGGTAGCAGATGCATTGCATAAACCAAAAGGCATATGTATATAAGCAAAGGTACCAAAAGGTTAGGTAAAGGTGGTCTTCTCTTGGTCCTCTTTTGACACAGGTATTTGACAGAAACCAGAATAACCATCTAGAAAGCAAAAATGTGTGTGTTTGGATAATATTTCTAGCATTTGATCAATAAAAGGTAAAGGGTAATGATCTTTCCTAGTAGCTTTATTTAATCTCCTAAAATCAATTACCATTCTATAACCTGTAACAATTCTCTGCGGGATCTATTCATTTTTATCATTAGCAACCACGGTAATGCCTCCTTTCTTAGGGATACAATGAAAAGGACTAACCCATCTACTATCAGCAATAGGGTAAATGATACCTGCCTCTAGAAGCTTAAATATTTCATTTCTTACCACTTCCTTCATTTTAGGATTTAACCATTGTTGGTGATCAACAACTGGTTTAGCATCAGGATCCATTTTAATTTTATGTTGACATAGAGTGGGACTAATGCCCTTAAGATCATCAAGAGTATATCCAATAGCAGCACGGTGCTTCTTTAGAGTTTTCAATAATCTTTGTTATTCATGTACTAAAAGATTAGCACTAATAATAACAGGATATATCTTCTTTTCATCAAGATAAGCATATTCCAAGGTATTCGGTAATTGTTTAAGCTCAAACACGGGATCACCCTTGGGTGGAGGAGGATCCCCAAGTATTTCAACAGGCAAGTTGTGTTACAGAATAGGATGCTGATCAAAGAAAAAACATGTCTATTTCATTTCTTTCGTTCATATGCTTATCATTTTCATGGTCTAGCAAATATTGCTCTAAAGGATCAGTAGGAGGCACAGCAATAGAAGCAAGACTAGTAATTTCATCCTTACTAGGAAATTCTTTATCATGGGGTTGTCTATGAAATTTAGATAAATTAAACTCATGAGACATCTCCCCAAAACTTATGGTAACCGTTTCCTTCTCACAATCTATCCTGGCATTGACGGTATTCAAGAAGGGTCTAGCAAATATAATGGGACAAAAATCATGTTGTGGGGAACCAAGAACAAGAAAATCAGTAGGATATTTTATTTTCCCACACAATACTTCAACATCTTTAATAATCCCAACTGGTGATATAGTGTCTCTATTAGCAAGCTTAATTGTAACATCAATTTCCTCTAACTCAGACGGTGCAATATCATTCATAATCTCTTTATATAAGGAAAATGGAATTGCACTCACACTAGCACCCATATCACATAAGCCATGGTAACAATGATCTCCTATTTTAATAGAAACAACAGGTGTGCCAACAATGGGTCTATGTTTATCTTTAGCATGAGGTTTAGCAATTCTAGCAGCTTCATCACAAAATTGAATAACATGCCCATCAATATTAACAACCAAGAGATCTTTAACCATAGCAATACTAGACTCAACTTTAATTTGCTCAGGGGGTGAAGGTGTTCTAGCACAGCTCTTACGAACCACAGTTGAAGCTTTAGCATGATCCTTTATTCTAACAGGGAAAGGTGGTTTCTCAATATAAGCAATAGGAATAACAGGATCAACATTATAAGTAATAGTTTTGTCTTCAACTTTAATAGGTTCAACTACTTTAACTTCAATGGAAGGATGATATTTAAACCACTTCTCCTTAGGGAGATCAAATTGAGTAGCAAAAGATTCACAAAAAGAAGCTACTATCTCAGAGTCAAGCCCATATTTAGTACTAAATTCACGAAAAGCATTGTTGTCTACGAAAGATTTAACACAATCAAACTTAATGTTCATACATGACTCCTTACCTTCATCGAGTTCCCAATTTTCAGAGTTGTGTTTAATTATTTCCAATAAATCCCATTTGAAGTCAATATCTTTCTTCATATAGGAACCAGCACAAGAAGTGTCGAGCATGGATTGATCATTACGAGAAAGCCGAGCATAAAAATTCTGAATAATAATTTCTCTTGAGAGCTCATGATTGGGGAATGAATATAACATTGACTTAAGCTCCCCAAAGCTTGAATGATTCTTTCTCCTTCACGAGGCCAAAAGTTATAAATATAATTCCGATCATGATGAACTAGATGCATTGGGTAGAACTTCTGATGAAATTACATTTTCAATCGGTTGTAGCTCCATGATCAAATATCATCACATAGCCTATACCATGTCAATGCCTTCTCCTTAAAATATAAAGGATATACCTTCTTCTTAACGTGATCCTCGGGCAGACCTGCAAGCTTAAATAATCCACAAACTTCATCCACATAGATTAGATGTAAATCCGGATGTAGTGTTCCATCTCCTGCATAAGGATTAGCCAGCAGTTTCTCTATCATACCCAAAGGAATTTTATAATAAATATTTTCAGTAGGTTCATTAGGTTGAGGGATAACTCTTTGTGTTTCCGGTCGAGGTGAAGATACCCCGAACAAGCCCCTCAAAGGATTACTTTCCATGGTGACAAGTAACAGTAAATTTCAGCACACTATATAAATTTTTCCTTACCAGATTCCACTTACCAAAGGTGCTTCACTCCCTGGCAACGGCGCTAGAAAAGAGTCTTGATGACCCACAAGTATATGGTATCTATCATAGTCCTTTCAATAAGTAAGAGTGTCGAACCCAACGAGGAGCAGAATGAAATGACAAGCAGTTTCTAGTAAGGTATTCTCTGCAAGCACTGAAATTATCGGTAACAGATAGTTTTGTGATAAGATAATTCGTAACGAGTAACAAGTAACAAGTGTAGCAAAAGTGCAGAAAGGTAGCCCAACCATTTTTGTAGCAAAGGACGGGCCTAGACAAACTCTTATATAAAGCAAAGCGCTCTCGAGGACGCATGGGAATTTATGTCAAGCTAGTTTTTATCATGCTCATTTATTCGCGTTTATTACTTTGATAATTTGATATGTGGATGGACCGGTGCTTCGGTGCTACCCTTACTTGAAAAAAAACTCCCACTTATGACTAACCCCCCCTCGCAAGCATCCGCAACTACGAAAGAAGAATTAAGGTAAACCTAACTATAGCATGAAACATATGGATCCAAATCAGCCCCTTACGAAGCAACGCATAAACTAGGGTTTACGCTTCTGCCACTCTAGCAACCCATCATCTACTTATTACTTCCCAATGCCTTCCCCTAGGCCCAAATAATTGTGAAGTGTTATGTAGTCTACGTTCACATAACACCACTAGAGGAGAGACAAGATACATCTCATCAAAATATCGAACGAATATCAAATTCACATGATTACTTATAACAAGACTTATCCCATGTCCTCAGGAACAAACGTAACTACTCACAAAGCATGTTCATGTTCAAGATCAGAGGAGTATTAATTATCATAAAGGATCTGAACATATGATCTTCCACCAAGTAAACCAACTAGCATCAACTACAAGGAGTAATTAATACTACTAGCAACCCACAGGTACCAATATGAGGTGTTGGGACAAAGATCGGATACAAGAGATGAACTAGGGTTTTTAGAGGAGATGGTGTTGGTGAAGATGTTGATGGATATTGACCCCCTCTCGATGAGAGGATCGTTGGTGATGATGATGGCTTCGATTTCCCCATCCGGGAGGGAAGTTTCCCTGGCAGAACAGCCCTGCCGGAGCTCTAGATTGGTCCTGCCCAAGTTCCGCCTCGAGATGGCGGTGCTTCATCCCGAAAAGTTTATCCTCATTTTTTCTAGGTAAAAACGCTTCATATAGGAGAAGATGAGCATCGGAGGAGCCACATGGGCCCCACAAGCCTGCTAGGCGCGGCCAGGGTGGTGGTCGCGCCTAGCGGGCTTGTAGCCTGCAGGTGGCCCCCTCTAGTTGATTCTTGCGCTAGTATTTTTATTAAATCCAAAAATATTCTCCGTAAATTTTCAGGACTTTTGGAATTGTGCAGAATAGGTATCTCATGTTTGCTCCTTTTCCAGTCCAGAATTCCAGCTCCCGGCATTCTCCCTCTTCATGTAAACCTTGTAAAATAAGAGAGAAAAGGCACAATTATTGTAACATAACGTGTAATAACAGCCCATAATGCAATAAATATCAATATAAAATCATGGTGCAAAATGGACGCATCAATGTCAAAGTTGTATTAAACTTCTCATGCCATTGCTTGGGCGGTTGTTTCAGGCCATACAAAGATTTTAATAGCTTGCACACCTTTCTTTCCTAACCATTTACTACAAAGCGATTTGGATGTTGCATGTAAATTCCCTTGTCTAGTTCTCCATTAAGGAAAGTCGTCTTAACGTCCATCTGATGAACGAGGAGACCATGCGAGGCAGCCAACGAGAGTAACACTCGAATGGTTGTCAGTCTAGCCATAGGTGAGTAAGTATCGAAGAAATCTTCTTATTCCTTTTGGGTATAACCCTTAGCCACAAGCCTAGCCTTGTACTATTTAACAATACCATCGGGCATAAGCTTCTTCTTGAACACCCACTTACATCCCAATGGTTGGCAACCATAACGACGATCAGTGATCTCCCAGGTCCCGTTAGCCAAGATGGAATCCCTCTCGCTACGGACCGCATTCTTCCAGTAATCAGCGTTCGGTGATGCGTAGGCTTCTGAAATGGAACTGGGAGTGCCATCATCCACGAGGTACGCGAGGAAATCATCACCAAAAGACTTTGCAATCCTTTGTCTCTTGCTCCTAACAGGGGCTTCCTTGTCATCCTCTATGAAACTTTCATCACTTTTGTGTTCGTAATATTCCATCAGAATGGTAGGTTCACGAGCCTCATGAGATTCCAGTCTAGAAGTGCTTTGCATGTCTCTCATGGGAAAAATATCATCAAAGAATGTAGCATCTCTAGGTTCCATGATCGTACAGACCTTCATGTTGTGTACATCAGATTTCACCACTAGAAATCTATATCCAACGCTATGCTTCGCATAGCCCAAAATAACGCAGTCCACGGTCTTTGGTCCCAACTTACGCTTTTTGGTTATCGGCACATTGACTTTCGCCAAACAGCCCCAAGTGCGCAAGTAAGAGAGTGTATTGCTTTTCTTTTTCCCATTTCTCAAATGGAGTAGTCTCATTATCCTTCCTGGGAACTTTATTCGGGACATGACAGGATTTCAATATAGCCTCCCCCCACCATGCCTTGGATAAACCCGTTGTATCTAACATGGTGTTAATCAAGTCTATCAGAGTACGGTTTTTCCGTTCGGCAACCCCGTTTAACTCTGGTGAGTAGGGAGGCGTCAGAATAAATCGAACTCATTAGAAAAGTACTCTCCACCACGATCAGACCGAACTCGTTTTATTTTATTTTCAAGTTGGTTCTCATCTTCTACCTTATATATTTTAAAGTAGTGTAGAGCCTCATCCTTAGTATTTAATAAATACACCATAGCAGAATCTAGTGGAATTATCAATCAATGTCATGAAATATTTCTTTCCGGCTTTAGCCAACACACCATTTAGTTCGCAAAGATCTGAATGTATGAGTTCTAGCGGTGCCAGGTGTCTCTCATTCGCAGCCTTGTGAGGCTTACGAGGTTGCTTAGCTTGCACACATGCATGGCACTTAGAGCCTTTGGCTAAAGTGAAACTCGGGACTAAATCCATCATAGCTAGCCGCGTCGTACAACCGAAATTAATGTGACAAAGACGTGAATGCCAAACCTCACATTCGTTCACATTATAATGAATTTGGTTCACGACGTTATTATAGAAACCCGCTAGGGAAAGGCAAAACAAACCTCCGTAATCATGTCCTTTTCCAACAAACAGTCCATACCGAGATACGACTACTTTATTGGACTCGGATACTAACCTAAACCCTTCTTTACATAGAAGGGAGCCACTAACAAGATTCTTCTTCATAACGGGGACATGTTGCACTTTCTTCAGTTGCACAATCTTTTCCGAAGTAAACTTCAGATCTACCATGCCAACACCATGAACAGAAGCAAGCGAACCATTCTCCGTCAGTACGGAGCAATCTCGTGCGACCTGATAAGAAGAGAACAATGATATATCAGCACATATATGGATGTTGGCCCAGGTGTCAACCCACCAATCGATGGACTGACAAACTAAAAGTACAGTAAACAAATTACCATACCAAGTTGTCCCATTACGGTTGCTCATGGTCACATTGACATATCTAGAGTCCTGTCATGGCTTCTTGTATTTGTTTTGGCACTTGTTTGCCCAATGCTCCGCTGAACCACAAGTAAAGCAATCATCTATCTTTTTGTCTTTTTTCTTACCCTTCTTCTTGAAGGTAGTATTCTGCTGGACAAAGTTCTTTCCCTTGAACTCGTGGAAATTCTTTGTTTCCAGCGCTATATTAAAGGAATAACGGGAGAGGGTTGGCCACCTGCGAGATCATCAATTCACGTACGGTTCACTTTCTTCCCAATATTCTCTCATCCCATCCAATCTAGGGGAAGCGTTGCAACGACAGAATGACCTAGCATGATTGATGCCGCTGTTTGTGGACAATGTCGGTGGCGCCCTGAGGGAATCGGGACGACTAGGGGATCGACCACGACACCGTCCAACGTCCGTCCACCTCGCCTGCAACGAGCAGGCGATCATGTCAACTTTTATGACAAGTAAAGGAACCCTAAACTTTCTCTGTTTATGCAACTGGGTGTTCCAAATGCAATTTGTTCATGTGCATGGCAACCTAGTGATGCAAAAGCCTGACACTTGTAACCCAACTTCAAACTCTGTTTTCTCTTAATTAATGGACGATGCCTCCGTTCCCCAGAAAAAGTAACAAAAGAACCAAACGTCTCGGGAGATTTGGTAGAATCACTGATCAGTGGACAAGACCCCCTGGCAACGCATGGCACTAACCAAAGTTATAGGTCGTCGCCTAGCAGTCTCTGCTCTCGACATACCCACCCAAACTTCCTCCATTTCTTTAAGTCCTGAGTACTCGGGATGCTCCTGCATATGTCGACACATCGTACCGCATCATGAGAGGATTTGCTTTAGCTAATTTGTTTTCGCAGCCAGCCAGTTGTATGTGCTCGGTACCTTCCTGTTGTCACTTTGTCAGCATCAACCCAACCCAACCCAACCCAACCCAACCCGATGAATCTAAGCTGCTCGAATAATTCTCGCCATCGGTGGTAGAAGTAGCCAACAACAACTAACCGATCTAGCTGCCCTGAACTTGTTCGTCCACCCAATTAACGCGCTACGAACAGATTCCCTGTCTGTCAGTCTGTCTGTCACATTGGTCTAGCAATTACATGCATGCATGATTGGTTGCATCAATGCAGGAGCAATTTGACTATTCCCGAACGAGATACCCTCTGTTCCTGCAACCTCCTGCACACACAGGCTGACATATGCTTGCTGTTTAGATTCTTCGGTTTGTGGACAGTAAACTAATGGCATATGCTTGCTGTTTAGATTCTTGAGTTCGTGGGTAGTAAACTAAAATGACATATGCTTGCTGTTTAGATTCTTCAGTTTGTGAGTACATAAACTAGGCTGTTTGTGCGTGTTTCAACGGTCCTTGATTGGAATATTGTTGTTGAGCGTTACTGTTGATGTCGCCCACAGAGAACCCCTTGGATTCTGGTAAGGGCCGGGGTGCACGCACGTACGACATGTGAGACGATCCTGGCAAGTGCACCGACTAGTGCGTACGTGTTGATGCGAGACGGTGTGCTGATGATAAATTATGTCACCTAAGCAGTCAGCTGGGTTTCCCACGATCGGTGCATATATTCCTGCTCGGCTTGTCTGAAAAGATGCCATGTGTTGCAATGCCCTCGTACATGATCAACATTAATAACTGTAGTTGATTTTGGAAGTACTATGTAGTTTTCTCCCTAATCATCATTCGCTTTAGCTTATTAGGCTTGATATGTATACTCAGCTTCTATGACTAGCGCCGGTATGTAGGGTCAGCAATATATGCGCCGTATGTTGACGTCCACTGGTATAGAAACCCAACTGGAGACCGTTCGGAAACCCTTTCCCGAAGGTTTTTCTTGTCATCTTTTTAAGATACCATTTGCCATCCGTGTCTAGGCGTCGGATAAAAAATCTTCAACTTTTTCCTAGACGAAGCGATCCGTGTTGAGGTTAGATTTGGAAACCAGTATATTCAAACAAGGATGATGTGATGGCGACAGCATCCTCATGGTAGGCCCTTGTTCTCGGGCGTCATTGTTGTGGCGGCATTTGCTCCAGCACCGACGCGAAGCTTGGGAGGTAGTCCGGGAGCAAATACGGACTGGGGTCTGCATCGGCGGCATATGAAAGATGATGGATCGCGTGTTGGGTTCGTGGTTCGTGGCAAGCAGATATGGCTTCCTCCTCCGACATCTTAGTTGTGCGGAGGTGCTAGATCTGAAGTTTGATGGCGTGGGGGTGTTGCCTGGGTCTGATTCGTTCAAACGGCAATGGCTTTGTCTTTATTGACGAGCCACCTTAGTGGTTCGCAAAGCTGCATATGAACGATGAACCAGCATCGAGCTTGAGTGTGATGGTTGTTTTGGTGGTGTTAGAGACAGATGACAGACGTTGATGTCAAGCTCAAATGATTCATCGGTCTTGTCTGTAGTTTTACTTCTTATCGGGTGTTTTTGTGTGCAGAGACTAACGTTTTGTCTGGATATATCCATGCACGTGAAAATGCTCTGAAAGACCAACTGTGTGCGTACTAGTCCCACAGGAATACGCAACACGTGAAGCAACAATTTGCACACTTGAATGGAACGGCCGGCACAATCGTGCACACATCGGCCTTGGCCCCGGCCGGGGCCGTACGCGATGTCGTCGGGCTCGCCTGCCTGCCTATCTCGCTTATTTAGATATACAGCAAAAGGTCACGAGCCCGTAGCCCCATTCATCCGCTACTGGTCGTTACTCGTTACGTCGGGGCTAGGAACCAAAAACAGCGGCACATGCCGGGAGCCGCAAGTGTACGTGAAACGTACGTGTGCCGTACGTGTCAGGGACGCAAAGAACAGTCGGTCGAGAGCTCCCGTGCATGCACCCGGTCGAGTGAACCGGCTCTATCGGGGTATATATATTTATGCTGTAAATCTAATGAAGCTAATTTGATGTCGTAGATGTTGACATATTTTTTTGACTAGGAACAAATGAGAACTTCCATTAATAAGAACGGACGGGGGTAGTATAGATATATAGACTACTAAACAAATAACATGAAATTTATATTTCAAGTCCAGAAAAGAACGTTGAGATGGTTCGTTGCCCTTTACGGAGTGAGTAGTATGTACCACATGAAATAATACTACTGCCATACTTGCGTGTATGGGCTGACGATACGATACAGCTGACAAGCCATCGGTAACACTCCATTGGAATTGAGCGTGCACGTAGCATTTAACATATTTCGCGGGGACATGGCCAAATTGCATACGTATCCTGTTCATTCTGATATTATATTTGGATCACTATTATATACTAGGACACTTCCGGCAAGTGGGAGCCATACTCTTTTGTAACTATCCCCCCGTCTATTTGTGCTCTGCTCACAAGCCAAACCCAAGCAGCAGCAGACACGCGAAAGCAAATTCACGAGCAGCGAAGAAGAGACCCAAGGGCGGCTGCTGCGTTGGAGCAAGACACCAATGGCGGCCCTCGGGTTCGAGGAGACCGAGCTCCGGCTCGGCCTGCCAGGCGGCGGCAACGAGGCCGAGGAGGCGGTGAGGAGCTCTGGCAAGAGGGGCTACGCCGAGACCATCGACCTCATGCTGAAGCTGGAGCCAGCGTCGGCGGCCACGCCCTCGTCCGAGGTTGACGAGGAAGTGGCCGACGGGCAGCTGAAGCGGTCGCCGAGCCAGAGCAGCGTGGTCACCGCGCAGCCGGACGCCGACCCAGAGAAGCCGCGCGCGCCCAAGTATGTCCTCGTCGTCCCTCGTTAATTTGCATGCGAGTGTGATTCCATATTAGCTCCTCCAAAAAAAAAATCTCAAGGCCCTCCCGCGCTCTCGAAGAAGAGGATCGTTTATACCACTGTAGTTCTTAGGATGAATGAACGTGCTCTAATTTTCGGAAGAAAAAAGCACTACTGTATGTTGTAGAATTAGCCTAGGAAAAGGAAACTAAAGCTTTTCTAAAAGTCACATCATGCTTGCATGCTTCACTCTATAGCACACAAATTTTAGTGGCATGCACGCTTGTCCGAGATGAAAAAAGAGAGGAAAAGGCACTTTTGCATCTGCGTTTCCGGGGGAACATTTGGATCCGAACTGGATACGCGGGCACGTACACTGATGAGTGCAGCGACGCATCTGGTGGGGGCAAACAAAAAATGCCACGGTGTTCAAAAAGAAAATGGCACGGGGAGAACCGCAGGCAGGTAGTGCCGGCCCTGCCGACACGATGAAAAGGAACCTAGTATTTCCCCCTGCATGTCCTCCTGACCTCCTCGCCATCATCATCTCACCACCATGACCATCACCCATGCATCCATGTGAATGATTATGAAGTGATTGATCGATGTTCGGCATGGCACGTGGAGCAGGGCGCAGGCGGTGGGGTGGCCGCCGGTGCGGTCGTTCCGGAGGAACATGCTGGCGGCGGCGCTGGTGAAGGTGAGCATGGACGGCGCGCCCTACCTGCGCAAGGTGGACATGGGCACCTACAAGAGCTACCAGGAGCTGTCCAAGGCCCTGGAGAAGATGTTCAGCTCCTTCACCATCGGCAACACTCCTCAAGGGATCAAGGGCATGAACGAGAGCAAGCTGGTGGACCTGCTCAGCGGCTCCGACTACGTGCCCACCTACGAGGACAAGGACGGCGACTGGATGCTCGTCGGCGACGTCCCCTGGGAGTAAGCCACCAGCCAAGCTCCACAGTCTCATGCTTGTGTTACTTACTTACTTACTGATCTCTTCTTGTCACTCGTGGCAGGATGTTCGTCGCGTCGTGCAAGCGCCTCCGAATAATGAAAGGATCAGAAGCCATCGGCCTCGGTCGGTGCCCTGCCGCCTCGACCGCGCTCCTAATTCTCAGCTTTACATGTGCATGAGTAACGAGATCCGTTTGCTAACTCCGTTTTTCTTCTGCTTTTCAGCGCCACGGGCAATGGAGAAATGCAAGAGCAGGAGCTGATCGAGGGAGAGTGTCCATTTCAAGATTGTGACTATGCTTGCCCCAACCAACTCTGTACCATAATTTACTCTACTATTATTAGCTACTTCGCCATGGTCCGGTCAAAGTTTCGTATCGCCTCGACGATTTCGTTACTACATGTGTACGTATGTTGTCATATATATGTACGCAGTATGGAGTATACGTGAGAAAGATGTCATCGACGTGTCACTGTTTACGTAGATATGGGTTGCGATTTTCCGTTTGGCACACAGAGAAGGCGGGAGATGCCCACCACTGCTTCCATTATTATCCAAGAAGAAAAGAAGTCGGATGGTGGCTACCACTAGCAGTTCCACTGCAGGGATCTTGCAGTTTGTCCAACAGCAGCGCTCAATTATGATGGTGTCGTTGGACAAATAATCGCCCAGCAGCCTTGTTTAATTACTACTTCCTCTATCCTAAAATAACTGTCTTGACTTTATACTATCTCTAATATAAAATTGTATTAAGCTTGAGACAGTTATTTTGGATGAAAGAAGTATTATAATGAAGCTGTTCCGTGGTGTCCAGGTTCATTCTCCTGTGTTAATTAGACGTGTGTGTACACAAGAAACATTGCCAATGTTTCATGTGCTGGTGTGATGCACACTCAAAACGCCCATCTCCGTACAGCTAAAGGATGGGAGGGGACATGCCATGTGCACAGGGATAGGTTTCTTATACAAATTTCAGTGGCATCATACGCTGCTGCATAGCTGTGTTGTATGCCAAGGGTGCCATATATTGCTCCCTGGTTAATAAGCAATTAAAAAGGGTGCAAGGTTGGCGAAAATGAAGTGCCATTATTTGGCAGCAACTTTGGTTTTTGGTTCCTTGCACGCATATAGTAGTATCCAAAAGGTGTTTGCCAGTTGAAGGTATGTTATATACTACTCCTTGGGGGATCTTGTGTCCCCTGGTGATGATGACAAGCTTCAAGAAATCTGGTGGTTTTCAATTGCTCCAACTAGAGCAAGCAGAAGAATCTTGCATCATTTTCATCCGTTCAAGTGGCATGACAGCAAGATTGCCGACATAAAAAGCGATGACCTTCTCGACTTTCCCCCTCGCAACCGAAGGAAGGGCATTTCAACAATCATCAGGTCTAATACCAGGAAAGAAAGATTGACTTTAGATGTGTCTACTAAACAATCATCAGGTCCAATCATTTGCTCTTTAAGTGTGACCGAGCAAAGGACATTTGGGCAAACTTGGGACTACATGAAATCATACGTACAGTGGCAACGCCGGATCGCTCGGGTGCTGAAATTCTTGAGATCTTCCTCTGCGAACCGGCCCATAGTGTCAATTATATGGATGTGGTGCAGCTACCAGAATTAATATCCATTACATGTTGGTACCTCTGGTGGCAGAGGAGACTTATTGTGCGGGAGGAAGAGGTTCAGCGACCGAGTCAATCTGGCCAAGCAATTCGGGCTCTGGTTCTCAATTTCGTTCGTGCTTTGAGTAAACCAACAGGGACCCCTCGAGTGGACAGATGGTATAAACTTCTTCATAACCAACTGGCTCTTAATGTGGATGCTTCTTTCTTTGAAGAAGATCATAGTGAGGCGATTCCAAGAGACAACTTGGACGCTTTTATTGGAGCACTGACAGCAAAGTTTGATCATGTGGCGGACATGGTCTCAGCAGAAGCCGCAGCCCTAGCAGAGGGCCTGAGACTTGCATCAAGTGTGGGCTGCACATCTATTCGCATACAATCAGACTGTTTGGTGTTAATACAAGCATTACAAAACAATTGTTAATACAAGCATTACAAAACAATGAAGGAGATTCCATGGTTGCTGCTCCACTTCTGGATAGTTGTTGTTTATCACTTCTAGATTTCAGGAAGGTTGTTTTAGAGCATTGTAATCAAGAGGCTAATATAGTAGCTCATATGCTAGCGCAAAATGGTCATGTTGATCCACCGAATTTGTGGTTGGACTCACCTCCGGGCTTTATTCTTGAACCTTTAGCGGACGATGTAAGCATTGTTTAAACTTTAATAAAGCTAGCCATGATAGCCTTCCCCTCAAAAAAAAAAAGCAATGCAGCTACATACCAATTAGGCAGAACAGTCTAAATGATTCACAACTTTATTGCACCAAAATAAATATTGTTGGATTATGGCTACATATCAATTAGGCCAAGTAGAGTAGGCCAATGGATACCAAAACCAGTTGATGCAAAGTTTCACTTCCATGTAGCAGCTTATACAACAAGCACATTACATATATTATGAGTTTGGAAGTGCACAGAACAAATAAATAAATACTCGCCATCGTCTAATTTCACAAATTAGAGTGCCCACAATGAGCGGTTCTCTAGCTATGGTTATGTGATTATTGTTATTAATCAAGAATCAAGATGAACAATGCACTCTGACCGCTTGAATCCAATCCATATTTTGTCCTCCGGTAACTAAAACAAACACAAGAGTTAGAACATGCACTGGTATTTGTAGGATGCTTAGGAGATGCCACAAGATCCATGATATGATGCTTGCCTGCTCTTGTGGGAACTGTGAAAGTTGAACCCGTTTCGAACCGTCTGCTAGCCGCTTGCATGGAAGATGTGGTTCAGCTGCAGCGAACTCATTCAGAACCTGGCAAAATTTGTGGCAATACATTGGAAAACGAAGACAGGGGTAATGCTCTTTCTTTCACCTTTGTTGACCAAATGATACCTCAGATACAAAATTGTAAAGCAAAGTTGGCCGGTTGTCTTAACTGTATCATTTATTTTATTTGGGTGGACTTATTCTCACTCAAGTTCGCTCATTTGGTTTGTTTCAGTTTCAAAATTTCAAACCAAATCTTACTCTGGTTCATGTTTGCGTTGACTATGCAGTAACATATGTCAAGCTTGAACCAATGGCCAACTACCGGTAAATTATGATATTACAGAAAAAAAACGTTGGCTAACACCATTATATTATAACTATGACTTCATTGCAGAGTTTACCACCAGAATGTTTCTTCACTCCACTCTCAGGTGCCAAGGGTGACAAAATCAACCAAATTTGTCATTTTAATAACTTAACTAATTATATGGTAACCTGACACACCATCAGACCTGGCCTGACATATGGATAGTGTCGGGAGTTACGGCCATCACAACTAATGTAGCTCTTACCGTGATATAACTAATGTCCACATGTAGCCAGATTGCTGCCAGTGATGCCTGGGACTATGACAAAAATGACAAAAGGTAATGATACTATGGATGGTAGATCAAGTGCCAACCTGATAGGAGAAGGAACTCAAAACCATCAGGAGATTGATGAGTGTAGCTAGGTTTTGGGTATACAGGTGGGCTTAAGTGGTATCCTTCATATGTGCTGTTTGGTCCTGTAGACCTACAAAGTTGGAGGGCCTGGATATCACCTAATCCTGCCATACCCTTTTACAAGGAAAATATAATATCTCGCATGATCCCAGGCCCATACGAGCCCCGGACAAAAACCCACTCCCAAGTGTTGGAAACAACCAGAAAAAACCATGTTCATAATTTTGGAAACACTCTGGAAAAAACATAGTCCATATAAGCCTGGGCCAAAAATTCACTTCTATTTTGGATGATATCTGAAACTGCAAATTTTAGGTAAAAAATTATGATGTATGTGCTCTGTAACAAATACTGTGTAGATTTATAATTACTATACACTGCTAACTAGTTTTATTTGCTTATACCAAACAAATGGTCGGATTTTTTATCCAAAATTTTCAGGCTCATAATTTGCCATACAATGTATATATACAATTGTTTTTCTGACTAATACAACTTTGAAGTGATGTTTTTGAATTGCTAACACATACACCGGCAGCAGAAAATCCGCACTTATGAATTATGATGTATGCTACTATATACTCCCTCCGTCCCAAAACAAGTGTTGTTGATCTAGTATAAAATTTATACTAACTTAGTACAAATTCTGTGAGACTTATTTTGGGACGGAGTATTACTTTTTTAGGTAGGCCACAGCGACTGCTTTGTAGTGAATAAGAGATAAGGGGTTTGTTACAAAACCTTAGGCTATAACAAAGTTACACGCTACACGGGGCAGACTGTAATAATGTAGATGCACTGTTTCCAATAGTATGAATCCTAAGCTAAAGAAGCTTACTACGGCCTGATACACCTTCAGCTTCACTGCTTACTCCTTGCTAGACTCCGGTTGATACACATTGCTTCATTAGATTCTTTCTGTTTATCAGTTTCTGAAGGGAAAAGCCAAGCCAAAAACCAAGAGCCAAATTAAATTATTTTTCCCACCAAATAGGAAAACGTCACTATTTTTCTAACTGAAATGCAGTTCAGACAGGAGTAAACTTTTTAGTTCTGTTTGTTTGGTTCAGTCTAATTCTGCACATGCTTGCATAAATTGGGTGAGCCAAAAGCACTGGTGGGCAACATTCTTAAACAATATGCAGCTAATACTGAGATGGCATATTTCCCACTTCTTTTTTGAGATTATATTTCCTACTTTCTGATTGCTGATAGCAAACAGTTACTGCTTAGCACTTCAAACAAGTCCATCCAATAACCTTGAAACTACTAACCAGCGCACACGAAAAAAGGAGTTCTGGAAGAAAGCTCAAGCTGAAATGAAAATTCACTTTGGGGCTGAGAAATGTGTTAACAAAGTAATACCTGGTTTCTGATTGCACCAATCAACATATCTTGGCATCCAAATGCATGCACATTCTTCAAATTTGGGCACTGAAGTAGCAGCCGCTCTGGAAAATATTTAAATTGTTCATAATCATAAAAGTGGCTACCAACTTGACAGCCTGATGAAAAAGTGACATAATACCTGCGTGTAGATTTGTACAAGAGTTGAGGTTCAGATCAATCAACTCTGGGCATTTCACATACAAAGCCTGTCATCATATATGAAATTAGTAACGAGAACATATCCATCAAGGAGTGAATCTCTGCTGGCAAAATTTGAAGGCTTACATCTATTGCTGAACAGCCCCATAGACTGAGCTTCTTCAAATTATCATGCTTTATGATTAGCTTTTGGCGCATAGGTTGCTTTTTTAAGGTGGGTAATTTTGGGCACAATCTAATCCTTCCATTGATCTCACCAAAATAAGCCCCCTGTTTTTCGTTCTGCAAGTTAGAACATAAGCTCATTCCACAGTCCATGAGCTGAAGAAGTGGCAATTGCGCTGTTGCGGCCTGGATCCCACCTAGAAAACACATTGATAGATTCTTAACACTGGAGCATGTAATGGTTGACTGGCGAATTCATTTAGTGGAGCAGAAATAATAAACCATGGAATTCATATAAAGCTTACTTGTACTAATATTTGGGCAAAGAGCAACGAGCAGCCTCGATAAAGTATGAGGGAATGCCTTGCAGATCATACCAACACCACTATCACTGATGCTAGATCTGAGGTATAATCAAAACGAGTAACTATATAAGCTAATTTGAAGTAGCACTCCATAGGGAAAAAATCATCACCGTTATGTCAATTCTATAATTTTAGTTTTATATCCAAAAGGATGTATTGGAGCTTACCCACTTAAATCAAGCAAATCCAAGCTTGCACAAGATCTGACGATAGATGCAACAGCTGCATCTGTCATTTTTGAACCGAGAATCAAGGATAGCATGCACAAGCCCCTGATGAAGCAATAATGAGATTTGAGATTTATAGATTAAATATTATGAAACTGGAATAATAATCAAGAAGAGAACTATAATGCTATAACTCAAATACAACAAGATTGTGCTAAAAGAATGGTGGGGTAGAAATATACCTGAGGTTGGCACCCTCTAGAGCAGACACAGCTTCATTAGATAGTTGAATTGATGATATGTGCAAATTTCTTAAGTTCGGGCACGAACCACCCAGGCCATCCATCAGACTAATCAGGTCAGTACAATCAGTATTTTGTTGTGTGAAACACAGGGAGAGCTCGCTCATATTAGGGCAGCTTATGACCTAACAAATTTGCCTCCAATGAATTCATGCCCACAATAAAGTTGTCATAACTGTAAATACTAATAGCACACAACATTACCGATTCCGAAAGGGAGCAAAGATCTGATAGCCAAAGAACATTAAGGCTCGAAGAGCTTAGATTAAGAAAACCAAGATTAGAGCAACCACCAATTTTGAGAACTGAGAGAGAATGCTTCTCTGAAACAAATCGACTTAGTTCCTCTCTGTTAGAATAGAACAACTTTAGTTAATATAGGAGCTGAACACAGATTGTGTGAAACCTTCTACCCATTTGCATGACATTTTTATTTCAAAATCAACGAATATTCAAGACGACTTGCATGGCAAGAAAATGGAAAATAGACTAGTTTCATGCAAGCATAACATAACATGGTGTGACAAATCAACCTGCAATTGCATTACAAATGCAAAATTTTAAGTACAAATCCTCATTTACAAGGTAAAACTAAAATCACGACTTAACTATATCTGACGTTGCAAGGCAACTATTAGTTGAGAAGCTAGCAATTGCAAAAAAAAAAGGCAAAACACCTTTAAAACTAGTGTTTAAATTATAACAATACTCCCTCCAATCCATATTACTTGTCGCTGGTTTAGTACAAAGTTGTAAGTGTATTTGATATAAAATCATGTAAACTAAATACTCCCTCCAATCCATATTACTTGTTGCTTGTTTAGTAAAAACTTGTACTAACTTTGTACTAAACCAGCGACAAGTAGTATGGATCAAAGGGAGTAACTAAATTCAGATAAGATATGTACTACCTCTGTTCCTAAATATTTGTCTTTGTAGAGATTTCACTACGGATTAGATACGGATGTATATAGACATAATTTAGAGTGTAGATTCACTCATTTTGCTTCGTATGTAGTCCGTAGTTGAATCTTTTAAACGACAAGTATTTAGGAACGGAGGGAGTAGATGACTATATGCCAACATAGCATTTAGAATGTATGAGTGATGCTAGAGATTTACAACATACCCAGTCATATTGTTGCTTGCCTTGTCGGACATGGTGATCTCCAGAGTTTCCAAACTTGAGCAAGAAAATGCAAGACATGACAGCATAGTGGCATCAACATCACTGAATCAAACATAGACGAATAAGATACATGTCGTTGGTTGAACAACTTTTCTCGGCATAGGAAACAAACACATGAGGACTGGAACTAGATTAATTGTCGCTGCAGCCAGATTCAAAACAATGCATGGCTTTTACTAATCCACTCTCGCATTAACTTAGGTGCATACAGTAATTTCATTGTAAATAAGCAGGGCAGAGAAACATATACTGAAGCACCAAAGCTAGATTAACCATGCTGATTCGACCATATTCGGAATATCACAATGCATTTACTTCACTTTTGGGTCAACTTAAGTGCGTATGATTATTTCACTGTACATAAGCAACAGCTGGATGTGAAAAGCTTTAAGAGACACAGAAGACAAGCAGTCTTGTATTGTCATTAACAAGGCCCTAACTGCACACAACAATTGCGCACACAGAATTCCAAAACCAGATGGTGGCATCTATAATCCTGTAACAGAATAACATGGATGATAATCGATGATCAACAACCAGGGGTCATCTATTGATCATGTATATAGAATAACGGGCATGTCAGTATAAGCCAACTTGTCAAATATAAATTTGATCATTCACAACAAAGAAGATCTGAAAAGGCTCCTTTTGTTTGCACTACAAATATATGGATATTCCTTCTATGCAGACAAATACAACAAGAAACATTATCAAATAACTGATTGCAGTAACCAATTTCTAGTGCTTTAATTATTAGTTTGTGGTTGTGTCCTCACAGGCTCACAACAAGAGATAAGCAACAATAATCTTTATGTTCGGAAATAGCATACTGTTCTCACGGTAATTGCGCATTTTGCATCACCATAGACCAACCCCATCGGTTATGCGCTTTCTACAATCCAACCCAGCCCTGCTGAAGGGTTTACAGCTAAAGTACAGGTAAAAGTTCTCCAAATCAATCTTGCAGCACTAACAGGGTATTGTCCAAAACACAGACATCTCCAAACCCGTTACCTACACTACATGAGTTTCATCTGGCACAGACTGCAAACATTTTCCATGATTCCCTCTACTTTGACAAGTTCCTACGCACAAACACAAATATAACCTAGTACGTATTCCACAATTTAGCAATCCAGGAATACACATCCTGCAGCCCGTATCAGATCGGACGTTCGTTCAGCTTGGAAGCCATTTGAAAATCTCAGGTTCTCGATATACTACTTTTTATTGTTGTATTTACGATTTTATTGGGAATATATGCTGCTCCGGTGGTTACTTGTGTCGTAGCCTTACACGAGAAAAGCTGTGCATAACAGCTCCTGTCCCGAGCAGGCGCCGATCGAAGATCCAGCATCGATCTGGCCAGATCGCGTCAAATTCGCATCGCACGGGACAAGATTTGTCCGGATTGGTCCGGGCCCCCTCACCTTTCCATGTGGAGCACGAGGCGCGAGAGCGCGGTGCACCGGGGGAGCAGCGCGCCGAGGAGGCCGGCGGCGGCCGGGCGGAGGCGGAGCTCCTCGGCGACGCGCCAGACCCGGTCGGCGCAGTCGCGCCAGGCGCGGCTGACGGCGGCGGCGTCCAGGACGCCCCTGGGGCCGAGCCGGCGCAGCACCTCGACGACGATGTCCACCGGCACGGCCCGGCCGCCCAGCTCAATCTTCCGGTGGTCGTCGGCGTCGGCGTCATCGTCGGGCCTGGGCTTCTTCTCGGGGGAGGAGGGCTCGTCGAAGGAGAGGGCGCGGCGGAGGCGGGTGTCCCCGGCGGAGGAGGAGTGGGAGGGGGAGGGGGCGTCGGCGGCGGCCGGGGATGGGGAGGGGAGGTTGCAGACGTGGCCCTTCTTGGGCTGGCCGCATCGGCCGCAGTTGTAGCTGCCCCGCGTCTTGGGGCGCGGCGGCGGGGGCGGCTTGGTGGGCAGCGAGGAGGAGGACATGGGGTTAGGGTTTGCCCCGGCGCGGCTAGGGCTGGGGGCTGGAGGGGAAATAGCGGGGGGGTGGGGCGGGAGATTGGGGAGGGATTGGCGCCATTTTTTGGGGCACGGAGGAGACCCGGTGGACGTGGACCGGATGAGATGCTTTCCGTGGCGGAGATGAGCCCCCCGCTTCCCTTCCCCAACCGATGCGACTCGACCCACGTCGACGTGCAACCCACGGCTGGCTGCCTCGCTCGAGACTGATTTTATTTTTACTTTTCTTTTGTTGTTGGCAAGGCAAAGTTGAACGGCCGATGGTGGATGCAAATCGCACGTGCTTTCGAACGGGGGCTGGTGCTGCACCCTTTTTCTTCCCTCTTTTGGTTTGGTTGGGAGAAGTTTGGTGCGCTAATTAGTTGACCAGGCAAAGTCGGCGTTTTCGAAATTTGAAAATACGTGTGACGGCACTTCGAGATGGCGAAAAGGGAACATGACTCGGGCATTCTTCTCTATTTTTTTTCTAGCAGTGCCCTGTATCTTCTTATAATCTAGTTGCACCTTTGTTGATCACCACCTCGGTCGATTCTCTTTCGCCCTTCCCTGTTTAGAATTGTGTCATCGTCGGGCAATAATGATGGTGCATCGGTGCGAACAAATAGCGATAGGGTGGTTCATTAGACGATGGGGAGGAATTGGAAATTCTGCATTGAGATAATGTGAGATATCTACTCTTTTTTTTCTTTTTCTAACAATTGGTGATTGTTTTGCAAAACAAAAATAATGTAGATGTTCTAGTATGATGGTTTAGATTTTATTATTATTTTTAGGGGGTGGGGGAGCAGAATGTACTGTACTTTGACAAAAACCATGCATCGTCTTAAGTTATAAGCATGAAGTAAAATGGAATGGAATCAATCTGTTTAAAGTCTGGATGTAGTTCGAACTTGGTTTCTGATAATACAAATTGAAAGGGAAGAGCCCTTCTTTTGCTCTAAAAGAAATCAATCTGTTTATTAATCTTACGATAACACGGACCAGATGGTGTCAATTGGTGGTACAGTAAACAAGTTGATGGGTGTTTGTATAAAGTTATAACGCGATGGGACTGACGAGATCTACATTTTGGTCCATCGAGCCATTTGGTCATGTAGGAAAAAAATCTTGGAGCCGTGTTCGTTCATCGTCGGTTGGTTTTGGAAGGCAGGCAACATTTATCCTCGTGGAGCTTATCCATTCCCTCGCTTGAAGAGCCCGAGCTCGGGTCCAATGCACATGAGCTCGGGTTCTTCTTGAATAGATGCACCATGCTTGGATGTTTGCTCATGTAGATAAGCTTGCCGATGACATGAAGTTTAATTCACTATCTATTGATGACTGCATCGGATCATGCGGTTAGTGGCGGAGGTATAGGATGGCTAGGGTGGGTCGCGTCCCATCCTAGGTTTACAAATCAACCAAACACTACTGGAATCATAGTATTTGTCGTCGGCCATATCTTTATCGTCTGCTAGCTGAAGGCAAAGGCACACTTTGCCGTCTGTTGTGAGAAAGCAGATGACAAAGAAAGACCTGATGGCAAAATTAAATTATGTCTTTTGTCCTTTCTTTGTCGTCCGCTAGCGGACGACAAAGATGTCAATAGCAGACGACAAAGAGGATGGTGGGACCCATGGGTGCACGGCGTTGGCTAGGTCACACCTTTGTCATTGGCTAACAGACGGCAAAGAGCGTGTTCCCTTAACGGTAAGCCCGCGCCCCACCGTTCCCCATTCCTCTCCCCTCCCTCCTCCCCCCCCCCCCCCCCCCCCCGTCGTGCGCGCTCATCTCTCTCACCCTCTCCCTTTTGCCGCTGCCCCCGTCGTCGTTGTCGCCGCCGCACCACGCCCCCGCCACGCCAGTGAGGATGAACACCACTTGATATCATCCTCACCGGGTTATTGTTGGAAATATGCCCTAGAGGCAATAATAAATTAGTTATTATCGCATTTCCTTGTTCATGATAATCGTTTATTATCCATGCTAGAATTGTATTGATCGGAAACTCAAATAAATGTGTGGGTACATAGACAACACCATGTCCCTAGTATGCCTCTAATAGACTAGCTCGTTGATCAAAGATGGTCAAGGTTTCCTAGCCATGGACATGAGATGTCATTTGATAACGGGATCACATCATCAGGAGAATGATGTGATGGACAAGACCCACGCTATGAACATAGCATATGATCATGTTAGTTTATTGCTATAGTTTTCTGTTGGAAATATGCCCTAGAGGCAATAATAAATTGGTTATTATCATATGTACTTGCTCATGATAATCGTTTATTATCCATGCTATAATTGTATTGATCGGAAACTCAGATACATGTGTGGATACATAAACAACACCATGTCCCTAGTATGCCTCTAATAGACTAGCTCGTTGATCAAAGATGGCTATGGTTTTCTGGTCATGGACATGAGATGTCATTTGATAATGGGATCACATCATTAGGAGAATGATGTGATGGACAAGACCCAAACTACAAACGTAGCATATGATCGTGTCAATTTATTGCTACTATTTTCTGCATGTCAAGTATCTGTTCCTATGACCATGAGATCATGCAACTCACTGACACCGGAGGAGTACGTTGTGTGTATCAAACGTCACAACGTAACCTGGTGAGTATAAAGGTTGTTCGGAGTCCCGAATGAGATCCCGGACGTCACGAGGAGCTCCGGAATGGTCCGGAGGTAGAGATTGATATATAGGAAGCCCTGTTTTGGTCATCGGAAAAGTTCCGGTCTCATCGGTAGTGTATTGGGAGTGCCGGGAGGGTACCGGGGGACCATCGGGAGGGGTATTTCAACCCAAGAGGCTACATGGGCTGTGGGAGGATGAATAGCAGCCCTTAGTGGGTTGGACGAAGTCCCACATATGGCCCATGTGTCTGGGAAGGAAATCCAAAGTAGAAAAGGTGGAAAAAGGCTAATATAAGGAAGGAGTCCTAATCCGACTAGGAGTGGAGGAGTAGGACTCCTCCCTCCACTTCGGCCGAAGCCAAAAGGGCTTGCCCTTGCGGAAAAGCCTCCTCCTCTCCTCCTCCTATATATACTAGAGGTTTTAGGGGTTTTGCACATAGATTTTCAGCCACGTGCAACCCTCTCCTCTAGTCCGTAGTTTCTCCTCTAGATCGGTTTCAACAGTGCTTAGGTGAAGCCCTGCTGGAATTACTCCACCACCATCGCCGCAATGTCGTCGCGCTGCCGGAGAACTCATCTACCTCTCTGCTCCCTCTTTCTAGATCAAGAAGGAGGAGATCGTCATCAAGGTGTACGTGTGCTGAACGCTGAGGTGTCATCCGTTCGACGCTAGATCGGAAGGACAATGATCAAGATCGTGAGACGATTCGTGATTGGATCGTGGGACAGATCGTAATGAGATCGCGGGACGGATCATGATTGGATCATGGGACGGATCGTGATGGGATCATGGGACGCTCGGCGATTTGGATTGCGAAGACGTTCGGCTACATCAACCGCATTTCTTAACGCTTCCCGCTTAGCGATCTACAAGGGTATGTAGATCCACTCTCCCTCTCGTAGATGCTCATCACCATGGATAGATCTTGCGCGTGCGTAGGAATTTTTTTGTTTCCCATGCAACGTTTAAATTTCCTACGCACGCGCAAGATCTATCCATGGTGATAAGCATCTACAGGAGGGAGAGTGGATCTACATACCCTTGTAGATCGCTAAGCGGGAAGCGTTAAGAAACGCGGTTGATGTAGCCGAACGTCTTCGCGATCCAAATCGCCGAGCGTCCCGCGATCCCATCACGATCCGTCTCGCCACCCAATCATGAATCGTCTCGCGATCTTGATCACGGTCCTTTCGATCTAGCGCCGAACGGACGGCACCTCCACGTTCAGAACACGTACAGCTTGATGTTGATCTCCGCCTTCTTGATCCAGCAAGAGGGAGTGGAGAGGTAGACGAGTTCCCCGACAGCGTGATGATGTTGCGGCAATGGTGGTGGAGCAATTCCAGCAGGGCTTCGCCTAAGCACCGCTGAAACCGATCTAGAGGAGAAACTACGAACTAGAGGAGAGGCGGCACGTGGATTAGGTTTCTTGATGTGTTCCAAGTGCTAGCCCTGCCCCTTTATTTATATGCTGAGCCTTGGGGGTCAAAACTTGGAGAAAAAAACCTCCTCAAGGTCAGTTTGCCCGCAAGGCAAGAGTCCTTCTCGGACTCCAGGACCAAACGCCAAGGTCCTCGGCATTTGGTCCCAAACGCCAAGGTCCCTGACGTCTGGCCCCTGGCCTCCGCAAAACATCTTTTGCACCTTCCTAAAGCCACATGGGCTTCACCCCTTGGCCCAAATAAACTGTCCTTGTACCCCGAACATTTCGGGAAACATCCAAAACTATTTCCGGTGAATTCCGGAACCCTTCCGGAGACCAAACACTATCATCTCATATATCAATCTTTACCTCTGGACCATTCCGGAGCTCCTCGTGACGTCCGGGATCTCATCCGGGACTCCGAACAACCTTCGGTCACCACCATACATAACTCTATACTACCGAAACGTCAATGAACCTTAAGTGTGCAGACCCTGCGGGTTCGAGAACTATGTAGACATGACCGAGACACCTCTACGGTCAATAACCAATAGCGGGACGTGGATGCCCATATTAGTTCCTACATATTCTACGAATATCTTTATCGGTCGAACCTCTATGTCAAGGATTCAGTTAATCCCGTATGTTGTTCCCTTTGTTCTTCGGTATGTTACTTACCCGAGATTCGATTGTCGGTATCTGTATACCTAGTTCAACCTCGTTATCGGCAAGTCTCTTTACTCGTTCCGTAATACAAGATCCCTTGGCTAATACTTTAGTCACATTGCTTGCAAGGCTTGTTGTGATGTTGTATTATCGAGTGGGCCCTAAGATACCTCTCCGTCACACGGAGTAACAAATCCCAGTCTTGATCCATGCCAACCCAACAGACACCCTTGGAGATACCTGTAGAGCACCTTTATAGTCACCCAGTTACGTTGCGAAGTTTGATACACACAAGGTACTCCTCTGGTGTTAGTGAGTTGCATGATCTCATGGTCATAGGAATAGATACTTGACATGTAGAAAGCTGTAGCAATAAACTGACACGATCATATGCTACGTTTATAGTTTGGGTCTTGCCCATCACATCATTCTCCTAATGATGTGACCCCGTTATCAAATGACATCTCATGTCAATGGCTAGGAAACTTTGACCATCTTTGATCAACGAGCTAGTTTACTAGAGGCATACTAGGGACCCAGTGTTGTCTATATACCCACACATGTATTTAGTTTCCAATCAATACAATTATAGCATGGATAATAAGAGATTATCATGAACAAGGAAATATGATAATAACTAATTTATTATTGCCTCTAGGGCATATTTCCAACAATCTCCCACTTGCACTAGAGTCAATAATCTAGTTCACATCACCATGTGATTCGCATTGTTATGAATCTAACACCCAATGAGTTCTGGGGCTCGATCATGCATTGCATGTGAGAGAGGTCTTTTAGTCAACGGGCCTGTGTCATTCAAATCGCATGTACTTTGCAAATATCCATGTCATACTGTAGACACTGCTACCACACTCCACTTGGAGCTATTCCAAATGGCTACTCCACTATACGTATCCGGATGACTACTAAGAGTCATCCGGATTGGTGTTAAAGCTTGCATCGACGTAACTCTTTACGACAAACTCTTTATCACCTCCATAATCGAGAAACATTTCCTTAGTCTTTTAGTTACTAAGGATAATCTTGACTGCTGTGCAGTGATGCACTTCTGGATCACTCTTGTACCCCTTGACGAACTCATGGCAAGGCACACACAGGTGCGCCACATAGCATGGCATACTAGAGCCTATGGCTAAAGTATAGCGGACGACCTTCATCCTTTCTCTTTCTTCTGCCGTGGTCGAGCTTTGAGTCTTACTCAACTTCACACCTTACAAATCAGGCAAGAACTCTTTCTCTGACTGATCCATTTTGAACTCTTTCAAAATCTTGTCAAGGTGTGTACTCATTGAAAGTCTCATCAAGCATCTCGATCTATCTCTGTAGATCTTGATTCTCAACAATTAGGTAGCTTTATCCAGGTCTTCCTTTAAAAAACTCTTTCAAACAACCCTTTATGCTTTCCAGAAATTCTACATCATTTCTGATCAACAACATGTCATCCACATATGCTTATCAGAAACTGTATAGTGCTCCCACTCACTTTATTGTAAATATAAGTTTCTAATAAACTTTGTATTGACTCAAAAACTTTGATCACCTCATCAAAGCATATATTCCAACTCCGAGATGCTTGCTCCAGCCCATAGAAGGATTGCTGGAGATTGCACACCTTTTAGCATCCTTAGGACTGACAAAACCTTCTAGTTGTATCACATACAACCTTTCCTTAAGTAAATCGTTAAGGAAACGATGTTTTGACATCCATCTGTCAGATTTCATAATTGAAAAATGGAGCAACTGTTAACATAATTCCAACAGACTTTAGCATCGCTACGGGTGAGAAAGTCTCATCGTAGTCAACTCCTTGAACTTGGCGGAAACTTCTTTCCGACAAGTCGAGCTTTATAAATGGTGACATTTACCATCAGCGTCTGTCTTCATCTTAAAGGTCCATTTGTACTCGACAGCCTGCCATCCAACGAGCAACTCTACCAAAGTCTATACTTGGTTTTCATACATGGATCCTTTCTCGGATTTCATGGCCTCTAACCATTTGTCGAAATCCGGGCCCATCATCGCTTCTCCATAGCTCGTAGTCTCATCGTTGTCCAACAACATGACCTCTAAGACAGGGTTGTCGTACCACTCAGGAGCAGTACGCGTCCTTGTCAACCTACGTGGTTTTATAGTAACTTGATCCGAAGCTTCATGATCATCATCATTAACTTCTTCTTCAACTAACGTATGCTCCAGAGAAACAATTTTCTGCGCCGCGCTACTCTCTGGTTGAAACAAAGGTTCAAAAACCTCATCAAGTTCTATCTTCCTCCCACTCAATTCTTTCGAGAGAAACTCTTTCTCGAGAAAGGACCCGTTTTTAGCAACAAACACTTTGCACTTGGATCTGAGACAGAAGGTATACCCAACCGTTCTTAGGGTATTCTATGAAGATGCATTTGTCCGCTTTGGGTTCGAGCTCATTAGGTGAAAACCCTTTTCACATAAGTGTTGTAGCCCCAAACATTAAGAAATGACAACTTAGGTTTCTGCCAAACCATATGGTGTCATCTTAATGGATTTAGATGGTGCCCTATTTAAAGTGAATGTAGTTGTCTCTAATGCATAACCCCAAAACGATAGTGGTAAGACGATAAGAGACATCATAATTCGCACCATATCCAATAGAGCACGACTATGACATTCGGGCACACCATCACACTATGGTGTTCCAGGTGGTGTGAGTTGTGAAACAACTTTGACAATGTCTTAAGTTGTATACCAAACTCGTAACTCAGATATTCACCTCCACGATCATATCGTAGATATCTTATATTCTCGTCACGATGATCTTAAACTTCACTTTGAATTTGCTTGAACTTTTCAAACGATTCAAACTTGTGTTTCATTAAGTAAATATACATTATTATCTACTCAAATCATCAGTGAAGGTAAGAAAATAACGATATCCACCGCACGCTACAAGAATCATTGGATTGCATACATGAACATGTATCATTTCCAATAAATCACCTGCCCACTCCATCAAACCGGAAAACGGGGTCCTTAGTCATCTTGCCCAAGAGGCATGGTTCGCATGTCTCAATTGATTCAAAATTGAATGAGTCCAAAGATCTATCAACATGGAGTTTCTTCATGCGATTTATACCAATATGACATTTAGCGGCAATGCCACAGGTATGTAGTACTATCATTATTAACTTTGTATCTTTTGGCATCAATGTTATGAACATGTGCATTAGTACGATCAAGATTCGACAAACCATTCTCACTGGGTGCATGACCATTGAAGGTATTATTCATGTAAACAGAATAACCATTATTATCTAACTTAAATGAATAACCATGTTGCAATAAACACGATCTAATCATGTTCACGCTTAACGCAAACACCAAACAACATTTAGGTTTGTCACTAATCTTGAAGGTAGAGAGAGCGTGCGATGTTGATCACATCAACCTTGGAAACATTTCCAACACACATCGTCACCTCACACTTAGCTAGTCTCCGTTTATTCCGTAGCTTTTACTTCGAGTTGCTAACATGTAGCAACCGAACTGGTATCCAATACTCAGGTGCTACTAGGAGTACTAGCAAGGTACACATCAATAACACGTATATCAAATATACGTCTGTCGACGTTGCCAGCCTTCTTACCTACCAAGTATCTAGGGTTGTTCCGCTTTAGTGACTGCTCTCCTCATAATAGAAGCACTTAGTCTCGGGTTTGGGTTGAACTTTGGGTTGCTTCACCGGAGTAGCAACCGACTTGCCATCCATGAAGTTTCCCTCCTTGCCCTTGCCCTTCTCGACACTAGTGGTTTTACTAACCATCAACACTTGATGCTCCTTCTTGATTTCTACCTTCGTGGTGTCAAACATCGTGAACAACTCAGGGATCATTATTTCCATCCCTGGCATTTTATAGTTCATCATGAAGCTCTAGTAGCTTTGTGACAATGACTTGGAAAACTATATCAATCACTTTGTTATCTGGAAGACCAACTCCAACTCGATTCAAGCAATTGTAGCACCCAGACAATTTGAGCACATGCTCAACGATTGAGCTATTCTCCTTCATCTTGCAGGCAAAGAATTTTGTTGGAAATCTCATATCTCACAACACGGGCACGAGCCTGAGATCTCAATTTCAGCTCTTAGAACATCTCATATGTTCCCTGGCGATCAAAACGTTTTGGAGCCTCAATTCTAAGCCGTAATGCATGACGCACTAAACTATCAAGTAGTCATCGGAACGTGCCTGTCAGATGTTCACAACATCTACAGACGATGCTAGAGGGGGTGGCGCACCGAGCGGTGCATTAAGGACATAAGCCTTTTGTGCAACAATGAGGACAATTCTCAGATCACGGACCCTGTCCGCAATATTGCTGCCATCATCTTTCAACTATATTTCTCTAGGAACATATAAAAATTCAAGGGAGCTACAGCGTGAGCAACGACATAATTTGCAAAGACACTACTGACTATGTTCATGTTAATGAGTTCAATTAATCATATTACTTAAGAACTCCCACTCAAATTGACATCCCTCTGGTCATTCGAGTGATACATGATCCAAATTCACCAACTCAAGGCCGATCATCTCGTGAGTTGAGGTGGTTTCAATGGTGAACATCATCATGTTGATCATATCTACTATATGACTCATGTTTGACCTTTCGCTCTCTCGTGTTCCGAGGCCATGTATGTACATGCTAGGCTCGTCAAATTTAACTCGAGTGTTTTGCATGTGCAACACTGGCTTGCACCCGTTGTATGTGAACGTAGAGTCTTTCAGACCCGATCATCACGTGGTGTCTCGACACGACGAACTTTCGCAATGGTGCACACTCGAGGAGAACACAATTGATCTTGAAATTTAAGTGAGGGATCAACTTATAATGCTACCGTCGTCCTAAGCAAAACAAGGTGCAAAAGGATTAACATCACATGCAAATCATAAGTGACATGATATGGCCATGAACTTGTGCTTTTGATCTCCATCTTGAAAGCACCGACATGATCTCCATCGTCACGGACACAACACCATGATCTCCATCATTGGGTTACCATTGGGGTTGTCGCGCCCACCATGCTCATACTACTATGGCTACCGTTTAGCGATAAAGTAAAGCATTACATAGTGCTTAATGATTGACATGCAGGTCATACAATAATTGAAGACAACCCTATGGGTCCTGTCGATTGTCGTACTCATCGACATGCAAGTCATGATATTCTATACAAAACATGGTCATCTCATACATCACATATATCTCATCATGTAATTGGCCATATCACATCACAACATACCCTGCAAAAACAAGTTAGATGTCCTCTAATTGTTGTTGCAAGTTTTACGTGGCTGCTACGGATATCTAGCAAGAACAATTCTCACCTACGCAAAACCACAACGGTTGCTGGGGAACATTGCATGGGAAACAAAAAATTTCCTACGCACACACAAGATCTATCCATGGTGATGAGCATTTACGAGAGGGAGAGTGGATCTACATACCCTTGTAGATTGCTAAGCGGGGAGCGTTAAGAAACGCGGTTGGTGTAGTCGAATGTCTTCATGATCCAAATCGCCGAGCATCCCGCGATCTCATCACGATCCGTCCCGCGATCCAATCATGATCCGTCCCGCAAACTCATCACGATCTGTCCCGCGATCTCATCACGATTCGTCTCGCGATCTTGATCACGGCCCTTCCGATCTAGCGCCGAACGGACGGCACCTCCGCGTCTAGCACATGTATAGCTCGATGATGATCTCCGCCTTCTTGATCCAGTAAGAGGGAGCAGAGAGGTAGATGAGTTCTCCGTAGCACGATGGCATTGCACGATGGTGGTGGAGCTATTCCAGTAGGGCTTCGCCCAAGCACCGCTGAAAACCGATCTAGAGGAGAAACTGCGATCTAGAGGAGAGGTAGCACGTGGCTATTAGGGTTAGCCTTTTTCCTCTAAATCCTCTAGTATATATAGGAGGGAGGGAGGGGAGGAGGCAGCCTCAAACCCTCAAGGTTTCGTCGAAATTGGAGGTGGAGGAGTCCTACTCCAATCCTATTAGGAGTAGGATTCCTCCTTTCCACTTGGAAACTCTTTCCACCTCTCCACCTTTGGATTTTTTCCTTCTCAAACCACTCCAGCCGCATGGGCCCTTAGAGGAGGCTTTGGCCAGACCACCAGGGGCTGGTTTACCTCCTCCCACAGACCATGTAGCCTCTTGGGTCGAAATACCTCTCCCGATGGTCCCCCGGTACACTACCGGCACTGCCGGTACACTACCGATGAGCCCGAAACTTTTCCGGCGACCAAAATAGGACTTCCTATATATAAATCTTTACCTTAGGACCATTCTGGAGCTTGTCGTGACTTCCGTGATCTCACCCGAGACTCCGAACAACCTTTGGTCACCACCATACATAACTCTATACTACCAAAATGTCACCGAACCTTAAGTGTGCAGACCCTGCGGGTTCGAGAACTATGTAGACATGACCGAGACACCTCTACGGTCAATAACCAATAGTAGGACTTGGAGGCCCATATTGGTTCCTACATATTCTACGAAGATCTTTATCGGTCAAACCTCTATGTCAAGGATCTAGTTAATCCCGTATGATGTTCCCTTTGTTCTTTGGTATGTTACTTTCCGAGATTCGATCGTCGGTATCTCCATACCTAGTTCAACCTCATTACCGGCAAGTCTCTTTACTCGTTCCGTAATACAAGATCCCGTGACTAATACTTAGTCACATTGCTTGCAAGGCTTATTGTGATGTTGTATTACCGAGTGGGCCCTAAGATACCTCTCCGTCACACGGAGTAACAAATCCCAGTCTTGATCCATGCCAACCCAACAGACACCCTCGGAGATACCTATAGAGCACCTTTATAGTCACCCAGTTACGTTGGGACGTTTTATACACACAAGGTACTCCTCCGGTGTTAGTGAGTTGCAAGATCTCATGGTCATAGGAACAAATACTTGACATGCAGAAAACAGTAGCAATAAACTGACACGATCATATGCTACGTTTGTAGTTTGGGTCTTGTCCATCACATCATTCTCCTAATGACGTGATCCCATTATAAAATGACATCTCATGTCCATGACTAGGATACCATAGCCATCTTTGATCAACGAGCTAGTCTATTAGAGGCATACTAGGGACATGGTGTTGTCTATGTATCCACACATGTATCTAAGTTTCCGATTAACACAATTATAGCATGGATAATAAACAATTATCATGAACAAGGAAATATGAGAATAACCAATTTATTATTGCCTCTAGGGCATATTTCCAACAACGGTGATACATGAATTGCTTTTCAACCTTCTCAATGACCGCCTTTGTCGAATTCGATCCAACTAAAGTAGGAGAAACAGACACCCGCGAGCCATCTTTATACAACGAAGTTACACGTTAGTCGGTGGAACCGGTCTCTCTTAAGCGTATGAGTAAGGTTGGTCCGGGCCGCTTCATCCCACAATACCGCTGAACCAAAACACGACCAAGGGAGGAAGCAATCTAAGCATCAACGCCCACAAACTCTTTGTGTTCTACTCGAGATCTCATCTACACATGGACCTAGCTTTGATAGCACTGTTGGGGAACGTTGCATGGGAAACAAAAAAATTCCTATGCACACGCAAGATCTATCCATGGTGATGAGCATCTACGAGAGGAAGAGTGGATCTACATACCCTTGTAGATTGCTAAGCGGGAAGCGTTAAGAAATGCGGTTGATGTAGTCGAACGTCTTTGCGATCCAAATCGCCGAGCGTCCCGCGATCCCATCACGATCTGTCCCGCGATCCAATCATGATCTGTCCCGTGATCTCATCACGATCTGTCCCACAATCCAATCACGAATCATCTCGCGATCTTGATCACGGTCCTTCCGATCTAGCACCGAACGGACAGCACCTCTGCGTTCAGCACACGTACAACTCGATGACGATCTCTGCCTTCTTGATCCAGCAAGAGGGAGCGGAGAGGTAGACGAGTTCCCTGACAGCGCGACGGCGTTGCGGCGATGGTGGTGGAGTAATTATAGCAGGGCTTCGCCTAAGCACTGTTGAAACCGATCTAGAGGAGAAACTACGAACTAGAGGAGAGGCAACATGTGGCTTAGGGTTTCTTGATGTGTTCCAAGTGCTAGCCCCGCCCCTTTATTTATATGCTGAGCCTTGGGGTCGAAACTTGGAGAAAAATCCTCCTCAAGGTCGGTTTGCCTACAAGGCAAGAGTCCTTCTCACACTCTAGGACCAAACGCCAAGGTCCTCGGCGTCTGGTCCCAGACGCCAGGGTCCCTGGCGTCTGGCCCCTGGCCTCCGCAAAACATCTTTTGCACCTTCCTAAAGCCTCATGGGATTTATCCCTTGGCCCAAATAAAGTGTCCTTGTACCCCGAACATTTCGGGAAACATCCGAAATTATTTCTAGTGAATTCCGGAACCCTTCCGGAGACCAAACACTATTATCCCATATATCAATCTTTACCTCCAGACCATTCCGGAGCTCCTCGTAATGTCCGGGATCTCATCCAGGACTCTGAACAACCTTCGGTCACCACCATACATAAATCTACACTACCGAAACGCCACTGAACCTTAAGTGTGTAGACCCTACGGGTTCGAGAACTATGTAGACATGACCAAGACACCTCTACGGTCAATAACCAATAGCGGGACCTGGATGCCCATATTGGTTCCTACATATTCTACGGAGATCTTTATCGGTCGAACCTCTATGTTAAGGATTCAGTTAATCCCGTATGATGTTCCCTTTGTTCTTAGGTATGTTACTTGCCCGAGATTCGATCGTTGGTATCTGTATACCTAGTTCAACCTTGTTACCGGCAAGTCTCTTTACTCGTTCCGTAATACAAGATCTCTTGTGTTGGGGATATAACCCCATGGTAAGACCCGCCCTGGAGGGCTCCGGGTTAAACCGGATGGCTCGTAGCCATCCCAAGGATGAGTCGTGAGGACCGGAGGGCCCAGCGAGCATAGCGGCTCACAGGATGGGCCGGTAGGGTGGACCGGATGAGAAGACCCGGGTGTGTAAGCTGCTCGGGGACAACTTGATCAGGATAGGCAAGAGAATATAAAGGCAGACTCGGACGTGTAATGAGAGTCGGCCACAACTTGTATGACCCGTGGTCTTGACCTCAGTATATAAAGGCAAGACCCAGGGCGACTTAGAGGTCAGGTGATCGAGGGCTAGGTCAAGCTTTAGCTCCCTTGTAATCGATACAACAAGCAATACAAGCACAAGCAGGACGTAGGCTATTACCTCACCTTGAGGGGCCGAACCTGGGTAAACTCGTGTCCTTCGTCCCTGTTAACCCCTTTGAGTCCATCACGTTAGCGATGGCCTCGAATCCAAGTCCGTTAATCCGGACATCTGCCATGATAAATCCATGATAGTTGGCGCCCACCGTGGGGCCGATGCTTGGTGGTGTTGAGTTCTCGAAGAGCTCTCTCCCGGGGCTCGAAGGATACGTGGTCGGAAGGATCAGCAAGAGTCGCCGTGGCTGGTTCTACATCGACGATGCCGACTGGGGGCTTGATGCTGAATCTGTGGAGTATGGATTCCGGGTTCCATTCGACGGGATCCACGTCTTCATCGAAAGGGTTGATGGATCTACACCCGGGCCGGACGTCTGCACCGACATCATCGAGCCGGCTCGGCGTCTGCGACCTACGTGTAACATGCATCCTGCCCGTGCTAATCCGGGTCAGAAGCATGTCTTCGTAGGCTTCACTCAAGGTACGGATCTGGAAGCTTCCGGATTACAGGAAACTCTCGTCTATTCGGAGGACGAATCTTCAAGTGGAGAAATGGAGTCGGTGTACCAGCTCCGCAACGGTGGCCTGGGGGCTATGACGACGTATGCCTTGAGTCAGATCGCTTAGAGTCGGATAATCTTGAGTTTCCGGTTCACGCTGTCGTGTTCATGGCGGGGTCAGCCCCGGACACGGGTAGTACAGCCGTAGGAGCCGCCACCTCGGGTGACAACCCACCGCCGTCGGCTCAAGTTCTTGTGGAGCTGATGGACGAGCTTGCGGCTTTAATGGACACTGAGGTCACACCAGATAATCAAGCAGCTCGGAAATTAGAGGTCGCAAGGATGAAGGGCCGGATAATGGAGGACCGACAAAGGATGGATGAGTTAAAGATCCAGATGGAGGAAGAGGCAGAATGTATCAAGGCAGATGCTTTCCGTCTAGGGCTAGAGCAGATATCGGCAGCAGCGGTACATCGAAGGAGGCATCAGTCCCGTCTACCAGAGTGCTATGAAGCAAGGAACCTCTTCAATACTCCTGGCGCGAGGCGATTAACGGACGCGCCCGAAAGCAGCCCGACGGGGCGACCAACGACTCATCCGGCCTAGTGTAACCAAGCTTCACCGGGTGGCTTTCCGACACCGGCGGGTCATTATTCTAACCCGGTTGAGAATATGGTGGCAGCGGCCACCCGGCTTGAGACAATTCCTATCCCAGATGAAGCACCCTTTGCAGAGGATGTGTGGAATGCCATCAGGTACCTGCAGACGGTCGTGGCCTAGCAAGAGAAATATACTCACAGCCGGAGCCGTGTTCATTCAACCCCTCTTCCTAGCCGCAGCTTTAGCTGGCGCTATGAGTCATCGGCAGGTTCTAGCAGCAACCGACAGAGAGAAATTCCGACGGGTCACCGGCCGAGTAGAGACACGTCAGCGTTTGTAAACCATGCGGGAAGCCCGCAAGAGATGCCAGCTAGGCCGGCTCACCAGGAGCCTGTGCCTTCTGTTTCGGTAGGGGCAGGAGTAAACTCCAGGACGGGAGGGCTGCCATGTTTGTCACCGGCTCTACGGAGCGAACGACTGCCAAGAGACTTCAAAGGCCCCCGCAAGGTCCCAAATTATACCACTGATCAACCCCCGGAGGCCTGGGTGGAGAGTTATGAACTGTCCATGGAGATGCTAGAGGTCAGTGAGGTGGTTTACGCCAAGTATTTCGTCATGATGCTTGAAGGCCCGGCTCGCACGTGGCTAAAGGGGTTACCGCCTAATACCATCAATTCATGGGCGGAGCTCCGGGCCCGGTTCATTAAAAACTTTCAAGGGACGTGTAAGCAACCGATGACCATTGTGGATCTTGATCACTGTGTCCAACAGGAGAACGAGTCGGCCCATCATTGGGTATGGCGGGTCTCGACAATCATCCACTCCTCGTAGCAGATCACGGCGGCCCAGGCGGTACCGATCTTGGAGAAGAACTGCCATTTTATTCCTCTGAAGCAGAAACTCGGCCGGCTCAAACGTACGTGCCAGGACATGGGAGAGCTCATGACGGCTCTCACGAAATATGCCGACTCTGACAGTACGAAAGATCCAGGTTCTGATGATGAGAAAGCTGGCCAAGGTAAGAAAGGCAATGAAGGCAAGGGCGCGGCAAACAATGGTAGCCAGAGCAAACGTAAGAATCAAGAGGCCGGGTCAGAGCTGGTGGCTAATACAAACACCCAGCATAATTACCCCAAAGGCAATAGGAGGTTTAGACCGCCCTTTGGCAGGGATAGCTCTTCCCCGAACATGGAGGAGTTACTTAAGCAACCTTGTCGAAATCACAGTCTGCCTGATAAACCGGCAAACCACACATGGGGGAATTGCAATTTCATGCAGAAGTACAAGCAGTATTTCACACAACCTAACAATCGAGATGGTGGTCCACCAGGCGGCTCAGGACATGATGGGTCAGGAGCTGTTTTTGGTTCTGGCGGCTCAGGGTCCGGTCATCCGGGTCAGGATAATCAAGGGGGACACCAACTGCATTCTGGTAACAATAATCAGCAACAACAGCGTAATCAGTCTGGTTTTCAGAGTAATCCGAAGCAGCTCAGCTCCGGGCAGTACCATGTTTTCACAACCGGTCTCAACAAACGGGACCAGAAGTTGCAAAAGCGGGCAGTTAATGCAATTACACCGGCTCTTCCGCAGTACTTAAAGTGGTCTGAATATGACATAACGTGGAGCCGAGAAGATCACCCGCCGCGTGTCGATGACCCGGGACGGCTGGCTTTGGTTGTAGCCCCCCAGGTGGGCGGATATATGGTGAACAAGGTGCTCATGGATGGCGGCAGCATCATAAACATCCTTTACTATGACACTTTTCGGCGGATGAAGTTGCTTGACAAGGATTTAAAACCTTCATCCACCGTCTTTCATGGTGTGATTCCGGGTAAGTCGGCACGTCCGGTGGGCAGGATTTCGTTGGAAGTGGCTTTTGGCGATGAGTATAATTATAGGGTGGAATCCTTGTGGTTCGAAGTGGTCAAGATCAAGAGTCCTTATCATGCGATATTTGGACGGCCGGCTTATGCTAAGTTCATGGCTAGGCCCTGCTATGTTTACTTGCAGCTCAAGATGCCCGGCTTAAGTGGTACCATTACCGTTCATGGTAATCGAAATACGGCTATTGAGTGTGAAGAAGGAGACGCGGCTTACGTGGAGTCCAGTTGCACCCAGGAGGAACTTAAGTTCTATAAGGAGAATGTTGATCTGGAGGATATGACCCCGCTGAAAAAGCCCACCACGGAGGTTGAGCCACCCCTCAAGTTTTCGGCGGATGATACCAAGACAATAGATTTCATCCTGGGCGACTCATCTAAGCAGTTCATCATCGGATCTCACATGGATCCCAAATAGGGAAGCGCGCTCATCGAATTCATCCGTGAGAATCGGGACATCTTCGCATGGAAACCTTTTGAGATGCCGGGTGTATCGAGAGAGTTCGCTGAGCACAACCTTAATGTGGATCCAAAGTTTAAGTCGAGCAAACAGTTTTTGTGGCGGTTCAATGAGGAGAGGCGCAAGGCTATTGGGGAAGAAGTTGCCCGGCTCTTGGCAGCAGGTTTTATCATTGAAGTTTTTCATTCGGAATGGTTGGCTAACTCGGTGCTCGTGCTCAAAAAGAATGGCACATGGCATATGTGTGTGGATTACACGGACCTTAACAAGGCTTGTCCTGCTGATCCATTCGCTCTCCCACATATTGATCAGATCATTGATGCTACGGCGGGGTGTGAAAGTTTGTGCTTCCTGGATGCGTACTCAGGTTATCATCAAATCAAGATGGCGGTTAAAGACCAGGAGAAAACGGCTTTTATTACACCCTTTGGGGCGTTCTGCTATGTCTCTATGCCTTTCGGGCTCAAAAGTGCCCAGGCGACTTACCAGCGATGCGTGCAGAACTGCCTTCACAGTCAGATTGGTCGTAATGTTCATGCTTATGTAGATGACATCGTGATCAAATCTAGAAAGAAGGAGACTCTCTTGGAGGATTTAAAAGAAACTTTTGATAATCTCCGGATCTACAAGATGATGCTTAACCCGACCAAGTGTGTCTTTGGTGTTCCGGTGGGCAAGCTTTTGGGTTTCCTAGTCTCTGAGCATGGTATCGAGGCTAACCCGGACAAAATCAAGGTTGTTACCTCTCTGGGAGAGCTGGCTTGCATTAATGATGTTCAGCGCTTGGCAGGGCGGATTGCTGCGTTAAGCCGGTTCATAAGCCGTCTTGGAGAGAAGGTTGTTCCTTTATACCAAATGATGAAGAAGACAGACAAATTTGTCTGGAGTAAAGCGGCGGGTGAAGCACTTGAGGCGCTTAAAAATAGCTCACCGAGCCGCCAGTGCCGGCTACTCCGGCTGAAAAAGAACCGTTACTCCTTTATGTGGCGGCTAATAACCGGGCAGTGAGTGCTGCAATCGTGGTCGAGTGCAACGAGGCTGGAAAGGAGTATCCAGTGCAAATGCCGGTTTATTATATCAGTGAGGTCATGACAGAGGCTAAGCAAAGGTATCTACATTGGCAGAAGCTGGTATATGGGGTCTTCATGGCCAACCGCAAATTAAAACACTATTTCTTAGGGCACCAAATAACTGTGGTCAGTTCTGCTCCGCTGGGGGATATTATCCAGAACAAAGAAGCCACAGGAAGGATTGCTAAGTGGGCATTGGAGCTGGGACCTCTCAATGTAAAATATGTGCCTCGCACAACTATCAAGTCCCAAGCCCTTGTGGATTTCATAAATGATTGGACGGAGTGTCAAGCTCCCGAGGAAAAGCTGGATAACACATACTGGACTATACACTTCGATGGATCCAAGCAATTAGAGGGGTCAGGGGCAGGAGTTGTTCTGACATCCCCCAAGGGTGATAAATTTTGTTATGTGCTCCGACTGATGTTCCCCTGCACTAACAATGCGGCTGAATATGAAGCTTTGCTTCATGGTCTTCGGTTAGCCAAGGAGATGAATTTGAGCCGAGTCAGGTGTTTGGGCGACTCAGATCTGGTGGCTCAGCAAGTTTCTGGCACTTGGGATTCCAAGGACCCGCGGATGGCGGCCTACCGTCAGGCGGTTGATGTTATTGCAGGACACTTCAAAGAATATCAGGTAGATCACATTGATCGTCGCAGAAATGAGGCGGCTGATGCCTTATCACGATTAGGCTCTCAACGAAAGCCGGTGCCACCCAATATCTTTCTGAACGTCTTACACCATCCGACTGTTAAGATACCTTCAGAAGAAGATTTGGGTGTTCCTAACCCGGAGGTAGAATTAGTGGCGGCTCTGCATGCTATCCCAGATTGGACTATTCCCTATTTGGCCTATTTGACCAGGGGCAAGTTACCTGAGGATGAAGACCTAGCCAGAAAGATCACCCGGTGTTCTAAGTCCATGACAATAGTCAATGGTGAGTTGCATAAATGTAGTGTGACGGGAGTCTTTCAACGTTGTGTTTCACCAGAGGAGGGCTGGCAGATCTTGAATGAAATCCATACTAGTGATTGTGGACACCACGCCGGCTCGAAATCTTTGGTGGCCAAGGCTTTCTGGCACGGGTTTTTCTGGTTGACGGCTCATAAAGATGCGGAGGATCTAGTCCGTAAGTGCGACGACTGTCAAAAGTTTGGCCGGCGTGCTCATATCCCGGCTCAGGAGTTAAGGATGATACCAATTACTTGGCTGTTTTCGGTCTGGGGGCTTGACATGGTGGGACCTTTCAAGAGATCCAAGGATAAGAAAACACACCTCCTGGTGGCAGTGGACAAGTTTACCAAGTGGGTAGAGGCAGAGCCGGTCAGCAAATATGACGCGGCTATAGCGGTTTTATTTATCAAAAAGTTGATGTACCATTTTGGTTACCCACACAGCATCATCAGTGATAATGGTACAAAGCTATCCAAGGGGGCTATGAAAAAATTCTGCGACGAATAGGATATCCGGCTTGATGTTTCAGCAGTGGCGCATCCACAGTCCAACGGTCAGGCGGAGCGTGCCAATTAGGAAATTTCAAGAGGGATTAAACCGCGGCTTATGGTTCCTTTGCAGCGAACACCCGGGTGTTGGGTAGAAGAATTACCCTCCGTCTTATGGAGCATCAGGACCACCCCTAACAGATCTATGAGTTTCATGCCTTTCTTTATGGTGTACGGGGCCAAGGCAGTTTTGCCCAGTGACATCCGGCATGACTCGCCAAGGGTGGCGGCTTATGTTGAGGCAGACAATGAGACGGCACGTCAAGACGCATTGGATGCTATGGAAGAGGCGCGAGAGTTAGCAACGGCCCGGTCAGCAATTTATCAACAAGACTTGCGTCGCTATCACAGCCGCAGGGTCAAGACCCGGACGTTCCAGGAGGACGACTTAGTGCTCCGGCTGATTCAGGACCAGACAAATATGCATAAGCTCTCTCCTCCATGGGAAGGACCTTTTGTAGTCAGCAGAAATCTCAACAATGTGTCATATTACCTCATCGATATCCGAGATGACTCAGATACAGCGGGTCAGGAGACCCGCCGGCCGTGGAACATCGCGCATCTCCGGCCTTATTTCACTTAAGGGTGTAGAGACCCCTCATCGTACACTATCATTGTACATGTCACAGTTATATCAAATAGTGTCACTGCCAAAACAAAATCCCGGCTCAGGAAAATGAGTCGCGGCACCAGGCGTTATGCCACAAAATCCCGGCTCAGGAAAATGAGTCGTGGCACCAGGCTTTATGCCACAAAACAAAAAACCGGCTCAGGAAAATGAGTCGTGGCGAGGGCGGCTTCTTACCTTTGGGTACAGCTTCTAACGCCTATCCGCCGGCGGGTTATGCCGTATTGCTGAGGGGGGCTTCTTACCGACGGGTGTCGCTTCTAACACCCTATCGGCCGGCTTTATGCCAAATTTCCGGCTAACACGTTTAGCCGCGGTTATGAGAGGTTTTTACCGATGGGTAGCTAACGTCTCATGACCCGCGAACGGCGGCTTCTTACCTTCGGGTATAGCTTATAATGCCTATTAGCTGGCATTAGGCCACGTAAAACAGCTAAGGTAAATTAGATGTGGCGAACGATGGCTTCTTACCTTCGGGTATAGCTTATAACGCCTATTAGCCGGCCTTATGGCACAAAAATCTGGCTCAGGAAAATGAGTCGCGGCAAGAGCATACAAAGCAGTATAAAAGGTCCAAGAGCATACAAAGCCAATGTCAGCTAAAAAGCCGGATCATCTTATAAAGCATAATGACATAAGGTTCAGGAGAAGCAAAAGTAAACATCTAGTCTATTACATACACTCCCATAGGAGCTTAGAATTTCAGACAAGTCTTTTCAAACGCCACATGGCGGGTTAAGGAGAGTCGGTTGTTACAAGTTTTTTCAAGAAGGGACTAACTAGCTGCCGGGTCATCCTGCTTTGGCTCTTCGGTGGCCCTGATCTGGAGGTTGTCCAAATCCCAGTTGCAGTTCGTTAGAGCCGCAAAAGAACCTTCGTCAAAATAAGGAGATGGGTCAAGGTCAGGAGCGAAGAAGTCCTTACTACGGGCATGTGTCAAGTCTTTGCACTCGTAAAGTGGGCCACGGATTCTTTTTTGATCCGGGCCATAAGCCACCTGGTAGGTCGTCAGATCAGCTTCTTCTGCTAAGACGGAGGCTAGTACTCGGGATTTCTTCACGCACCGGCTGTAGTCAGCATCAGTGAACTCTGAGTCATCGTCTTTCTTTCAAGGGAAGCCATCCATCATCTCGGCTGATGTTAGGCCCGGAGAAAAGGCCAAAGCCCGGCTGATGCCCGCAATGGCCCCTTGGCGGGCGACTGACTTCTTGAGTTCGGCAATCTGTTTAGGCATGGTGGAAAAGAGCTCCAAGACGCCCTTGAGAGTCCCCGGAATGTTGTCTTTGTATTGCACGGCTTTAATAGTGCACACCGCGCCGCAGTACAGTTGCTCAGTCAAAGTGTAGATGGCCTTCAATAGCAGCAGACTATCAGAAGCCAGTTGCCGACTCCTAGGGCCTGCATAAGACGGACATTTCAGGATGAGTCGCCAGTACAAGTGTTATATAGCCATTGAAGCACAAGTTGTCAGAAGCTTACCAAAGAGGGCGGCTATCATCTTGGTAATGTGGCGCTTCAGGGCTTGGAGTTCATCGGATACAGCTATCAGCCGTTGATCGGCGTCATCCGCCCGTTTGGTCAAAGAGATCTTCTCAGACTCAGCTGACTCTTTAAAAGCAGCAAAGTCGGCCTTGATTGCGGCCAACTCCTCAGAGAGGAGCCGACACTTTTCATCGGTGGCGCTTCGAGCCGTTTGTTGAGCCGCCAGGTTGGTCTTCAGATCCGTCAACTGCGACCCGACCTTGTTTAAAGCTTCCTATGGCATATCAAAATGCAGAATAAGTCGCCAGGATGGAATTTTATCAGATGATGAAGATTAAGACAAAATTATGCAAGTTTCAAGCAGATTGCAAGCAATATGTTTGACACTTGGGGGCTAATGTATATTTGATCTCCAAGATTATAGTGCAGTTCCGGCTCATCTTCATCAAGTTAATCCGGAACTTGGGGTCTACAATTGGCTCTTAAAACTATCCACATTGAAGCTTCGACTCAACTTTATCAAAATTGAGTCGGCCCTTGGGGGCTAAATAAGGTCATAGCAAGAAGCGGAGTACCTCATATTTTTTCTTCATCAAGCTGACCAGCCGAAGCTCCAGGTCTCGGCTAGTGGAAAGCCGGTTCACATAACCGGTGTGAAGTTCTTCGGCCGTCAACTTCTCAAAGGAAGAAGAGTCAAAATCCATTTTCTTTGAAGCCTCGGTCGGCTCTTTATGCCTGGTCAGCACGTGAGCCGGGGGAGACTGAAAGGCAGACCCGGTGATCACGACGTCCGGGGTTGTAGTAGTCTTGGTTATCTGGGCAGGACTCGGTGGTTTCGAAGGACCCCTTGGAGGGCTCTCTGGGATGTTATCTTCAACGGCCGGCCCAGTGGATGCGGCTGGCGGATCTACATCTGGTCGTGACTCTTCCGGTTGTTCACGCTCTAGATCTTGGGCTGCAGGGCTAGGGGAGGACTTGTTCGTCTTGCGATGCTTCGCTTGAGCACCGTAAATGTGAGGATCAGAATCCAAAGGAGACTACTACCGCATAGAGAGCCGAATGTTATAATGGGAAATACTTACAGCGGGTTGATCTTGGGAGACGGTAGAGCGGTCGTCGAAGAGTCGCCAGAAGAGGGTGATTTCTAAGAGATAATTTAAGAAAGATGAGACAACATCGAGGTCGCAAAATGAAATTAATTAAAACAGAGATGCATACCTCTGCGGGGCGTTTCTTCGGAGCTGGCGAGTTTGGTAAGCCGGACATAAGTTCAGTAGAACCAGCACTCCGGGTCTGGTGACGCTCAACCTGTTGTTGCTTTTTCAAAATAAAATCAGGAGCTAGATAAGCAAGAGGATGAGAAGAGGAACTTCTCCAATAACCCGCCGCGGCCTCCGGGGGATAAAGTATTCTGAGCCGGAAGAAATATAGATTACCTCAGGGGCGTTGGTGCGGCTTGTTTTGACATCATCCTGTGAGTAAAACAAGTGTAAGTAAAATAAGGTAATAAAATGGTAGAAAGCAGCCAAGGTTTACCTCTGAGTCGGACGATTGTGGCGGGTCAAACCATCCTTCTTGTGGGGCGGTGTGCTTGGGCTTCTTAGCCAGGATTTTCTTCTTGGGCTTCTTCAAAGGAGGGACATACTCCTTCCAGAAATTAGAGTTGGCCTGGAAAGGTTAAAACGGTTAAACAGTAATGCGTTAGAAAGGCATAAGTGACAAGGAGAAAAGTGGTGAAGAGTCGCCTTACATCTGGAGCCGGATTGTTGGCGTTAAAAGGCGCCAGGCCAATGGCGCTGCATGATCCAGATGCTTCATGGACAAGGCTCCGGATGACGGTGGTGATGTCATCCTCCGTCAGGGTTGATTGGTTGAAGCATAGTGAACTATCATACTTGCCTTCGTATTCACACATGAGCCAGCTTCTATGACTTAAGGGCATAATCCGCCAAGAAATCTAGCAGCGAATCAGATCCAGCCCGGTTAAACCATTGGCCATGAGGGCCTTGATCTTGGCGTGAGCCGGCTCATACCTTGCACGTTTTGAAGATGACAGTCGGCCCGGAAGCTCTGAAGTTGTCTTGAGCCGGGAGGGATGATAACCCGGTAGTGGACGCTCATTCTTAGGAGAGGTATCTTTGCAGTAGAACCAAGTCTTGTTCCAGTCCTTTGGATGACTCGGCATCTGCATGGCTGGAAAATTGATATCCCTATGCCGATGAATGGAGATCCCGCCAAGCTCTAGACTCGGACCGGCTTTCACCTCAGTTTGCCAATTGGCGTAGAAAAACTCTCAAAATAACCCCATAGACGGCTTGGCTTGAAGATAGACTTCACAGAGCACTTGAAAATTGCATATATTGGAGACGGAGTTGGGGGCCAAGTCTTGGGGGTGAAGCTTGTAAAAGTGAAGGACGTCACGAAAGAATTTCGAGCCGGGGGGCACGAATCCTCGCTCGATATGATCAGAGAAGACCACTAATTCGCCTTCTTGAGGGATGGGTCACGTTTCATCACCCAGGCCTGCCAATTAAGGACCTCCTTGGAAGTAAGGGTACCCGCGTGAACAAAATCCAATAAGTATTCCTCCGTGATGCAAGACCCAACCCAGTTGCATGAGTTGGAGGCGCGAGACATGCTGGCGGCTTAAGGATTGTGCAAATTAAAAAGTATGGCGAGTCATGAGCAAAACAAATATCCATGACGGCTTAAAATTTTAAGGGTTCTACAAATAATACGCCGGCTGATGAAAGCCGGAGGGGCTTGGTGAGTCAACAAAGAAAAGAGGAGGAGCGAAAAACGGCCAAGTCCCAGGAAACAGATTTCGTGAAGTTCAGTTAAAATAACATATCTACAAAAGCAGGAAAAATGCCTCTATTTTTGGACCTGAGGACGAACGGGCGAGGCGGACGAAAACCTAAAATGGCAGGCTGAGTTGGGCCCGATCTATGTGTTATTACTCACTACCTATTATACAGCGGCGCCACGAGGTCGGGCGACGGGCCGGAGTTCATACGCTGGGCGCGGCCGGCGGCAATGGAGTTTGAGTTTTAAGCAATGACGGTGGCAGAGCTTATAGAAACCCTACCGGAGACGGTTATGGATCTAAGGGAAGAAGACTTACCAGCGACAGGAGCGCGAGATGGGCTCTGGTTCGCAACAGGTTGATGCAGCGGCCAGTCGACGGCGAGACGGAGACGGTGCCGGAGCAGGAGCAGAGGTATCGAAGAAGAGGCAGATGACAGTGCGAGTGGAAGAAAGGAAATGCCGCCCATAGTAGTCCTATTTAGAAGGAAAACGGGGCAGGCACGAAAATTTAGGCAACACAAATCGTCCGACCGAGGCGGACGCCTCGATTTTTGGGCTAACCATTTAATGGAAGGATTTGACGGTGCGTCAGCGAATCTTTTTTGCAGAGTCCACGTGACGTCACGACGGGTCACTACTGGGCGACTCACCAAGGAACAGAAGAGAAGGATGAAATGAGCAAGCTCAAATCAACCTGGGGCCTAATGTTGGGGATATAACCCCACGGTGAGACCCGCCCTGGAGGGCTCCGGGTTAAACCGGACGGCTCGTAGCCAGCCCAAGGATGAGTCGTGAGGACCGGAGGGCCCAGCGAGCGTAGTGGCTCATAGGATGGGCCGGTAGGGTGGACCGGATGAGAAGACCCGGGCGTGTAAGCTGCCCGAGGACAACTTGGTTAGGATAGGCAAGAGAAGATAGAGGCAGACTCGGACGTGTAATGAGAGTCGGCCACAACTTGTATGACCCGTGGTCTTGACCTCAGTATATAAAGGCAAGACCCGGGGCGACTTAGAGGTCAGGTGATCGAGGGCTAGGTCAAGCTTTAGCTCCCTTGTAATCGATACAACAAGCAATACAAGCACAAGCAGGACGTAGGCTATTACCTCACCTTGAGGGGCCGAACCTGGGTAAACTCGTGTCCTTCGTCTCTGTTAACCCCTTTGAGTCCATCACGTTAGCGATGGCCCAAATCCAAGTCTGTTAACCCGGACATCTACAGTGATAAATCCACGACACCGTGGCTAACACTTTAGTCACATTGCTTGCGAGGCTTGTTATGATGTTGTATTACCGAGTGGGCCGTAAGATACCTCTCCGTCACACGGAGTAACAAATCCCAGTCTTGATCCATGCCAACCCAACAAACACCCTCGGAGATACCTGTGGAGCACCTTTATAGTCACCCAATTACGTTGCGAAGTTTGATACACACAAGGTACTTCTTCGGTGTTAGTGAGTTGCATGATCTCATGGTCATAGGAACAGATATTTGACATGCAGAAAACTATAGCAATAGACTAACACGATCATATGCTATGTTTATAGTTTGGGTCTTGTCCATCACATCATTCTCCTAATGATGTGATCCCGTTATCAAATGACATCTCGTGTCAATGGCTAGGAAACCTTAACCATCTTTGATCAACAAGCTAGTTTACTAGAGGCATACTAGGGACACAGTGTTGTCTATATACCCACACATGTATTTAGTTTCCAATCAATACAAATATAGAATGGATAATAAAATATTATCATGAACAAGGAAATATGATAATAACTAATTTATTATTGCCTCTAGGGCATATTTCCAACAACGTTTCGCCACAATGTCATCATGAGCTAGGTCAATGTGTAGATGAGATCTCGAGTAGAACACAAAGAGTTTGTGGGTGTTGATGCTTAGATTGCTTCCTCCCTTGGTCATGTTTTGGTTCAGCTGTATTATGGGATGAAGCGGCCCAGACCAACCTTACTCGTACGCTTACGAGAGACCGGTTCCATCGAGTGACGTGTAACTTCATTGCACACAGATGGCTGGCGAGTGTCTGTTTCTCCTACTTTAGTTGGATCGGATTCGACAAAGGCGGTTCTTGAGAAGGTTGAAAAGAAGCTTATGTATCACCATTGTGGTTTTTGCGTAGGTGAGAATCGTTCTTGCTAGATACCCGTAGCAGCCACGTAAAACATGCAACAACAATTAGAGGACGTCTAACTTGTTTTTGTAGGGTATGTTGTGATGTGATATGGCCAATTACATGATGAGATATATGTGATGTATGAGATGATCATGTATTGTATAGAATATCACGACTTGCATGTCTATGAGTACGGCAACCGACAGGAGTCATAGGGTTGTCTTTAATTATTGTATGACATGCGTGTCAATCATTAAGCGCTATGTAATGCTTTACTTTATCGCTAAGCGGTAGCAATCGTAGTAGAAGCATGGTGGGCGCAACAACCCCGATGGCGGCATGTTGATGGAGATCAAGATGATGGAGATCATGGTGTCATGCTGGTGACGATGGAGATCATGCCGGTGCTTTAAGGATGGAGATCAAAAGCACAAGTTCATGGCCATATCATGTCACTTATGATTTGCATGTGATGTTAATCCTTTTATGCACCTTGTTTTGCTTAGGATGACGGTAGCATTATAAGGTGATCCCTCACTTAAATTTCAAGGTAAAATTGTGTTCTCCCCGAGTGTGCACCGTTGCGAAAGTTTGTCGTGTCGAGACACCACGTGATGATCAGGTGTGATAGACTCTACGTTCACATACAACGGGTGCAAGCCAGTGTTGCATGTGCAGAACACTCGGGTTAAACTTGACGAGCCTAGCATGTACAGACATGTCCTCGGAACCCAAGATACCAAAAGGTCAAACATGAGTCATATAGTAGATATGATCAACATGATGATGTTCACCATTGAAACCACCTCAACTCACATGATGATCGGAGTTGAGTTGGTGAATTTGGATCATGTATCACTCGAATGACCGGAGGGATGTCAATTTGAGTAGGAGTTCTTAAGTAATATGATTAATTGAAGTCATTATCATGAACTTAGTAAGTAGTGTCTTTGCAAATTATGTTGTAGATTACTAGCTCACGATGTAGCTCTCTAGAATTTTTATATGTTCCTAGAGAAATAGAGTTGAAAGATGATGGTAGCAATATTGCGGACTGGCTCCGTGATCTAATGAGCTCGAACCCAAAGCGGACAAATGCATCTTCATAGAATACCCTAAAAACAGTTGGGTAAACCTTCTGTCTTAGATCCAAGCACAAAGTGTTGTTGCTAAAACGGGTCCTTTCTCGAGAAAGAGTTTCTCTCGAAAGAATTGAGTGGGAGGAGGATAGAACTTGATGAGGTTGTTGAACCTTTGTTCAACCAGAGAGTAGCGCAGCATAGGAAGATGTTTCTATGGAGCCTATGTCAGTTGAAGAGGAAGTTAATTATGATGATCATGAAGCTTCGGATCAAGTTACCATCAAACCTCGTAGGTCGACAAGGATGTGTACCGCTCCTGAGTGGTACAACAACCCCGTCTTGGAGGTCATGTTGTTGGACAACGATGAACCTACGAGCTATGGAGAAACGATGATGGGCCCGGATTCCGACAAATGGTTAGAGGCCATGAAATCCGAGAAAGGATCCATGTATGAAAACCAAGTATAGACTTTGGTATACTTGCTCGTTGGACGATAGGTCGTCGAGTACAAATGGACCTTTAAGATGAAGACAGACGCTAATGGTAAATGTCACCATTTAGAAAGCTCGATTTGTCGCTAAGAAATTTCTGACAAGTTCAAGGAGTTGACTACGATGAGACTTTCTCACTCGTAGCAAAAGTCTGTTGGAATTATGTTAGCAGTTGCTATGTTTTTCAATTATGAAATCTAGCAGATGGATGTCAAAACATCGTTTCCTTCCTTGAGGAAAGGTTATATGAGATACAACCAGAAGGTTTTGTCAGTCCCGACGATGCTAAAAGGTGTGCAAGCTTCAGTGATCCTTCTATGGAATAAAGCAAGCATCTCGGAGTTGGAATATTAGCTTTGATGAGGTGATCAAAGTTTTTGAGTCTACACAAAGTTTATGAGAAACTTGTATTTACAATAAAGTGAGTGGGAGCACTATAGAGTTTCTGATAAGCATATGTGGATGACATATTGTTGATCAGAAATGATGTAGAATTTCTGGAAAGCATAAAGGGTTGTTTGAAAAGAGTTTTTCATAGGAAGACCTGGATAAAGCTACTTAATTGTTGGGCATCGAGATCTATAGAGATAGATCAAGACGTCTGATAAGACTTTCAACGAGTACATACCTTGAAAAGATTTTGAAAGAGTTCAGAATGGATCAGTCAAAGAAAGAGTTCTTGCCTGATTTGTAAGGTGTGAAGTTGAGTGTGAGTCAAAGCTCGACCACGGCAGAAGAAAGAGAAAGGACGAACGTCGTCCCCTATGCCTTCGCCGTAGGCTCTATATAATATGCCATGCTGTGTACCGCACCTGTGTGTGCCTTGCCATGAGTCCGTCAAGGGGTACAAGAGTGATCCAGGAGTGGATCACTGGACAACGGTCAAGATTATCCTTCGTAACTAAAAGACTAAGTAAATGTTTCTCCATTATGGAGGTGATAAAGAGTTCATCATAAAGAGTTACGTCGATGCAAGCTTTAACACCAATCCGGATGACTCTTAGTAGCAATCCGGATACGTATGGTGGAGTAGCCATTTGGAATAGCTCCAAGTGGAGTGTGGTAGTAGTGTCTATAGTTTGACATAGAGATTTGCAAAGTACACACTAATCTAAATGTCGCAGACCCGTTGACTAAAAGACCTCTCTCACATGCAAAGCATGATCGAGCCCAGAACTCATTGGGTGTTAGATTCATAACAATGTGAATCACATGGTGATGTGAACTAGATTATTGACTCTAGTGCAAGTGGGAGACTGTTGGAAATATGCCCTAGGGGCAATAATAAATTGGTTATTATCATATTTCCTTGCTCATGATAATTGTTTATTATCCATGCTATAATTGTATTGATCGGAAACTCAGATACATGTGTGGATACATAAACAACACCATGTCCCTAGTATGACTCTAATAGACTAGCTTGTTGATCAAAGATGGCTATGGTTTCCTAGTCATGGACATGAGATGTCATTTGATAACGGGATCACATCATTAGGAGAATGATGTGATGGACAAGACCCAAACTATAAATGTAGCATATGACCGTGTTAGTTTATTGCTACTGTTTTCTGCAACTCACTGACACCGGAGGAGTACCTTGTGTGTATCAAATGTCTCAATGTAACTAGGTGACTATAAAGGTGCTCTACAGGTATCTCTGAGGTGTCTGTTGGGTTGGCATGGATCAAGACTGGGCTTTGTTACTCCGTGTGATAGAGAGGTATCTTAGGGCCCACTTAGTAAAACAACATTACAATAAGCCTTGCAAGCAATGTGACTAAGTGTTAGCCACGGGATCTTGTATTACGGAACGAGTAAAGAGACTTGCTGGTAACGAGGTTGAACTAGGTATGGAGATACCGACGATCGAATCTCAGGCAAGTAACATACCGAAGAACAAAGGGAACAACATACGGGATTAATTGAATCCTTGACATAGAGGTTCAACCGATAAAGATCTTCGTAGGATATGTAGGAACCAATATGGTCATCTAGGTCTCGCTATTGGTTATTGACCGTAGAGGTGTCTCGGTCATGTCTACATAGTTCTCGAACCCGCAGGGTCTGCACACTTAAGGTTTGGTGACGTTTCAGTAGTATAGAGTTATGCATGGTGGTGATCGAAGGTTGTTCGGAGTCCCGGATGAGATCCTGGACGTCACGAGGAGCTCCGGAATGGTCCGGAGGTAAAGATTGATATATAGGAAATCCTGTTGTGATCACCGGAAAAGTTCCGAGCTCATCAGTAGTGTAACGGGAGTGCCGGGAGGGTACCGGGGGACCATCGGGAGGGGTATTTCGACCTAAGAGGCTACATGGGCTGTGGGAGGATGAATACCAACGTTTGGTTGGATGGCCGAAGTCCCACATAGGGCCCATGCGGCTGGGAAGGAAATCCAAAGTGGAAAAGGTGGAAAAAGGCTAATATAAGGAAGGAGTCCTAATCCGACTAGGAGTGGAGGAGTAGGACTCCTCCCTCCACTTAGGCCGAAGCCAAAAGGGCTTGCCCTTGCGTCCAAGCCTCTGCCTCTCCTCCTCCTATATATACTAGAGGTTTTAGGGTTTTTGCACATAGATTTTCAGCCACGTGCAACCCTCTCCTCTAGTCCATAGTTTCTCCTGTAGATCGGTCTCAACAGTGCTTAGGTGAAGCCCTGATGGAATTACTCCACCACCATCGCCGCAACATCGTCGCGCTTCCGGAGAACTCATCTACCTCTATGCTCCCTCTTGCTGGATCAAGAAGGCAGAGATTGTCATCAAGCTGTACGTGTGCTGAACGTGGAGGTGTCGGCCGTTCGACGCTAGATCGGAGGGACCGTGATCAAGATCGCGAGATGATTCGTGATTGGATCGCGAGACGGATCATGATGAGATCGCGGGACGGATTGTGATTGGATCGTGGGACGGATCATGATGGGATCGCGAAGACGTTTGACTACATCAATCACATTTCTTAACACTTCCCGCTTAGCGATCTACAAGGGTATGTAGATTCACTCTCCCTCTCGTAGATGCTCATCACCATGGATAGATCTTGCGCGTGCGTAGGAATTTTTTTGTTTCCATGCAACATTCCCCAACATTTTCTACATGTCAAGTATTTGTTCCCATGACTATAAGATCATGCAACTCACTGACACCGGAGGAGTACCTTGTGTGTATCAAACGTCGCAATGTAACTAGGTGACTATAAAGGTGCTCTACAGGTATCTCCAAGGGTGTATTTTGAGTTGGCATGGATGAAGACTGGGATTTGTTACTCCGTGTGACGGAGAGGCGTCTCAGGGCCCACTCGATAATACAACATCACAACAAGCCTTACAAGCAAAGTGACAAAAGTGTTAGCCACGGGATCTTGTATTATGGAACGAGTAAAGAGACTTGTCGGTAACGAGATTGAACTAGGTAGGTATAGAGATACCGACAATCGAATCTCGGGCAAGTAACATACCGAAGAACAAAGGGAACAACATACGGGATTAACTAAATCCTTGACATAGAGGTTCAACCGATAAAGATCTTTGTAGAACATGTAGGAACCAATATGGGCATCCAGGTCCCGCTATTGGTTATTGACCGTAGAGTTGTCTCGGTCATGTCTACGTAATTCTCGAACCCGCGGGGTCTGCACACTTAACGTTCGGTGATGTTTCAGTAGCATTGAGTTTATATATGGTGGTGACCGAAGGTTTTTAGGAGTCCCGGATGAGATCCCGGACGGCATGAGGAGCTCTGGAATGGTTCGGAGGTAAATATTGATATATAGGAAGTCCCATTTTGGTCACCGGAAAAGTTTCGGGGTACTTCGGTAGTGTACCGGGAGTGCGGGGAGGGTTCCGGGGGACCACCGGGAGGGGCCATCCACGCCGGGAGGCCACATTGACCTTAGGAGTGGCTTACCAGCCCTTAGTGGGCTGGGAAAGCCAGCCCCTAAAGGCCCATGCGGCTAGGAGGTGGGAGGAGGAAAAAATCCCAAGTATGGGAAGGTTTCCAAGTGGAGTCCTACTAGGACTAGGATTAGAGGTGGACTCTCCCACCCCCACCACTTAGGCCGACTCCTAGGGGGAACCCTTGGGGCACCATCCTCCCTCCCCTTCCTCCTATATATACTGGAGGGGATAGAGGGAAGCCACACCAGAAAACCCTAAGCCATGGTGCATCCCTCTCTCCCCGATAGATCATGTCCTCCAGTTTTGCGGTGCTTGGGCGAAGCCCTGCCGGAATAGTTCCACCACCACCACCGCCGCGCCGTCATGCTGCCGGAGAACTCATCTACCTATTCGCTCCCTC